>BSBK01000863.1:0-1240000 GCA_027943335.1 Chamaecyparis obtusa | reverse complement strand
GCATATAAAAAATATTACCATGCTTCTTTAGGAATGAAACCATTTTAAGAACTTTATGGGTGCAAGTGCCACACCCCTATCAGTTGGAAAATTGTTGAGGATAGGATCGTGATTGGTCTTGATATGTTGAGAGAGATGGAGGAACAAATGACTCTGATTCCTAGTTGGATAAAGAATAAGTTGATCAACTGAAGAGTTATGCCTGATAGGAACCACACTTTTAGGTAGTTTCGGGAAGGGGAAAAAGTTTTTTTACACGTAAAACCTCACAAGAGCTCAATCTCATTTGTCAAGTCTTCCAAACTTGCGTCAAAATATATGGGGCCCTTTGATGTGTTAGAGGTTATCGACCTAGTTGCATACCAACTTTATCTACCACCCACTCTAGCCCAAATCCATATTGCATTTCATGTTTCTTTGCTTAAGACCTATCATCCACATGCATCTCACATCTTAGATTGGCATGTATTTTAGGTTCAGGATCCATGAGTGGTGCTGGTGGAGCCTACTTGCCTCATTGATTAATGTACCATTTGAGTACACGATAGAGATGTTATACAGTATAAGGTCCAATAGGACCAATTCTCTGTTGATAGTTCCACTTGTGAGGATGCTGAAGACATGAATAGATATTTTCCTCATTTATTTACATAAAATTTTATCTGTTATTTAATCCATGTTTATTTTTGTGTGCGGAGTGAACATTTTGATGTATTTTCATAAGACATTAGGTCGATGTCTCTTCCCAGTGGGGAGGAATGTCATGATTCAACTTAGTAGACCACTATTTTTTAGTTCTTCCTAGCAACACTTGGACATTTTTGACTTGGTCAAATATCTCTTGACCTAAGTTGATGTGGTCTTGATGTTATGTTAGACATGTTAGTCACTAATTTTAGTTATTTTTTTATCTATTAATGATTTTATGTTGATATCATGTTATGATGATGCTATGTTAGGCACTTATTTTTATGGTGCTATATTCTACAATGACATGATTTATGGTGGTTATTTTATCGCTTATATTCAAATGTGATGAATATGATGTAATTTAAATTTTTTACAATTTTATGGGACAAACCTATTGATCGATAATGTAGTGGTTTGAGTTGGTTTACTAGATGAAGGAGGGAGTGTGGTTGAGGTAGAGAAGGCTAGCTCCTTAGTAGGGGTGAGACCAAAAGATATGGGTTTTCACACACCATGTAGTTATTTTTCCTAATATATTTAATGAATTTCATCTCAAACAATCTAATGCATGGTTTGAATAGATTCAATTTTAAATAAATGTTTATTTTATGTATGAGATGAAATCGATGATAATCTATATGCATAAAAAAAATTATTTACTTTGCAAGTAATATAATTTGTTTTGAGTTATTATATGTTAAAGAAAATATTAAGTTTTTAATTGAGATATTATTTTATATAAATTAAAATTAAATAGAACATATCTAGCATTCGAAAATAAGATTAGAACAATCAATTATAACAAAGAGTGGGCTTTAATTATATGGGTCAAAAAATATATTGAACTCTCCCTTGCATGTGAGAATCATGACATTAAGGACTCTTTGGCAGACTGAGTAAACTAGCTGAAGAGAATCTTTATAAATAATGTACTCTTGCATAGAAGGGGTGCAAATAAATTGAAAAAAAAAGGGAGGACTGTACACAAAAGTTGGAATTGGTGAAAGAGGGGAATAGGATAATTCCATATATTTTCTACGCTCAGACTTCATAAACACTCAGGTTCCACTCTTTCTGATTTGTTTGACTAGTAATGGTAAATTTAGAGATGGAATGAATGTAAAATTACTTTACTCTTCTCCTTTGTGTGATGCAATTTGTGTGAAAAATTCTATTGTAGTCACTGATTATTAATCTCCTATCTTATAAAGATTATTTAATTGATGAAAATTAATTCACTGCTAATATTGAAAAATAACACAATTGCAACTTCACCAAATAAAAACACGAAAAGAAATATGCAACACAATGAACACAATATTTTCGGACAAATTGTCCCTGGAAAAACCCTGATGGGAAAACTAGTACTGCAGATGAGAAATATATTAATCTTCATAAAATAAAGAGATACAAAAACTCCTTGCATCTTACTGGAAGAGCTCAGACAACCTCCCAATTTCTCTTGTTGATATTCCTCCACTGCTATCTCCCAACGCTATCACCGCACCCTTGCTAACACTGCAAGACTATTGTCTAATACTGCAAGACTATTTTCTAACACTGCAAGACTATTTTCTATCACTACAAAATTCATTTGCTAACACTACAAATGCTTCTTCAACATGTGTCTGTTGTTTCTGTGTTGTTTTTCCAAATGCCCCTAGACCCCCTTTTATACTACCCTCATTGGAGAACCAATGACTGAGATTAATTCTCAATCAATGACTGAGATAAATACACAACCCAACAACTAATAACAAAAGAGGTCGCAAGTCGTTTCCTAGGGGAATCAAACAATGCATTAAATAATTGCATCTACACTAAATTCTAGACAAATAAATATTTAATATTGTTTAGCAAGTGGACCAAAAGTTGTCCAAGCTAAATAAATAACACTCCCTCTTAGCGAGGAAGCTGATTTGCACAACACCCAACTTATCTCTGAAGAAGATGAATTTAGCCTTCCCCAATGCCTTTGTTAGAATGTTTGCTACCTGATCCTTTGTAGGTATGTAATAAAGCTAAAAAATCCCCTGTTGTACATAATCTCTCTTCAATCTGCACACGTGGGTCTCTTTGTTGTGTGCTACAAAGCCTTCTGGTTTCTGTATGTATACCTATTCCTTCAAATCACCATTGAGTAATGATGTCTTGACATCCATTTGATTGATTTTCTATCTCATTTGTGCTGCAAATGAAATCACAGCTCATATAGAAGTATACCTAGCCACAGGAGCAAATGTCTCCTCATAGTCTATTCCCTCCTTCTAAGAGAACCCCTTTTCCATGAACCTTGCCTTGTATTTCTTGATGCTACCATCTGCACCATGCTTGATCTTGTAGATCCAACATGATCCAACCACTACCCTATATGTTGGTCTAAGCACTACCTCCCACACATCGTTCTGCATTATTGAGGTATATTCCTCAACCATCACATCTCGCCACACCTAATGTTGTCTAGCCTCATGATAATTAGAAGGCTCACTATCTACCAACTGACTAACTAAAGCCACATAGTCATTGAACTTAGCTAGTTGTCTCCGTTGTCTAGTAATAATCCTAGGAAACCCCACAAACTCTTGAGTATCCCTTTGTTGAACCTCATAGTTCTTGCTACCAACTGTAGAGGATGAAATATCAACCTTCATGTCTTCTTGATGCATTTACTACTGCACCAACTACTCCATACTTTATGAACTCTCACCACCTGAGCTTATGCTTATACTAGTAATTGTACTTGATCTTTGCTGCCCTTGAATAAGTTGAGCTACCCTTAAAGCTTCTACTGGTTGCCCACTCTGATCTTCTGCTAGAAAATCTCTGGACCTCTTGAATGCCTTGTCCTCCATTAACTTAACATCATGTCTGACAATAATCCTCTTGGCCCCTAAAATAAATATTCGATATGCCTTCAAGGTTTCACTAGACCCCACAAAGTATCCCCTCTCTGCAGTCTAATCTAACTTTGTAGGTGTATCACCTGGAATATGATAATATGCCAAACTTCCAAATATCCTGAAGTGACTGACATCTAGCTTCTTCCCTATGAAAGCTTCCTCTGATGTCATCTTCCCTAGTACCTTATGTGGAACCCTATTTTGTATGTACATTGTCGTGCTACATGCCTCTGTCCATAAATAGTGGGGCATATCCTGATCATGTAGTATAGTCTTTGCTGCCTTTGATATAGAACTATTCTTTGTCTCAGCAACTCCATTCTAATATGGATTGTAAGGAACAATCCGTTCTCTCTTGATTCCTTCCCTGGTGTAGAACTCCTGAAATTAATTTCCTTTGTACTCACCTCCATTGTCCGACCAAAGAACCTTTATCTTCCTTCCTGTTGAGTTCTCCACAATAGCCTTGAACTCTTAGAAGTGACCAAAAACCTCAACCTTGGTCTTGAATAAGTATATCCAGGTCTTCTTGGAGAAATCATCAATAAAAGTAACAAAGTACTCATATCCTCTAAGAGACTTCATTGACATTGGTCCACCTACATTTGAATGTACTAGATCAAGAACACCCTCAGATCTAGTGTTACTCCTTGGAAAATATGATCTCACAAACTTCCCCAACATGCATCCCTTACATACATCATCATGCTATGTGCTCACCTCTAGAACACTTGTCACTATCTCACAAATCAATTTAAGTGCTCCATGATTTATATGACCCATCCTCCTATTCCATAGCTCTCCAAGATCTCTAGGATTAATGCTTATCATGAGTGCTTTAGGAGTGTCAAACTACAACCTATAAAGGCGACCACTCCTAACTCCAATAGATACAAGTGATTTCTAATCCTTGTGCTTGATCAACACGTGTCCCTCTAAAAAGTACAATATACCCTTTATCATGAAGAACAGATACAGAAATTAGATTCATACCTAAGCCTGGCACATGCAACACATCGCGAAGGGGAATAATATTCTCATTCTCCCTCTGAAACAAAACAATCCCTTTCCCAACTGAGTTGATTTTGGACAAGTTTCCCATAGAAATATGGATACTGGTATCCTCCTATTGGTAACTGGAAAAGTAATCTCTAACTCTTGTCATATAAAATGATGACCCATTGTCAATATACCAAACACTCTATGAGGTTGAGCTAACCATACAAGTTATAAGTGCGAACTCATCTTCCAATCTACTAAAGAGCTCATCTGCACTTGCTAAAGCTACCACCTACTTCTTGCCCTTATTTTCACTCTTCTTCCTTTGTGGACAATCACTGACATAGTGCCCAAAGTTGTGACAACCAAAGCACTTGACCTTAGATAGGTCCTTCTTCTTTTTCTCACTTTGTGAATTTGACTCTTTGCTAGACCCCTTCTTTGCTTTCCCCTTTCCTGCTAGGGAAATGTTTTCTTGTTCCACCTCACTTTTCTGGCTCTTGTTGTTGGATCCATTGAAAAGACTTAGTCTAAACTCCTCCTGAGTGAAATCACTCCATAGTCAATCCCAACTCGGTAAGGTGTCTCATCCACTGACAACTTGAACAAAGACATCCCACTACTTAGTAAACCCATTTAGGGCTATTTTGACTAGTTCATCATCACTAGGGCTATCTCCAACAATTGCTAATTCATCCTTGACAAGTCTAAGTTTGGCGAGGTAAATTATGACGTCTTCTCCCTTGAGAATCTGGGTATTCTTCAACTTTTCTCTAAGAATTAGCTTCTGGTTTGTGGTAGCATTCTGGTATAGATTCAGAATGCCATCCCACATCTTCTTTATAGTATCTAACTTGGTGATATGTGGAACAATATGGTCCTTGAATCCATCAAGGATTATCATCCTCGCCTTGGCATCATCCTTCTTGTATACTACAAGCTGTGTTGGATCTATAGGTACATGTACAACACTGGTAATATATTCCTTGATACCATTCTCTTCTAGCAATAAAGAAATTATGGCTTTCCAAACACCAAAATTAGAGGCTCCATCCAATCTGTCCCGATCTCTCAAACTTGTTGAGGCCATTTCAAAGAAATAAAATAAATAATAACTCAAAAGAGGTCAATTTCCTTTCCTTTTCTTAGGGTAAACCTTTTCTACCTTCAACATTGCTCTAATACCATGTGAAAAATCTCTATTGCTATCACTGATTATTAATCCCCTATTTTATAAAGATTATTTAACTGTTGAAAAATAATTCACTGCTAATATTGAAAAATAACACAACTGCAACTTCACCAAATAAAAACATGAAAAGAAACATGCAACACAATGAACACAATATTTTCGAACATATTTTCCTTGGAAAAACCCCGAAGGGAAAAGCAGTACTGCATATGAGAAATATATTAATCTTTAGCAAATAAAGAGATACAAAAACTCCTTGCCTCTTACTGGCAGAGCTCAGACAACCTCCCAATTTCTCCTGCTGATATTCCTCCACTACTATCTCCCAATGCTATCATTGCGCCCTTGATAACACTACAAGACTATTTTCTATCACTGCAAAATCCATTTTCTAACACTGCAAATGCTTCTTCAACATGTGTATGTTACTTCTGTGTTGTGTTTTCCAAATGCCCCTAGAACCCCTTTTATACTACGCTCATTGGAGAACCAACGACCGAGATCGATTCTGAATCAACGACTGAGATAAATACACAACCCAACAACCAATAAAAAAATAGGTTGGAAGTTGTCACCTAGGGGAATCAAATAATGCATTAAATAATTGTATCTACACTAAATTCTAGACAAAAAATTATTTAATATTGTTAAGAAAGTGGACCAACAGATGTCCAAGCTAAATAACTAACAATTTGGGTTATTGGAAAGGTTATATATATATATATATATATAGTCTTTCAAAATCTAATTCAAATCTAGTGATAGAAGATAAAATGTTGGGAATTGAAAAGGACAGTTCCCATTAAATAACATCAAGTCTTATAGTTGCCTCTTTGCATAGATACTCTCTAACTTTCAATGATATTTCTTTGTTTATTACAAGTACAATGTTACAAGTTGGCGCCACTAGTATAATAACCATTGATTTTTATATTTGTTGTGGAGATTAAAATCATGCAACCATAGAAATGTATGTAAATAGTTCTCCCAAAATTGTAGAGATTTATCAACGACT
Organism: Chamaecyparis obtusa; assembly: GCA_027943335.1. Lineage (NCBI taxonomy): Eukaryota > Viridiplantae > Streptophyta > Pinopsida > Cupressales > Cupressaceae > Chamaecyparis > Chamaecyparis obtusa. The sequence goes on along the minus strand of BSBK01000863.1, from coordinate 1,233,204 downwards.
CAAATAGTAATATAATAGAATAATTTTTAGTACATTTTGGTAGCACAAATCATAGGGAGATAGCCTCCATGGAAAAAAGTAAGTGGTAGCCTTAATTTTGGTGTAAATTATGTATGATACTGGTGTAAATTCGATGCGATATGGGCTCTATCTAATTGTATCACACTTATTAGATTAAATTACAAGGGGACTGAGTGAATGCCATTATTTCTTTTTCCTTACGTTATAGATATTGTGTCAATTTTTATATTTGTTGTGGAGATTAAAATCATGCAACCATAGAAAGGTCTATAAATAGTGTTCCCAAAATTATAGAGATTTATTAATGAGTCAAATAGTAATATAATAGAATGATTTTCAATACATTTTGATAGCACAAATCATAGGGAGATAACCTCCATGGAAAAAAGTAAGTGGTATCCTTAATTTTGGTGTAAATTTCATATGATACTGGTGTAAATTATGTGTGATATGGGCTCTATCTAATTGTATCACACTTCTTAAATTAAATTGCAAGGTGACTGAGAAAATGTCGTTATTTATTTTCCTTACTTTATAGATATTGCACATTTTTGTTTCATTTCATTCTTCTCCAAAAATACAAACTATAGGGGCACAATTATTGTGTTTGATCATTAAAGAATTATTCTTTAACTGTTTGAAAAAATTTGAAAAAATGTTATGGGCATGCCATGATGAGTTTAGTTAAATAATTGTTAAGCCTAATTAACAAATCCATTTCGGATATCCTACAATCATCTTCATTGAATGAGAATTTTATGTCAAAAGGGTCTTGAGCCTTATCTTTTCCTCAACTTTTTCTTACATACCCCATTGTTTCTGTTATGATGAATTGTTATATTATAGTCAAAAGCCCTACATAGGCACGAAAATTTGTAGAAGTTGGTTCTATGTTAAGCCACCAAACTTTTACTAGAAATAGTATAATCTTAAAATTTAGTTGGAAGAAAATTATCTGGTTATTTTAGAAATCATTTAAAAAAAGATTATTGTCTCTATGTCTTGTCAAAATTTTTCAAAGCACAATGAATGTTCACTATTAGATCTATACATTTTGGTAGTAACTAGAAGTGACAGAGTCTAATACTGTTGAAATTATATGTTTTCTTTTCATGAATTTTAAGTTCCCTCATATATGATGTAAGCTTGTAGTCAAAGGTGAATTGTTCAGCTTGTAGAATATGAAATTTTTGCAACCATTTATAGGATTCCCAAATTGGGAATTATTGAGAAAATTTACCACATTATACAAAAACTCTTATGACCAAACTTATATAGGTAAAACTCCATTGTCCTTAGAACTTATATGCAAATGGGAAGCTGAAAAGAAATTCATTCCTAGAAATGTAGAAACTAAGCATAATATTTCTGTATGAATTTTAAAAACGTTAAGTATATGATTTGAACTGTCATGTCTTCTGGAAAATAAATTATGTCTCGCAAGTTCTCTTTCCTTGCTTTTTAGGTTCTATTATGATAAGTTGTGAGTTTAAGGGTCAAGAATAAATAAATAAATATATATATATATATATATATATATATATATATATATATATATATATATTATGTGTGTGTGTGTGTGTGAATTTACCTTTTATTTTGAAATTGATGGAATCCATCTAATTTGGTATCATTTCATGTAGTGATATGTTAGTGTTGAATTTTTCTTTTATATGAAATTTAATTTGAAATGGGAGGGGTGATGAATGTGGGATAACTAGAGAATGGTTAAAATGATGTTTGTTTACCTACGAGTAGAAATCTGGTATTTATTGCTTTGGCCAAAGCTAAGTTTACATATGTTTTTGAAAGTATGCTGGTTTTTGTTTCATTCTCTTTGCCACATCTGTGATTAGTCCTACTTAGACATATGCGTAAAGTAGATAGTTTCACAATTACGCCAGATCCATCAAATCCACCAATTCTAGGTTGCTAGGCTTCTCAGGCAGGGTTGGTGTGCTCTGATGTCAGGATGCGCCTGTAGGGTGCTAACCAATATGTGGTTGGGTAGATAAAGCACCTGAGTTACACCCTTGTCTTGAGATTTGTATATGGACCAACGTCTGATGGATTAGGAGATAAGGATTTGTAGATGGACAGTTCTCCAATGACACCTTTTTATCATGTTCCATGATAGACTTTCATGGTCTTGTATTTAATGTACTCTTTATATTCATGTATTGATGTAATTCATTATGTACTTGATTCTCAATGAGAAGGTCAACATTCTTGATGTAATTTAAGTTTTTACGTTTATGTGCACTATCAGTGTGATTGACAATGTGGTTGACACCATTTCTTTGCTTGGATTCACATATTTTATTTTATATTTTGATAGTTGATCAAATGTATGTACTTTACCTTATGTATATAACTGGAAAATTTTATTGATTAGTCTATTAGATAAATTCAAATTTGACTTTTCTTTTTGACTCTTTTGAGTTTTTTGCTCTTTGATGACATGGCACAATTGTGAGAATGTTAGTCTTTTCAGTTAGTCATAATAAATTCAATCTTATGCTGTGCTAGTCTAGATCTAGAAATAATGCTAAAAACTTCCAAAGTATCAATAGTACTTATTGGTCACCTCCTTTTTTGAGTTTTGGATAAAAATCATACTATCATCTGCAAAGTATGAGTTAAGGGATGAGGCATTATTGGAGCAGAAATCCCATGGATAATTTGATTGACATTTGCATGATGGAATAAATATCCAAGAGTATTAGTAGCTAGGACATAAATAAAAAGGGCTAGGGGAAAACCTTGGAAAATTGGTCTTTGGAGTAGGAATTGTGAGGAAAGGGAGTCATTAACAACTAGTCGCACATTCACATCCATAAAAAACACTTTGATTTGATATTGGATTCTAGGACCAAATCCCTATGTGTGATAAAAATGTGATGCTTTAGACTTGAAAATCACACACTTCAGTAAACCATTACATGAAACATTCCTAATCTAGTAAGAACATGAAATAAACTAATAAATGTTTGAAAGTAGCTTATTCATTCCTATTTGAAGCAAGTTTAGTTCTTGATTGTGCTCATCATATAGAGACAATAGAACTAGTGACTAGACAACCTCAAAATGGAAGATTCACAAGATGATCCCAATGTTCTTTGAGTTGCAAGATGAAATGTAAAGTAAACTAGGAGGATTGCAAAGCTATGAAATGCAAGATTAAACTAAGAATTATTATGAAAATTAAGCTATAGAAATGAACTAGATTAAGAAAATGCAATAGTAATCTATGATGCAATGCAATATTAACAACTATAAAGTGAAAGAACTAAGCTAGAATGGATGCAAAGAAACTAGTATTCTAGAATGAAAATGCAAGAAAATATGTTATGATAAACAATGCAAGAAAGTAAACTAGATTGCTAAGAATGTTCAAGAATGCCAAAAAGTGCTCTAGAATGCAAGTATGCTTGAATGCTTGATCATGGATCCTTTGTTCAATGGAGAGAAGAGATTTTAAATAATTTTCTTGTACAACGAAGGGTTAAGATTAAGTGGCAAAGAATGTGTGATTGAGATAAAGAGGCAAAATGAGAATGAAGGAGATGCAAGGTTAGGTAGAAATGAGTGGTGAGGATTAAGAGGCAAAAAAAATGTTAGGTAGAGATGTTGGGTAGAATAAGATAAAATAGCAATTTTGAAAGCACAAATCCCCTTAAATTTCTAATTAATCAAGATTAAGTATGTGCACACATGTGAATGTGTTCTTTTAATAAAAGTGTAGAAATTTTATATAAAAAGAAATATTATAGCAAGCTCTAGAAATTAGACCACAGTATAAGCTTGATATTAAATTTTTGGTTTTTGATTTAATTATGCAAAGGGGATTTTTAGGATTACTTTGCACAATTATGTCTAGTAAATTTTTTCATAGGGATTTAGATTTGAAATTAGGAAAATTGATCAAGATCAAGGGCTTAGGTTTTACTAGACCAAATTTTGGTGATTACATTTGCCCATTTTTTAATCAGTGTGGAGCTAGCACATTGATTCTAAGAATAGACTGAAAGCTAGAACATGAAATCACTTGGTCTAAATTGATGTAGCTATTTCTAGGGATCGGTTAAGATAAAAGATATCAGCTCTGGACTTGATTGAGTGAAGACTAATGAGTGAGACCAGAGTGCCCAGTTTGATGTGGTGAGATGAAACTGAAGAATTGATCAAGAGATAGATAACAACTAACCAGTTAGATGAGATGTAATGAAATTGATCAGAGTCAAAGATAGATTGATTCAAGAAGCTAGATAGAGAAGCAGTCTCATATTTGTATGCCCTGAGAGATAGCTAGATTATCTGTCTGAGTGAGCTGATGTGAAGCAATGAGAACTCTCTTCTAGAAAGGATGTACAAAATCTCAACTTGATATGGTTTCTAAAGGTAAGATGCCCCGAGTGATGATGTTTTATTTACTGATTGACTTGATCGATAAAGATTTGGTTCAATTGCTAGATTTGTAGACTAGGAGATTTGATTGATGAAGAATATTTGCTATATTATTATGCCCCCTCAGGCTCAAAATAAGAATGATGCAAAGAGGGTAAATGAGATGTAGAAGAATGAGGTCAACATGAAAATATTTTGGATGTCTGATATAGCGATTGGAATCAATTTCAGGTGTCTTGTTGAATAGGTTTGTCCAAATTTTGACTAGAGTTGACCAAGGTTGATTAGAGTTGATCAAGATGAAGGAGAATGAGAATATGATGATTTGGGATCAAGATGCATTCAGGGGTTGCATTTGGCTTAGAAAATTTAAATCTTCAATTTGAGGCACAAACCAGCCCTGGATTATGATTTTGAGTCTGAAAATGGATTTAGGATGTCAAAATCAGGTGAGGCTTATGGGATTTTAGCACTTGGTGCCCCTAGTAGGGAATCAATCTTGTGATGAAAGATATGCAAAGGATAAATATGGTGGACCACTTCAGAAGGAGGATGAAAGGGAGATGATCAAATGATCCAAGTCACAAAACTAAATGCAAATTTAGAATGAAATGCAAGGGACCTTGTGTGTCTAGTCACTAGTCCAATATTATGTCATTTTAATCATCATTTGAGCAGTGTTGGTATATCGGGTTCAATACAATATTCACTATTCCAAGAAGAGCCATAAAGATATGAATATGGACCTTATCGAATATAATGTAGGAAACAACCATAAGCATCTACACATAGAGGCCGAGATGAACAGAATGATGTTTCCAAGTTAATGTAGAAGGATCGTACCAGTACCAAGACATAAACATCAGGATAACCATGAATGCTTCTTTGCATACACACACACAAGAAGAAATTAAAGGAAAAAGAAAATGTTATGCCCCTAGTCATACATCTCTAGTCTAGTGACATCCTTGAGAGTCATGGGCACACAACAAGAAAAAACCAATGACAACAAACAACATGCAAAGAAAATAAGTTCAACATATGTCAACAAGTTTCATGTTTTGGCTAATGTGTCTGTGTGAGTGTTAACAAACACTAGTGCGCTTGTATGAAAGTGTGTTAGATAGTGCAATATCCAATATGTGTTGAAAAACATAGTTGATGTCCAAGGGTAGTGTTGAGAAATAATGTGATTGGTGTCAGTGATGATTGGATCCAAAGAAGGATAGATGACTGACTCAGGTTAAGCTCAAAGAAAGCCAAATGATGGTAACTCAGCTCAGATAAGACACGATAGAAGATGCCCCCTAGTGGAAAGAAAGGATCGAAGACAAAGATCAAGACTCTAGTCTAGGGTGACAAAAAGGAAAGAGAATGGAGAGATAGGATAAGCAAGTGAAGCAAGATGGAGTAAAGAGCCAGTGTAATGGATTGATAAATAGAGCACAAGTTACAAGTAGTACTTGTTTCCAACTTCTCACCACTTGGGATTATTGCATATTTCTTCTACCATGGTTCCTGTTTCTAGGTTTTCACCAATGTACAATTTTTTTTGGTGTTATCAAGGTGCCTATTGCTAGGTTTTCGCTAGGATAACCATTTTTGCAAGATGTTTTACAATTTTTAGGATTTTTTTAGGATCATAAGTTGTTGTACAAGATGAAGAATGTCTAGTTGTAGAACTATTTTAGGTGGAGAGCATTGATAGGATATTTGAGCACATCACCTTCTGGAGTAGCCAACTGATAAGCTCCATAACTAAATGCTGCAGTAACGATGAAAGGACCTAGCCAGTTAGGTTTAAATTTTCCCTTTTGTTCTCTATGTTGTTGATTTTTTGGGTTCTCTCTTAGAATGAGATCACTGACCTAAAATTCATGATGGAGAAACTTTTTGTTGTAGCCTTTAGATATTATCTTTTGATAGACCCTTAGATGGTCAAATTTTTTCTTATTGTGCTCATCAAGTAATTCTAGCTCTTGAAGTTGGGAGGTTCTGTAATCTTCATCTTTGATGAGTCCATGTACGGATACCCTCGGTGAAGGTATTTCAAATTCTATTGGTAATACTGCTTTAGAACCATAAACCAATGAGAAAGGTGTAGCTCTTGTAGGAATTATGATTCTTTTTCAATAATCCCATAAAGCTTAATTCAATTGTAAGTGACAATCCCTCCCTAATTTGCTAGCTATTATGTCTAAGATCTTAATGATTGTTTTATTTGAAGCTTTCGACTATCCATTCCCATAAGGATAGTAAATAGATGAGGAATGATGCATGATTTGAAACTTAGTACATATCTCATCAATATCATAATTCTTGAATTGTCCTCCATTGTCTATGATAATTGAGGAGGGTATTCTATACCTATAGATTATGTAGTTGAGAATGAACATGGCCACCTACTTTTATGTTGCCTTGATAAGAGGTACAAATTTAACCCATTTAGTAAAGTATTTAGTTATTGTAATAATGAACTTGTATCCATTGGAGGATGAAGGATATATATGCCCCACAAGATCAAAATCCCATTGCTGGAATGACTAGTGAGTAATAAAAGGTAACAGGTCCCGAGCAAGAGCGTGAATCACATTTTCATGGAATCGACACTTCTAACAGGTTTTAGAAAAGTGGACAACATATTTTTCCATGGCAGGCCAATAGTATCCTTCTCTCAAGAGTTCATTATCCAAGGAGAGACAATTCAAATGAGATCCAAAAACACCCTTATGTACTTCTCTTAATGCTTTGTCATATTCTTCATGCTCTAGACACCTAAGGAGGGTACCACCTAGACTCCTCTTAAACAAGTCATTAGTGACAAGTAGATATTGAAATGTACTTCTTATAAGGTTTCTCTTTTCATTTTTAGACAGGCCTTCAGGAATGGTTTGGTTTTGAAGTTAGTTATAGATTTGGGAGTAGCATGAAGAGTTAGAGGCAATAAGGGTACATACAATTTGGGTCTCAGGAGATTCATAAGCAGGGAAAGGCAATTCTTCCACTAGGAAGTCATAGCAGAATTGATGTTCTTGAAGATGTAACATAGATCCTAATGTGGCCATAGCATCAACTACCTGGTTTTATTCTCTTGGAACTTGCTGAAAGGTAATGAAGACAAAATATTTCTTAAAATCATCAACCATCTTGTATGGTGTCATCTTCTCATCTTTAGTTTGGTATTCATTATTTACTTGGTTAATCACAAGTTGAGAATCACCATAGATATGTAGCTCTTCAATTTTCTACTTGATGGAAAGTTTTAATCCATTGGAAAGAGCTTCTTATTCAGCCACATTATTAGTGCATAAGAACTTCATTTTATAATCTTTATGAATCTTATATCCTTGAGGAGTAATAAAAAAAACCCCAGAACCAACGCCTTATTGTGTAAATGAGCTATCAAAATACATCTTCTAGGGATGTTAAGTAAGATGTAGAATTGATTCATCTAGAAAATCCATGTGAATTGGTTTGTTATTTTCTAAATGTGCATCAACAAGTTGATCTACAAGGATTTGTCCTTTTATAGCTTTTCTGTCAACATAAGTGATGTCAAACTCACTAAGCATCATAACCCACTTAGCCAAGTGACCCATGAGAGTAGCTTTACCAAGAAAGTACTTAAGAGGATCAATTTTAGCAATTAGTTGAACAAAATGTGCTATCATGTAATGTCTAAATTTTTGAGATGCGAATACAACTACCAAGCATTCTTTTTCAATGGTTGAATAATTGATTCCTTTCCTTTTTTATCATGTTGTGCTAGTAATGAACCTAATGATGTTGTTGTAGCTAAAATGTAGAGTAGTAAGGGTTTTCCCTCAATGTGAGCCATGAGAATTGGAGGATTAGCTAGATAGTTCTTGATTTTCTAAAAAGTTCTTTTACAATCCTCATTCCAATTGAAAGTAACCCCTTTATGCAATGTCTTGGTAAAAGTTTGAGCCTTATCTGCAAGTTGAGAGATGAATCTTCTTAAATATTGGAGCTATCCATGTAAAGATCTCATCTGACTTATATTGTGAGGAGGTGGCATTTCAAGTATGGCCTTCACCTTGGCAGGGTCTACTTCAATGCTTCTTGTTGACACAATATATCCTAGAAGTTTACTTGAGGTTACCCCAAAGACACACTTTTTTGAATTTAATCTTAATTTGAATCACTCCATGTGAGCAAAGATATCATTTAGGACAACAAGGTGAACATTTCTTGTAGAAGACTTATCTAGAGTGTCATCAACATATTCCTCCATTCATTTATACATCATATCATGGAATATTATTGTCATAGCTCATTGATGTGTTGCTCCAACATTTTTCAATCTAAAGGGCATTACATTCTAACAGAAAGTACCCCATGCACAAGTAAAGGAAATATTTTCTTGATCTCCTGGTGCGATTTTGATTTGATTATACCTAGAGAATCCATCCATTAGAGAGTACATTTGGAATCCAGTAGTGAGATCAAAAATCATGTCTATGTTGGTGTATGCAAATTAGATGTCTAATAACTAGAGATGATAAATTAACTATTGAAAGCCAATAAATCAATCTAATGCAACACAATGAAGAATACAAAGTAACTATAAAATGATGAAACTAAATCAATTAACTTTACCTACCATGCAGCTTGTCTCCATTGTCCTCCTAGCCTTGATTTCTTGAAGAGGTTGAGCTCTTAGATTTCCAAATGAAGCCTTCTCCCAAGATGCTACCAAAGTGTGGAGATTTTATGAAATGAGTGCACAATAGCTTATGTAATCTAATGGATGGAAATGAAAATGAAATGATGATAATATGGATTGATTGCTCTTAGAATGCTTGGATGCTTGATTGCTTCTTCACACTAATCATCCCATTGGAATAAGATATTTTTATGCAACAAATGTTGAAAGGGATGACTTTGATTTGCTAGTTGAGAAATAAATCTTTGGATGGATTGGAGACGTCCCTGCAAGGATCTTAACTGACTGATGTTAGTGGGGGAAACCATCTCCATTATTGCTTTAACTTTTTTTGGATCTACTTCAATTCCTTTGGCTAAGACAATGTACCCTAACAATTTTCTGGATGTAACCCTGAATGCACATTTCTTCGGATTGAGTCGAATTTGATACTTTTCCATCCGGGTGAATATTCGATCCAACACTCTCAAATGACCAACTCTATCTTTGGATTTTGCTAAAATGTCATCAACATAATTTTCCATAATGGTGTGCATCATATCATGAAAGATTGTGGTCATTTCTCTTTGGTAAGTTGCTCCAGCATTTTTGAGGCCAAAAGGCATCACATTCAAGCAGTATGTACCCCATGGACAAGTAAAAGCAGTCTTCTCTTGGTCTTCTGGCACAATCTTGATTTGGTTATAGCCAAAAAATCCATCCATTAATGATAACATCTCATGCCCAGTTGTCAAGTCAACAATAATTTCAATATTTGGTAGAGGAAAGTCATCTTTCGGACAAGCTTTATTAAGATCTTGAAAATCAATACAAATCATGATAGACTTGTCTAGTTTTGAGACGGGGACAATATTTGAAATCCACTCAGCATAATCAATAGCTCAATGAATCCAACATCTAGGAGCTTCTTCAATTCTTCTTTAACCATTAGTGCAATGTGGGGGTGCATCTTGCGGAGCTTCTGCTTAACTAGTTTTACACCTGGTCTGATAGATAAATGATGCACAATGAGATTTGGATCTAGGCCAGGCATATCAGCATAGGACCAGGCAAAGTTGATTTGTATTTCTTTGAAATTTTTTGCAAAAGCTTCTTTCTCTAATTCTGTCAAGGATGCTGCTACTTTGAGGATGCGTGGAGACTCTTCTATTCCAATGTTAAGAGGTACTGTTGGTTCTATAAGAATGGTAGATTGCTCTCGATACAAATAGTTGGGAAGAGTGTCAATCCTTCCATCGTAAGGCACCTTAGAGAGGTTTTCACCATCAGATGCATTGTTTCTTTTTACTATTTTTGGATCTAATACTACCACTGAGTGGTTTTCACCATTAGATCTGTTGATTATTTTTATATTTTTATGACTGAAAGGATTGACACTCTCACCAAAGTAGGCCATGTCATTGAGTTCTATCAGAAATCTTGACTTGTGATCCCCTGGTGGTAAATGATCCCTGATTCCAAGATAGTTAATGATTGCATCATCATTATGGAATACATCAAGTTCTGAATGATCAGGAGAATCCCAATCGGAAGTTCGAGATGTACAAGGGGCATTGGATCATTCAGGTCAGTTTCAAAGGTAGAGATGGTATTGATGGAAAATTTGTCAAGGTTTATGATGGTATCAATGAGGTCTATTCCATATTCTCATCCGATTCATCTATCACAAGATAAAGGTCACTTTCCTCACAATCGACAAAAGTAGTATCACGTGGGACCAATCCTAATGAGTCAGTCTTTGAACTCTCTCCCTCATGGTAATCATTACTATAGTGATGGACAACATCAACTCCTATCTCTTCAGTACAATCAGATAATGAATCCCATTCATAGTCATTTGAGTCAGAATCATCATTATCCCCAAGTCTATCAATGATTCTCTGTGCTATTCTTTGTTTCATTGGATCTACATACATACCATTCTTTTTGAATTGTAAGGCAGGAGCTTTAGATATCTCATGAAAAGGGGTGACCTTTGCTTTTCCTTTTGGTTCTTTTGGTCCTTCTCCTTTGTATCCTAATCTTGTAGTGTCTCTTTGATAGTTTGGATTTTGCAAAATTGGTTTGATAACCCCTTCTCTTTGTAACCCTATAGGTCCAACACCTTGGTATCCCATCTTTTGTAGCAAAGTATACCGTTTACCATAGACATCAGGTGATATATATTCATGTTTGATATCCTCTTTCTTCTATAGTGACTTAAGCAAATGATCAGCATTACGCTCAGCTGCCTCTTTGGATATTGTGCCCCCACTTATAAATGTTTCATAAAAAAGTGTTGAAGGGGGTTTGGATTGTTGTTTAGTGATCAAAGATCGACCATATGATCTAGGAGATAAAGGTAACTCTATGATGCAAAGAGCTTAACCTAAAGTGTATTCTCCCATACTTCTTTTATATCTATCTTGATCCCATTTGATTTTGAAGTTGATGCTATATTACTAGGATCACTGGGTGTAGTTGTAGAAGATCCAATACGGTTATAAGGTATCAAAGAGTCATATGTCTTCATAGAGCTACAATACTGGAATAGATTAGTGTCTCCTTTGATAGTGACTTCCTAACCATTATGAGGGAATTTCAAGCATTGATGATAGGTTGATGGTATAGCTTGCATGGAATGAATACATGGTCTTCCCAAGAGAATGTTATAAGCAAGATCCATGTCTAGAACTTGGCAAGGTACATCTTTGATTATAGGACCTACTCTGATTGGTAAAACAACAGACCCCTTGGATGACCGCTCTTCCTCATCATAAGCTTTTATCATGATTTTCTTCTTGGGATCAACAACATTTTTAGAGAATCCCAATGCAAGGACTAGTTTCAATGTATAGATATTTAAGCCAGCTCCTCCATCTATTAGTACTCATTTGATTTTGTACCTCTGGACAGGGACTTCGATATGTAGGGGAGCATTATGAGGTTGGGTAATAGCTAAGTCATCATTCTCAGTGAAGGATAGGTAATGCGGGGTTGTTAAATGACCCACCATAGCTTGAAATTGATCATGATCTAGATTTGTGGGGACTTGGGTTTCTAAGAGAGCTTTTTCAAGGATATCTTTATGAGATGGGGATAGATGCAAAAGCTCTAAGATGGATATCTGGGTAGGTGTTTTCTTGAGTTGTTCCAAAAGGTTGTATTGGTTGGAAATATTTGTTATAGACTTTGGGACATAAACAGACTTGTTGTGAGGTGCATTTGGTTTAGATTGGACTCCTTGGAGAGTAACTTTGGATTGAGCACGAGTAGTAACATGGACTAGTTGACTCTCTGATTTTCCTTTGATGGTAATGACATTGGCATAATACTTAGAAGAATGACATTCATAAATGTTACCAACATATCGATATGGAGTGGAATTATAATTGGCTTGATTGTCACTCTTAGTATTGGAAGAACCTCCTTTTTCATGCTCAAGAAGTGGATCTTTGAAAGCTGTATGTGATTCATTTGAGGTATGTCCATCAACACTAATTTCACCACTTTCAATTAAGTCTTGAATTACATTTTTGAGCCTTTTGCAATCATTGGTTTTATGTCCTTTGCCTCTGTGAAATTTGCAATAATCATTCTCATCCCACCAAGAAGGCTTCACTCTAGGTTCAAAATCTTTTGTGTCAGGAAGCGTAATGAGTTTCTTTGTGATTAACTTCCGTAATGTTGATTCGAGAGATTCCCCTAAAGGAGTAAAGTTTCTTCGAGGTGACATGAAAGGAAACCATGGTTTAGATGAATCTTTGTTGGTGTTTTGATTTTTTGATTGATTGATGTAAGTACCTTGAGTAGCATTGGCCTGACTTGTGAGATTGAGAAGGGCTTGTGTTGGTTTGACATTACGATTATCAACAATCCCATCATTGACGATGTTTTTTTTTTAATTCCAGAATTTTGATTTGTCATTGTTATAGTTGTTGGGATTGGAATTTGAGGACCCAACATTGTCCTTGGAATAAATTTTTATCTCACCTTTTCGGACCATGGCTTCCTCAATGTTGATACCATTTTCTATGAGCTTATTGAAGTTTGGTGGACATTGCAATTGTAACCTATAACTCATTTTTGGTGTAAGGTTATGCACAAAGATATCCATCTTTTCTTGTTCAGGAATCATTCGTGGATATTTGGCAAACAATTGATGCCATCTTTGCAAAAAAGTAAGGAAGGGTTCTCCAGTCTTTTGATGTGCATTGTAAAGATCAAGCATAGTGACTTCATGTTTGATGTTATATGAATAATGAGTCACAAATTTGTCAAGAAGCTCATTGAAGATTTGATGCTTGGGGGTAGTTTGGAGAACCATTCCATGGCTTGTCCTCCTAAAATTCATGGAAATAGTTGCATAAGATAAGTGTCATTGTGAGCGACTTCAATACAAGTAGCACAAAACTCATGAATATGGTCTTGTGGATCCGAATTCCCTTTGTATTTGTCAAATTTTGGTACCTCAAAATGAGGAGGGAATGGAATCATTGCTAAGTTCTTATCAAAAGGATAAGGACATATATCATCCAAAGAATACTTCTTAGTTGATGATCCAATTTGGATGTCACAGATTTGTTGTTGAAGCATTTGGATTTGTTGTAGAATGGGATCCATAGATAACATGTTTCCTTGAGAGTTTTGGGAAACATTATTGTGGGAAGCATGGTTTTGCTGATCATTTTGAGAAGTAGTGTGTTGTTCATGACTATGAGAAGCATTGGATTGCTGATTGGTTTCCTTTGCTCCATGAGTATCTTGAGAACCCTTAGGGATTTCTTGATTGTTTGTGTGAACTAGTTCTCTAAGATGGGAAACATCAAAATCTCTTGGTAACTTAGCTCCTTGTTGAGCAAGCATGAGGAAATACATCTCTCTATCCAAGCCTAAGAGTCTTTCCATGACATGATAAAATTGAGGATCTTGTGAAGCTTCCCTAAGTTCGTCATCGGTGGGTTCGTCATTGGATGTAAAAAGTGAAGTTTTCTTAGGAAGCTCTTTTGACCAAGGGTTTTCTTCATTGCTAGTATTTCCTTCCATCTTGTCTAGGGATTCTAGATTAATGGCTTGTTTGAGTTTCTGAGATCGAGTTTGAACCATAAAATTGAGAGAATTGATTGCAGAATGAAAGATTTTTGTTGAGAAGATATGGAAAATGATTGATAGAAAAGATATTGAAAAGTGTTGAAGAGTGATAAAACAACTTGATAAACTCTAAGTCAATAGGAGGTATAGATCTCACTATGATATGACAAAGGGAAATCAAGAGATAATAACCTAAGTAAGTTTGGTGGTTAAGGATGATATATCCTGATATGGTAAACTCACAAAGATCAAAATCTGATAGATAAGGTAATGTTTCAACACTAAATTGAGAATTTTAAAGATTGGAAGAAAATGATTTGATGAGTTTTTGATGAAGGAATGATGAAAAGTGATGAAAATGGTCAAACTAAAGATTAGAGGTCTATGTAACTCAACTGTTTTTCTAGAATCTTACCAAGGATGAAAATGGGTATCTGAAAAAGTGATTTTGAAAATTGCAAAGTTTGTGGAAATGCTCACTGTTGTAAATGCATTGCAACAAATGCACATGATAGATTGATCAATGTGCAACAAAATGAGATAGATGTGCAACAAATTGTAACTGATGCGTGGAAAAATTAACAAATGCGTAGAATAATTTAATGTATGCGCAACAAATTGGTATGAATGCGCAGGTTTTTGTTTTTGATTGATTTGAACTGCAAGATTTGGAAATTTTGTTTGATTTTCTGATGTTTTCTGGTTTTTGGCAAATGAAAAATGCATAAACACACACACACAAGACATAAATGATTTTAATCTAACTATGCTAATATGAATGCACAAACACGCTTACAATCCTATGGTTGGCAAGGACGATATCTGCTAAATCCCCACTAGGATAATAAAATCCAGCCACACAAATCCACAGCGGACAGCCTAGGAACTTGGAGGCACGAGCTCCTCCTTACAGTGCACTCACTTTTCAGGCACACAAAGTTTTGAATTCAATGGGTCATTACTTCCCAAAGAATTGCTATCTCTACTATGAACCGTGAGTAATGTGGGGTGTCTTCACAAGCTTGGGTGACTCCTTAAGCCAGTAGATAGAAGGTTTTTGGCCACTATAAAAAAGCTTTTAATAAGGACATCTGTTCAGGTGGTTGTGATCAAGTCATTTCCCAATTAAGGGGGCTCTCCCAATCCTTTCAAAGCAAGGCTTTCACCTCTACTAAGTAGGACTTTAATGCACCATTGGGGTACTAGAGGAGATTTTGGTTGCCACAATGAATTCACACCTGTCTAATGTGAGACTAATCACACTAGCATTTTTTATATACCAGTCTGGAAGGGCTTGGCTTTATCCTGTTACCGACTGGGTTGTTCCTTGGGGTGAGTACCTCTTTTCCTACCAAAGACCGCCCTCTAAAAATTATAACAGTTTCTCTTACACCCAAGGTCCACGAATGGCGAGGGGCGAGGATACATTGTTATAATTTTGGGTTTACAAATAGCTTATTAAGAAAAACATGATAGACACTTGATTCTATTCTAAAGAAGACACACAAAGAAAAAACATGTCTTTTTTTAAACCCAAATGAGATTATAGTTTATTTTGCAAAACCCCTTGGCAATCTACAATCAAACTGTTAGAAAATTTGTTTAGCAATTGGGTCTTCAAGATTACGTCCTACAAAAATAGCCTAAATACTACCAAAATGAATAGACACTTGTTAAAATGTTAGCTAAAAATCTAAATAACTGTAAAACTGAAGTTTACCACAGCAAATGACAAATGCACAAAATAGTGAACTAAATGCACAGAAATGGTTGATAAATGCACAGAAAATATGGATGCGTAGCACAGAGATACTCATGTGCAGTGAGATGATGGATATGCACAACTATTACAGATGCACAATAGAGAAATACGTATGCGCAAAATAGTTTAATGAATGCGCAGAAATATGACAGAAAGTGAAAATGTAGAAAGAGAAATAGTGATTGTGGCGTTAGAAAATGGATGCACAACAGAAATGAACAGATGCACAGGAATCATGTATGAATGCATCGAAATATCCTGTAGAAAAATTTTCACATGGAAAACTAAAAATTGAAAGTGAAAAACCTAGTTGGGCCCTCCTTCTAGCACCAAAAATGTATGCAAATTAGATGTCTAATAACTAGAAATGATAAATTAACTATTGAAAGCCAATAAATCAATCTAATGCAACACAATGAAGAATACAAAGTAACTATAAAATGATGAAACTAAATCAATTACCTTCACCTACCATGTAGCTTGTCTCCATTGTCCTCCTAGCCTTGATTTCTTAAAGAGGTTGAGCTCTCAGATTTCCAAATGAAGCCTTCTCCCAAGATGCTACCAAAGTGTGGAGATTTTATGAAATGAGTGCACAATAGCTTATGCAATCTAATGGATGGAAATGCAAATGAAATGATGATAATATGGATTGATTGCTCTTAGAATGCTTGGATGCTTGATTACTTGAATGCCTATTAAAAAATACCTATTAGCTCACAAAGGGGAAATGAGGCTCCTTTTATAGATTTTTGGAGGATCTAGGCCTAGGTGGCACAATCCTACGGTTGAGAATGAAAGGTGGAAGATCCTAGGGCTAGGATTGACTTGGTTGAAGGAGTTGAGAGAAAAGGGGATGTAGTTGGAATGTGAGAGGGAGAATAGGGATGATGTTCCTCTCACATTGACATGGAGGAGAATAAGGTGGAAGGGAAAGACACATGTCAAGACCTAAGAGAGAAAGAGGGAGAGACCTTTTCCTCATGAGGACTCTTTGTATAAGTGTCCCATGAGTCACCTTTGACCCTTAGAGGTGGCTTGAGAAGCCCCTTAGGAAGAGGGCATGTCTCATGACTTGGCTTAAGAGAGGACATGTGGTCATAAGACCAAGTCCTATGAAGCCACATAGCCCTTAAGAATAGGACATGTGTGGGTGAGGATAATTACTAATAAATAATTAATAATAATTATTTATTTTAGCCAAAGTGATGTGTTAGTGACTAGGTAGGTGAGGTGGACTAGGGAACTTAGTCATATTTAGGTGATTGTGTATTTAATTAAATCACTTTAATAAGACTAATTACAAGACTTAGGATAGAGGAATAGACTATAGTGAATTTAGTAAATAAATTGAATAATTTATTTAACAAATAGAGGAATGATTATTAATTAAATAATAAATATTTAATTAATTTATCAAGTCAATATTAATTAAACAATAAATATTTAATTAATTAATGAAGCCATTTTTAAGTGTATACAGTTGGGTAGTGGGAAGTCATCTTTAGGACATGCTTTGTCAAGATCTTGAAAGTTAGTACAGACTCAAGTGGATTTGTCAGGTTGTGATATTGGTACAATATTGGAAATCCATTCAGCATAGTGAATTGCTCTAATGAGACCATCTTTTAGAAATTTTTCCAATTCAGCCTTCACAAGTAAGGAAATGTGAGGATACATCTTTTCTAACTTTTGTTTCACTAGTTTGACACTTAGTGCAATAGATAGATGATGCATAATGAGATTTGTATCCAAGACAAGAATATCTGAATGTGACCATGCAACATTGATTTTATTTTCCTTAAAAAATTGAATGAATTTCTCTTTTTCTTCCTCACTCAATGACTATGCTAGATGTCTAATTTGAGGATTCTCCATAGTACCCAGGTTAACTAAATGAGTGATTTCTATCAAAATTGAATATATTTCCTAAAAATGATCAGGAAGAACATCAAGCATACCATCCTTGGGAACCTCAAAGAGGTTTTCATCTTTGGATATATCTTTTATTTTTACTATTTTGGGATCTGACATGGTCAAAGAGTGGTTTTCCCCATCAGATCACTTTTTATTTTTATTTTTAAGATAGAGATACTTGATATCTTCCATGGTCATGTGTCCTCTCATTACATTGGTGGAAGGGTAAGAGGGATCAGTAGCATTGAGGTAACATGATAGTTCATGGTAATTGTCAAAGGATATGATATTTATAGATTCGGAAGGGGTCCAATCAGTTAGCTTAGGATGGATGAGGGATAAGGGTTCAATAGGATTAAGTGCAAAGACACACCTATATTGTACTCATCGTTCACAAATGTCTCCGTGAGGTCAAGAAATTTCTCCTCCATAGAACATTGTTGATCATGAGTTATTCTAGAAGAATCAAAGGAGTTTAGAGGAGTATTACATGAACCTAACTACAGGGCCTACTCCTAGAGCTAAGTATCTCTTCTCATTCTCAAATAGACATGCACTCCAAAAATGTATGAATGGGAACCATCTCAATCCTGGAACTTCCCAGATTCCACGCAACTATTTTAGGGTGAGGTCTGATGTACCCATGGTTTTCTTGATTATTTGGAGTGTTGAATTGATCAGAAGAAGATGGCCTAGGAGCCATGGGGATGATCTCCACATGAGGATTAGAGGAATCCTCATCGTTCAGTTGACTTTGAGAACTTGATCTTTCTCCTCTTTCAAAATTTGTTATAGTAGTGTATTTGTGCACAACATCTACCTTAATCTCCACTATAGCATTTGATAATGAGTCCCATTCATAATTATTTGAATCTGTTTCACTATTATGGTATTATATAATGTAGTCAGCTAGGGACATTGTAGGAGGTAGATTCTCATCATCACTTTCTTCTTTCTCAAGAGGTGGTTTTTGCTTAATAGTATCAGTTTGTGTTTGTTCAATAATGGTATCTTCAATGGGGTCTTGCAACATTTTAGTAGTAGAGGCTTGTTCAGTAATAGTAGCAGTAGTGCTATCATCAATAGTAGTAGTAGTATAGTCTAGAATAGGCATGAATCTAGGCATATCTAATATATGAGAGACGCCACCAAGTTTCCCCTAATTAGGATATTTTTAATTAGAATTAATAATGATTTCAACAATAGTAGTAGAAGTAAATCACTAGTAGTAGTGATTTTCTCAGTAGGTTGAGTGAAATCCTCTTGATTATGACCATTTCCTTCTAGGTTCATAGATTCCACTTGGTTATTTTTTTGAGGAAGTTGAGATGGCACATATAGTTCTCCTTGATTGTTTGGATTAAAATATTGAATGTACAGAAGCCTCTCATATGATGTTGATTGAATTTCAACTTCTTCTTCTTCTTCATCTAATCCCTCATATTGGTCAATTATAGGAGCACTTCTAGTAGGTTTGTCAAAATTATGTTCATGATATCCAATACCAGTCTTGTCTCTAGGATTTATGAATTCAGTATTATAGGTTCCTCTATTCCTTTGCCTTTTCCTAAAGGACAATGACCATCATACCTCATCTTTTTAGCTAAAGTGTACCAAATACCATATTTATCAGGAGAGATCTCTACATGTTTAACATCAGCTTCAGATTATTCTTCCCTATATAGCCATTCCAATATTGATTTCTCTTTGTTTTCCTCAACAAGGGAGACATTAGCTTTAACCATTCCCATTCCTTGATGTATGACAAATGTTGTTGCAACTGTAGGAAGAAATGAGGGAGATGTCTTTCCATAAGATCTTGGAAAAATTGGAAGAGCATCCACTCTATATTATCCCATATCAATGGGTCTAACTACTATCATTTTCCCATAATTAGATAAAGTGGCTTTTCCTTTCTAATCTTCTTCTTTAGTGTTTAACCATTATTTTCTATGAGGAACCATTCTCTCTACTTGTTTGATGGCATTGCACCAGTTATTAGAATGAGCAGGAATAGTTATCTCAACATTGCTGTGTGGGAAATTTAGGAATTGGTGATATGCAGAAGGCACTGATCACATAGCATAAATCTATGGCCTTCCTAAGAGAATATTGTATGATAAAGAAAGATCTAAGACTTGATAAAAAATATCTCTCTTCGTAGGACCAAATCAGATAGGAAGGACAACCATGCCCTTAGAAGATCTCTCCTCTTTATCATCAGCCTTAATAGTGATATTTATCCTTGGATCAATGGCATGCTTTGAGAACCCAAGAGTCTAGAAAATATTAAGTGTACAAATATTGAAACATGTGCTTCCATCTATCAAGACATGCATGACTCTATGTTTGTGGATAAGGACTTCAATGTGGAGAGGTAGATCATGTGGATGGTCCATAGATGTATCATCTTCTTTTAAAAAGGTAAAGTAATGTGGGGATGTAAGATGTCCCACCATGGACTAAAATTTATCTATCTCTAAATTCTTAGGTATGCTTATTTTTATAAATGTTTGCTCAAGGATCTCATGATGCACATGTGAAATCTTTAGTAATTCAAATATAGATATCTGAGATGAGGTATGATGAAGATGATCCACAAGACTATAGTCATTTGATGAGGAAAGAATTTTCTTAGAAGGATTTTGAGATGAAGTGGATGCTTGTTTGGTATTAGTAGTATAATTAGGACCTCGCAAGACAATTCCCCCTAGGGATTACGTAAAAGCATTGGAAGACTTAGTCCTTGGTTGGGAAACATCTTTCTCTTTGATTTTTATAACATTGATCTATTGTTTCTTTGGTTTAATCATGTGAATGATATTGCTTGTATCGGGGTAAGTATAACCAACTTTTTTTTGACGAATATAGGCCTCTTCTATTAATAAAATATTAAAGTACAATATTCACAAAAAAGGGGTCAGGGGAAAATGTCACCTCATGAAGAGTCACATGGCACCTAGGCTAGAAACATACAACTATTCATAATAAAGCATATAAATAAAGAAACCCTCAAGCTGTGAGGACAGTAGCAAAAGAGGGAGGAGGATCTTTGTCATCAGGATTGCCCCATACATTGGGCCATGGGGTCTGGTCGGGGAGCGACCAGCCATCATATTTATCTTCTTCTTTCTCCAACTCTCCTTCCTCCCAACTGGGAGAAATATCAAGCTCCAAGCAGGGGAACTTATTAGAAGTGGTAGGAGGCCACACAGGAACACTAGCCAAAGGCCAAGAAGATGTAGCCGCAACCACAATAGAAATAAGTAGGGAGGCCAACCAACATTTGGAGACCTCTGAGGAGGAGGAGAGGTAGAGCAGTGGTGCCAAGGGCATGATGTTCTAGAATGATTGGAAGAGGAACTCCGGCTATGATGGTGGCCCTAGGGTGGCATGCGATTAGCTGAGAGAGAATCCAGTGAAACCCTAGCAACAGTACAAGGAGCATTGCCCTAGTGCTGCAATAATTCCTGCAAGTGGGCAACCTCCAGGGCCACTTTGTCTTCTTGAACTTGAATCTACATCATGACATTATTACATAAAAATGCCTTAGCATAAAGAGAAATATTAATATCCAAAAAGCTGTGAGAAAAAAGAACAACATTTCGGTCTTTCCATAAAGTAAACAAGATTTCCATCCTGAAAGCATGCTAGATTTGGGTATACTAGGAAGGCATTCTGGGTGAGTCACCAAGGAGCACCATATGCTAGGAAAAAGGCTCAAGATGGAAAGGCATAAAAGTTCTTCAATCCAAATCCAATAATTCTGGGCCCAACAACATAACCAAAAAATGTGTATAATAGTTTCAGAATACCCACAAAAAGGGTGTTTAGAGTTAGGCACACCCAAATGCCGGAGCTAAGCTCCCAAAGGCAAACCTTGGTAAAATTGACACCAAGAAAAGTGAGCAATCTCGAGCTCAGTAATAGCATCCCAAATAGTATGAAATTTCCAGCTCCAAGTTTTCTAGGAGGATGAAAGGTGCCATCTATGATTGAGGGAATCAATCATAGGCAAATGAGGCACAAGACAAGAATACCCAAGCTTGGATTTGTAACTAGTGAATGGCATAGTAGGGTACCATTTCTAGTCTTTCCACCAAGGTTTAATTGACTGAATTCCCAATTTATGCAGGAAATGGGGCAGAATAGCTAAAAAAAGCAAGTCAAAAGTCTGATGATTTGGGTGGATGAGCCAAAACTGAACACGAAGGTCATCCCAAGAGCAGAGACTCATAGTGGCTCTAGAAAAAAAATCTTTTGGAATTTGAATGCCATGTTTGTGAAAATGAAGAGGACTCATTCCTTGGATTTTTGCTAGAGGGAGCCCTTGCTGAGCAAACAAAGGGGACCACCATATATTTTTCTAGTTGAGAGAAAGATGATCATGAAAACCATTCCCAGCCAAACAAATCCAAGGTTTGACAGCGTCCCAGGCTCTCCAAATACTTTTGGCAACAAAAGTACCCTGGATATGAACAAGGGTTTTCATAACCATAAGGGTTTGAAAGCCAATCCCCTTCCAGAAAAGCTTGTGTAAAGGATACCCCAAAGAGATGCAATGTCGAAGCAAAATTTTCTAGGCCTCATTGCCTATGAGACACCACACAATCCATTTTGCACAAAGGGCCAAACCTTATTTCTGAGTATCTAACAAGAAAGCCCACTAGATGCCTTAGGGAGACAACAAAAATCCCAGGAAACTCAGTGAAAACCATGATGATCAATCCTGGAGGCCCAAAGAAAATCCCGCAGTAATTTCTTGAGCTTCTTGTAAGAGGCTTTTGAGGGAGCCCAACAAGAGGAGTAGTAAACATGAGTAGCGACCAACACTTTGGAGCAGATCTGGAACTTCCCAATGAGAGAGAGCAGCTTGGTGATCCAATAGGTAAGATTTTTCTCCATTTTGGCTAAAACTGCATTCCATAATTCTATAGAATTAGCTTGAAAGGAAAAGGGAATGCCCAGAAAGTAGAAAATTTCCCCATATTGAATCCTAGACCATCCAAATTGAGAAAACTAGGGTGGATTGGGAAGGGTAGACTACCTGAAATATAAGGTTTTATGCCACTGAATGGAAGAACCAAAGGCCAGGCAAAAAGTGTCTAAACACTGCAAGGAATCCTTGATATTATCTTCATCCTCTTCGAGAGTGAGAAAGGAATCATCAACAAAAATGGCCATTTACCAATTGCTGGGAAGAATCTGGTTAAGCAATTCCCTGAACACGACCCATAGAAATGGAATGAGCTAGCAAATAGCCAAAGCCTTCGACCGCCAGAACATACAAGGTAGGAGCTAGAGGACAACCTTGTCAAATAGATCAAAAAAGCCCAAAAGCAGAAGACTGACTGTCATTGATGGTGATGCAAGTAGAGGCATCATGAAAAAGCATCTACACAGATTGAAGAATTCTAGGGCCAAAACCAAGAGTGTGAAGCATAGCTAAAATAAAATTCCATTCAATGTGATCATAAGCTTTAGCAAAATCCATTTTGAGAAAAAGAGCTTTCTAATGAGATTTACGAGCCCATTCCATACCTTCCCAAACCGAAATGATGTTATCAAGAATAAATCTTGATTTGATAAAGCCAATTTTCTCTAGTTGAACAATCTGAGGCAGGATTTGACAGAGCTTGAGAGCCAGAGCCTTGGCAGTGATCTTGTAAAAGACATTGAGCAAGGTAATAGGTTGCCAATTGCAAATATCCTCCAGGTCCCCAGATTTGGGAATGAAATTGATATTTCCTTGGTTAATGATGTCCCCAAGAGATTGGGAATGAAAGGCTTCAAGGTAGAACTGATGTAAATTAAGACCAATGGCATCCCAAAGGGCTTTATAGAACTCACAGGCAAAGCCATCACATCTTGGGGCTTTATCATCAGCCATAGAAAAAACATCTTCATGAAGATCCTGTAAGGTAAGAAGTTGATCACATAAAGCACATTGAGAGGAGGAGACACATTGAGGGACAACATCAATGCAATCAAAAAGAGCTTCATTACTGGCCGAAGAAGATCCCTACGTGGCAAAAACTTGTTCGTAATGGAGAACAAAGGCCTGCAAGATATCAGGAAGGTCCGTAAGGAGGCAATGACCTTCTTTAATCTTGGTTATGCCCACATTGGTTTGACAAGCACAAAGAGAAGAAAAAAATTCTTTAGATGCTTGGTCTCCAACTTTTAACCAGTGCATATGAGCTTTGATCTGAGCACCTTTGGCAGCATAGTTGTCTACAACTTACTTCTTATGATGAATCTTGCCAAGGTGGAGTTGCAGGTCTTGATTGAAATGATCCTGAGCTAAGGCCTCTATAGCAACATAAAGAGCTTTGGTGTAATTGACATTATAGGATCCACGATGATACTTGGCAAGTTTCCTACCATAAATACACATAAAGAGTGTTGTACACTGGATGGCATCATTCCACCATTGAATCTAGCTAGGCAAATGTGACAACCTAGGCTCAAGGTTCCAAACCCAATGAATGTGGGCCACCATGGAGGGGTGGTGAAGGACAAAAGTATTAAAAAAAATTTGAGTGGTGGGAAGCTGTGCCTTAGTTGTCTACCAGACAATATTAAATTAAATGGGAAAATGATTTGACAAGGCCACATCAACAAGAGGAGTAACTGATAAGGCTTTCTTTTCAGAAAAAGAGAAACAATATTGTGTCATGATCAAGCCTTTTATGAATTTTGTTAGAAGAAGCTCTGTAGTTAGACCAAGTGTGCCAAACCCCATAAGGACAATGACGACCAACATTGGGATAAAAAATCCCTAATTTATTACGCATGTAGTACCAGGCTTCTCTCTCACCAATTATCCATAGAAAAGGCAAAAGGCCATCCTTGTCAGAAGCCATTTTGACCATATTGAAATCACCACAAAAAATCCAAGTTGCAGGTGGCTGAGAATACACAAGTCAATGCCAAAGGTGAGATCTCTCAATAAGATCACTGGGAGTATAAACATTACCAATGCCAAAAGAATGATTCTCAATAATGAAAGTGGCCCAAATAATTCTCTGCATGGGATCTACGCCATGATTAACCAAAAAAGAATGCCAACAAGGAGAAAGGAGAGTAACAACTCCACCTCGATCAGCCTCGTGCTGAGAACAGAGAGAAAGGATCTTAGGCCATATAACCTTGCAAGTAGCATCAAGCAAAAAACCATAAATTTTAACTTCATGGAGGCATAAAATATCCAAATGACTAACATGACGATGCACATCCCTGATAGAATAATTTCTGGGTAGGTCAGTCAGACCTCAAACATTCCTGAGATGTACTTCATCAAAAAATAGTGTCGTCCATACCATTATCTTCCCCAAGGGAAGCAAAACTATTTGACAAATATGTTGGAGTGAAACCATTCCTAGAAGACTCCATGGAAATATTTCTCCATTTTTCTTGCATACCCTCAATCCCGGTCTCAGCATGCCTAGGAGGGCTGCAAGAATGATAAAAAGGAAGAGGGGAGGAAATCATGGAAGCTGCCTGAGGAGTATGAACCTAAGGAGGGTTAACACTAGAATCAAAAACCTCCTTCCCTTGTAGGGCAGGGTTTGAAGTCAGAGTAACTTTCTCAGCATGAGTCTCAACAAGAGGAGGTGGCGGCTGAGATGTGGAAGCCAAAGCAGTAGGCTTGGCTTGCTTGTTCTTGCAGTTGATTGTAACCCAATCGTCTTTCTTGATTTCCTCTTTTTTTCCAGAAATGACTGACCGGGAACTAGAATTCTTAGGAGGAGATTTGGTACGAGGCACTACCAAAGGGCAGTCCTTAATCTTGTGCTTTGTAGATTGACAATGATAACACATGTTGGGAAGGTTGAGATAAAACACCTTCTGAGTGAAGGTGGTCTCACCAACCTGAATCTCAATAGACTCTTTAAAGTTCTTGGAAAGGTCAACCTCAACATAGAGCCTCTTCTGAGACCATGAATTGAGAAAATGGTCATTCTCATTATAGATAACCCTACCTAGTGTTGCGCAATGGTATGCATGAAAGGCCAATAGGGTAGAGGGAGACTAGGAAACTCAACCCACACAAGAAATTTTAGTTTCTTGTCGTCAGAGACAGAAAATTCTTGAGACCAATGTTGGAAAACTAAAAGGGAAGCCCTATGATTCCAGGGTCCTTTGGAAAAAATGGCATCCACATGGGTAGGATTAGAAAAATGAAACAGAAAAAACCCTTGGTAAGACTCTGAATGCCATCCAAGTGGAGTCCATGAGGAGTCCATGCTTTTGCAACCCAATCCTTAATAACATTTTTTGGAGGGTTGCATCCTAGAAAATACCCAATGAGGGTATGCGTTTCAAGCCAAGTACATGCATCATCAAACTCATGAATGGGTAAAACAATATTAGGCGGGGACATACCTCATGAAACACTTTGGGAACAAACTTACGGGGTCTCTTTCTTGGAGGTTCCATTTCTATCCATCACCACACCAACACCAGCATCAATTGATGGGAGAATGGTGGCTAGAGCCATAAATATCAAGTGATTTCCTGCAATAACTATGGTATGAAAGGACAAAAGGATGCAAAGACGTGAAGATGCAGAGAAGCGATGCAAAAATAAACCCTAACAGAGCTCAGACCAACGAATTCCAACCAGTATAACCAGCTTTGGTTCCTTGAGATTTAGAGGATTCTCCTTTTTCATATTTAGGGAATGGTCCTTTGTGGACATTATGATCAGTATTGGTTTGAGGTTCATCCATAAAGATGGTCCCATTTTTTATCAAATCCTGGACCAAGGGTTTCATATTCATGAATTCATTAGTCCTGTGTACCTTGTTCCTATGATATTCAAAATACTGGTCATCACTCTACCACTTAGGCTTGACTGCAGGCTCATAGGGTTTAGAATTATCAGGAAGAGTGATAATCTTGTTTGAAACAAGAGTTTTTAGGGCATCCTATAATGTCTCTCCTAGGGGAGTGAAGGTTATTTTAGGTTTAGAAACCCAAGGTTTATCCTTATTTTAATTTGAATTATATTTAATATTACGAGGGGAATTAGCCTTGGCTTTTGCAGCTTGGATATTGGTGGTAAGGTTGAAGGCTTTCTCCCTAGGCTTGGATAAGGTTGTGGCAAAAATTCCATCACTGAAAACATCCTTGGTTTTATTCCACCATTTTCTCTTATCCTTGTTAGAGGATTTATGCTCTTTTTGCAAAGTGATATCACCCTTGTGGACTAGGACATCCTCCACCCTAAAGGAGGCTTCAACAAGTTTATTAGAAGAGGAATCAATTTGGACTTGTAGAGAATAGTTTATTTTAGGAACTAAGGTGTTTAGAAAAATGTCAATCTTTTCTATCTCAGGAATCTGCCTTGGATATCTAGCAAACATCTTCCTCCATCATTGAAGGAAATTGACAAAAGGTTCACCCACTCTTTTCTTGGTGTTGCAAAGGTCTAGCATAGTGACACAGTGTTGTATATTATAGGAGTAATGTCTTATAAAATTTCAGACCAGCTCATCAAAGCTCTTGATACTAGGTGCAAGGGACGTGAACCGAGACATGGCTTGGCCACCAAGGATTATATGAAATAGCCTCATGAGGTATGCTTGTTCATGCATGAAATCCATACTAAGGGCACAAAGCTCCCTAACATGGTCTTGAGGGTCACTACTAACATCATACTTGTCTTATTTTGTCATCTCAACTTTGGGTGGAAATGTTGGCATATAGAGGTTCCTACCAAAAGGAAAGGGACATATATTCTCAAGAGAATATTTGTTAGATGAAGTCTAATTATATTTCTTCATTTGCATGATCTCCCACTTAAGATCTTGGAATTGTGTAGTAAGGGCCATCATAGGGGACTCCTCTTTCTTAATGAGGCCTTCAATGTCAAAGTTGACGGGTAATTTAACTCCTTGGGATGCAAGATGTCTGAAGTACTTTTCTTTATATTTCTCTAGGACAACATGTAGGAGTTTTAGGAAGCCTTTGTCCTCTTGGCACATTTGAATTTCTTCCTCAGTAACCTCATCATATGAGTCATGGTGGAGTCTATCATTGTCATTATGATCAGCCATATTGGTATGCATAGTGTGATTAATCTCAGGAGTCTTCTTGGGTTGGTCAAGCAAGTTGTTTTGGTAGATGGTTGAGTGGAAAGGTCCTGAAAAAGGAGGTTGGAAAGGTCCATGCAAAGTGTTATGTAAATCTTGGAAAAGAGAAGGATTGGGTGTGGTAGGTTGATTCTCTCTTGAGGTAGAGGGTTCAAAGTCAAAATTAGGACTCTTATCTCGACCTAGTTGATACTAACTATGGGTAAAGACCAACATGAAATTCTCCAAGTGAATACAAACAGGTTTCAACTAAAGTAACTAGACTCAAGGTCCAAACAATCCAAAGTACTCGCTAATCCAAAGGATAGGTGGATAAGAAAAGTTGATGACAGACTAATTAAACTTAGTTTGAGGTGTGATATGAGGTTTGAGTACCTTTGAACATCCGTATAAAATTGTGATCAAAGTTTGATAGAAGATTAGGATAGATTTGGATATATTAGGATCAACAAGAACCTCAAAGTGTATGAAGAAATGAATTAAGAAACTCTTGTATCCACAAGGTAACTAGTCCACTATACTATTTCACGAAGCCAATTAGGGATGTGGAGGAATTAAATTCAATAGTAGGATGAGAAGACAATAGACTAAGACCAATTTTTGAATCAAATTAGATAGTGTCAATCATAACTTAGGATGCAAGACTAAACCAAGACCTAGGTGATAAAAGTTCAAGAGAGAAACTGCAAAAGATAAAGAGGGTATAGGGAGCCT
The DNA here is from genome assembly GCA_027943335.1 of Chamaecyparis obtusa. NCBI lineage: Eukaryota > Viridiplantae > Streptophyta > Pinopsida > Cupressales > Cupressaceae > Chamaecyparis > Chamaecyparis obtusa. The sequence goes on along the minus strand of BSBK01000863.1, from coordinate 1,204,526 downwards.
ATGGTAAGAGTAGGGAAAGTATGAAAGTGAAAATAATCTTATAGGATTCTCTTAGTGTGATTAGGATTTCCTTAGGATCAAAGAGGATCAAATAGGGCCCAATTAGGAAAGCCTGGAAAATAGTAGGAGTATTTAGGAACCCTTGGAAGTAGAAATTGGATAATGCACCTCTCAAGTTGACAAGGATGTATTTCAATGTTGCAAGAATCGTGACCAAAAAAAATGTCTTCAAACTATCCATCAAGGGACAAAGAAACCTTGGGGAGACAAGAACATGTGAATTCCTAGTTTCAAAGGTGTATGCAATAGCGCTTGTGTATGTCCAAAAGATTTCCACGGGTCTCAACACAATCAAAGACACATATAAAATATTCTACCTAAGGTCAAAAAGGGAAGTGTTCCAACCTTTTCCCACAACTTGATGATCTTAGCCTCATAATTATGTGGTTGAATGGCCTTTCATAGGACTACACAAGTTATGGATCAATTGGAAGAGATCAATGCTCGTAGTGCATATCTTTCCACATGATTGCCACATTCAAGCCTTATCATCCAATGGAGCACATATGGTGAGTAATATTGAGGTAATATGGGTAGTCCACTTGGATAAATCCTTGCACAAAGGAATTCATGTGGCTAAAATGGTTGGCCTTTAAATCCTAAGTTGTCTAGTAAGGGTCTTCATTCATGACTACCCCTTGTAGTTCTGCAAGAAAAATTGTGGGCTATATCCCTACAAGCACCCAAAAATGTATACTCTCACAAGAAAGATTGAGGCCTCTTGAACCTATACAAGTTGTATTTACTCCTCTTGTATTCTTGTAAACAATATTGAGACCAAGATGGCCCTACAAGAACCTATACGAGTGTAGTCTTGCTTAGCAAGATCGAGGCAACTAGGCCCTACACATGAAGAAGCATTGGAAGTAGATAATAGCCAAGTCTTCTCTCTCTTTGGATTGAAGGAATCTTTTGATTATTTTTGGGTGGATTAGATGGTTTTTCTTGTTCCCCACTTGGGTCATTCCCAAAAGATCTCTCTCTTGGCAGGCCCTCTAAAGGTAAAATTTAAAAAAAAAAGAATAACCAAGGAAGGTCTAGATTACTGATTTTCCTCTCTATCTTCTAGAACGTCTTGGATTGCTCTACACTGGGCCTACTATAGCCATTATAAAGGGGTGGGGGGGGGGTTGGGTCAATGGTCAATAAGCTTCTTTTCCCAAACCCACCCTTATGATTCCATCAAGCGAGATCCCAGGATTTTTCATATTCAATCGGCCGAGATCGTGATGATTTCTACATCTCCACCGATTTCCCGCCCGAAGGAAAAGAGAATACTCTCCTACTTCAATGGATTCCCCCAAACACACCAAACACACATTATTTAACCAATATCCCTTTCTAATGACCAAATTAAGTAGGTCTATATTTTTTATTTCCCCTTAAAGAGGAAAGAGCATACTCTCCTACTAGCCAATTAGATCACAAGAAATGAACCTTCCTAATTAGACTATGTGCCTAAAAAAAAAACTAACTAACTAAGACACAATGTTTATTTGTATCTCCAAGATAACCTAAAAAATCAAAATGTTATTAGTTTGAATGATTTTAAGTCTTTTTTCAAGTGTCCTACAAAACAATGTGTTAGTAGTTTAATGGATTTGTCATGGTCAAACATCTTGCAATCACAAAGTCAAATCAAGCATCTAAAATCATGAAGAAGATGATAATGCCAACATTAAAAAGTAGCTTTCACATGAAATTGAGACTCATAATAGGACCCATTTCCCAAAAAGTAAAGTGAATTATGATATATTAGACTATTTGCAAACAAAAATGCAAGCTCATCATGAAAGTTACAAATTATTATTATTTTTTTGCTTTTGACCTAGTCAACAAGATCTGATTTGTTTTCTATAATTTCGGCTGCAAAATTAGAAATGCAAAGAAGATACCCCTGTTAAAAATATGAGAGATTTCCAAAAATGTAAAAATTTTAGCAATATTCCTTGATTTGCGCCTTAGAGACCTAATTTATGAAAATATACTAGTTTTCAAAGATGAAATTTTTGGACACTTATATTTCATCCAAATTAAAAACACGAAGAATAGACCCTCTTTATAATTCCTAGACCTTCCCGAAAATGTAAATTATTCCAAAACATTCTCGTATTTGCGACCAAAAATGACTTTTAATGAAAAATAATAAAAAAATTATAACTTGCAGAAAATTGATAAATTTTTTTTGATTGTTAGACTATAATACGTCCAAACTATCCCCGACCTGTAGTAAAAAATTCAAACCAAAACTCCAAGCCTTCTGTGAGATATGATCAAATCTTTAAAAAACCCTAATATTTGTCTTTAACTCAACCTGCACAAGGGTTAGCCTTGAAAAACTTGAATAAAACAACCATGCAAGGTTAGAAAATCTAAAAAGTGCAAATAAAATGAAGGAAAATTAGGGACGTGAGCCCCATGGTGGGTGTTAAATATGTGTGTGATAAAAATGTGATGCTTTAGACTAGCAAATCACACACTTCAATAAACTATTACATCAAACATTCCTAATCTAGTAAGAACATGAAATAAATAAATAAATGTTTGAAAGCGGCTTATTGATTCCTATTTGAAGCTAGTTTAGTTCTATATTTTGCTCATCAGATTGAGACAATAGAACTAGTGACTAGACAACCTCAAAATGGAATATTCACAAGATGATCCCAATCTTCTTTGAGTTGCAAGATGAAATCTAAAGTAAACTAGGAGGATTGCAAAGCTATGAAATGCAATATTAAACTAATAATGATAATGTAAAGTAAGCTATAGAAATGAACTAGATTAATAAAATGCAATAGTAAACTATGATGCAATCCAATATTAACAACTATAAAATGAAAGAACTAAGCTAGAACGGATGCAAAGCAACTAGTATTCTAAAATGGAAATGCAAGAAACTATAAAGAATGCAGTCTTGAAAGTAAACTAGATTGCTAAGAATGCTCAAGAATGCCAAAAAGTGCTCTAGAATGGAAGTATGCTTGAATGCTTGATTATGGATCCTTTGTTCAATGGAGAGGAGCTTTTAAATAATTTGCCTCTACAACAGAGGGTTAAGCTTAAGTGGCAAAGAATGTTTGATTGAGATTAAGAGGCAAAATGAGAATGAAGGAGATGCAAGGTTAGGTAGAAATGAGTTTCGAGGGTTAAGAGGCAAAATAAATGTTAGGTAGAGATGTTAGGTATAATAAGACAAAATAACAATTTTAAAAGTACAAATCCCCTTTAATTTCTGATTAATCAAGATTAAGTATGTGCACACATGTGAATGTGTTCTTTTAATAAAATTGTAAAGAATTTATATTAAAAGCAATATTATAGCAAGATCTAGAAATTAGACCATAGTATAAGCTTGATATAATTTTTTTGATTTTTTGATTTAATTATGCAAAGGGGATTTTCAAGGTTACTTTGCACAATTATGTCTGGTAAATTTTGTCATAGGGATTTAGATTTGAAATTAGGCAAATTGATCAAGATTAGGGGCTTAGGTTTTACTAGACCAAATTTTGGTGATTACAATCCCAATCATTGCATCATAGTAAGAATAAAAGGTGACCAAATGTGATCATAGGGTTTATCAAAGTCCAATTTGACATTAAGAGAATCTTGAGTAATTTGTTAGGACTATTCAATTGTATCCCAAGACAACACAAACTTATCAAGGATAAACATTCCTCATAGTAATCCAATTTTCTTTGGTCACAATATCATTTGAGTAATGGGTTTTATTCTCCAATCCAAATCTTTCACTGTGATTTTGTACATAGAATTCAACAAGGTAATCAACCGCCACTCAACCATAGTATCATGGTCATTTCCTTTAGGAATGAGTCTAATATGACCTTCTTTGATTGTTGGCTCCAAAGACATAGTCTCAACAGCTTCAAGGCACACATAATAGAAATCTTCTTGAATGCATGGCCACAAGGCCTAGTAGAATTCAACTGGAAGACCATCCATTCTTGGGAATTTTGTCCATAGCTGTGTTAAAAAGAGCCTCATCAATTTCCTTCATAGAAAGAGGTCTATCAAGCAATTTATTATACTCATCATAAATCTTTCAAGGAATACAATCAACCACACTTTCCTAAAAAATGAAAATTAAAGGATCACATATTGTTTTATCTATGAAAATTTATTTGTAATAATTCAAAAAGGTTTTCTTGATGCCTAAATAGTTGATCTATGAAGCTCCATTAGCAGATTTGATGATGATTTTTTTTTTCTTTTTTGTGCTTATGTTTCAAATATTAAAAAATATTAGAACCTTGATCCCTATTCTTAATCTATTGGAGCCAAGCATCTAGTTGTGCACCTTTAAATTCGTAAACCTCTAATTTTCTAAGTGAATGCTCAATATGAACAATGGATTGTTGACGTGTAAGATTTTAAATATTTGTATCTATTTATTTTTATATATTAATAATTAATATATTTTAAATTAATGCCTAGTAAACTTTTTAACATGATCAGTGACGTTGGCATGACACATCCTTGAGCTCCACATGAAACATTTTTAATCCAAAGCTATGAACCAGTGAGACCACAAACATGAGACCTCATCCCCAAACTTCACTTTTTCAAACCTGGGAGCTCAACAACCCAGAGAAAAGACAAGGCCTATGAGCATAATGACCCAAAAAATATTTGAACCTTGGTGGTCACTTCACCAAGGAAGTGTATTGACTGTGACACTGCATGTCCAAAGACACACATTAATGTATTGTATATTATATAATAAATACTTGAAAACTAAACAAAGTGTTAAAATAATTAAAACATTAAATAGACTAATTGTTAGATAGAGAATATATAAAGCAGGAAGGTAAATTTTGAATTACATATGTCTAAGATTTTTTAAAAATTGCATAGTTAATTAGATAGGCATGAATAACATAAAAGATCTATCAAGGAGACAACATAAGGTTAAAGTTAACAATGTGAATTTATTATAATGTATATAATATTGTATAGGCCATTCAAGTTATTTATTGAAAATTTATGAAAAAAAAGATAAAAGAATAATTTAATTTTTACAATGACTGTTCCCAAAACGAACCAATAAAGAGCAAGATAAATGACATTTTTAAAACCAGTCAATAAAAAAAGTAATTACAGACTATATAATAGTTACTCAAAATCTTTAATTCTATATAATGATTGGTTGAACAATTGAAAAATTTGAATTTAATGAATGTATTAGTATTCCTACTATAAGAAAACTAAAAAGAAAATTGTCTTAATTATTAATCAAATAGGTAAATCCAAATGCCTTAAATATCCATACATGTTGATTGTTGATATCAATGTTACTCACTTGAAATATACACTCATATGGACATGAAGCATGGGAAAATTATGAATGTGGGACTTAACTCACAAGAAAAGTAGAGGGATTAAAAGGTCATCTCATTATATTATTTTTAATGAATTTTCAATAATTTACTTTGTTGGGCAAAAGGAAAAGAGAGTCCCAAAATAAAGTATAAAAATAAAGATAGTCTAAATCAGTAACTTTATGAAGCTATTCATTGGATGAACATTAGTATTTCTCTTTTAATAATCACACTTCAATAGTCTACAAATTTGTGACCTCAACACCAAAAGAAAATGATAAAATTGATCTTTTTTTTTGTATTGAGTATTCATGAATCTATCATGAAAACTAGAATATTTGTTACACCAAATATGAGGTGGAAGGAAAATAAATTTTGTACTAAATATTACATGAATCTATAATAAATAATAATTAAATTATATAGTAATGCTTTAAGAGGTTTTTATAAAATATAAAGTTTATTGAAAATTAAATGCAATGAAATATTGGGCTAGGGGCTTGGTTTCATTGGTGGGAGATTCTTGTGGCAAAGCACAAGGTCACAAGGTCTAGAATCCCCCATTCTATGTGGTACCAAAGGACATGTTGCGCCAACATCACCAATCATGTTAAAAAATTTACCTAATGTATTGTAATTTATAGGGGTGCTATACTTGATTCCTGTTGTCCAAAAAAATGTATGAAATATTCACTATATAATAAAATCAAGGTTGTCATCTATTCCACGACAAGAAAAGATTTAGGAAGTGTATCAAAAGTGTTTTGAGCATATTATTGAATATTAATAGAGTTATAAAATAATTCTTGAGTTAGTGTATACCACAAATATATTAAAATAGTAAACACAATTAATATCAAATAAGAAAAAAATATATTAATGTAAGATTTGGCTATGAAGGTAGCCACCCAAGATCTAGAGGCAATGTAAAGCACAATAGCAAGATAGAATGAATATGACAAAAATAAATTGTATATTCTCACCAGTAATGCAATAGAATCAATCCAATGTATTGAATCAACTTGAATCAACTTGAATTCAACTAGATTGGATGAATATTACATAGGAGACCCCTTGGTTATATAGCCAAGGTACAAATGTAGGAGTCAATGAGACAATGGCAAGTGTCGTTGTCTCATTACATGATAAACAAGGGACATCTTATCACTCGCTCTAAGTGGAATCACATGTCCACCAAAGATGGATCCTCCTCCAATGTATAATAAAGTTTGTGTAACATGTGTAACAAAGGCAGAGGGTGATAAAGTGATAAGACCACAAAAGGTGGATCACCCACCTAAAGTGGAAAAGTCCATTCACTATAAGTGAATATGATAAAATGATAACATGATATGTCCACATGAAGTGGAAATGATCCAACTACTCTTATGAAATTCCCTAATTAAGCTTAAGTAAAGTGTAATTAAGACCTAGGTGAGAAATAACCAAGGTAAAATACTTTAATTACACCAACAATTAAAATATGCACTTTTCTCATGCTACATTGTCATTTAATTTTTTTATTAGATTATAACTATAAATCCATTCTTAATTAAAGTCACCTATATCAAATTACTCAAAGACTCATATTCCAAGTAAAAAATATTCATTAGAGAATTCATTACTCAATTTAATAATAGTAGCCTTCAAAGATAGGTAAAACCATAAAATGTCACTTGCCAATCAAAATCTTGTAATTCAATTTTTTTGAACACAATTAGTGAGAGTAATGGTGTGCGTATTTTAATTATACCATCCACCAAGGTTCATAAAATGCTAAAATTCAAGATATGATGGCTTTTTGTAAGCTCTTTTCTTTCTTTCTTTTTCTTTCTTTTTTTTATGCATGAGGGTATCCTTGTGACCTAGCCCATTGCCCAACAACCCTTATCTTGGGTACCCGTGTGAGCTAGGGTGAGACTAACCCCCCATGGGTGAGATCCTCCGCCCACAAGTCCTCCCACCTCTTTAAACTAGGAGCAAATTTTAACCTAATACCATGGGGAACTACCCACAACCTCAAGCCAACTCTACTACCTGTACGGGCTAAAATGTTAGTGGCAAAGTCCAACCCTATACCCTGGGTCAATGGAGTAGGTATTTGACACACTATTCCTATAAAGAAAATTGACCCACAACCCTTTCCACTATGAAGCTAAGTCGAACTTGTGACCATGAGGGAGCAGACCTCAAGTCCCAGCCAACTGAGCTACAAGTGGCAACTTAAATGTTAGCAGCAAAGTCTAGTCTTATATCCCAGGTCAACGGAGAAGGTACTTGGCACACTATTCCCGTAAAGGAAACTGACCCACAACCCTTTCCACTATGAAGTTGAGTCAAACTTGTGAGCATAAGGGAGCAGACCTCAAGTCCTAGCCAACTGAGCCACAAGTTACAACTTTTTGTAAGCTCTTATTGAGTTGTTTTACTATGAGATGCTTCTTATAATCTTATTTGTATCTTACTTCAACAATGTTTAGGGTTAGGCTTGATAGTGTGTGTGATTGTCATGACTCACATATTGATCTAATTGACATACCTCATGATCAATGGTGTTTAAATTCTTATGATGTTATGTAGCTAATGTTTTGCTGGTCCTACTTAGACAATAATTCGATTGCCTTTTATTATGTAATTTTTTTCCCTTACTTTATTCAATAATTTTAAAAAAAGACTTCAAACCTTCAAAAACACAATAAATAAGAAATAAAGTAAATATCATTACCTCTAAACAATTTTAATAGAATAGATCTTCCATAATCTTTATTTATAAAAAAAAAATATCAACTTAAACTTACATTCTAAATTACAATAAATTTAAAAAATAGTGAATTTAAGATATTTAACCTTCAAAACTATTTAAAAAAACACACTCATCACCTACTACGAGAACAATACCTCATGAAAATGCATTAACTTCTACCTTTCCTTCCCAACTCTTTGGATTTTTGTCCTCTATTAGGTTTATTTTTCAAAGGCTGTAATAGTTTTCTAACTCGTGCAAGACCTTTCACATTCCAATAATATTTGTCAAAATTGGGAATCTTCCATGGGACCCTTTCAATTTGACCTTCTTTACGTTAAGAAGAAAAAGCAACCAAGCATTATTATTATTTTGCATTATCCTTTGGATTGGCCGTCAATAAAGATTTGGTGTAGCCTTACATCATGGTAAACACCTAAATTAAAAGAACGAACGAATGATTATGTTCCCATATTTTTAATGCAAACTTTAATGTCTTCATGGACCCTTTATGTCTTTTACTTAGTTCAAGTCAATGTTAGTACACCATTCACCATTCTTTACATTTAACCTTACATCAAATCTGTCATGAGATAAGACCTTGGAAGATAATTTTGAATTTGGCAACCGGTGATTATAATTATGTTTTTCATTTGGTTGCTACACAAAGTATTTTCAAAGTATTTTTTTTAAAAATTATGAGAGAAGAAGACTTCAAAACATTGATATATTTTAATATGAGATATTTATATATTTGTTAACAAATCATTTAATTGTTTTTATTAGCAAAAGTGTAATGATTATGGTGAAGTCCCACACAATTAAAAATATATATAAATAAGACTTAATTTTTCATTTTGAAATATCGGTATTAAGAGGACATGTAATAAATTTATAGATATAAAAAATATTGAAAATAATAAGCTAATTATAAATGTTAAAATTATTTTTACTTTTACATTTTCAAATTTTCATATATTTTTCATTACCACGGTTATATATTATAAATAGTTGTTTGATCAATTAAAAAATAAAAAATTATATTTACCAAACTATTAATGAAATTTAAAATGTTATTTATCCTTTTTTATTTAGCTTCTCAAATAATAAGAGTGAAATCACCTACATTTCTAACAACTTATAAGAATATTAGCCTAAATTATTTTTTTTATAGTTAAAGCAACAATACAAGGGTGTTGGCCCCAAGAAACAAAGGTTCAAGAAGGGTAATAAACGAGCAAGCCACTTACAACACATGAATCAAAAAGGCCATGAATATTACAACAAACCAACCACAAACATCAAGAACGAGACTTACTGACAACCAAACCCAAACACTACACTGTAAATGCTTGGGAAAATCCAAGAGAGGGTAAACACCCTCATCTTTAATAGACCTCAAAACCCCAAAATATATCCACTTCAGTAGAAACTAATAATAAGGATCTTGGCAGAAAAATAATATTTATCTTGAAAGGAGACATTAAAAGGGCAAACATGGGCAATCTAACGCTCTCCACCTCCATAGGAGAATAAGAGATGGAACAAATAGTGAGAGTAGAGATCAGAAATCAAACTTGAGTTCCATAACTGCTACCACTAGAACCAGACCACCACCAAATGTGCAAAAACAATGTTGATGAAGGTTTCTCCCCTTACCAACCCAAACACACAACACAAAAGGGAAACAAATAGAAAGTTGCAAGAACAAAACAATTGCAAGAACATAAAAATTGCTTTCTATTATCTTCAATGAAATGACATTTCAATATTTACAAAAATAACATACTACAGCTACATGGACCTTCTTATTATAATAATTTGCAAGACAGAGCCACAAATTACACTTTTGGAACTGAGCCCTGAAACTCCCCTTCATCCCTATATATGTAGCACTAATAACTGCCTTAGAATATTCCAGAAAATGAAATTTTCTTCTTTTGGTGCCCAGTGGTTCATTAGTTCAATTTCCCGAATAAATGATTTTTCTCTCTCTTCTTTTTTGTATTGAAACTTGAGTCTTGATGGCACAAGTTTGGAAGCCATAACTTTTGACTTGGACATGCAATTTGCTTATATAATATATCATTGGAAAGCTTGTGAAGAGATCTACAATGACACATAGATCTAAAGATCTATGTAACTAGATTTCAAACCTTTCCAGAGCCTCTAAGGTCTTCAATTTTGAGTTTTAAGCCTCATTGGAGAAATTTTTTGAAACAAAAACATTAATATCTTTCAAATCACTCAGGATATTGAGGTGATTCTTCCACCAATCTCTTAATTTTTTAATTATGTTCCTTTGGGGATAATTTTCCTATCCACACGACCAAAATGAAAAAAAGTCTTGAAACACGACCCCAAATGGGAAAAATATCTTAAAAATACTTTGTAAATATTTTTAGCTTCTATACATCTTATATAGTGTAGCTATCATAGTGGGCTTTGAGAAAGCTAAAGGAAGACTACCAAAAAAACATAACATTTCATTTTGGGGGTGATGCAAGATTGCTCCTACACCCTAGATGCTCCTGCATTAAATGTCCACCTTAATAGGATTAATGCTAGGAGTGCAAGTAGATACTAAGAGACTCGACCTCAATATATAGGAGCCTTTGGAGTAAAAGTAGGGTTGTGTACAATCGATTCCCAAATCAGATTCACCGGGCCACAACTCTTGAAACAAGACCATCCCCTGATCTACAAAAGTCACATCCATCTCTATAGGAATATAATGAGTGCATACAAAGACATGACAATGGAAGACCACCCATTTATACTCAAATAAACATTAGTAGAAATATCCTCCAAGCTCCAACAAAAGGGAGAGAAAAATCTACCAACAAAACTATTCCCACCTATGTAACAAACCAAGCAAGGAAACCAAGGGGTGACCTCCATTAGACGAACTTCATCAACCTCCATCAAAGGATCTCCATCAACAAAAAAGTTAAGAAAAAGCTAACCATATAAGTAGACATGATACCTCTACCAAAACTAGCTACCCCTCATGAGAAAAAATTCAGAAGCATAGGGACACAAAACCCCATCTTCAACATTCTCTCCAAATGGGTGTAGGAAACTAATGTAGACCACCATAACTCCTCTCCTTCCGCTTGAAATAGTGAAGATACAAACTCTATAAATGTTAGAGGTACAAATATTTGCCTCATATTGAGAGCCCGAGAAAGTTTTTTCTAACAAAGAAACCACAACCCATAGAGGATCTATCCCACCAACAAAAATGCTATATTCCATAGGAGGTACACTAGGAACAACCTAGAATCCCCTTGCAATGGAGCCAACATAGCCAAGAGATCAATCAACTAACAATAGATTTTGAAAGGCTTCAGACAACACTTAACTAGATCTAAGAAAGCCCCTTCACCACCTTTGAAAAGGAGACCTAGAGAGCACCACATCAAGAGGACAAGAGGAGGTAGGGGCATACATGAAGACCCAAGAAGAAAACAACATCCAAAAATGGAAGTTAGAGACCACCACATGAGTAAGAAAAAGGAAAGCAAATTCCTCTCTAGTTATTATCTTGTAGGAGAGCTAGCCCTCATCACACATCCATAACCATCCCACAAATGCCAGTAGAAATCCAACCCTAAAAGAAATTCCTCCTTCTATTAAAACTTGAAAGACCTCAAAGTCCACAAAGAACCCCCTCAACAAACCATGCAAGATGGTCCACAAAAAGCTATACTTGTAGAAAATGATAGCCATCACATGTTCCAACCACTAGCAACCACCAAAGTAGTAGCAAGGGGGACTAGGAAATAGACCCAGGAGGAGAAAAGGGTCGACAAGAAGGTACAAAATAAGTGCACACATAACAATGAAATAAGGAAGAAAAATAAGCTCCCTCATACCTAGAACATGGCACCGCATGGTAGGAAATAAGCACTACAAATCCCAGAGGAAAACTATCCATAAAATGGCCACACCATAGGAGAGACTAACAAGTCATCTATAGTCATTTTCATCCCCATCCCCATAGCCAACACCCTCATCTGTGTCCTCTACAAAGGAGAAGTTGCAAAAAAAGAATCTAGATGCTAGAGAGGATGCCACAACCAGAAATACATCTCTAAAATAAAAAGATACTACCCCACAAGGAATCAAACCCTCATAAGGAAAGGGAAGACCTAGGTCAAAATAAGGGGAAGTTACTCCAAATCCAAAACCATCACCATAGTCAAGACATTCCCACATAAGATCCCAATTAACACTAGACACATGCATATCCAGGGGAACAACCTCTCAAAATAGGTCAACTTGAACAATTCCTTCTCAGCATAAAGGAAGGAGAGACAACTATCAAAGGAGAACAAATCCTCCATAGATCCCACACTAACACACAACCCACCACCATCACTTCGTCTTCCCCATCTCTTCCATCACCTAGGGTTTCAATGCCTCCCACTCCACCCATAATTGGTGGTTAAAATATTATGGTTGTTGTGAGAGAGATTTTGAATAATATTAGCCTAAATTTTTAACGTGCTTACTATTATGATAAAAAAAGGTGTTGCGAACTTGGATGTGGAGAACCATGCAAAGTAGTTATCTATTTGCACAAATAACTTAACATTATGACACCTAAATAATCAAATAATTTATTATGATATGATGAAGTAAAAAAGAACAATCAATGAGAATGTCTAAAACTAATTGATTCAATAAACTTTTGCAAGTTATCATTATAAGATGATAAAAAAAATTATATAGGTATAAAAATATAATGACTAAAAATCTGCAAGCAAAATAAAATGCAAGCATGCTCTAAATCTACTACAAATGGTGTTGAGAACAAGACATTCTTTTGTACTTCACCTCATATGTATGTCTCTCTCAACAAATGGTATTTTATTTTAATAAACAAAATGTAAAATTTATTTAGCGTATAAGGAAATTCAAAAGAATAAATTCTAATGCAAAATACATAACATAAGAGAATATAATATATCTCTAAACATATATCTTGAATTATTCATGATAGGTCTCCACTTTTAAAAATTAAAATCATGTCTTTCTTGAGCCACTTGTTTGAATTTGTATTCTTTTAAATATGATTCAAGTGTAAATATTGATCTAAAGCACTATCTATTTTATTATTTTGTCTATCTATATAAATAAAGACAATTCCACAAAGTGGAAGAAGAAGAAAGCTCCAAACCTTCTTTTTAGCATGGGAAAAAGAGGGTTGTTTCTTACAATTTAATCTATAAATAAAATAAAAATGGAAGGGAAAGTAAAAAATAAAAGAAAGTGAATTCTCCTCTAATTTTGATTGAGTTTTTGGTGGTGATGAATTGATGAACAAAGGTTAGAGACTCGGGAGATCCCGAGGTTAGAAAATATAATAATTTAATCCTTGAGAGGTCCCATTTGAAGGAATCAATTGAAGAGGGTTACATCAAACACTCTCAGATCAAGCCTCCTTGGATAGAACCCCTATAGTCTTGCTTCATGCCTCCAATGGAGCCTGCTCTACACTTATCAAAATGCTAACAAAAAATCACTTTTAGTTATCTTTTGAAAGTATAATTATATTTTATAAGGTTTACAAAAAATAATATATTAGAATATATATAATTTTATTAATATATATTAATATTAATGAGTTTTCTTGGGTTAATTGAACTCTGTCTTTGTCAAAGAAAGTAATATGGCACAAGATGGATGATGGATGAATCAACGTCGAATTTGATGGGGCATTGAAAAGAAACTTCGGCCCATTGGGAGCCAACTTTGTGGCACAAGATGATAAAGGAGACAATATTCTATTTAGAGAAAGGAAATTGGTGGATGAAAGATAAAGAAGATGAAACAAAAGTGGCTTATTTGGAAGCATGATTGACAAACAAACTAAAATGTTTGAGACTCCATTTATAAGGCGACTCCAAAATTAGAAAAAGTGCATTGAAAAACTGTGAAGCGTTGGCTTGGAGAATAAAAAAAAATAAAAATTAATAAGGAGTGAGTTGTCCAACTTCAAGGAATTCAAAATTATCCACGCAAAGTGTGAGGGAAATGACTTGGAATACATGTTGTATGAGTGGGCAGTGACAATATATTCATCCCAGGATCATGAGATTTTTGAAGATTTGTGGGGTATTCATTTTGATAAATGGAAATGGTTGGACATCTTCATTTAAAAAACTATAGCTACTTTTCCTTAATTATTACTATATATGCACAATGGAAAGTGTGAAAAATTGCATTGGAACTTGGTCATCCTTACCAACCTCTTTGCATTTCATTTTTTAGGGGTGTGTGAAGTAGTGAAGTTGTAGAAGAAGGTTTTTATTGTAATAGAGGTGGATTTTACTATGATCTCAAGAAAGAAATAATATTCTCTTTTTAGGAATATTTTAGAGGAGAAGTTGAAGTGTATCTTCAAGTTCAAAGACCTAATGTTCTTCCAAATGGGGGACATTCTGCTAGGATAAGTTTAAATTAAATCTGAATATAGATACCAAATGAATGTTGATGCCACTTCTATCTTTCTTGAATAGTGTTTAGAGCTTGGAATGAAGGAAGATCTTCATTGGGTTATGAGTGAGTGTGTTCGAGAGGAAGAGACCTACAGGATGGGGATGCTCATGGAAATGGAAAAACCAAGTTAAGGCTTTATTGTGTGACATGGAGATTGGCTCCATGTGGCTAAAGTTTCATCTCCTTTGCATCCATTCATTTTATGGAGCCATGATGAAGAAAAGGAGAAGCAACATACATAAGCCCAAGTGGGCTAGGAATTCATAAAAGATTTATAATGAGAGAATTTTTTTGTAATGGGGGGAGGATGTCCACTAGGATGGATAATCAAGGCTAGGAATCTAAAACCTATTTTTATCTCAATACATTAGGAAGGAAACTAACCTACTAGGCTTAAGAGGACTGAAGATGTTAATAGTTCTAGAGTTTTCCTTCACTATATGGATTATTGATTGTGTGAATGGAAATATGTGGAAATAGAGTAAGGTGCAAGAAGGTCTTTTTTGTTATGTAGAGGATACACTAGACCAAGAAACCAAATTCTAAATATAGATCTAAGGAGCCAACAAATAAACTAACTTGCACACCAAATCTTAGCCTGAATTGCCTATGATGGGAAACTCGGAGTGTAGGGGGTGATTGGAATTGTACTCTACTATGGGAGACACCCTTGATATGATACAAACTAATGAAAGAGTCATAGATCTATTGTATATTTTTAGTCCTTCCTTTAACCGAATCTAAAACTTTGTAACTTGTCACCTACAAATAGAAAATAGGAAGAATGTTGGGAGAAATGGGTTTGCCTTAGTCAAACCCCTATTTAGTAATTGTTGACCATGTTATTGAAATGATGAAATGACAAGGATATGAAGATAAAATCCCTCTCTTGAAAGAGATGATTTAATTTCTCCCAAGGTTCCATATGGTTGGGTTAAAACCATGTTGGATATATCAATGAATATAATGTGTATCTCTACGAGGTAGGTCTTTGTTGGTTCGTTAAGCTAATTGGTGAAAAACTATACTTCACATTTTTGGGGGGCGAGGGGGGGGGGGGGGGGGGGGGTGGGGGGTGGGTTTGGAATGTTAGAATTAAATAAGTTGCAAAAAATAAATCTACTATACTAAAGCTAAAATTAATGATTACTTCTAATGTCAAATCTCAAAAAATCTTCAAGAGAGAGAGTAATAAGGGATCATAAAGAAATAATAGGAAATTCAAACATAAGGACATCAACCACAATAAAACTTAAACTTGCATAAGGAAGGTTAGATTTGATCATTAAAATTATGATAAAATAAATCAAACATCCACAATTTATAATATCCAAGTGTAATCATCAAAGGAAATAGTATTATAAAATTTCTTAGAATTCATCAAATTACAAAGCCATACCCATCATGCACACATGTAAGATGAACTCATCATTTTGAACATGAAGATATTAATAAAACCCATTTATCTATCACCATAAGCAAGCATCTCATAGATAACACCAATTAATTAGATGATGAAGTAAATTCTTAGTTAACACACAATAGCTCTTGAATTCAAGATTTGCATTCAAACTCACAAAATTAGTAGTTAAACACACTGAGATTGTAACAAAAATTGCATATATATTTATATTGAAAAAATATTAACCCTTATTAGATAACAAATTTTGGTTTAAGTTGGTTTTTGCAACTTCTAAATGCCAAACTCGAAGCTAGGGTTTTTGGGTGTTATTTCTAGGCACAACAAAATTAAAACTAAATATTAACATACAAAAAATACTCCTAGACTCCTAGATTATGGATTGAATTTGAGTCTCATGCATTTAAAACTAAAATAAACTTATTTCGAGCCAAAATGCACACTAAAATTTTGGGTTGAAGTTTAGTTCGAACAACAACAAAAGATGGACACCTAGATCCATTTTTTCAACATTTTGCTCGAGTACTTAAAATTCTACAAATAATTATTTCAAATAAACTACATTAATTTAAAAGTGTGCTACTATCTTGGGAAATGCCTGATTGAATGCATGGACTGCCTTATTAATATCACCAATATTAAGAACCTTCATATATATTAGTTGAGCCTATTGGGTTTTGCAAAATATTTTGACCTTCTTGCTTGCCTAGTGAAACTGATACAACTCATTCTTCATATCTAATAGATCCTTCTTTATCCTATTCATCCAATGTTTCCATTCTATTATTTTCCTTTAAGTTATTGAATAATATCATCAATACTATGCATCCTTTCCCTCTTCTCATCTTAAAAGAATGTTCACGAGAGAGACTCTAAAAATTCTTCAATTCGTAGTATTAGTGGCATCACAAAATATATTCTATTCAAAATGAGACTCTTTGCCTTCTTGTGATCCTTTACTACCATATTAATGGTCCTGGACCATATGGATGGATGATTTATTTCTTCTAACTAAAAAATTCCAGCCTCTATCAACTTATTTGTATCAATATTTTTCACAATCTTCAAAATTGGGATGAAGTCCTCCCACATTAAAGTAGTCTCTTCAATACCCTATACCTTCATCATTAGAAATTATAAAATTTAGAGTGGTTAACTTCTTGACCATAATCTCAACATTTCTTTATAGCTCTCTTATTGTTTCCTCCCCAAGCTACTCAATTTCTTGTTTCCGTTCCTCACAAGCTTTGAAGAAAGGAGTCACATGTGAAGGCTTTGTTTGGGGTTTCTAAGTAGAATATAGGGAAACATTTGGATTAGCAAGATCAATGGGTCCTACCAACTATGATATATATTATTTTAAATTCCTAACTTGTGCCTCCAAGTCTCTCTTTTCAACCTCATAATTATGCATCCTCTTAAACAAAAAAGTGACCACCAATACAATTAATGCCTTTTCTCCTTCCCAAGTGGGTACACCTAAGTCTACTTTTGTAGACACCTAAAATCCCACTTGTCAATTAAAAATATTATAGTTGACAAAAGACTTGATGACATCATCATTAATTAATTAATTAATTTATTAATTAATTCATTTTTATTGTCATTATCCCTTCTCCTATTTTAATTAAATACATTTAATTAAACAATCCCTACCAAAAACATTTAAATCTAATTTACATTTTTATCCCTCCAATTTATTAATTATCTAATAAATTATGTCTCAAAACCCCTTTAAATAAATTATTTATTTATTTAAACACCCAAAACCCTAGAAATCTTCTAGAAAACCATAAACCTATCCTCACTTTTCTAATCACTCCCTAAACCTGCTTAAGAGGTGTTTCCTAACCCTCTTAGCCTAAACCCTCATCCTTTGACTTTGGGACAACCCCCTCATTAATGAGCCTTACATGCTCATTAATGGCCCCTTACACCCTCATTAATGGATCTTACAACCTCTTAATGAGAACCCATATCTCTTCTTCCACCTTGGTACCCTAGCACACTTCCCTAGTGTTGCTCACACATGTGCGAGAAACCCTTAATCCTTATCTGTTTGACCCTAAGGCTTAAACCCTTGGTCCTAAACCCCAACCCTTGGTCCTAAACCCTAACCACCCTTCCCAACCCAAGCCCTTCCTCAAATCCTATAAATAGCCTCCCTTCCAAGAGCAATTAGAACCAATTCACATCTTTCATATTAAGCATTGTTATCATGTTCAATTTCATCTAGACTTAGCATAATTTCTAATATTGTTAGATTTAGCTCATTTTTATGCTTTCATAACTCATCCTAGCATAGAATAATGGATTAAATTAGTTCATTTTCAATATTTTAATATCATTTAAACATCATATCACACTCATATTTTGGCTAAAATCAACCTTGCATAACATTCATTAAGCTCAAATATCCATCTTGCTTCATTTGGACCATCAGAATCCTAGGGGTAAACCAGGTTCACCATACTTGGTTTTGTGCCATTATGGGGTCTTTTTGGCTTCCAAATGATCATAATCCTTCCTAAACAGCATTGGGGACATGCTTGTTGTGTTTTGAGAGCACACCCACATCCCTCCTATAAGAGCAAATCAAACGGTGGTAAGGTGCTCCTGTTTCAGCACTATCCAAGGTGTCTTGCGAATAGGTTTTCTATATTTTAGGTATATGATATTTATTACTAATGTTTGAATATCTACGCATGTTCCAAATAGGTTAGGTTTGCATTGATCATATTTTGGTATGCCGGGTAGGACCCCACCACGCTCTTCAAACTGCTTTTTTAGGGGTTTTAATCAAAAAAATCAATTTTTTGGAAGATCTCATGCATTCTAGGAGATATAGCCATGCAAAAAGAATTCTTTGGCATGGATTTCCATTTGGGAACCCCCATATTGTTATACTATGCTATGTATATTGCCGTATGGGCTTTTTTAGGTGTTTTTGGCCCTTTTCCCCACCTTCTGGCATGAATTGCCGCATGGGAACCCCTGTAATGTCGTATGAGACCTTGTAGTAACTCATACGACACTATACCAAAAAAAAACCTATCCTAAATTTCTTTATGGGAAACATAGGGCATGTGTGAGGCCCTAAACTTGGTCTTTGTTGGGTTTTAGGGTTCATTTGGACCTCCTAGTGCCTCTAGGCTTCAAATTTGTAGTTTCTAACTTGGTTGTTTGTAGGTACTCCTTGGAAGGAAAGTTGATCACCAAATCATCAAGGTCCTAAGACCTATTAAATCTTTTTTATGTTTATGAACATAATCAATCTCCATTCAAATCTTAAAAAGAACCTTTCACTCAATCTTGAATGCCTAAAAAGCAAGAATCTGCATGTCTCTCCTAAACAGTTCAAACCCAATCCCAATCAATCCTAAAGTGATCAAATCAGTCATCATGCTTTTTTTTTGGAAAAATAAATTCATCCAAAAAAATTAAGTGTTTTGAGGTTTTATGCAATCTAGGAACTAAATACAAACCTCATTTGGGCTTAAAATGATTTTTCATTCAATCTTGAATGCCTAAAAAAGAAACTAATCTATGTATCTTTCCTAAACTATTCAAAGCCAATCCTAATCAATCCTGAAGTGAACAAAGTCAACCTTCACACTTTCATTTAGGTTTAAAATGAACCTTGGCTAATAAATTTCAATGTTTAAAGGGTTTTTATGTAAGTCTCAAAGTCCACATCTAGGAAAAGTTTCAAACTTTTGAACTAAAAACCCTAAACACCAAATATTGAATGACACTAAAAGATGAACCTAATAAAATATCAAATCATTTCATTTGAGTCCTAAACAAATTCAATCTTGAGTGTACAAGGAGAAAAACAAAGCACTTTCATTTTGAAATCAAAGTTCAAATTGGGATCCTAAAACAAAATCTTGAATGCTCAAAATAAAACACTTGTCAAAGGAGCTTTTTTGTTTTCAAAGAATGTGTTAGGAATTGACAGATCCAAAACAATATAAAATTAATAGTTATATGAAGAAAACAAAAGAAGAAGACAATCTCAAAATAGATAACACGTAGATTTAACGTGGTTCACCCAAAACCTGGGCTACATCCACCTATACAGTCATCCAACCTTTCTTATTATCCAGCAACCAACATTACATTGCATTATGCATCTCAGTCACTTATAACAACATTTTAGGGCAACCTCTAAAATTGACCATAATATCAATATCAACACCCACTACATGATCAGTTGCCACAATATCAACAAAATGAACATCTGAATCCAAAAACATATGTGTTGGAAGGTCTTGGCATGAAAAACACTTAAAACATTTGGAAATGAACTCTTTTTGATGTGCTTCTAGGATTTTTTCAAAATATGCAAAACCTTGATAATCTAAGTGACGTAAAACAAACTGAACTAGTACAAGTTCATTTGTTTTACTTCTTGCGAGGACTATCTAGAGAGAAAAGATCTTCCTCTTTGGAGAATGACCTCAAACTAGTACTTCCTGATTGGTATAGAAATAAAGTGCTGAGAAAACTCTCACTTCATCCCCTCAAGTTCAAGTGATGTGTGTTGATGGTAGCCTGAGGTAGGTGAATATCCCTACTATTTCAACA
This sequence comes from Chamaecyparis obtusa, assembly GCA_027943335.1. NCBI lineage: Eukaryota > Viridiplantae > Streptophyta > Pinopsida > Cupressales > Cupressaceae > Chamaecyparis > Chamaecyparis obtusa. The sequence goes on along the minus strand of BSBK01000863.1, from coordinate 1,183,867 downwards.
TGGTTAACTAGGCTCTTAAGTGACTCACGCACGTAGAAATTGAGTGGGAGGACACCATGGATCAAATCAAGCACCTGTTAATTAGAGGCTTCCCAATCTACTCCTGAAGATATCAAAATATTTGTGCAAGAACTGATCCAAGTGGTTTCCCATATCACCTTAAGATTACTCACCATCTATATTCCTTTTTGGGATACCAAGTTATGGGAAAAGATTTTGATACTAGCCTATCTTTTAGGTAGCTCTTGTTTGATGTGTTTTTGAAGTTTCAAACTTAGTGCAAAACATCTTTTGAACATACAAAAACCAAGAGTTCTACACAAATCCTTTTTCCATGTCAGTCTAATCCTCCAAAATCCAAAAGTCATCCAAGCTTTCATAATCTTGTCATCATAGAATCCTAATCATGGTCTTCCTCTCATCCCGCATCATCCCCATCCAATCTTGTCCTCCTTTCCTCCCCATATCCTAAGTTAATAGAGTCATCTTGATCATCCCTTATCCCCTTTTCATCTTCCTCTAGAGTTAGTCTTTCCTCATATCTTGAGCCAAATCCAATCCGAGTCAGAACTTCTCGGTCATCCTAATCTGAGTCTTAGTCTTCCTTCCATTTGCATCCTTCATCCCTATTCAACTCATCTGCAAGTCAACATGTCTCAAAACTATTATGATGAGTTTGGTTATTACATCTTTTGTCCCACTCCATCCTATTCCAATGACGATGAAAGTCTTGTTGATCATGATGAGTACTTTGAAAACCTTAGCAAGCTTGCTCCAAACATCCCCCAAAATCCAACCATTCCTATAAACTACCCCATCATTTCTCCATACATATTCACTAGTTCTCCTTATCCTACCTTTGACAAGGGAAATCCATTATCCTATTCATCCACACCTTCTTCCTATAATGAGCTCACATATCCTTTGCATACATCATTCATGCCTCCATCCTCTACCATGGTCATATCTGAATCACAATCTTTCCATAATAATGCTACTGGCTACACCCCCTATCCAAATCCTCCATCCCCTTATCCTCCAACCCATTTTCAAATCCAAGACCCTAGTCTTCCAATCCAATACCCTGATCCCCCATCCTATCTTGATCCACCATCCACTATATCCTACCTTTCTTCTCTATCCTATCTCAATCCACCATCTTCTATTCCAACCTACATTACCACAAATCCCCTTCCACAAGAAGAATGCATCACTCAATCCACTTTATATCCTATATCTCAATCCATCACCCCTATCACATTAGTTAGTCAATCCAATTCACAAGCTTCCTCTATGCCTACCTATGTGAACTATCTAGTCATGCCATCCTCCAACTCTTCTTCCACACTGTCATCTCCTCATGAAAGTTCACAATCTTCCACCCCACCTTCATGTGAGGACTATCCTAGCTCCCCATCTCCTACACATTCTAATCCTTCACCTCAACCTTCATCACAAAAGTCTCCAAGGAGTTTCATAAGGAAGCCATCAAAACATCCCTCTCCTAAAGTTGATGAGCCATGCCATCTCAATCCTTCATGTGAAGTTATCAGTGATGATTCCCATCCGTATCCTTCATCTACCATTCCTCCTCCATCACCTATATCTATTATCCTTCTTCCATATATCCCATCTATTGATCCTCTTCCATCTCCTAGCATCATAGAGTCCCTTCCATCTATTTACTCCATCCAATTCCTAGGCACATCTGCTCCTCCTATCATTATCCAAAGCATATCCAATGAGCCTCATGAGTTCATCCTTCTTCCCTCCATCACAGTCACAAAATATCCCATCCTTTGATCCATCCCATATGAAGAACGCATCCATACATCCCTCATCATTCTATCCACACCAATCCTATCAAGCAAATATCTTGTCCAAAAGAATGTTGAAATATCCATCGAACTAAATCAAGATCCTATTGTGTACGAGATTTTGTACCTTCATATAATTAGTATTGACAATAAATGAAATAGTAACTAAATAAACCACAATTAAGCAATCTATTTAAGCTAGAAATTGACAATTAAACATCCTATGGTCCTCTAACTAAGAATGTTAATGCAAAGCTCTTAGCAAGCTTCCATTAATGACAGTCCTAGAATGAGAAAGATAAATGATTAAAGCTAAAGCTAATTGTTCAATTCCAATTACAAGAGGTTCAATACAATTCTCAGATGTGTGGTTATTAATTATGAGGAATTTAGGCCTTCCTTTTATAGATTTTCCTAATGGTAGGGGGTGTAGTGTAGTTGATCATGATTAAGCATTGGTTGAGTCTTTGGTTCCACCCTTTGAAGACAATGCAAATTTTGTGTCCTCAAAGCTTGGGACAAGAAGACAAGATCAATGGACAAGATTCTCTTTCACTTTGAGTGATTGAGATTGAATTTGGCTTGATCCATGTGAATGCCTTCTCTCAAATCCTATTGGTTGATTGAATTTCCTCCCTTTGTGATTGTTGAGGGAAATTAGGATTTATTAATTGATTTAAATGAATTTGTTTAGCCATGTACCCCTTGAATGGGTTGAATTTGATTTAATCCAAGACTATACAATTAATTGATTTAATTGCACTTTGATTTGATTAAAACACTCTCAATTTTGATTTATCTCGAATTAAGACTTGATTTTAATTTTGATTGGCTAATTATGCATTATGATTCAATTGCTTCAATTTTGTCCTTGATTTGATTTGATTTGACTTGATTTATTGTTGAATTGTCTTTGTCCATTTTTAGGTGATTACAAATGCCTCTCTTTGAGTTGACGTGCGAAGCAGGTCAATTCAAAGAATACTCTGATCTTGCTTAATGATAGGTCCTGATTCATTGATGGTTGATCTTTGATGTTTGTTTGATGTATTTCAATGGTTGATCCTTGATATCTGATATGAGATTGATGCAGATCTTGATGATGTTAATACCCCTGATGCAGTCCTGAGGATCATTATTTGATGGTCATTCTAATGATGGATCCTTGATATGATGTTATAATTTGATGAAATATTCTGATGCGATATCTGATTTGATGATTGATCTTGATGCGATGCCCCATTCGATTGATGTAGGAAAAAGTTTTTGATAAAAGCTTTCACTTTGTTTTGATGATCGGTCTCTTGGATTTTGATGATGATCTTACTGATGCTGATTATGATATGATTACATGCTCCCTCAGGAAATGAATCGAAATGATTTTGGATGATTTGGCTAAGAATGGGAAATTTTGATTTGTTTCCCGATATAGAAATTTGGAAATGCCCTGATCATGATAGAATTTGATGAGACAAGATTTGATTGATAAGATGTTGTTGATGCTCTAGATAAGTTGATGATGGTTTGGTATCATTTGATGTCAGTCAGAATCAATTGGTTGATGTTGATGTCAATCTGATAGGATAAGTTGATGGGTTAATATTTTTCTCTCATGATCTAGAGAGACAAAAAAATGATTTTCCTTCCTCACGATATAGAGTTAGGAGATTTGATGCGCTCAAGATGAGAAAATGGATGATAGGATAACTTGGTTGACGTTAGATGATCACTTGGATGATTTGAATAATTGATATTTGATATGACATGATTAGATGTTTTGATGATACATGGTTGATTGGATTTCTTCATGATGCAAAATTAAGGATTGGTGTAGGTGCAAGTATAGATTTAGGTGATGGATAGAGTTAGGTTGCCCCTACTTAATTAGAATGATTGATTATTGATGATTTCCTTGATGGAGAATGAATCATTTTGATGATATATCTTGATAACATTGATGTACCTTTGATGATCAAATTGAGCATGATTTTTGACGATGGATACTTCAGACATTGATGATCTTGATCGGGACTTTGATTTTATATTGATGGACATTTGATGATGTTGATCAAGACTTTGATTATATATTGATGGACATTTGATGATGTAGATCTCAAGAAATTTGATGATGCACCATTGATGATATCATTGATCATTTGATGTATCTTGATTTGGTATTTTGATGATAATAACTCTACCCCCTTTCTGTTTTCTCTTTTTTCAAATCTGTTTTCAAGCTAAGAAAGGAAAATACCTTAAATGCATTTAATCTAGGATGTATGCAGCTAATTGTCATTATTCAGGATTAGGAAGCTTATTTTCATCATCGAGCTTTTGGAAGATGAAATTGGTACAACCCTAACTGGTTCAACCATGATGATATGAATACCTCTTTCCTCAAATTTTAACAATTTCAAGTAAACAATCAAATAATTGATCCCTTTCATATACAAATGTCCTCGATGATTCTTTGATGATCATGTCATTAGATGGATTCACATACTTCCATGAATCAACCTAACAAGCAATCAAGTAGAAATCAAGAAAATATCATGTCTTCATCATTGCTCATCTAGTCCAAGACTTCATCGATTTGCTAAAAAGACATGATTCCAAAAATTTAGTAACACTTTGAATATTTTTGCTTTTGTTTGTAGATCCATATTTCAAAAACTTCATCCACTTTGATCCTTAGTTATATTTAAGCCTTTTTAGATTTTGATCTGATTTGATTAAGCTTTTTAGATTTTGATCTGATTTTTCAAATGTTGTTGTTAGATCAAGTATTTGGATGTTTGAAATGTAATATTGATCAATAAGTTCAAGTGTAGCAATTTTCCAATTTTGATGCAATGATTTGAGCCAATTGATGTTTTCTTTGCTAAGCTCGTTAAATTTGGATTGGTGCCTCGAGTTTGATTTGGAAAAGATAGTGCTTTGTTGGGAAATGCAACTTTTGAGTGTTTACTTAAGATCTGTAATTTTTAGATTTTTTTTTTGGGCTTTTTAAAAGATTTTTTTTTTGTTGGATTTTTAGAAGATCACTAGTTCTCAAACAAGATCACATTGATTTGTCCCCAATGTATAGCAAGGTATAGGACATGAAATATGGATTTGCAAATTGTTGGATGCTGGATGAATAGGCCATGATGGATGAAGCAAGTCAATGCAACCTATAGGACCATCTCCTCAAGATTATCCAAGCTAGGGAAAAATAATATCTCAATATAGGCCAATGATATTGTGTTGGATAACATATGGAATAATGACCCGGTGTCATGAAAATGGTCCAAAGGAGTGGACATATCAAGAGACTTTCTCTAACATTTTTTTTTCATTTCTTTTATTTCTCATTTGGATCAAGATCAAGGGATCAATGTGGGTAGGATCACACAATCATGATAAAGGGGTGATGGAGGCTATGAGTGAAGGTTTGGGATCATGGGACAACTTCTTAGAAATAATGAAGGTGGCTTTAGGATAAGAAAGATCATGAGAAGGTAGCATGAATGCAGCATGAATAGGCTAATGGATAGGATAACTCATGTCAAGGTACTTAATGCTTGTAGATATATTCAACCTTGTCAAGATCAAAGGTGAAAGATGTAATACAGATGCAAGTGAGATCAATGGTAGAAAGATGGAGGATATGATGGATGAAACTTTCCCCCAAGTGTAGAGTGCAAGAGAGAGGAATTACACATGATGCCTATTTGCCAAGTTTTCATCATGGTACTTGTCCAAGATGCCACAAGAAGTGGTTTTCACCATAGGATGGGTTTCTTTTCTTTTTCTTTTTTTTCTTTCAATTTTCTCTTTTTGGATGGGCTCAAGCCTCATGCTCTTTGTATACTCCTTGAAAAGGTATGATATGATGTGCCAAGGCCACTGAAAGGTATGCTCAAAGATGTTGATATGGTGACGGAAAGGTGATATGGTGGATAAGGTAAAGGGTGGCTAAGGATTTATGCAATGGATTAGATAAGGGAAATGGAAGGATAATGAATGAGAGGATAATAAGTCTTTCCATATGTGGGCATGAAAAAGGGAATGGAAGGATAATGAATACAAGGATAAGAAACATTATCAAGATCAACATCGATACACACCTTGAAGGGTAGTGGAATAATAAAGGAAAAAATGGGTGAAATAGCTTGGGATTTTGATGTAAGAGAGGATACGGATCTTGGGAAACAAGGACTCAAAATGGATGGATGAGATGGAATATGTGTGGGAGAATGTGAAGTGGAAGACTTTGGAAGCTTGAATGTCAACTTTGATTTCTCTTACATGTGTAAGTCCTTCAAAAGTGACTTGGCAATGCACACTTTCTTTGATTTTTCTTTCCTTTTGGATGCTTTAGAATGCATTTCTTCAATAAGGAATTTAGGAACCCACATTTTCTTTGATTTTTATTTTTGCTTGATGGACCTTTGTGGTCTGTTGAATATTTCTTTTTTTCTTTCATTCACATGTCGATTAGATTGGACATAGTGATCTTCATACATAAGTGGATTCTTGGATTTCTAATTTTTATGTTGCACATCTAAATTGCTTCCAAAGGACTTGGGATTGGTGGATGAATAAGGTTGATATGCCTAGTCTATATGGATGGGTTCATATGGAGGGTTCATATGGATGGGTGTTTGGTTTCTAAAGTATGTATGTCTTTGTTGATCTTGATAGGATATAGGGTAAGGGAATGGTGGGATAGGGATGGTAGGAAAGGTTGATGGAGGGATATAGGGACCCAATATAGATGGAAGATATGAAGGTTTAAACTTTGGAATATAGGGACCAAGGATGGATTTGGAAGATTTAGAAGGAATATGATCATGCACGAATGAAGGTAAATGAGATGTGGAAGGGATATCAACATCTTTATTTTGAGCTTCATGGCCAAGGCTTTTGTCTTTCAGATTTATCTTTATACCAATAGGCTTATATGTAGCCTTGATAGGAGTGACTTTGATAGGAGCAGTTGAAGCTTGAGGGGATTTATTCTTATGTGATGGATTAGGAATAATGGGATAATTTTGAGGTAGATATGGAGTCTTATGAAAAGTGGATGTTGGGGTACTTTGATCTTGACAAGGATCTTTTGATAGCCTAGGAAGAATACTTTTCTTTTCATTTTTAATAAGTTCATTAGAGATGGAAGGAATAATTTGATCTTTCTTAGGAGATGGATATGATATAGGAAGTGAAAGAATATGGGGTGTTTTAGATGGAAGTATATCATCTTGAAAGAAATGGAAGGGTATGAAGGGTTCATCATGGGATTCTTGGGATATGGGACTTTGGTCAACTATAGGATAAGGAGGGATATTATGTTGACCTTGATCCTTAATAAGACTTGTTTCTTTGCAATTTTTATTAGTCTCTTGAAATGGAGCCACTTCTAAGGACAATGTAGGAGTTTGGATCTGCACAATAGATTCTTCAAGAGATGATGGATGTTCATTTGAAATAGGTACAATAGGCATTGTAGCACATGAAGGCTTGGAGTCTATAACCTTTGAAGCATGAAAGAAGATTGTAGCAAGATATAGGTTAGCTTGGATCTCTTTTAGAGGTATCCCTTAAGGGTATACATATTCATTATGAAAACTATTTGGATCTTTGTTTGATGGAGGAATATTGGATAGCTTTGCTTCTATATGAAATGGAGGAATGGTGGAATAGGTGAAAGCTATAAGAGGACCACTACTAGACATGTGTTCATAAGTTCGATCTTTCTTGAGAGTAGTATCTTTATTAGATGATTCATTAGGATTTTCAATTTCAATTATGTCATCATCAATAATATTTTGGATTTTATGCTTCAACTCCATGCAATCTGAAGTTTCATCCTAATTATGTCTATGATATGCACAATAGTTACTCAAAAAGATAAAACCACATGAAGTGATTTGGGGCAACGTGATGAGATCATTTTCAAGGAGTTTTTCCAAAGCTAATTCATAAGATTGTCCCAAAGGAGTAAATGATCTATCCCAAGGATATTTGGATGTATTTGTGTTTCTCAAAGAATTTTCATATGATGAATATTGTTGAGATAGGACTAATTCTTCTTGATTTCCTTGATCAAAGATGAGATTCTCTTGATATTTTGAAATAGGTTCTTCATCAAATATTGGTTTATCATTAGGATATTCTTGATCCAATATAGGATTTTCATGATATTCTTTTTGATCAAATTTTGAATTATCAAAGATATGGTGTTCATGATATTTTTCTTGATCATAGAGGTAAGGAAACAATGTTCTTAATGAGAGTTGGTTGGATGATGTTTCCATTTCTTTTTCCATTTCTTGAATCTTGTGGATAGAATATTCTTTTGAATCTTTATTTTTAATTGATTTTTGGATCTTAATGAATGTTTTCTTTTTGTAATCAAAGATCTTCAAGCACAACACAATGATTTTATCAATTATCACAAGAAATTCTTCCAAGTAATCTACCTAAGGTCAAATTTGGCTTTTAAATGACTCTAATGAGGTAGGCTTGCTAATTTATCAAGGATTTAGTATGGATTCCATTCAAAATGGATCTTAAACTTTCATCCCCCAAGTATGTTAAGAGGCTTCCCACCACGGGTATGTCAGAGTTTTGCGCAATCCATTAGGACTACTCGAGGAAGTTCAAAAATTTAAAATCCTTTTGTCACACACCCCATTAAGGATGTATGCATTTCATTTTATAGTGGGTTGGATTCTCACAGAAAAAGCAAGCGTATCCCACTTTGGGTAGTCCCTCTCATCGGCCTCATTAAGGTAATTTCTCGGGAGGTGAGCCCACTAATGTTCTAGCATGTTCATGTAAAGCAAGGAAATGGAGTTAAGAACAAGTTTTTGGGAATTTGGTTCACCAAAAGGTGAAGAGCATATCTCTAACTTTTCCTTAATTTCCCAAACATAATAAACAATGTTCAATTCCTTCACCCACTAACTATAGAGAATTGAGTATTTCTACTCTCTTCTACAAACAAGGGGCTTTGATTTTATGTGCTTGATTTCCTCAACCTTTCTTCTTAATCAAAAAGTTCAACACCTTTGGCATTTTGATTCACTAGAAGAAGTGAAGAGCATAGGCCTAAATGCTAAACTTTCCAAACAAAGATAGGTTGTTTTGTAATTACTAGATTTTCAAATACTCCAATGCCACAATTTAAGGGAAAATATTCACTAGTTTGAGGCTTACCTTTCCTTGTAGGTAGCATAGGCTAGGGGCATTTTTGAGTGATTTTTTCCATTTTTCGCTTACCTTGGCTATAGTTCCTTTCCAATGTGCTTTCCTCCAACAAAGTTAGTCAACAAAAATAGGCACAATGAAGGAAACCAAAATGAAATTTGAAGAAGTAAAGTTTGAGTTGAATCTAAGGCCTTAGTTACAAATTTTGAGAAAAACTTGAATTAAGGTGAGAAAATCCAATTAAGTGAAACAAACTTAGTCTTATATGCTTCTACAATTTTAAGGTAGTTCTCATAAACCTGATTTTCCTCCTCTTGTGAATCCTCAAGAACCGATTTGATGTGAGAAAAGTTCTCCCTCTTGATTTTCTTAATCAAAGCCTTGCCTTCTTTGTTGTATTTGCTCTCTGGTTTTTTTACTTTTCTGTGATCAGACATCCTGCAGTGTCATAAAAATCATTTTACCAAAGTCAGATAATAAAAATCCATAGTTTATGCAAAAGCACCATTTAAATTTAAAAGCGTTATTTAAATGCTTAAAAGCACTATTTAAATGCTTAAAAGTGCCATTTGAAATTTTGACAGTCTACTCAAAAGTGCCTAGACAGAGAGTAGAAGCGCTGCATAATTTAGCAAAGGTGGTAAAAATCAAGTAAAAACACTAAGTAAATGAGCAAAAGCGCTCAGTAGTTAGGGAAAAAGTGCTGATAGAATTTAGGACACAAGTCAGAAAGATTCAAAAGCGCTGCTAATCGGTGCAAAGGCACACAACTTTATCGTGGAAGCGTCGAAACAGTGCTCAGAATCATTGTTTAACTGTGCAAAAGCGTCATTTGAGATTTCAAAAACCTGAGAGTTAAACATGTGAAAATTTGATAAAAATGAGATAATTCTGAGCGTTTAGTAAAGTGAAGCATTCTGCCCCACGATGGGCGCCATTTTGTGTACAAGATTTTGTACCTTCATAGAATTATTATTGACAATAAATGAAATAGTAACTAAATAAACCATAATTAAGCAATCTATTTAAGCTAGAAATTGACAATTAAACATCCTATGGTTCTCTAACTAAGAATGTTAATGCAAAGCTCTCAGCAAGCTTCCATTAATGATAGTCCTAGAATGAGAAAGATAAATGATTAAAGCTAAAGCTAATTGTTCAATTCTAATTTAAAAGCTAAATTAAGTCTAGATTGCCTTTCTAAGCTCAAATTGCAAGAGGTTCAATGCAATTCTCAAATGTGTGGTTATTAATTATGAGGAATTTAGGCCTTCCTTTTATAGATTTTCCTAATGGTAGGGGGTGTAGTGTAGTTGATCTTGATTAAGCATTGGTTGAGTCTTTGGTTCCACCCTTTGAAGACAATGAAAAGTTTGTGTCCTCAAACCTTGGGACAAGTAGACAAGATCAATGGACAAGATTCTCTTTCATGAGTGATTGAGATTGAATTTAGCTTGATCCATGTGAATGCCTTCTCTCAAATCCTATTGGTTGATTGAATTTCTTCCCTTTGTGATTTTTGAGGGAAATTAGGATTTATTAATTGATTTAAATGAATTTGTTTAGCCATGTACCCCTTGAATGGGTTGAATTTGATTTAATCCAAAACTATACGATTAATTGATTTAATTGCACTTTGATTTGATTGTATTTGATTAAAACACTTTCAATTTTGATTTATCTCGAATTAAGACTTGATTTTAATTTTGATTGGCTAATTATGCATTGTGATTCAATTGCTTCAATTTTGTCCTTGATTTTCTTTGATTTGGCTTGATTTATCATTGAATTATCTTTGTCCATTTTTAGGTGATTACACCTACCCCTTTACTTCCTCTACAACATGATCCATTGCTTCCATCACCCCTATTCCAAGATCCTACCATCCCAATTCCTCCATCCCAAGATCCATCACCATCTTCCAATCCCAGTCGAGATCCTATCATCCCATCCTTTCCACTTGATGATCCTCTAACATCTACCCCACCACCATCACTCTATCTCCTCTGCCCACTTACATTTGTCAATAGCGGCCCACTCAAAGAAGAAGAAATCAGCTCCATATCTTCCACCATGACATCTGGTACTGGATGTTTATCTTATTCCCCAAGTCAGAAGTATCCTTGCTTGGATAAAATGCTCAAGAAATGGAATTATCAAGGCAAAGGCTTATATGCCCATGAACAAGGAAATCTGAAGCCTATACAGGACAAAAAACATCCACGATCATGTTGTATTAGTTACACATCCAAAGGAACTTCCTCTAGAAATGTTGGTATAACTAAAGAAAAATGCAAGCACCCTTCCAAAAATACCACTGCATCTTCCCATCTTCCCTCCAAAGTATACAATGCCATTTCTCCTCCTCCTTCATTGAAACCGAAGACAACCTATCACATTCCTCCTTCATCCTCTCAATCCATTTTGGGTCCCTATGTCCCAAAACCTACCATCACTTATACTTCATATACCAAATCCATTTTGGGCTCTTACATCCTAAAATATCATCCCCATCTTATCCTACTCAAACCATTACCCATCATAAAAATCCAACTCCTAGTCAAGATCAACGAAGGAAAATTCCCACATCTCCTATCTGCCAATCTCCTTTCATCTCTCCATCCAAATCTCCTCCATCTTTCACATCTCCTCATATTCTTTCCAATGCTCCTCGCAATTTGGATACCAACTCAAGAATGCATACAGGGAACTATCTGCAACAATCTAAAGAGCAATGTCCACTCTAAAAGACATGTTCATGAAAAGATAAATCCAATTAAGAAATCCAATGCTTCCCTATGACCACAAAGGCCCATCAAAGAAAAAGAGAAATCCAATGCATTCCAACGACCACAAAGGCCCATCAAAGAAAAAGTGAAATCTAATGCATCCCAACGGCCACAAAGGCCCATCAAAGAAAAAGAAAAATCCACTACATCCTAATGGCCACAAAGGTCCACTAAAGAAAAAGCAAAAGCTATGTGGATCCCAAAGAAAAAAGATGCAACACATCTAAAATAAACATCCATGATGGCATCCAAAGTTGCTGATCCACTAGCTACTCATTCTTCTCCTCCATCTCCTAAATCTATTTTGGGTCCTTATGTCCCAAGATCTCCTATCACAACTCCTCCACCATATCTACATGTACCATCCACATCAAATCCACTTCATCCACTTTCCTCACAACATGTACCAATGTTGGTCCCGACAACATCTCCCTATCATGATCACTTTCCATCTTTCTATCCAAATACTTTCTACCATCATATCCCTCACCCCATGCATATCCCCCATCTCAACCATTTTATCCATGCCTTTGCATAATCCATCCATCCATCCTAATATGGCTATACCAACATCTAGTCAGAAAAGAAAGTCAGCAACAAATCAAAAAGTCAGAAAAAGTAAAAAAATCAAGAAAAATATCAAAAAAGAGAAAAAGAAAAGAAAAGCATTCATCCAATGGTGAAAACTTGGAAATTGAAGTGCCTTGGACAACCACCATGATGAAAACCTAGCAAACAGGCATCATGCGTAATCCCTCCCTCTTGTTTCTTTCTCCAATTGGGGGCAATTTTCTTCTAGCACTTCCTATCCAACATCTCCTCCATCCCATTTGTCTCTTAACCTTCTTTATCCTCCTTCGGATCTTGATAAAGAAATAGAGACCACCTAGTATACATGCTTTTGGGCACCTTTCTGCATCCATTTACCTATTTCCAATCTTCATCCACTGACTATCCAAGCTTCCATCTACCTTCCTCATCCTCTCGTCATCTTATCTTCAATCCAATTGTACCCCAGCCAAATGCCTTTGAATGCATGAAACTATCCTAAGCAGGGGCATCTTATTCTTTGGTGACATATTCCTTGGAGACCTATCCAAATCCATATCACATCTAAATCCTTATCTTCCTCCATCTAAATCCTTCTATCCCTTGGAAAATCCTCTATCCAAATCCTCATTATTCCTCCATCCTAATCCCCAAGCAATCCTCCATCCAAATCCATCAACATTCCTCTATCCAAATCCTCACATATTCCTCTATCCAAATCCCCAAGAAATCCTCTATCCAAACCCTCAACAATCCTCTATCCAAATCCCCCAGTATTCCTTTATCTGCATCGTCAAGCAAATCCTCCATCCAAATCTCTTAGCAATCCTCTAATCCAAAGCAATCCCTAAGAATTTCCTCCATCTTTCCATCACCTACCACTTCCCTTGTCATTGGTATCTATCTATAGGCTTCCCCCATGCAATCCAATGTCATTCATCCATATCTTAATTCTCCCAGTAATCCTCCAACATCTACAAATCCTATCCACATCCTCTAGCTATCCAACATCCAACATCAAGCCAAGACATCTAATCACATTCTTAGTCTTGTCCCTAGTCTTGTGGAAAGCCTTGATCTCAATCCAATCATCATTGTTGAGATGCCTTCTTCCCAAATCCTTGTGTCATTTTAGGACACATCATCCTTCATCATCCTATCCCCCATCAGTCCATCTTGTCTATCCATCCCAGCTGGGGCATCATCTTGCATATCCTTGCAGCATTAGCTTCATCCCCAGATTACTTGTACATCCTATCGTGAGTCTTGTACCCTAGCATTTGTCGTGTCTCCACCTAAGCTCATTTGTACATATGTGTCTTTAGGTCCCATCCTCTACGTCATTCAACCCTTGAGTCATCATGACCTATCCAGCTCAGTGTTCCAGCAATCATCCCTTGGTCCTTTTGAGGTTCGAGTATCTTACCTATCTCTTGTTATAGGAATCCTTATCTAGTTATTCACCATCCGCTTCGTGTCATATCCTTTGAGTTTCTTTAATCATCATCCTAAATAAGAATCATCCCAGCACTACCCTTTGACTAAGCATTGTCTAGGGCATCTTGTACTTATCTTTGTAGGCCTCATCATCTAGAGCAAGAGATTGGCATACACTGGCAAGGATCCCATCTTCCGAAGATCAATTGTCTATCTTAGGTTGACAATCCTATCCTCTTTGATCCTACATCAGGAAGCAGCAACTAATTGCTGACACTTAGTAATCATCCACCATCCTCTTCATCTAGAATCTTCTATCATCCTGAAATAAGACCAATTCTCAATCAATCAATCATCTTCCATCATCCTACCTACAGAAAAAGGTGTGTGAGATACTTGTTATTTCATTGGTTCTTTTAAATCTTTGCTTATCTTTTGAGCTCTCTTGTAAATATCTCCCCATCCTTTTTACATATCCTCATCAGTCCTACAACAACTTTGATAAGATAACTTGTCCCACCTAGCCTCGTACTTCAGCAACATCTTTTGTCAACTATCCTTGATCACATGATTATCCTCGATTCATCATTTTCCAGTAAACAACACAACATTATCCTCATCAAATGGGTCCTTGAGGATGTACCCTTCCTCTTATCTGACCTAATATCACATCATCAATCAACTGGGTCTGTGTAGGATGTATTTTTCCTCACATTATGACCTAATCTTCCCCCATCAATCAAATCAATCTCTCTCCTTGGAAAAGGATGTCTTTTGGAGTTATCACTGTGATCTTGGATTTTTTCCTTTAGATCTTGTTTATCTTTTACAGCTTCTCATTGTTCTCTACTCAAAGTTACCATGATCCTTTATATCATGGTGCACTGAGAATGAGGACACTCTGAGGCATGTCTTTTTGATCATCTTTCTACTTGTGTGTCATTCATCTATTTGTGGTTTCTCTAGCATCATTTCCACCATGCCTCCTCCAAGTTTCATGTTTGATGTTGGGGAAGCCCTTTGATTACATGTTTTTGTGTTAGTCCTATGCAATGCTGGTGACAAGGCCTTGAGTTCCCAGTAACCTTGGCCAGTATCTCACATTTCTATATCAAACTAGGTTGTGCTCTCAAAAATATCCAACACAATGAGCTCCCCAAATCCCCCTCTTCCTCCATCATATAGATTAATCTTGCATCTTTCATCCTTCATATAGCTTCATCCCGCATCCTGGATTTAGTGTCATCATTGCATTCATGCATCTTTTCTCTTGGAAGGATTTTTGTTTATCCTATCTTCCCGTCTTTCTTCATCCTTTCCCTTCTTCTTTGTGTTCTTTTCGAGAAAATTCCACAAAGTTTCTTCTTTGCATTATTTTCTTGAGGGGGCACAACTCCTTCCATCTTATTCTAGCCTAGGGCATCTTATTTTCTTATCTTTGACACTGCACCACTTGCGACATCACATCAAAGAGGGGGAAAATGTAGACACCTAAAAACCCACTTGTCAATTAAAAATATTTTAGTTGACAAAAGACCTGATGCTATCTACATTAATTAATTAATTTTTATTGTCATTATCCCTTCTCCTATTTTAATTAAAGAATCCCTCCCAAAAACATTTATATCCAATTTACATGTCTATCCCTCCAATTTATTAATTATTTAACAAATTCTATCTCAAAACCCCTTTAAATAAATTATTTATTTATTTAATTCCCCAAAACCCTAAAAATCTTCTAGAAAACCCTAAACCTATCCTCACTTTCCTAATCACTCCCTAAACCTACTTAAGAAGTGTTTCCTAACCCTCTTAGCCTAAACCCTCATCCTTTGACTTTGGGTCAACCCCCTCATTAATGAGCCTTATATGCTCATTAATGGCCCCTTACACCCTCATTAACGGCTCTTACAACCTCTTAATGAGATCCCATGTCTCTTCTTCCACCTTGGTCCCTTAGAACACTTCCCTAGTGTTTCTTACACATGTGTGAGCAACCCTTCATCCTTATCCTTTTGACCATAAGGCTTAAACCCTTGGTCCTAAACCCTAACCACCCTTCCCAACCCAAGCCCTTCCTCAAATAATATAAATATCCTCCCTTCTAAGAGAAATTAGAACCAATTCACATCTTTCATATTAAGCATTTTTATCATGTTCAATTTCATCTAGACTTAGCATAATTTCTAATATTGTTAGATTTAGCTCATTTTTATGCTTTCGTAACTCATCCTACCATAGCTAAATGGATTAACTTAGTTCATTTTAAAATTTTGTATATTATTTATACATCATATCACACTAATCTTTTGGCTAAAATCAACCTTGCATAACATTCATTAAGCTCAAATATGCATCTTGCTTCATTTGGACCATCAGAATCCTAGGGGCAAACCAGGTTCACCATACCTCATTTTGTGCCATTATGGGGTCTATGTGGCCTCCAAATGATCCTAATCCTTCCTAAAAAACATTGCAAACATGCTCACTATGTTTTGAGAGCGCACCCACATCCCTCTTATAAGAGCAAATCAAACACTGATAGGGTGCTCCCGTTTCAACTCTATTTGAGGTGTCTTGCGATAGGTTTTCTATATGTTAGGTATATGATTTTTCTTAATAATTTTTGACTATCAATGCATGTTATGAATATGCCAGGTTCACATCGATCACATTTTGGCACGCCCAGTGGGACCCCACTATGCTCTTCAAACTACTTTTTTAGGCTTTTTTGATAATACAAACATCACTTTTTTGGAAGATCCCATGCATTCTTGGAGGAAGATCCATAAGAAAAAGATTCTCTAGCATGGATTTCCATTTGGGAACCCCCTAATTGTTGTACTATGCTATGTATATTTTCGCATGGGCCTTTTCAGATGTTTTTGGCCCTTTTTCCCACCTTCTCACATGAATTGTCATATGGGAACCTCTGTAATGTTGTATGAGACCTTGTAGTAACTTGTAAAACACTATACCACAAAAAAACCTATCCCACATTTTTGTATGGGAAACAGAGGGCATGTGTGAGGCCCTAAACTTGGTCTTTGTTGGGTTTTAGGGTTCAATTGGGCCTCCTAGTGCCTCTAGGCTTCAAATTTGTAGTTTCTAACTTGGTTGTTTACAGGTACTCCTTGGAAGGAAATTCGATCACCAAATCATCAAGGTTAACTCTTTTTTATGTTTAGTAACATAATAAACCTCCATTCAATGCTTAAAAAGAACCTTTCACTCAATCTTGAAAGCCTAAAAAGCAAGAATCTGCATGTCTTTCCTAAACAGTTCAAACCCAATCCTAATCAATCCTTAAGTGATCAAAATCACTCATCATGCTTATTTTTTGGCTAAAAATAAATTCATCCAAAGAAAATTAAGTGTTTTTCAAGGTTTTATGCAATCTAGGAACTAAAAACAAACCTCATTTGGGCTTCAAATGAACTTTCATTCAATCTTGAATGCCTAAAAAAGAAACTAATATGCATATGTTTCCTAAATGGTTCAAACCCAATCCTAATCAATCCTAAAGTGAAAAAATTCAACATTCACACTTTTATTTAGGTTTAAAATGAACCTTGGCTAAGAAATTTCAATGTTTAAAGAGTTTTTATGCAAGTCTCAAAGTCCAAATCTAGAAAAAGTTTCAAACTTTCGAACTAAAAAGCCTAAACACAAAATCTTGAATGATACTAAAAGATGAACCTAATAAAATATCAAATCATTTCATTTGAGTCATAAAAAAATTCAATCTTGAGTGTGCAAGGAGAAAACAAAAGCACTTTCATTTCGAAATCAAAGTTCAAATTGGGATCTTAAAAGAAAATCTTGAATGCTCAAAATAAAACACTTGCAAATCTTGTCAAAGGAGATTTTTTGTTTTCAAAGAATGAACATATGAATCCTAAAACATATGTGCTTGAAGGTCTTGGCATGAAAAAAACTTAAAATCAATTTGGAAATGAACTCTTTTTGATGTGCTTATAGGATTTTTTCAAAATCTACAAAACCATGATAATAAAAGTGATGTAAAACAAAATGAACAAGGACATATTAATTTGTTTTATTTCTAGCGAGGCCTATCTAGAGATAAAATAGCTTCCTCTTTGGAGAACAACCTCAAAATGGTACTTCCCATATCGGTATAGAAATAAAGTGCTGAGAAAACTCTCGCTTCATCCCCTCAAGCTCAGGTGATGTGTGATAATGGTAGCTCAAGGTAGGTGAATATCCCTACTATTTCGACATGGTCAACTAGGCTCTTAAGTGAGTCAAAGATGTACAAAATGATTTGGAGGACACCATAGATCAAATTAGACAACTGTTAATCAGAGGCTTCCTGATCTACTCCCGAAGGTATCAAAATTTTTTTGCAAGGACCGATCCAAGTGGTTTCTTGGATCACCTTAAGATTACTCACCATCTGTAATCCTTTTTGGGATACCAAATTGTGAGAAAAGATTTTGATACTAACCTATCTTTTAGGTAGCTCTTGTTTAATGTATTTTTGAAGTTTTAGACTCAGTGCAAAACATCTGTTGAACATAAAAAAATGAAGATTTCTACACACAAATCCTTCTTCCATGTCAGTCCAATCCTCCAAAATCTAGAATTCATCCAAGCTTTCAAAATCTTGTCATCATAGAATCCTAATCATGGTCTTTCTCTCATCTCACATCTTCCCCATCCAGTCTTTTCCTCCTTTCCTCCCCATATCCTAAGTTAGCAGAGACATATTGGGAATTCCTTATCCCCTTTTCATCTTCCTCTAGACTCAGTCTTTCCTCCTTGATCCAATTCCAATCTGAGTCAAAACTTCTCGGTCATCCTAATCTGAGTCTTAGTCTTCCTTCCATCTCCATCCTTCATCCCTATCCAACTCATCTGCAAGTCAGCATGTGTCAAAACTATTATGACGAGTTTGGTTATTACATCTTTTGTCCCACTCCATCCTATTCCAATGACAATGAAAGTCTTGTTGATCATGATGAGTACTTTGAAAACCTTAACAAGCTTGCTCCAAATATCCCCCATAATCCAATCATTCCTCCAAAATACCCCATCATTTCTCCATACATATCCACTAGTTCTCCTTATCCTACCTTTGACAAGAGAAATCCATTATCCTTTTCATCAACACCTTCTTCCTATAATGAGCTCACATATCCTCTGTATACATCATTCATGCCTTTTTCCTCTTCCATGGTCACATCGAAATCACCATCTTTCCAAAATAACACTACCAGCTACACCCCTTATCGAAATCCTCCATCCCCTTATCCTACAACCCATTTTCAAATCCAAGATCCTAGCTCCCCATCTCCTACACATTCTAATCCTTCACCTCAACCTCCATCACGAAAGTCTCCAAGGAGTTTCACAAGGAAGCCAACAAAACATCCCTCTCCTAAAGTTGATGAGCCATGCCATCTCAATCCTTCATGTGAAGATATCAGTGATGATTCCCATCTGCATCCTTCATCCACCATTCCTCCTCTATCACCTACATCAATTATCATTCTTCCATATATCCCATCTATTGATCCTCTTCCATCTCCTAGCATCATAGAGTCCCTTCCATCCGTTGAATCCATCCAATTCCTAGGCACATCGCTTCCTCCTATCATTATCCAAAGCATATCCAATGAGATTCATGAGTTTTTCATTCTTCCCTCCATCACATTCATAGAATCTCACATCCTTTCATCCATCCCATCTGAAGAACCCATCCATACATCCCCCATAAATCTATCCATACCAATCCTATCAAGCGAAGATATTGTCCAAAAGCATGTTGAAATTTCCATCAAACTAAATCAAGATCCTACCCCTTCACTTCCTCTACTCCATGATCCATTGCTTCCATCACCCCTATTTCAAGATCCTACCATCCCAATTCCTCCAACCCAAGATTCTACCATCCCAATTCCTCCATCCCAAGATCCATCACCATCCTCCAACCCAAGTCGAGATCCTATTGAATCCCATCCTTTCCAATTGATGATCCTCTAACATGTACCTCACCATCATCACTCTATCTCCTTGGTCCACTTACATTTGTCAATAGCGGCTCACTCAAAGAAGAAGAAACCAGTTCCATATCTTCCACCATGGCATCTAGTACTAGATGTTTATCTTATTCCCCAAGTCAGAAGTATCCTTGCTTGGATAAAATGCTCAAGAAATGGAATTATCAAGGCAAAGGATTAGGTGCCCATGAAAAAGGAAATCTAGAGCCCATACAAGACAAAAAACATCCACGATCATGTGGTACTGGTCAAACATATGAAGGCACTTCCTCAAAATTTTTTGGTACAAATAAAGCCAAATGCAAGCACCCTTCCAAAAACACCATTGCATCTTCCCATCATCCCTCCAAAGCATACAACGCCATTCCTCCTCCTCCATCATTGTAACCAAAGACAACCTATCACATTCCTCCTTCATCCTCTCAATCCATTTTGGGTCCCTATTTCCCAAAACCTACCATCACTTATCCTTCACATACCAATTCCATTTTGGGCCCTTACATCCCAAAACATCACCCCCCATCTTATCCTACTCAATCCATTACCCATCATAAAAATCCAATTCCTAGTTAGGATCAACAAAAGAACATTCCCACATCTCCTATATGCCAATCTCCTTCTATGTCTCCTCCATCCTGCACATCTCCTCATATTCTTTCCAATGCTCCTCTCAATTTGGATACCAACTCAAGAATGCATACATGGAACTATCTTCAACAATATAAATATTTCCATGTCCACTCTAAAAGACATGCTCAAGAAAAGAAAAATCCAATCAAGAAATCTAATTCATGCCAATGGCTACAAAGGCCCATCAAAGAAAAAGTGAAATCCAATGCATCCCAATTTCCACAAAGGCCCATCAAATCAAAAGCAAAATCTAATACATCCCAATGGCCACAAAGGCCCATCAAAGAAAAAAGCAAAATCCACTACATCCCAATGGCCACAAAGGCCCACCAAAGAAAAAGTAAAAACTATGTGGATCCTAAAACAAAATGATGCAACACATCTAAAAGAAAAATCCATGATAGCATCCAAAGTTGCTAATCCACCAACTACTCATTCTTCTCCTTCGTCTCCTAAGTCTATTTTGGGTCCGTATGTCCTAGGATCTCCTATCACAACTTAGTCAAATGTTGAATCCACATATTGATAAGTCAAAAATAATTTTCATTAAATTCCATGAAAAATTACAAGGTTCAACCATGTTTTTGAACAAGGAAGAGGTGTCGACCAAATTTTTTGAACACACCATCGGTATAACAACATGAGATATTACATCAAATCAATAACAATGTTGACAAATAGTAAAAAATAATAGCTAACAACCTATGAAGAATTTGACAAATCCATCTAAGTACATCAGTAATAAGATCTCAAGAAATTTTGACCAACTTGTCGAAAACACCAATATATGTAAATTAAGAATAGATCAAAATAAGAACGTAGAATATATTTTCCATAAAGATCTATACATAACCTATCAACTAGAATAACATAAAAAAGCAAGTATCATTAACATAGACTGCTAAGTTAATTACAACGTATCATACTATACCAAAGAGAAGACCCTCCTGATTTGAACTCTAGACACCTATTACACACAAAATATAGAGGAAGGATATTGTACTGTTTCCACCCTACCACGAAGCAGCTACACTTCCCCATAATCTTTCCTGACATGAAAGATATACAACCCAGCTAAAGGAAGCCTAACAATGTAAAATTATTTGGAGTAATAGAATTGTGCAACATATTATCTTTAAATCTACCTTCTATTAACAATATAACCATATTGTTACCACTCAGGAAGCATATATCATATTTGTATTAACAAGATAACAATTTTACTATTCGCTATCATTCCATAGAATATGTTTCCATATCAAACACATGAATAATATAGTGGTGATAACTAAAACAAAAGACACCATAAAGCCCACCACAATACCATTATACTTCTTCTTTAGAAGTCAAGAATTCTCCAGGCATGTTCAATGCATATTTAACATAATTAAATCTCACAAGTTCCAAATTTTCTACATGTAATCTATCAACTTGCATTATTTTCAACAATGTATTCCTCATGCAAATTGACCATATTTGCAAGAGCATACAAATTGTAAAGTACTCATAGTCACACATTTGTCATCTAATATCACCATTCTAGGTTTAGGCAACACATAAACTTACACATTTGCATGTCTTTTTCCTTTCTAATAAATACATTCTTACATAGGACATAGTCTGGAATCCTTTCCTTAATCGTTACATTGAAAGCAATCAAGTAGTTCCAACATCCTAAATCAAGGTATCATTATGTGTTCAAGTTGTAAAGATATCTAGTCATATTTAAGATCAAGAATTACCTATAAATTCATCCCAATCATAATGTATCACTCTTTATTGATCAATATTCCTTGATTTGGATTAACCAACATTGTATTCTTAATAATATCCACTAATAATGTGATTAACCTCTTTGAGATTTTTGATATATATATATATATATAAAGATTCAAACATATGGAAATAAATTATCTAAATCTGACAGACTTATAACGACAAATATTTCTTGATTGGCTTAGATAAGATCTGCCAAAAGTGACATAATGAAATTAAATCCATACCAAATGGTATTATAAGACTCAAAATTTTGAAGTTATGATCCCTTCACTAGTCTTGCCGCGGAATGTCTTTAACCAGACAACAGAGATGAAAACATTATGACATTCAACATAAATTAATACTAGCACTTGCACCAATGAGGTGCAATGTTTACACCAATAGCTCTTCAGATGTGTTTAAAATTTTAAAATATAAATGCATTGTTGTATAATTAACTTTGTAAATTTAATTATGTTTTATAAAATGAATGTAGATATGTACTATGGTTACGGTTGAGGTAATGGAAAAAATGTGTTAATATATAATGAGGGTCATCTTTTTCTTCATCTTCTTCGCCTTCTTCTTCCTATCCTCCTCCTTCTTCCTCAACCTCCTCTCCTTCATTTTCCTTCTCCTCCTCCTCCTCTTCTTCTTTTTCTCTTTTCCTCCTCTTCTTTGCGTTCTTCTTCCTCCTCCTCTTCTTCTTCCATTTTATTTTCTTCTTCTTATTATTCCTCCTCTTCATCTTCTTCTTCTACTTCTTCCTCCTCCTCCTCTTTTTCCCCTCCTCCTCCTCCTCTTCTTCTTCTTCCTCCTCCTCCTCCTCTTCTCCTCCTAATACCCCTCCTCCTTGTCCTTGTCCTCCTTCTCCCTCTTCTCCTTCTTCCTCTTCTCCTTCTTCATCTTCTTGTCCTTGTCCTTCTTCTTCTTCTCTCTCCTCCTCCTTCTACTTCTCATTCTCCCTCCTTCCTTCCTCCTCCTCCTCCTCCTCCTCTACTGCCTCTTCTTCCTCATCTTCTCTTTCTCCTCATTATCCCTCTTCTCATTCTTCCTCATCTTCTTCCTCACCTCTTTTTCCCCTCCTCCACATCCTACACTTCTTCCTCTTCCTCCTCCTCCTCCTCCTCCTATTCTCCTCCTAATCCCCCTCCTCCTTGTCCTTGTCCTCCTCCCACTTCTCCTTCTTCCTCTTCTCCTTCTTCATCTTCTTGTCCTTGTCCTTCTTCTTCTTCTTCTCTCTCCTCCTCCTTCTACTTCACATTCTCCTTCCTTCCTCCTCCTCTACTGCCTCTTCTTCCTCATCTTATCCTCCTACACCTCCTCCTTCTTGTCCTTCTCTTTCTCCTCATTCTCCCTCTTCTCCTTCTTCCTCATCTTCTTCCTCATC
This sequence comes from Chamaecyparis obtusa, assembly GCA_027943335.1. Classification (NCBI taxonomy): domain Eukaryota; kingdom Viridiplantae; phylum Streptophyta; class Pinopsida; order Cupressales; family Cupressaceae; genus Chamaecyparis; species Chamaecyparis obtusa. The sequence continues at coordinate 1,160,280 of BSBK01000863.1, read as the reverse complement.
TTTTTCTTCCTCCTCTCCTCTATCTTCATCTCCTCTTCCTCCTTCAAGTTTTTTTTCTTAAATAAAAATAATATCAAATTCAAAGTTACATTATAATATAATTTTTTTGTCATTGTAATAACATCCATATTTTGTCAATGTAATAACATCCATAATAAATATTTGTATAAACAAGTTATTTTTAATTCTAATTTTCTTATAATAAAGAGACCTTAATAATAAAATAAAAATAAAAAATTAAACTAAGAATATCAAAATATAAATATATTTTTTCAATGTAAAGTAATATTAAAAATAAAAATTATATAAATTCATATTAGTAATTTATATTACTGATACTTCTATTTGTAGATGTTTCTCAAAAATCTAAAATCTTAGACATGCAAAAGATAACAGGATAGGCACAGAGTGAGCTTATTATCAGAATATAAGCAAATCTAAACCAAACTGGAAGATTGTCAAACATATATAGTTTAATTCAAAAGATTTCATTCTGAAACATTTATTAAAAAATATATTCAATTTAATCTAAAAGGTTATTTTAAAAATGTGAGTTGAAAAGCTTATACAGTTTAATCTAAATATACAATTTAATCCAAAAGATTTCATTCTAGAAAATTGATTAAAAAAATATCCAGTTGAATTGAAAATCTTACTTTTAAAAAAAAAATACATAGTTTCAATCAAAAACATGGATTGTGAAGTCTAAGAATTTTGACAGTTGCGAGGAAATCATGGGCAAACAACGCCCATGTGAATAGTTCACATGTTAAGCTTGTGTTCTAAAGTTGAACAGAGTCTAAAATTGAATAACTTGCATAGTTACGATTGATTGAAAAACATATATACATAAAGTTAATATTTGGTTCTCTTTGAGTGTATCATCTATATCATCTGCTACCCTACTATTTTCTTTTGAGTCTGCCACCCTACCATTTTCTTTTGGAATAATTAAGAAAATTTAATAAGAAGTCTTCATTGGAAAAATATACACAATTTACTCCAAAACCTGCAATCTAAACTTAAAAATCTTACATTTGTGAGATAATTGAAATAGATATGCTTAGATTATCATAGCCCATTTGAATAGTTCACTTGTTAAGCACACCATACCCACCATTTAATTTCAGATTAATAAAAATTAACAAAACCCTAAAAGAGAGACCTTTGAAAAGAAACAGCTTGACGAATTTTAGAGTTGTGTTGTCATTGTCACCTGTAAGCATTCCTCAATTGGCAATTAATGGATGAGTTTATGGGCAACTCTGGCGTAGAAAACTAGCTTTTCATTGTACGCACTAAAGGCTGGTACCTTGCAAGCATGGCATCCAGTGGCTGTGTTCGAGCAGGCGTAGCAAAAATGTGGAATTTGAGGTAGCAAAACCAGACTAAAACCGGTGCTCCTGTTATTGTCGTGGGCGAGATCGTTGAGCTCTTTCATGAGACCAATGGATTCCGATAATCCCCAGATAGAACATAAATCACAAACTGTAATGTTAAAAAAATAGTACGTTGAAGCTCATAAACCAAGCTCACTGGGTTGGAAGCTGAAACCAAAACATTCAGCGGTGCAATTGCACACAACACAAACAAAAACAAAGAAATCTACCACCGATCCATCATGGCCAATTAAAGCTCATGCGAATCAAACATAATTTCAACAAATCCAATGTGAGAAGCTCCCAAACTCAAATCCCCTTAAAATACACCCAAAAAAGGCCCATAGTTCAATCCCTAAAAACTCAAACTGTTAGAAATCAGAAAATCAAAGCAATAATTTTTTTGTGTATACTTTACAATCTGGTTATCTTTTGTCTCTAAATAGACCATTCCTTATATCAGTTTCTATAACGGTTCTAACTTTCTCGGCCTCTTTGGTAATGTTTATCCCGAACATCCTGCACCACGTTGCCAACAAACCCTTAAAATCAGTAAAACGTAGAAGCTCAAATAAGTTGAAATTCTCGTCGGCTGCTATTTGCGTTATAAGAAAATTTATGGGCTCCTTTTTACGGTATCAGATAATTTATGGGCACACTTTTTACGGTATAAGACAATTTATCGGCACACTGACACTTTTCCGTCCGTCAGTAGGCTATGCCCACAAATAAGCTTATTGGCTTAATAAAAACCTACGAAAACCATGAAGTTGGTCCTTTAAGAAAACGTAAGTCTACTCTCAAAACTCACATACACAGGTCATTTCTCACTGACCGCTATCGTGCCACATCTGTTTAATGCAACTAGAAATATACTCAAATTGAGAGAATTTAATAGCAAAGCAAGAAGATGTTTACAAGAAGATTGACGCAAGGAGGCCAGGTATTCATTACATAGATATGGGCAATCGATACAATTTCATACATGCATGGACACCTTTGTCATCAGAAAAATGTTCAAGGTGCTCGCTGAATCCCTCTTTGTCAGTATTTCTGAAATGGGGGACGACATAAAAAAATTCCCAGATTTTGGTGATAGTAGGAGGACAGCTTAAATAGTAATCATTTTAAGGAAAATAGAAGACAAGATGGGTACCTTAGATGAGCATCCACTGTGCGTTTGTAAAAGAATTTATACTGCACTGCACTTTTGGATAGTGCACGCACTGACATCAGCCTCTTGTCATTGTGCTTGGCAATGCGAAAATTGACAGTAACAAATCAAAACTAGTGAAAGGTCTCACAGATGGTTTCGATTCTTAGCCGAACACTATAATTCATGAATACCAGCTTAGGTTAGGTTTGAGAGAAGAATCACACAAACAGTTTCCACCCTCCAATATTTCAAATCACCATTATAGGAAAAATACCTGTACAAGAAACTAATCAAAGAAACTCAACAATTTTTAAATAAAAATTTAGTTTTGAATCACAATTAAATTCAAATGTTACAAAATGGAAGCAACTTTTTGATTTAAGGAGATGGGTTGTGACAAAGTAGCAAACTAATTAGAGGATGGAGGACCCTCAACGATCTCTCATCAATTACTAGCGACAAGGTTGTATATTACATTAGTGATAAAACTATCTATGCCAAAATGACTAAAGGCAAGATCAATTTTCTAGGTGGCAACGACAACCATCTCATATCATTTTTTGTCATTGTGGAAATAATCTATAATGGTGGTTGCATACACAACAACAAGGGCTTCGTGTTCTCATACTTTACATTTTTGGTTGGATGTGTATGTCCCTAATCATAACTCTTGGTTGTTTGTGAATGGATGTGTTTGTCTTCATTCACAATATGGTGTAAGTGATTGGAAGTGTTTGTCCTTAGTCACATAAGTTGGTGATTATGATTGGATGTGTGTATCCCCAATCGTAATTGTTGTGAGCAGATGTGTGTTTTCCTGCTCATAACCTTGATGTTGGATAATGTGTATGTCCCTATTAAAACTTGATGTAAGACATTGGATACATGTGTTAGTCCCTATCATTGGTTCCATGGGTAGATGTGTGTGTCCCTATCCTTGGATGAAGGTATACTGAGCATAGTGAGGCTAGTTCCACTACGGTTGTTCATACCTTATAATAAACTTCTAAATGTAGTCATCAAGTATTGTTACTTCATTGTCCTCATTTGGAGAATGATGCAATATCGGGGCTATTGGAAATATTGCATCATTAGGTTTATTAGGTTTTTATAGTTTTCTAAATATCATGTACAACATAATATACATAGGTTGTATGCATATTTGTTAGTATTAAGTTGTTTTAACAACTCACAAATATAGAAGGTTGGTTAGAGGAGATAGAAGAAACCTCCTATAAAAGGATATGTAAATCCTATATATGAAAATTTATTGAATGGAATGAAGACGAGAAGAAATATAGAATATTATTTTGTTTGTAAATTTCTCTAAATTCCATCATTAAATACATCAAAGAAGTCCTATAATGCATAAAAAAATGAACATACACTAGAATGGGTACTACACAAGCATAGAATTGGACACACCGAGTAATGTATACAATTTACAATGCTACAGAATTATCTACAGGAGAAAGCAAGGGAAAAAAAATTGCTTGGATAAGAAGGGGTGAAGAAAATGAAAAAGAGACATAAACTCTCAAAGAAAATTATTGGGCGAGTGTTTCTCAGCCAAATGAGAAGAAACCCTAGCTATGAATGAAGTTTTTTGTCAGATGTTGAATTTTGGTCTCTTGAAGCTAGTAAGTCTTGAGATTTTGTATATTTTGTATGTAAGAAGGATTAGCACAATAGGGTGGTGGTTTATAAATGTGGATAAATCTTGGAAAATCTACAAGATGCATGGGTGTCTAATTTTTGTAAGGGGTGGGCTTAATGTCATGGGTCTCTAGTTTTCATGGATTTATTTCATTAATAGATTTATTTTTTATTTCTCATGAATTTATGCTTTCATTGAGAAATAAGGTCTTTGTTTCACACATGTCAAAAATATGAAAATAGAGAAATAAATAATAAAAAATAGCTTTACCCTAAGTATTGATATCCTCATTTCAACACAAAAAGAAGAAGTTAATTCAAATACGTACAAAAAAATTATGCATGATAACATATAATCCAAATTACAATTACTCTAACTTCAAAAAATAGCAAAAAAAAATCTAACGAAAAATTAAGGAAAATATCCATACACTAGGTATTGGTGTGATAAATCTATTTTATAAATATTATAATTTTATACAAGTTCTATAAAACATGTTAATGCATGATGTCATAAACATCACTTATGAAAATTGTTGATTTCTATAAACAATAAGTTATTAAATTTTATAGAAAAGTATGAGCAATTTATTTCTATTATTTTTAAATATATATTTAGATTCTACATCAAAAATCTCAGGAACTAATAATTGGCTTCGTCTTTAAATTTTAATGGTTTAGCTATTATAAGTGTTGGAAAGTGAAGGTTTTGTGCAAAATGTTGATTTCAATGTCAAGTTTAGCCAAAAATTGTAACCCAATATTGTGGGATCATAACATAAATAGAACTAAATTGTTGCAATATACCTTGGGGAAAGAATGTCCAAATTAATCAATATACAAATAAAAAATTATTTTTTGAAAATGCTAATGACTTAGTCATATTGAAAACACTTAGAATAGTAAAAATACTTCACTTCACAATAAATTTTACCAAATAGTCAAAAGGGGGTTCTACAAACTTGATGGTTTGGGCAAGAGGTGTATTATAATGGTGTAATCAAGCTTTTGACCATTGACCTAGTGATATTTTCACTATCAGACAATTGTCATTGTTTCTGATTATATAAGAAACTATTAAAAAATGATGAATTCGTGAAGGAACTTGCTATGCCACAACCTCCAATAGTTCTCATAAAACCTTGACCTAATAATATAACATCAGGGCAAACGAATTTCACGTATAATTTTTTCTTTTACTCCATAATAATGTTCTCTATATTGGGGGCATTCTATTCTTTCATAATAAATCTTTTCCATTCCATTTTCATTATCAAATTCTCATCAACCACTTTATTTGGGACATATTCATGCAAAATAAGGTAGTCAAGACCTAGTTAACTTCAGTTCATGTTACCTTTGTTTGGTCCAGTTTAGCTTATGAATTTAAATTTTTCCTTTATGCCAACTCATCGCATGCCACTACACAAAACATTTTTTGTTAACAATTTCATGCATAATGCATCATTCATCATTTGTTGTCATGTTGTAAATATCAAAAAATACAAAATTCATCATTGAAGAGGAAAACAATATTTTAACATTGTTGTTCATAATGAATTCAATGACATTTCCTATCAAATTAAATTCATTAAAAGATCAAAGGATATAAAGAGTAGAAGGAAAGGGAAATCTCCTATTAATGAGAAGAAATGGAAAAAACATTGAGAAATCCATTCTAGGAAATATAATAAACGAAAGAGTAAGGTTTTTCCTGAGAAGGGGAAAGAGAAAAGATTAAAATCATCCCTTGTTGAACTTATAACAAAAAGAAAAAGTATTCACCTGATAAAGGAAATAAATCAATACATAAAATTATAGCTAATAAGAAGAAAATTTGTAATCATCTATGTTTATAGGAAATAAAATGATGTAGAGATAATTAGAACAACACAATCATGCAATAAATACTCACAAAGATTTCATAGATTTCAACTCCAAGCACTTTAGATATATACTTTCAAACACCTAGCCATTTGGCCTATTAGGAGCATCAAATTTATTTCTTTCCCAAATCTACTTAGCATTAGATATGCAAGCTTATTGGAATACACAAAGATTACCTTAAACCATCCCTTCCATTCCAATAGTTCAAACAATCCATTGATTCAAAATAGCCTCTTCTAGATCTAAGCTTGAGATTTCTTGTGTTGTCCTAATGCAACTAACTTCATTAATCTTGAATAAATTCATGAAAATTAGGTTTAATACATCTTACATGATCCTATAGAGGAATTTGGTATTGGTTATATCCTTCTCCAAGTCAAAACAAACACCGTTTGATGAAACCCTTCTTGATCACTAGATCTTGGACTATGAATGCAACAAATGAAACATACCAGTACTTAATGCAAGATTATTATTATGTAGTAGTTTTTCCTTCATTTTGAATGTATGGTAAATGTTCATGAATACAATTATTCTAATTTATTTATTTTATATCACTATTAGAATGAGAGTGTATTACCCCAACGTAGGGCACACTTGAGGTAAAACTACTCTTCATTTTATTTTTGCATATTAGCTAGTGATGCAAAAACTTCCAGTGTTCATAACTTTTGACTCAGTTCTGGGTTTTTGCTCAAATTTTTCAGGTGCATGCCTCAGGAGGTGGCATATGTGTTGCCGATGAACTCAAATTGATCGGGGTCTATTTTGGCACATTTTTGGGAGCTGAAAGTTTCATTTAGGGCTTTGAAATCAGCTTTTAGTGTTTTTTCTAGTTTTTAGAAAGTTATTTTTTGTAATAAATCTGATAAGTATGTTTCTAATCTCAGATATTAGTTGGAAATTCATTCTAACTTAGTCGAGGGCATGTTTAGGAAAAATCTCAGCTTTTTAGGTGTTGTTTCGAAAATTACCAAAAATGAAAAAAAAAACTATGGGAAAAACTGCCAAAAAGGGTAATTTTAGGATTTCTTGATTTTTTGGGTTTTTTGGTTATTTAAGAGTTTGCAGAGAATTATAGAAGCAGTCAGTGAAGAATGGAAAATATTGAAGTTTCAAAATCTGTGTTTATTTGTCTTGTAATTGAATTTCATGATTAACAGAGAGTTGTGTGCTACATTGTTTGGTATCAGAGCAGGAAGATGGCTAGTAGAGGAAGAGGAAGAGGAGGTGTCACGCCGATGCAAAGATTGATGCTGGATATGCAGAGGTAGATTGAATGAATCAATGAGCGAATATATAATCAAGGAATACAAAGAGGGAATGAATCTGATGAAGAGGGAAACCGAAGAGGTGTTGACCAAAATGAAGAAAATATAGAAGAGAGGTTGGAAGAAATGAGCTATGAAGATAGAGTTCTTAGGTCTTTAGAAGGAAGAAGTGAAGCAATCAAGATTGATGTTTCAAATTATGTCAGTAGTCTTAAGCTAGAAGAATTAATAGACTGGCTAAATGAGATGGGGAACTTTTTTGAATGGAAGCCTATGACTGAAGAAATAAAGATGAAGTTTGCATGCACAAAATTAAAAGGACATGCAATGATATGGTGGGATCACCTCCAAAAGGAATGAACTAGAAAGGAAAAGGAAAATATTAAGACATGGAGCAAGATGGAGAAAAAGCTCAAAGAAAAATTCTTACCCATGGATTATTCACAAACTCTCTTTCACAGGTTCTACAATTTGAAGCAAAACTTATCTTCGTGCAAGACTATATAAATGAATTCTACAAGCTATCCATGCACATAGAGCATCAAGAAAATAATGAGTAGATGACTGCTAGATATATGAATGGCCTAAAATTCTCCATCCAAGATGAACTGAGCATGCATCATGCTAACAGTATGGAGGAAGCCTACCAATTAGCTTTAAAGGCTGAAGAAAAGTAGAATAGGCAATATATCTAGAGGAATAGAGGTGGTCAAAGGGGTACCTCAACTCCATTTTGGGGAGGTTCTAATAATGGTCGGGGAGAGTCTTTTCAAGGATTTGAAAAAAATATAAACACTAGGCAAAATCCTCTAAATCAAGAAAGAGGATGGGGGTTTCAGAGAGGATGAGGCTACGCAAGTGGAAGAGGCTGGGAAAACCAAAGAAGGCTTTTCACTTGTTTTAGGTGTGGATATGAAGGATACATAGCCTTTAAATGCTCAAATTATAACATGCCAGAAAAAAATCGAGGACAACCTAGAGTGAACTTGGTTCAGCCAGAATTTATAGTAGCACGAGTAGAACAAGAAGTCCTACCAGACGTGGGAGAAACTCTCATGATGAGGAGATCAATGATCATTCCAAAGAACGAAGAAGTCCCTGTAAATAACTTTGGTGATTCGTGGCTTCAAACCAACATCTTCAGAACTAGATGCACTTCAGGTGGAAAGGTATGACAAGTTATTATTGATGGGGGTAGTTGTGAGAATATGGTAGCTAAGGAAATGGTAGATAAATTAAATCTGCAATGTGAGAAACATCCTCATCCTTTCCGTATTGCATGGTTTAAGAAAGGAAATGAGGTTATTGTTGATAAAAGATGTTTGGTTAGGTTTACTATAGGAAAAATCTATAAGGATGAGATATGGTGTGATGTTATTCCTATGGATGCTTGTCATATTTTTCTGGGAAGGCGATGACAGTATGATAGGAAGATCATGCATGATGGAGAGAAAAATACATATACCTTTTGGAAGGATGGCTCTAAAGTGATTCGACTCTTATCACTTAAGGATGAAAGGAAGAATGAGACCATGTTGTCTGCAAAGGATGTTGTCAAAGAAATGAAGGTGACAGGTTGTTGCTATGCATTGGTAGTAAAAAGAAGAGAAGAACTAGAAAATATAGTACCACATGATGCAGTAAAGATACTAGAAGATTTTTTTGATGTTATTCCAAATGAGCTACCTGATGGTCTCCCATCAAAAAGTGATATACAACACCATATTGATTTGATTCTTGGAGCAACTCTTCCTAATCAAGCAACTTATCGAATGAACCCAACGCAATATGCAAAGCTCAAAAAATAAGTAACATAACTAATTGAGAAAGGTTTGGTTAGAGAAAGCATGAGCCAATGTGTTGTACCTACATTGTTGACTCCGAAGAAGGATGGAACATGGAGGATGTGTATTGATAGTACAAAGAAATTAATAAGATTACTATCAAGTATCAATTTCCTATTCCTCGTATAGAGGATATGATGGATAAATTAGCAGAGGCCAAATACTTTAGCAAGATTGATCTACGAAGTGGATACCACCAGATTCAAATTAGTGAAGGACATGAGTGGAAGACAACTTTTAAGACTAGGGATGGCTTGTATGAATGGATGGTTATGCTAATTGGGCTTTCTAATGCACCGAGTACATTCATGAGATTGATGAATACTATTTTATGACCCTACATTGGTAAGTTTGTTGTAGTTTATTTTGATGATATCCTAATTTATAGAAAAAACAAAGGATAAAACCTACAACACTTGAGGAAAGAGAAGCTTTGTGCAAATTTAAAGACATGCAGATTCATGCAAAACAATTTGACTTTTCTGGGCTTTGTCATTTCTGAAGATGGTGTTCAAATGGACCTAGAAAAGGTCAAGGCAATCCTAGAATGGCCTAGTCCGTCCAACATAACAGGGGTAAGGATTTTTCATGGATTAGCAACCTTCTATAGAAAGTTTATTCAAAATTTTAACAATATTGTAGTGCCCAGTACGAAAGGAAGGGAATTCACATGGACAACAAATGTTGAAGAGAGTTTCAAGTTCTTGAAGAAAAAGGTAACTGAAGCTCCTATATTGGCATTTCCAAATTTTGATAAAATAATTGAAGTGGAGTGTGATGCTTCCTATGTTGGAATAGGTGATGTTCTTAGCCAGGCAGGTAAACTAATAGACTTTTTCAGTGAAAAGTTAAATGATGTAAGGAAGAACTATTCTACCTATGATTTAGAATTGTATGCTATTGTTCAAGCCTTAACGCATTGGAGGCATTATTTGGTCCCACACGAATTTATATTGTTTACAGATCATTTGGCCTTGAAATATGTGAACACACAAAAGAAATTGAATAGTAGGCATGCTAAATGGGTGTCTTTCTTGCAAGGGTATAATTTTGTTTTGAAGCATAAGTCTGGAAAGCAGAATCAGGTTGTTGATGCCCTAAGTTGGCGTGTTACACTAATAACTATAATGGAAACAAAGGTCATTGGTTTTTATTCTATTAAATTTTTGTATGAGACTATTGATGATTTTTGGGAAATTATAGAGAAGATTAAAGAGCCAACAACTAGTCGTTCAGATCACATGAGAGGAGAATACTTTCTGCATGATGGTTACCTCTTTAGAGGGAAATAACTTTGTATACTAGCCGGTTCCATGAGAGAAACTATTATCTGAGAATTTTATAGTGGTGGTTTTGCTGGTCACTTTGGGAAGGACAAGATGATATCCTTGGTTGAAGATAAATACTACTAGCCAAAAATGAAAAGGGACATTACTAAGTATGTGGCAAGGTGCAGAATCTGTCAATTGGCTAAGGGTCACTCCCAAAACATAGGCTTGTATACATCCCTACCTGTACCCATCAATCCATGGGTAGATGTGTGTATGGATTTTGTATTGGGGCTTCCCCACACCCAATGAGGTATAGATTCTATTTTTGTAGTTGTTGATAGATTCTCTAAAATGGCTCATTTTATTGCTTGTAAAAAACTAATGATGCCACAAGGATAGCCAACTTATTTTTCTCAGAGGTTGTTAGACTCCATGGCATTCCAAAGACTATCACATCTGACAGGGATACTAAATTTTTGAGTCATTTCTGGAGGACCTTATGGAAGAAGATGGGAACAAAGTTGCAGTTTAGCAGTGTCGATCATCCCCAAACTAATGGGCAAACTGAGGTGGTCAATCGGAGTTTGGGAAACCTGTTATGGTGCATTGTTGGTGAAAAGCCCAAGCAGTGGGACTTGGCATTGCCTCAAGCAGAGTTTGCTTACAACAGTTCTCTTAAGAAATCAACTAGAAAATATCATTTTCAGATTGTATATGGTAAGAATCCTCAAGGTATTTTGGACCTTGTACAACTTCCTATGCAAGATAGAATTAGCGATGATGGGGAAGCATTTGATGAACACCTTCAACAACTTCAACAAGATGTGAGGAGTAAATTGTAGGATAGAAATAAGAGATATAGGGTTGCTATAGATATCAGTAGAAGGAGACAAATATTTAATACAGGTGATTTGGTGATGGTGTACTTGAGGCATGAGAGATTTCCTACTGGCACATATCATAAGCTGAAATACAAAAAGATAGGTCCTTGACGAATTTTGAAGAAGATCAATGATAATGCTTATGAGGTTTGTTTACCAGATGATTTGGATATTTCTCCTATGTTTAATGTTTCTGATTTGTATGCATTTCATGGAAAGCTATCTGAGCCAGATAGTAGAGATGAGGTGGATTGCCATCACCACCTTCCAAGTAAAAAGAAGGAAAAGATTACCCACATTTTGGATAAGCAGTTTACAATCACACAGAATGGTCATTACAATAGGTACTTGATTTAGTGGGAGGGATTATCGGCGACAAATAGAACCTAGATCTCAGAGTGGGAAGTGAAAGTTGGACCCCACAAAGTTGCAGCAATTCACAGACAACCACTTGCATGAGTTGTGTTCCTTTAAAGAAGGGGAGAATGATGCAAAAACTTTCGGAGGTCATAACTTTTGACTCAGTTCTGGGTTTTTGCTCAAATTTTTTGGGTGCATGCCTCAGGAGGTGGCATATCTATTGCTGATCAATCTCAAATCTATTGGGGTCCATTTTGGCACATTTTCAAAAGCTAAAAGTTTCATTTAGGGCTCTGAAATCAACTTTTAGTATTTTTTTCTAGTTTGTAGAAAGTTCTATTTTGTAATAAATCTGATAAGTATGTTTCTAATCTTGGATATTAGTTGGCAGTTCATTCTAACTTAGTCGAGGACATGTTTAGGCAAAATCTCATATTGTTAGGTGTTGTTTTGAAAATTACCAAAAATGGCAAAAAAACAACTATAGGAAAAACTACCGAAAAGGGTAATTTTTGGATTTCTTGATTTTTTGGGTTTTTTTGATTTTTTGGTTATTTAAGAGTTTGTAGAGAATTGTCGAAGCAATTAGTGATGAATGGAAAATATTGAAGGTTCAAAATATGTGTTTATTTGTGTTGTAATTGAGTTTTATTATTAACAAAGAGTTGTTTGCTACATCAACTAGTTGTTTTAATTCTATTTTTGTCTTTGATTCTTTCAAGCCTGTAGTATAGAATTTTGGTTATACAATTCATGGTCCTATAAATACACTATTTATTTAATAAGCATAGTATAGGTTTAGTATTTAATCATTTTTACCATTACTTGTTATTATTTTAATCTAGTTTCTTTTTGTAATTATAATTTATTTTACATTCAATATTTCCCTTTTTCAATTACTTACTCAAGAAACATAACATAGGTAGGTTCATATAACACATATATAGTGCTAACCCATTTCATGTCCATATCCCTAGGTTGACAAGATTAAATGTATATTAACATGGTCCATTAGAGGTTTCTTTATATAAGATGCTTTATCCCTAGGTCATATAATTTGACTAGATTAAAGCCTATAGCATTAGTGAATATAATGAATTCTACATTGTATAGTGTGGTTCTCAACCCAATATTTAAGATTGTATAGTGTGGTTCTCAACCCACTATTTAAGATTTATTGCTTGAGAATTGAAAAGTGAGAGAGTATGCTTCTAATAATATTAGCATAAATAGGAAAATGAGAATAAAAATAAAAGACAATATTAGAAAAAAAAAAACTAAATTCCTAAGGGTGAGTCAAGTATATATATATCATGGCTATAAACACGTGGTTTGCAATAAAGAAATGCTTGGAGGTAATCAAAGGTAACTTTGTCAGGGTTATAAATGTCTTCCTAGCAATAGAGTTATGCCCTCAACATAATTGCACCTTAAAAATGTAACTTAACCTATGTACCTTGGATTAGGTCTACCTAATTTTGATCGTTACTATGATTTATAGATGAGAATGAATCATATACACACAAAAAAGATTTTAGCTTCAACAAGGGCATTATAGTGATTCATGTCTTGAATATGATCATGCTATTTATGTTTCCTTGTATGAGTGTAAAGTAGAGATTCTAGATATTTGGATGGTTGTGTGTTTTAAAATGCTTAAATCATCTCCCTAGTTACTTTGCCACTTTTTTATGACCTTTGTACACACCCCATCTTTCACTTCTCCAAGTTGGGGATGCCCTTTTGCTTTCCTTCTTTTCTTTCAGTTTTTGTTCTATTTTTCGGTGTTTTTATTTTCTTCGCTATCCTTTTAGTATATTCTTCTTTTGTTCCCTCATTTTTGTTTTTGTCCTTTGCCTTGTATTTTTGGCCTTTCTTGGACTTATCCTAGAGTTCTCTCCATTTTCAAGATCTTGATTTTGGAAGCATTTTTAGATCCATTCATGGTCTTTCATTTTGTGTCTTAGTGGTATTATGGGTCTTAAAGAGATATTTGAATTGTTTTCCAAGTTCTTTTATGCCTTCCAAAATACCAATCTCCACTCAAATGTCTTTCTTCCCTCTTGATTTTTTCATTTCCTTTTTGTCATTTTGATCTTGGGATTAGGATTTTTTTAAATAAAAAGTCAGAGACCCATTATTATATTAATTATATTAATTAAAAGGAAGATATTACATGTGATAAGTCATTCAGAATATTTAACCAAAGATCTCAAAAGAATAGATACCAAAGCAAATCCTTAGACCAAGCCCATACATCCTATAAGCCCCAGCCATAAATAAAAATGACTGAATATAGAGGCAGCCATTATAAACCATATACAAAGCGGAGAGGGAAGCATGGATACCCTAAACTGCATGCTATCATATTTGACCCAAAACAAGCCTATAGCCCCATATTGCATTTCTTTATCATAACAAAAAACCTTAATACAAAACTACGTGACACCCAAAAAGGAGTCCAATCTGCCATTACTGATCAGCATTTCCTGAAACCCAGGAAGATTCTACAACCTCTTCAGCAGCTACTACCTTTCCTTTGCCTTTGTCAGACGTGAAGACGTCCTTGGAACTTCTACCAACCGAGAGTGGAGGATGAAACTGACTTGGGCCTTCAGCGGAGTATTTTAGGAGGAGGGAGACCACATCGAACAAGCAAAATGAAGAACCCATTACATTGGTAGGCAGGATAGCTTATAAGTGAGAAATCTCTTTATGAAAGAATTTTGAGTCTCTACCCTCAATACCCAACTTAAGAATGTCATAGAGCCTCACATATTTCATGTGCTTGTCAAGGAGATGAATAGGGAAAAGACCCCCAACCCAAGCATCATATGCAAGAAGGTTGTATTTACTAATTTCCACATCCAAATCATCCACCAAAATAAATTCTTCTTTCACTCATTGTCTAGCCAACCTCATAAAAGATTGATAATCGGGTAAAACATCAAAGACATTAGATAAGAACACAAATACAACCTGTGAATGATATAAGGCTTGTTGGAACTCTTGGAATTAGAATACCATCGCCAATTACACTCCTAGCTGCTCTTTCAACTTCCCTCAACATTTCATTAAAAGGAATTTTGAAGTGATAATTCAAGTAGGCTCCCGACTAGGGGAAATCCCACTCTTTGATGGACACCCATATAAGAGAGTTGAGGGGTCTATACTCCATTGATGACAGAGAACAAAAAGAACAATAAGCTAAGGAACACACAGAACACTCCGATCTAGACCAAGATAAAGAGAAAGCAGCCAAATTTTTAAAAAAACCAGCGTTGGCCTTGTCTAAATAGACCCTCACTATACTTTAAGCAATCATATCTCGTCACCTTCCGTGCCTTTTCCTTAAATGTACAGCCAAATAAAAGATTTCAAATATTCCCAAAGAAAACTTACCATAAAAGAGTGCACTGATGATATTGACAAAATCGCCAGATGTCTGAAACCCTCGAGGGAGGGACGTCCCATCCATGTTAATTGAAAAATTATGATGTTGAAGATAATCCCAAATGTCGCTGCCAAATTCTCTCCAACGTACCAACTATCTCATCGCTGGGTCTCATTAACACAATTACCAACAGGCACTTCATGGTCTCAATTCAAATATATCCCACAAGACAAATATGAAAAATCTTAAGGACGTGGCATGTGAGAAGACACATCAATAAATCCTACCCACAAAGCCCCAATTAAATGTGTGTGGACACCACTTTACATCATTCCCAAGTGGACCTAAGCCATCGTCCAAGAATACTGGATTGGAACATCTCCCACTGATCATCATTAAATTAGGCGAAAGGCCCACATCAACATTGTTGATTCAAACCCAGGTCCTTGACCAACCTAACCGAGATTGTCTATTCTTTCACTAGATGCCTTAGACCCTCTACATCCATTATACATGACCCCTGCTCTAGCTTTACTCCCAAGTTAGAAAGCCAGTCCGCCAACATGTTAGTCTCCCTTAAGCAATGTGAAATTTTGAATTTTGTCAATCTAGGAAGAAGCTTCCAAACTTCCCCTAAAACATATTATAATTCCCAATTCACTACCTTAAGGGTCCGTTTGTTTGCAGGAATTGGGGTGGAATTGGTGGCGGGACTTCCGCTTTTTCAGCAAATCTGCCGTTTGGGACGCTAAAGTGAAATTCCGATTTTGGACTTCAAAACCCGATTATACCACCAAAACGGGCGGCACTATCTTCCCACCCAATAGGTGGAATTCGAAATCATATTCAGGTTTTGATTTTTTATGAACCCCATTTAAGTAACCGTCGGGTCCAGTCGTCTGGTTGGTTTGCCGACGGACCTCAAATTTGAGCAGCGAATGCACACTACTGTTTATAGTTTCCAAATACAAATGCTCGGCCTGTCTCTGCTCTTGGTATATCTTGGTATCAATATGGAAGGGATGCCAAGCGAGATGCTGGTAGGTCTGCCTCTATCTATGTTGTTGGCTCTGGAAATCGTCTAGCTGAATGATATATTTGAACGCTTATTTCCCCTTTTTCGCTTCCGCCTTCATAGTAACCTGACGGTATCATAAGTTCTACATGTTTGCACATGTAGTGAACGGAGGCTACCTTGGTGAAATGACTCTTCTATAGGGTAACATTTGCAGATTGTCAAAATTGCCTTTCATCTGGTTCTCTCTATTTCCATTCTAAAATTAAAGCTATTGCGGGTTTGAATCAATATAGAGAAAATTCCTTCCCAAACCCTTGCAAATTCTTTGTATATGATGATGAGGAAGAGGAGCTCTCTAGATGTGGTCACGCCCCAACCTGCCAAGCTAAGTAAGAAAGAATTCAAAGAATGTGATGGTCAACTTCTAATATGATGTACGCGCGTTCCGAGCTTTATTCCCTTAGTAATTTAATCTGTAGAATCACTGAATAATCTGGCTTCGTCTATTCTCTGCACCATTATAATCGAAAGTAGAATAAATCATGGTGTAACTATTAGTTCCAATTCTAGTTTTGACATTGGCAACCAAACGTAAAAGATGGATTGTCTCAATCATCTTCCAGGTCAACCAAACGGTCCAAACTATCTTCCGAATACACAAAATCAGAATTTCAAAACCTGATTTTGAGATAATCAGGTTTTGAATCAAATTTCAATTCTGCAAACAAACGGGGCCTAAGAGAAAATGTTACAATCTGTGAGCCCCCCCTATATGTAGCTTAGAAATACTCGTGTTGATAGCCAACTTTACCTCTTCCAACAATGCTCTTGTTTTAGCTAGATTGTTTGAACCATCTGGCAATCTGGAAAACACTGATTTAATAATATTTCCATTGTGATCCCTTACCACTACACCTATGCTAGATCTACTTGGATTCCCTTTTGAGGCCCCATCAAAATTAAGCTTCATGAATGAACCCAAAGGATTCTCCCATTTCACCTGTCTGTGAATTTCATTATTAACTTGTTTCCCCACCAAAGCACCTTTGAAAGGGGTATTAACTAGCCTCCAATTATTGAGAATCTCATTATCTGTAGAAGTGAATAAGGAGGATAATGACTTGGATCTCATGGTATAAGCATTCACACTTTCTTATATTGATCTTTTTATCCTTTCACACACCTTATCAACATTTAGACTTTCCTTCCTAAAAGTTATTTTATTTCTCTCCCACCATATTCCCCACACTACTATGGATGGAACAATCCTCCAAATTTATGCAAAGAAGGAACCTTTATGTAGAATAGGCCACCCAATCAACATTTGAGCTAAAGTAGAGGGAAGTGGGCCTTGCCACCCTAGCTTACTAATTGCCCACTTCTATCATTCCTGAAAAAAGTCACAATTTAATAGAAAATTATTTGTGGCTTCCCTTACCTTACCACATAGAACACACAAGAATCTGTCAGCAATCCCTAATCTCTAGAGTAGATTTCACTAGTAAGGATTCTATTTTGCAATGTCATCCAAAGAGAAGCTCCTTCCTTAGGAAGAACCACCTCATGACAACAAAACTTGAATTCCCTCCCGTCATCTGATGCCTTCCCATGAACCGGAGATTGGTAACCCTTTTTTACTAAATATTTACCATTGCTACTTTTTGCCCAAATCAGTTTGTCCCTTTCATTATTAATACATAGTGATCTCTGACTTAACACATTTGCTAATTGTATCTTGTCTTGATTAGTGATTGGGACCTCTGATAGATCTTTCCAAGCCACCATACTCAAACCATCCTTTATTTGGATTAAGATATTTTGTTACCCCATTTTTTTTCATTTTTGGTGCTCATTCACAAGACTTGCAATTTTAAAATCTCTTCAAAAAATACAAGATTTTAAAAATAAAATAAAATTAAAATAACCTCTTGAAATCTTGGATTGCAAAAGAACTTCAGAATTAATATCCAAAAGCCTAAGATCCTCTTGAAATATTTAGACCTACCATTCTTAATATCTCTAACTTTCTTAAAGTCTTGACTAAGCCAAGATTCCTACCAATCTAAAATCTCTAGCAAGTTAAAACTCTCCATACAAATGAATAGTCATACTAAAAGTTACATTACACTTTAATTTCTCAAAGATTCTTGGATCTCCATGGATAAAAGGTTCTTGCGATTCTTATATCCCCACAATGAAAAGGTTCTCACATTAATCAAACTCCCACACTAAAGAATGGTCTCACCTTCCGTAGAAATATTGAGATGTAGAGTGTAAAGTGCATAGATAGAAGCATTACTCCCCTCATGTTTGAAAATAATTTCAAATCTGTGATCAATTTTTTTATTTGAATGTGTGAAGTAAAGTTTGGCTCAATCTCAAAATTAAGTAGCTCTATAGCCAATGTTGTATATAATATCTACACTTCACCTTTCATGAGTTAAAGCCTCTTTTGTATATGAACTTGATGAAAAATATTTAAGGGTAGAGAAAAGTTGGATGGTAAAACTTATTTATATGTTTGTTTCCACCTTTCATATGGTAGAGCATATTTATATGTTGGTGAATGAAGACACGTGAAAGGACTAAGATGACCAAATGGTAATACAATATAAAATGAATAAATATAGAAATAGAGGAGAATTCAAGAATAAAAGAAAAAGAAATTTACTAATTTGGAGTTTGTTCCAAAAGTAACTATCCAAATAGAGGGTCTTGAATTAAATAAGATAATTACATTTTTATCCCCTTATCATATTGAAAGAATGATGTGAGATATACATTTAACTCTTTTTTAAGGTGCTCACATTGGAGCCTTGATCATGTATTCATCACCAACTCATTATGCACACTCAAGAATTAAAAAAGGCAAGAAGAAGATGCCATAGGCTTTTTGTACTATGCAAATGGAGATAGAGTTAGATAAAACTCTTATTTTTCAAGATGAGTTCCTTTAGTTGAATCTATTTCAAATGGTATTTATTTAAAATTTTCCAAATTCTATTTGAAAAATATAATTATAATGCATAGAACACAAACCTTTTAGTAATTAAAATAATTCACTTAGAATGTCTTCTATTTGTAGTACAATTGACTTAGTGGTAATCAACAATTCCTAAGACTTAAGATACTTAAAAAATAGATGAATGAAGCATTGGAGTAGAGGCCAAGGCTAAGAATTTACATGTTTCTATGTCTTTTAAGAGAATCCAAAAAAATATATGGCAAAAATATGATCATTACATAATGTTGGTCTAAGTCAGAAGAATGGTTCCTCTCGTGTATTTTTGTAAACTTTTGGAGGATATGTCAAGAGGTAATTTTATGAATAGATTCATAGTCGTCACCTAAATAAGGGAAGGAACTCACTTAGTAATTAGGCTTAATGAGGAACTCAAGACAAAAGGTCTCAAGTCCACGTATCTTCCCTACTTCATCAGTTTGATAAACTAAATGGGTGAGCATTGAGACTTAACAAAGGATGAGGAACTTTTATGTCTTATATTTTTAATATCTACATGACCTACACCTCTCCTACAAAACCCAAAGTCTTAAGTAATTTAACTTTTATGAAATTAATATAATTTAAATCAAGTTTAGATGTTGGTTATCAATTATGGTGTTTTGATTAGAAGAATGGTTTTCATTTATTTTATGATATTTTTAAATTTTAGTTTTTTTAAATGTGGAAACATGTAAACAGTTTAAACAAATTTTATTTATCATGTAGATCAACAGATACTTAAAAGGGTGGAAAAGGTAAAATGAATGTACATTGATCAATAATATTGATTCTTGTGAATCTGGCATAATTGGACACTTTATCAAGGTGTTTAATCATGATTTTTAAAATTTGTGAAGATAACTAGCGACTAAGATTATGTATTTAAATGTGAAGTTATTCTTTTTATTAGTCTAGAGTTTTTTACATTTATTGTACATGTAATGAATATTGAAGATTTAGATTGAGGATAATTAGATGAAGTGTGCCAAATTAGTATTTTCCTCATATTTTGTAAAATAATAAATTATGATTTGAACTACACTAAATGCTTCCAACTAAAGCTTTAAATAGTTAACTAGAATAAAATTGGAGCTAAAAACATAATGTTTCCTTATAGAATGCTTGCATGTACAAATGACACGAGTTATTGCATACATTATTGTTTTGGAGTGAAATATTAGTTGTTGGGTGGATAAAAATAAAAGAAAACTCATTGATTTGGAGGGTTAGGAGGTTAAAAATTAGATTGAGGAATTTGTTATTTGACCATTTTGAGTTTTTCTATTTTGTTTTCATTATGCATTTCAGGTTAGATTAAGACAATTATGGACATGCAAAGCCATAAATTATAGTGTCAAATCAAAAGAATAATTTTTGATATAAACGTGGCTTTTAATACTTTACAATTATTTTCCTTACTTGTTTTGCAATATCAAAAATTTGGATCTCAATTCAATGAGTGCTTAAGAGATAGATGCACTAAATGAATTTGGGTTTTTTTTGTTTGAAATATGATAGTTAGGAATGATTTATAATTTTAACATTATCAATAAAAGATTATGTTCAATCTAATCTCAATATTGTAATTAAATAATCTATTAAGTTTTTCATTCGAACAAAGTTTTAATTTGAACACACAGCGGGACTGAGAGCAGGTGGGGATGAATCAATCCAAACCTTAATATTAACTTCAATAAAAATCTTGATAAAATTCAATTCACCTTAAGTAGTTACTACATGTGAATCAAAAAAGAAAAAAAATAGGATCAACACAAGACACCAGATTTGCATGGAAAACCCAAAGATGGGAAAAACCACGGTAAGAATCTAACTCACTATGTGAATAAATTGCATTACAATGATTAGGCTCACTACCCGGACTTGCAAAAATAAGGCTCACCGTCATATGGAAAGATACAAAAGACTTGTACAACTACCTCAAGACGAGATACAAAATGATCTGCTAGAAAACTCAATGTCATCCAACAACATGAATCTCAAAATAGTTGTGAGAAGAGGGTAAGTGCACCAAGATGGTGAACAAAAATGGGGGTATAAGTGGCCACTTTTTTTTTGAAATCAGGGAAACCTAAACTTCACAGAGATATTTGAGGGTCATGCACTCGAAACTAGGAGTTGTGTAAAGAATAAGAATAGTAGTACTCTGAATCTAGTTTCTAAACTACTAAAGTTTTTTTAAAATGGATAAGATTAAGAGGGTCAAACCTCTCACGCACAAAAAAATGTTCCTGATTTTTCAGAAAAACTTAACATAGTTGTTTTCGTGCGCTTCACAAAATCTATAGTTAGATTTAGAATTTTGCAAAACCCTTAGGTAGGATGATAGGTAAGATTTATATCTAGAAGTTTTGTATTTTTTGTAATTTTATGTTGAGTATTTTATTTTTTTATGATTTTTTGAAGTGACTGCATCCTGAAAATCAGGTACCTGTTCGAGCGCTGGGCATAACTTGCATCAAAATAATCTAAGTTGCAATTTTTTTTTAAAGTGTATAGAATCTAGTGTAGAACAGTAATATGTAATTTGTTTTGAATTTGGTCAAGTAGATCAAAAGTTATTAAAAAAATTCTAGACATATGTCTGTGAGGACTGTGAAGACATTGGTAAAGAAAATTAAAGTTTACTATGCTAATGTTGTCCAAAAATAGAAAAATTTATATGGTTAAAAAGCTTACAAGATGTGTGAGATGATGGTAGTAATTTTAGAGATACCCACTTGATCATTTGTAAAGCCGATGATGACGAAGTTGAGAAATTATGTTGAAAGAAGAAAAAAGTGTAAATGGACAAAATTGGAGGGAAAATGGTCTTGCAAGCCTAAGGTCATATTCCAAACCTTTTAACAAGACATAACTCATACGGATTATGGTGTACAAAATAACCCGCTCAGGTTTTGATAAGCAAAGTCACAATGTCGAGTTCTACAAAACCTATACAGGTTATGAAGACATTAAAAAAATTTCTTGTAAATGTGTAATACAAATACACATTTGTATAGATTTACATATATGATATGCTTCTATGTAGGTATATATGTATATCTATAGTTATATATATGAATATTTATATAGATATATGTATATATATGTGTGTATACATGCATGACTTTTCTTATTTCTCTCTCTCTCTCTCCTCGTTCTCCTTATATTCTCTCACTAGTTTTATATAACCTGTACGGGTTATGAGAAATTATGGACGTTGGCATAAGTTTAATAACCCGTATGGGTTATGGGAAATTATCATTATTGTACATAACCCGTACGGGTTATGAGTAAATATTTATATTTGAGTCCTAACGGCCTAAAATTCAGTAGTGCAAGTTGTTTGAAGGCCCCACTGCTACTGCACATGATTTTCTAGGACAATAACAGTCAGATTTTGTTTATTTCATTGTCAATGTTTCTTTGAAATGATTGATTTGTCTTGTTTTTTGGATTCTTTTTGAAATTATTTTATCATGGTTTACTTAAATTATAATAAAATGATGCTCATTTGTTATTTTTATGCTATTTGATTGTGGATTTTCCTCATAATGTTAGGTGTAGGACAATCAATATCAACAATGGGAAAGAACACGAGAGGAATGATTGAACAACAAGAGGCAACAAAGGAAAGAAAAAGGGAATGCATGTGGAGATTACATGAAGATACATCATCTAATGCACCTAATGAAAATGATGAACATTTAACAATTGAAATTGATATGATGAATGTACCAAATCAAAATGATCAACATACACCAATTCAAATGCATGAGCTGAATCCACCTAATGAATGCGATGAACATAGACCATTTGAAAATGATGTAATGAATGCACATGTTAATGAAATTCAAGAAGATTTACCATTTGAAGAAAATGATGTAATGAATGCACCAATCTTAACACCTCCTAAAATAATTCACATAAAATCAAATTTTCTAATAGACACTGATGAAAATATTTTGAGGCCAATGCATGATAAAATTTCTAAGAGAAATTGTAGGAGAATCGTTATAAGAATTTGGAATATGTATTTTGAAAACTTAAAACAAAGTGGAAGATGCCAATTAGTTGTTGAAATGATTAAAAATCTGAAATTTAGAGAGACAGTGAAAATTTTGGGGTTAAGAACATCTGAAAATAATAGTGAAAGAACCATTGTGAGAAATCTTTTTGATGCATAACAATCCATTGGTTCGAAATCAAGCTCTAAAGATGCTAATGTTACTCGTCGTGTCCTCACATCAACCATAATGGGAAAGGAAATGAAAAAATCTTGTTTAATAAGTAAAACAAGAAAGTCATTAAGGATAAGTAGAATGTTCACTACCGTGCTGGACCAATGTGTCCCCAAGGTGCACTAAGCACCATTGGGTAGCGATCTTTTGAGGCTTGTATCTCGGACCCCATGAGAGGTATCGACGAATCATGAGATGCTACAAGACCATGTTTCTGAGACCTACAATAACCTCTCTCTATTATGGGAGATTCGAATTTATTCGAATTTGGAATGCCTATATCGCTTGATGCCAAAACTTGCAGTGAGGGTCAATTGAAAGTTGCACCACTAGATTTCTTCCAAACCGTTCATCCTGGCACCAAATGGTTTGTGCCATTAGCTTCAGTTGGGCAGGTAAATACTAGTGACAACCTCATTTCAAACACGAAGTCACTAGAACGTTCACACACGTGCCTAGCCAAAGTGTCCCTAAGGTGCACTAAGCATGATTGGGAAGCAATCTTTCGAGGCTTGTACCTTGGACCTTGTTAGAGGTATCGGTGAATCGTGAGATGCTGAAGGACCGTGTTTCTGAGGCCTACAATAACCTCTCTCCATTTCGGGATATTCAAATTTGTTTGAATTTGGCATGCCAATCTCACTTGACACCAAATTTTGTAGTGAGGGTCAGTTGAAAGTTGCACCACTGGGTTTCTTCCAAACCGTTCATCCTGGCACCAAATGGTCTGCTCTATTATCTCCCATTGGGCAAGTAAATGCAAGTGACAACCTCATTTTAAACATAAAGTCACTAGAACATTCATGATCGTGCCGGACCAAAGTGTCCCCAAGGTGCACTAAGCACCATTGGGTATGTCGGTGAGTGTTTTGGTGTGTCAAGAGGCAAAGTGGGACCTTAGGGGCAATATTTGGTTTGAGATAGAATTTTTAAGCCTTAGACAATGATCTAAGAAAATATATGTCTTGTGAGGGTCGAGTTGACAAAGGTAGTTGTCAACTTGACAACTTTTTTAAAAAACTTGTAATTGTTAATAGTCGGTTTGTCACTGTTGTAGATAGTTAAATTAGAGTTAGTTGTTGTCTATTTTAGAGTGTTTAGGGATCTATTAGAGGAGATCCATGTGAGTATGTTTTAGTGTGTAGAGTGGTGTGATAGATAACCAATGTAAATGGATCCAAATGTTTTCTCAATAACAGTTTGACAAAATCTTGATGTAGAAGCATCATTCCATGAATGTGCTTACTGATTCTCATGGAATGATGTGTCTTTAACATGTATAATAGAGTTATAACATGATACATTGCAAAAGAGTTGATTTGACAAGGTGATCACCGGAATTGAAAAGTGAACTTTGAAGGATTTTCTTGGTTGAGAGAATCAGATACACACGAATACAATGTAAAACATAAAGCATGAATTCACTTAAATGATGAATTACACATGTGAACACATGTAGCACATAAAGCGTACACATAAATTTTTTGAAGTCATGAAGCATACATGTAGCACATAGATTATAAAGCATACATATGAATTCATTTAAGTCATGCAAGTAGCCCATACACATGAATTTAGGTTACAAAGAATGTACTTGAATACACATGAATATACTTAAGGCATAAATCCTACACATGAGTACATACACACAAACATATTTACATACTAACAATGAACAAATGAACACACAATTAACAAATTGGATTGAATATATCAAGTTTCATATATATCAAAATGAACAATAATTTTGTACATATCAAAAAATGGCATACATGCCAAATCAATAATAGAGTTACAAAAATGTGGCATCGACTATGTCAAGGTCGATATATACAATAAAAATGTTGAATATATACAAAATTTGGTCATTAAATAACCACAACTAGATCTGTATATCTCTATCAATATCTGCGACTTTGTTGGATCATCGAAATTGAGCCTCCTCAAAGCAGTAGGCGGCTCACTAGGTGTCTGCACAAGAACAATTCAAATGCTAAGTCAAATATATTTTCTCAAAATAAAATCAAAATAACTAAATACATGATTGTAATACGTTGGCAGTTGAATTGTTGGTTACCTCATCTCTTTCTTCTACAATTGGGTCATTCCATAAAGTTGATGGTCCCCATCTTGCACGAGATGGATTCCTAACAAAATGTAAAGGTAGAGGATCAATGGGAGGTTGTGAAGAGGGTTGTAATAGGTAAAATCAAATAAAATCAAATTAATAACATATATGTCAAGAAACACTAAACAAATTATAAAATTGCATCTACTCATATCTAAACGCATATGTTTAACATGTATATAGAAAAAATGCATACTAAAACCTCGTATGGCTCTCATTTACTCTTAGGAGGCATCACCACTAATGAGGCGACTACGACCAATTACTATATGAATAATCATAACATATTTCATATCCATAGAGGAAGGATTTCTAAGAGATTTAGAACGGTCAAGAATGCAATTGAAAGTAAATATAAAAATGTTACCTCTTCTCTCTCTTGAATATCAGCAACATCAGGTGCATTTATTAATTCTATAAAACCCAACTGTTTCTATACATAGAACAAATAAGTCAGGTACATTCATTAATATAGACTACAAGTACATCTTCAACCATGAATAATACATTTCAACAAATAAAATTATACTATATTGAATTATCTTTTATCGTTTGGGTGTCCTCAAGGATTTCTTTCTCTTTCTCGATGTCCTCAAGTCAGGTGAGATACCCTAGCAAAAAATAATTAACATAAGATAAATGAATATGATACCGCATGGGTTCAATTAAAATTGTAAACAAGAGATGTGCAAAATATTATACCGCAAAGCTTTCAAAACCAAAGTCAATGGCAGAAAGGGTGATATCATCAAGTTTAGATATTTGAGTAGCCAACAAGGCCTATAAAACACCAAATAAATATGCATATATTAACAAAATATATTTTGAAACATACATATTATTCTATTTTAAGGAATATTTTAAAATAATTTTACCTCAGGTGTCAAAGCTACACGTGTACACCTACTCAAACGAACACTTTGTGGTGTGCTCATATCACCTTTTGCACCCTGCAATGCATATTATTCATGTATCAATTTAAATTATTCTCTAAATAAAAAAATATTTACTTTTATAAGATTTAGGTGATTAATTAATAACATGTCAAAACACAAATAAACAAACCTATCTCTGGTCTCTAGAAAATACCATTGTCATCAAGTCATTTGTGAGGGCTACATCCTCAACACTGAATGTATGGCATCTACCCCCACAATGTGTACACGAATGAGATATCGAACCATCCTCATTCACATCAGTATCTACCCCAACACATATACCCTGACAATCGGGGCACATATGCTCAATGGGTTGGGGTGATCCATATGGTCCCTTTGATGACGATGGAGGTGGCACAGGTGCTAATGCAAATGGTGCATCTGATGACAATGGAGGTGGCACAGGTGTTGATCCACCCTCTGCTCTGACAAACTGTGTGTCATGTTCAATGATGACATTATTCAATGATGTGGTTGCATGAAGGGTCTATAAATCTACAGACTCCTTCACAACTATTGGGACCGCAACATGAACCATGGGTTTTTTAGCTAGAGGCCTCCTATGTTGTGGTTGTACCACCCTACGAGCCCTAGGTCTATCCTGCAAAGAGCCTCTCTCTCTACCCTGGATTTTCTAGATGTCAAAGTAATTTGGCTTCTCACCGAGGATAAGCTCACAATAAGTTTTCTCAAGAAATATAGAGGCACCTCCTAATTATTACAGGGTGCTTGGTCAAAGACCATATACCACCTATCCCAAAAATATGCTTTCATCCTATTGTGAACACACCAATGTATAGTAAACCAACTCGTATTTAGTTCTAGGGTGTTACTAGTACTAGGATCGGTAAAAAGATCACATATATCACTTTTAAGAATGGCCTTCTTTTTCACTTCATCATATGACAAGCCATCCACATAAAATGCTTGACACCTATCCGTCCATGAACCCCATTTAGTAAACTCTCTAGAAACCTCATTTTCACTATTAGCTATTCTTTCTAGCATCGAGGTGAGGGTTGAGTGGTGGTCAAGACTAGAGGACCTCAACATATTGACCAATATAGAAATTTGGGCACTATTTTGTGTAAGGTGTTTTATGAGATCATCTTGTGTGGCATCTACACAATCTAATGGAGGACGTGGAGGGTTTATGGGTGGTGGTGGTTGTGGAGGAAGATTTTGTGGTTGTGGTGGAGGATTTTGTGGTTGTAGAGGAGGATTTTGTGCTTGTGGTTCTTGCTCATGTTCAATATTTTTTTATGTTGCTTGTGCATGAGGTTTTTGTTTTCTTTTTCATTTTGGGGAAGTTTTTGTAGAATCTGACATTAAAATTTAAAAACAAAACATAAATTAATTAAAAAACCCTACTTCAAATAAAATACAAACAAAAACATTCAAAACACTAAAATCTTACCTTTTTGATGAGGTGTCATTGTTGCCAATCGATGGAAAATGCAAATAGAATCAAAACACACTCGCGTTTGGCAAAAAAATGGCTTCCTCAAGTGATTGTTCCTTCGTTTATGGCATTGGAAATGGTCCAAAGCCGTGGGTTTTGAGGAACATAATGTTCCTCAAAACCCATATGCGTTTTGAGGTGCTATTGGTATTTTTTAATAGTTTTGGCTAGGCTTGGTAAAACCAAGCCTAGCACGATTTTGAATTTTGTATAACCCGCACAAGTTATAAAAAAATTCATTTTTGTTTTGGATGTGGCCACTAAATTGTCCACCATCTTGGTGCACTTACCCAAGAATCTCTTGAAAATGATTCAACAAAAATTGATCTTCTAAGTATATTTATTTTAGATCAACTTTTGATCAGTAACACGTTGTCTCAAAATATATTTCTTTCAGCTTGACCTATGATCAACATGAACACATTGTCTCTGACTATATTTCTTCAGGATCAAACTTTTGATAAAAAAAACACAATTCTCTTCTTTCACACATCCATATCAAAACTCCACACTCACACTCACACTTTGAACTTCATTCCTTAAATATTAGATAGATTATTGAAAGCTTTACCAAGGGTTGACCTGAACCAAGATAAATAATATTACATAAAATAGGTCACCTAGATCCAAAATAAATGAATCTATCCACCTTGGAAGAAAGAGAGGACCCAAATATATCTCAAAATACTCTTCTAAACTAGATCCAATAGTTTTTACATCAACCAAAACCATCACCAAAATATAATGTGTCAATAGGCAATTGAAGATTGTAGAGCCAGTTGGCCAAGAAAATCTTCCTAACCAGTTTTGAAGCATGCAAATATCCACACACCAAGGTGAGACCCAAATTAACATTCCATCTTTAATTGTTGGAAACTGCAATTGAAGCAATTATTGTATTGTCATTGATGTCAAACCTTAACTGGTAAGACTGTTGCTATTTAAGAAAGTACTATATCTATTTGAATGCTGTGAAGAGTGAGGGAAAGGATGATAACAATAGCACCTAGGGGAAAGGTTGAGTTATCTTGATACTTCAATATGTACTTGATTATGTGGCACAATGATGAGATAATGTATTGCTTATCTAAGTAAGAAGGAAGACTAAACTAGTAGGCTTAACCGAGCAAAAGTGAAGAAATCAAGTTTAAGCTGAGTGATGTTGGTATCGACCGAGCTAGTATATGCTGAGTAAATTCAGTGTTGACCGAACATCAGTTAATTGTTGAGAAAGATAGTATTAGCCGAGGAAACAATTTAGTGGTGACTAGGCTACCCAGTGAAGACCGAGAAGATGAACACTGTATTGACCGAGTGTCAGCAATTTACATTTAAGGAAGAATTCATATCCTAGCCGACATAGTTGAATTCTTGGATTATGTAAACCGTGTTGACTTTATTTATTGATTGTATGGAACCATTTAATGCACTGAAAAACATTTTATTGTAAATCTTAAAGAGATTTGAGATGTTTCTAGAAGGATAGATGAAGAACATAAAGTTGGAAGGATTCGATGAATCTGACCTAACCCTAAGATCCACGTAGAAGATTAAGCAGCAAAAGTTGATTGACCTAATTGAGAAAGTATTAAGGAAACCTAAGAGAGAGGTTAAGAAGAGTGGAAGAGAGGCAGAAGCAGATGATGCTAGAGTTGATGTTATTGACTATCTAAGCAGAAAAAGCTGAAGGAGAAGTGTTGTGATTGCTTGAAGGGATTTCTGAGCAGATCAGTGATGGAGATGGAAATGAATCACAATTAGTAAGTCAACATATGTGTACGGAATTGGATCTGATAGTTGCAAAGTGAGTTGTATGTTTACAGATCAATATTACTGTTACTTTCTAACCATTGTATCAGTCAAAATCCTTTTAACAGAGGTTGACCTAACAGTCATTTGTATAAATCCTTTGAACAAGGTTGATTTCTAATGGAGTGTATGTAAGTCCTATAACAAGGTGCACTTTTAATAGAGTGGTTGAAATCCTTTAACCGGGTCACACCTGACAGTGTGTTTGTAACCTTTTATAGGGTTGGCTTTTCACAGAGCTCACTTCAAAAGAGTGAAAATATCAATAACATGTTACAAAGTGGTTTTTCCTTAATTGGGTTTCCACTATAAATCTTGGTGTTAATACTTGTGCAAATGTTTTGGTTTGAACATTTATATGTTTTACAAGTTAAATACAGTTGGGTAGTGGACTACAATGTTATATGTTTTTGTTATGAATTTAGTAATGACCGAGTAGTTGTTGGTTATTAGATCTGATTTGTTGAAGAGTTTTGAAAGCTATTTTATACATCTAGACCTGAGAACAACTGATTCACCCCCCCCCCCTCTTTGTTGTTCTAAATCATATTAACAATTGGTATCAGACCTTTGTTGGTGCTTACAGAGAACAAGTTTAAAGGTACTTGAAGCAAATGATTAGGATGTATAAGGAGGTACTGAAGCTAAATAAGGAGAACTTCCCTACATGGAAAAGTTTGATGAAACTGCATTTAGCAGGTATTGGTGATTCTGCAAAGTATTATGTTGAGCATGACTATGTTACACCTGCTACACCTCTGACTTCCGAGGAGATGAGAGCTAAGCAAGAGCATAATCAAGCAATGTTGGAGATTGCATCTCCCCTAAGCTATCCTGAATTTGAGGACATCAAAGACTGCACAAATGCAAATAAAATGTGGGACACTCTTGGAACCATTTATGGCGGTGACATAAATGTTTCGAGAGCAAAAGCTAAAAGCCTAAGAGGTAAATTTGATGAAATGAAAATGCAAGAAGGTGAGAATATTGCACAATATTGTGGTAGAATAAAAGAAGTTGTAAATGCTATTAGAGGAGCCAATGGAACTATTGATGATTAGATTGTAATAGGAAAAGTATTGAGAACCTTGCGTCCTATTTATGCTATTAAAATTTATGCAATTCAAGAATCTAGATGTAACCCTGGCAATGCACTTGCTTTGGAAAGTCTTGTTGGTAAGCTTACTGCTTTTGAGCTTTCTAACTATGATAACTTCATTGTTGCTAATGTTGAATCTTCTTTTAAGTCACAAATGGTTCTGAGCAAGTCAAAGAAGGAAAAGGAAAGATGCATCAGTGAGAGTGAAAGTGAAAGTGACACATCTAATGAAGAACTTGAAGATCTTGAAGCACTTATGACTAGAAGATTGAAAAGGGGAAAAGGAAAGTATAAAGGTAAACTCCCTATTATATGTTTCTCATGTAATAAAGTTGGTCATATTGCTGCCAGATGTCCTGACAGAGATAACAAGGAGGAAGAAAGAGATAGCAAGCATAAAGACAAAAGAGAAGATAGAAGTTACCGAAGGTATAAGGACTACAAAGGAAAAGATAAGAAATCCTGCTATATTGCTGAAGAAGAGACTGACACTGATAGTGATGATTTTGAAATTGAGATAGTCTATGTTGCTATGAAAGATGAGTTTGATGAGGATGAGAAGACTGCATTGATATCCTATGTGAACAAGAATGATAAGTGGATTATTGACAGTGGTTGTTTACACCACATGACTGGTGATAAAAGTAAGTTTGATACCTTAGATCATTATAAAGGTAGAAGTGTTAAATTTGGCAATGATGCACCTTGTCCTGTTAGACGTAAAGGATTGATTAAGCCGACTAATAAGATCACTTGTGAAAATGCTTATTGGGTTGAAGGTCTTAACTATAATCTACTGAGTGTTACACAGCTTAATAGCACTGGTTATCGAGTGGAATTTCATCACAGGAAGGCCAAAATATTTGATGCCACTGGATAACTAATTAGAAGTGGAGAACAGACAAGAGGTAATTTGTTCTATCTAGACCTTTCTGAAGAGACATGTATGATTGCACAACTTGATGATATATGGTTATGGCATAAGTGGCTATGTCGTGTTAACTTTGATAATCTAGTAGAAATTAGTAAAAAGAAGAAAGTAAGAGGACTGTCGAGATTGAAGAAATCTGAGAATGCTTTAGATTTGGTTCATACTGACCTTTGTGGACCTATGGGTGTACAAAGCTATTGTGGTGCTAGATATTTTATTCTGTTTGTTAATGATTACACCAGAATGATGACTGTAATGTTCTTAAAAGAAAAATCCAATGCTTTTCAAAACTTTAAGTGGTATTTGGCTAAGGTTGAAAAGGAGACAGGTAGGAACCTAAAGTGTCTGAGATCTGACCAAGGTGGAGAATTTGTATCCAATGAGTTTAATCTATTTTGCAATGATAGAGGAATCAAAAGATAGATGTCTGCACCTAGAACACCTCCATAGAATGGTATAGCAGAGAGAAGGAATAAATCCATCATGGATTGTGCAAGAACACTGATGATCAAGAAGAATGTTGCACAAAAGTACTAGAGAGAAGTTGTAAGTACATATGTTTATAGCCTTAACCGAGTACAGATAAAAAAAGGTACAAATCTCACACCTTATGAGTTATGGCATGGGTATGCACCTAATGTAAAGTACTTTAGAATTTTTGGAAGCAAATGCTATATACTAAAAGACAACATAAATAGAAAATTTGATGTTAAAAGTGATGAGAGCATATTCCAAGGATACTCCACAAAAATTAAAGCTTACAAGTGTTTGAACTCTAACACTAACAAAATTGTGGAAAGTGTAAATGTCAAATTTGATGAGTATGCGGGGAAAAATGAACAAGAGAGCAAGAGAGAACCAGAAGATTACAGATCTTTTGTGTACATGGAAGAAGGAGAGGCAAGTGACAAACTTGCACCTGATGAAGAGTCTCAGGTAAGCAATGTCAAGCATCACGGAAACAATGCCGAGTGATAAGAAGAACATGACGAGCAACCGCAGAATGCTATCAAGTATCGGGAAGAGATTGCTGAGCATTCAGAAGCTGAATTTGATAATCTTGTTGGTGAACCTGAAGAGCAAGAAGAAAGGAGAGCAGAACCTATTTTGGCACAATATGTAAAAAGACGTCACAAGCTTGAACAAATCATTGGAGACAAAGATACTGGAGTTCTAACTAGAAGCAAGTTAAGAGACCCTACATGTTTACCTTGTGAATTCGAGCCTAAGACAACAAAAGAGGCATTAGAAAATGAAGACTAGATCCAAGCAATGAATGAGGAGATAGACCAGATTGAGAAGAATGATACTTGGACTCTAGTGCCGAGACCAGAAAACAAAAATGTCATTGGAACAAAATGGGTATTCAGAAATAAGTTGAATGAACATGTACAAATCACAAGAAACAAAGCAAGGCTGGTATGCAAAGGCTATGCACAAGAAGGAATAGATTATGGGGAGACATTTTCCCCTGTAGCAAGATTGGAAGGAGTAAGAACTTTACTTGCATATGTTGCCTACAAAGATTTTAAGGTATACCAAATGGATGTCAAGTCTGCATTTTTAAACGGTTTATTAGAAGAAGAAGTGTACATTGAACAACCAGAAGGATTTGTTGATCCAAACAAGAGACACATGGTTTACAAACTGAACAAAGCACTGTATGGACTAAAGCAAGCTCCCAGAGCATGGTATGAGAGGCTGCACAACTACTTGATACAGATTGGATTCTCAAGGACAAATGACACAAGCAATTTGTACGTGAAGAATGAAGAAGGTAAAAGAATCTTATTGGCTAATATTTTTGTAGATGATATTATATTTGGTGGACAAGATGCCTTGTGTAAGAAATTTTCAAATGAAATGCAAACTGAATTTGAAATGAGTATGTTTGGGGAGATTAAATTCTTTGTTGGTTTACAAGTATATCAGATGGAGAAAGGTATTTTCATCACCCAGTCTAAATATGTTCATGAGATACTAAAAACCTTTGGGATGGAAGATTCAAGGCTAGTAAGTACTCCTATGGCTACTGGACAAAAATTGTCTAAGAATGATGATGTTGCTGAAGTAAACCAAACTTTGTATAGATCCATGATTGGAAAACTGCAGTATGTTGTTCACAGCCGGCCATATATTGCATTAGCTGTTGGGAATGTGGCAAGATTCTTTGCCAATCCTAAGGAAACTCACATGATGGTTGTCAAAAGGATAATGAGATATTTGAAAGGGGCTGCAAATTATGGATTGTATTACAAGAAGCATGAAAGATTTGAACTGAAAGTGCATAATGATGCTGATTCAGCAGGAAATGTGGATGACAAAAAGAGCACTAGTGGTGGAGCTTTCTTTATTGGATAGAGATTAATTTCCTGGACAAGAAAGAAACAAAATTGCATTTTCCAATCTACAGCTGAAGTCGAGTATGTGGTTGCAGCAGTGAATTGTTCAAACTTGGTTTGGATAAAGAAATTGTTGGTAGGCATGAAAGAAGAGATCACTGAACCAGTTGTCATCTATTGTGACAACACAAGTGCTATCAACATCTCTAAGAATCCAGTGATGCACACAAAGACCAAACACATCATCATCAAGTATCACTACTTGAGGGAATTGGTACAAGCTAAGGAAGTTGGAATGGAATATGTGAATACAAAGGAACAACTAGCAGACATATTCACTAAAGCTTTACCTAAAGAAGCTCATGAATATATGACAAGACAATTAGGGGTCCTTCCCCTAACTGAGGCTGCCTAGTCAAGCTAGGAGCACTGCATCAAATGTGCTGCAAAGAGTATCTGACAAATTGATGCAGAGAAATGTCACACTTTAGGAGCTACCTAGAGTTGTGAAAAGTACAGCAAAGCTAATAATCAGCCATAAGCAAGATGACAAAGGGAGAAATATTGTTACTGAACTGACAAGATGACATCTACATATGAAGGATGTATGTTTTAGTTGCTGCTTTGGCATTACTGTCAAAGAGGGAGATGAACAAGATGAAAATGATGAAAACACATGGTGAAATTTCATGGAAGATCAAGAAAGAGGGAGAAAATCAGAGTGAATGTTACTGTGTGGACGATCATTTAAGCAAGGCTAATTGATTTTGAATTAGAATGAAGCTAAGGATATTACAAATATTTCTGATGGACAGATAAGTTTTGGATTGGTTGGTAATTCATGTGTTATTCATATGGTGTTGCCATCAATGCCAAAGAGGGAGATTGTTGGAAACTGCAATTGAAGCAATTGTTATATTGTCATTGATGTCAAACCTTAACTGGTAAGACTGTTGCTATTTAAGAAAGTACTATATCTATTTGAATGTTGTGAAGAGTGAGGGAAAGGATGATAACAATAGCACCTAGGGGAAAGGTTGAGTTATCTTGATACTTCAATGTGTACTTGATTATGTGGCACAATGATGAGATAATGTATTTCTTATCTAAGTAAGAAGGAAGACTAAACTAGTAAGCTTAACCGAGCAAAAGTGAAGAAATCAAGTTTAAGCTGAGTGATGTTGGTGTCGACCGAGCTAGTATATGCTGAGTAAATTCAGTGTTGACCAAACATTAGTTAATTGTCGAGAAAGACAGTATTAGCCGAGGAAACAGTTTAGTGGTGACCGGGCTACCCAGTGAAGACCGAGAAGATGAACATTGTATTGACCGAGCGTCGGCAATTTACATTTCAGGAAGAATTTAGATTCCTAGTGAACATAGTTGAATTCTTGGATTATGTAAACCGTGTTGACTTTATTTATTGATTGTATGGAACCATTTAATGCACTGAAAAATGTTTTATTGTAAATCTTAAAGAGATTTGAGATGTTTCTAGAAGGAGAGATGAAGAACATAAAGTTGGAAGGATTCGATGAATCTGACCTAACCCTACGATCCACAGAGAAGATTAAGCAGCAAAATTTGATTGACCTAATTGAGAAAGTATTAAGGAAACCTAAGAGAGGTTGAGAAGAGTGGAAGAGAGGCGGAAGCAGATGATGTTGGAGTTGATGTTATTGACTATCTAAGAAGAAAAGGCTGAAGGAGAAGTGTTGTGATTGCTTGAAAATATTTTTGAGCAGATCAGTGATGGAGATGGAAATGAATCACAGGCAGTAAGCTAGCATATGTGTACGAAATTGGATCTGATATTTGCAAAGTGAGTTGTATGTTTACAGATCAATATTACTGTTACTTTCTAACCATTGTATCAGTCAAAATCCTTTTAACAGAGGTTGACCTAACAGTCATTTGTATAAATCCTTTGAACAAGGTTGCATTCTAATGTAGTGTATGTAAGTCCTATAACAAGGCACACTTTTAACAGAGTGGTTGAAATCCTTTAACCAGGTCACACCTGATAGTGTGTTTGTAACTTTTTACAGGGTTGGCTTTTCACAAAGCTCACTTCAGAAGAGTGAAAATATCAGTAACATGTTACAAAGTGGTTTTTCCCTAATTGGGTTTTCACTATAAATCCTAGTGTTAATACTTGTGTGAATGTTTTGGTTTGAACATTTATGTGTTTTACAAGTTAAATATAGTTGGGTAGTGGACTGCAATGTTATATTTTTCTATTATGAATTCAATAATAATTGAGTAGCTGTTGGTTATTAGATCTGATTTGTTGAAGAGTTTTGAAAGCTATTTTATACATCTCGACCTGAGAACAATTGATTCACCCCCCCTCTTTGTTGTTCTAAATCATATTAATATCTATCCACCTTGGAAGAAAGAGAGGACCCAAATATATCTCAAAATACTCTTCTAAACTAGATCCAATAGTTTTTACATCAACCAAAACCATCACCAAAATATAATGTGTGAATAGGCAATTGAAGCTTGTAGAACCAGTTGGCCAAGAAAATATTTCTAACCACTTTTGAAGCATGTAAATATCCACACACCAAGGTGAGACCCAAATTAACATTTCATCTTTAATTATGGAGTATACGTATACCAAAAGAATGGTCCCAAATGAGGTAGCATGTCTAGATACACAAAAATGTAACATACTTGAACATATTGATTATAGAACATTAAATCTTACTTGTTAACCACCAATATCACCAGAAACCATATTGTATGAGTAAGCATTATCATCATTCATCAATACTATTGATGGGTCAATAATTTGTCTTTGTTTTATGATACTTTCATGCTCTATTTCAAACATTTATAAAACACTTGTTATACCTTTTCAATATTTGAACTTATGAACATGCTATAAGTACAGTCAAACCAACAAAACCCATGGGTAGATAATAGTTGATATGATTTTCTAAATATTATACATATGTTGTAGTATTTCATATAATCATTTGAATGTGTGTTCTAATATTTGGATTAGTTGAATGGTTAAATACTTGAAGATTTTGTATATGCTACTAACCTTTCAGGGAAAGAGGAATGACTAAAGAATGGATCAACGAGCATTGATGAAGAGCTATGAAGACTTAGTCACGATGATGGAAAGTCATTATGGTATCGCGGGACATGCCTAATAAATTGAAGGGAGAACCATTTCAGGAAATATAGGAACACGCTTACGCTATATCTTCTCTATGATAAATGTTTTGTTAAAGCGGTTATGTAGCCTTTATGTTATTCTATCATAGACTGTTGTACTTTCCTTCCTTTATGGCATGAATAGTTAGAAATTATCTTTTGTGTGCAAATAAGCATTGATCCTCTATATAAAGGGAGATGATGGTTAGATAAAAGTTAGTTAGATGGTTGTATTATTGATATAATCTGAAGCAAAACTACTTTTCTAGTTCTGTGTGTTGTTTCATGATATTGTAATCAATTTTATAGAAATACAATGAAGAAGTGATTTTGAGTTCTATTTTGTGTTGCTAGCTAGCAGAAGCTGACCAAGGGGGCCCACTTGGAAGGTGGATTAGACTAGAGTAGATTACATTTTTTGAGCATTTACATCAGTTCAAGTAGAGTTCATTTGTATTTCCTATAGCGCTATACACAATGTATGTCCCTGCAACACTTGCAGAAATAATCATTGTGAATGCTTTGGATTGACAAAATAGATTAAGATTGAATTTTAGTTTTCAACACCATTTTCATTAGTAGATGTGTGTGTTTACTTTCCTGTAGAAATAAGGTAAGTTTCTTTCATGTATTTTCCAACCTGCAACTTAAGAAAAATGACTCCATGAGAGACTTAATGCACAAACCATGCTGTCCCATTTCAAGTATACGTCCCTGGGTTGACAATTTAAATTCACTTCATGATAGGGAAAAATGATACTTAGTTTGAATATACTATTCCTAAGAGAAGTCATGGCATGATTATTATTACCTATTATGGGGCTATTTATTTTTGGCATCGTTGTCGGGGATGTTGTCAAGCTAAGAACCTTATTGAGTCATTTTAGATAGTTTCCTATTTTCTAGGAAGTAGTTTGTAGTTTAGAACTTTCTTTACAAGATTGTTATTTTACCTACATGCATCGAATGAGAAGAAGACGAGACGTCTTTGGTAGATTCCTTCCAAAAGAACCTACTAATTTGAACACATAATTTGAATAAGTTGAGTTACCTTTTGTTGACGCAAGTCCTAAATTTCCTTCAACATCCTCATATGTAGAAGACCCCTTTGATCCATCTAATCTTCGACCTTTTGCTAAAATTTTGGCCAGTTTTCTTGATAATTCCACTGCAAGTATACATGTTGCTAATAATCCTTTGGCTATTGTCACTTTCCAGCCACAACTTCTCTCCCAAGTACTTGCAGTGATGGCACAACCTACCTTTTTATTCCCTCTCCCTAGTCTAGTAAACAATGCCAATCTCAAGAACATACCCACTGTTGCACTTCCAAATTTCTATGGTCTAATCACTGAAGAATCTAACACCTTTCTATTTTAATTTGACATTCTTTGTCGAAGCTTTGATTATAACACTGATAGTCACAAACTCAAGTTATTTCCAGCAACGTTAAAGGAGCTGACTTTAAGATGATTCATGGGATTAGTGGGTAATGCAACAACCACTTGGGATGAGATGCAGACTTTGTTTCTACATAAATATAAAGAGTATTGTAAAGGGGGTGATTTAAGGGGGCATGACAGTTTTTGAATGTCACAAAAGGAAGATGAGACTCTGGAAGATTATATTTCACGCTTACTGTACAACCTGCAGAAGAATCATTAGCATACGTTGCAGGAAGATTCACAAAAACTTATTTTCTTGATAGGAGTAAATGATAATTGTCTTGAAGCACTTGATCTTATGGTTGGAGGAGATATTTCTCAATCTTCCTCGGATGATCTTAAGAAAAATTATCTAAACTATTCAAGATCATCTGTGAAGAAAGGAAGAGGATTTTGACCCACACTTGCTAAAAGGAATGGCTTTGGTATCTCTAAAATGGAAAATTATAATCTGCTTTCAGATTTCAAATAGGATATTATCAATGATGTTGCTAAACATTTTGACACAATGCAAGCCAAGAAGA
This sequence comes from Chamaecyparis obtusa, assembly GCA_027943335.1. Classification (NCBI taxonomy): domain Eukaryota; kingdom Viridiplantae; phylum Streptophyta; class Pinopsida; order Cupressales; family Cupressaceae; genus Chamaecyparis; species Chamaecyparis obtusa. The sequence goes on along the minus strand of BSBK01000863.1, from coordinate 1,121,069 downwards.
AGCACAAAGATGTCGAGGCAAATCTAGCTGAATATTGTCCTCACCGTTGGCAGTAAAAGAACTTGACAATCGGTACAAGCTAGTGGAAAATTTGGAGACCCAACACCTTCCTACTGAGTTCAGGAAAATAGAAGGGGAGGACAACCAAGTGTTCTTTGTTGCTCAACGTCAGCCATGGGTTCCTAGACAAGGTATGCCCCAGGATCCTTTCCAATCTTTTAATCCTTATAATAATCAATGGTAGAACCAGAGTTTTCAATACCCTTCTTAGTATTCCCAACCTTCTTGGAACAATGTCTGGCCTAATAATCAACAAAACCAATGGTTTAATTCACAGAAAACCTAATGGCCACAAACTCAAAACTAATGGTAGCCACCACAAGGGAATTGGAAACCATATAACTAGTGGAAAGGACCCCAACAATGGCCTAATCAAAATCCTGGTTATCAATCCTTACCACCTCTAGTATATCAACCCGCACTCATGCAGCCTCCTGCAACCACAAGTCCTCCAAGGCCAACACAATTACCTGCTCATCCATAGCCTAATCCTAACAATAAGAAAGAACAACAACTTGTGTATGCTACAGATGCCCAACAGTGCCATTCCTATGCATTAGAAATAATTGATATTCACTTAAGATCTGGCACTATTTTACCTGCACCAGAACCTCCTCTTATTATAGAAGTTCCAGACCTTCCTACGACATCAACACCTCTTCCAGAAACTACTTTGTCGAATAATGTCCCACCAAATACTACATCAAAACAAGATGACATTTATACCAAAGTTGATCCTCCTTTTCCTCATAGGCTTAAAGCTGATATATCTATACCCCAAGATGAGGCACCATTTGATATTCTTGATTAGTTGAAAAATATGCATATTCAAATTCCACTTTTTCAAGCTATCAAAGTTGTTCCTATCTATGGGAAATCTATTAATGAAGCCTGCCTCAAGAAGCCTGGATGTAAGAAAAAGGATCCTCAAAGAGTACATGTTATTGTCCAACTTGTAGATATTATGTTGGAAAAGATAGTTATTCCAAAGTACTTTGACCCTGAAAGTCTAGTTGTTGATATTATAATTAATGGTCGGTCTATGAAAAATGTTTTAATAGATTTGGGTGCTACTATTAATGTTATGACTAAGGATACCATGCATAGACTGGGTATAGAAGGATTGAGAACCACTCCAATAGTCTTGTAGCTTGTAGACAGTTCCACTGTCACCGCAGATGGCATAATAGAAGACATTGTAGTTACACTAGATTCCTAGAAATATCCTACTAACTTCATGATATTATCACCTAAGGCAACACTTGTTGGTTACCCAGTCATCCTTGGACGACCTTGGTTAGCCACAAGATGCCAATATTAGTTTTCGTTCAGGTAACATGACTATTTCAGATGGCCAAACAATTAAGAAGTTAGCTTTATATCCTCCAGCCCAACCTCAACCAGATTTAAGTACTCCTATTTGGCTAGATTTAGGAGATGAGGTGGAAGAGATTACCTCTGTTTCTCAACTTATGATGTTACACAAAATATTTCGTCCAACTTTAAGAAGATGATGATATGATTCAAAGCATTCTTACCAATGATTGTGTTACAGTAAAAGATATCTTTGAAAGTTCTATTTTGCAATTGTCTACCTATGAGGGTTGTGTTCTTCCTATTGAACCTGATATTATCCATCAATTATTACCCTATGAAATATCCACACCTCTTATACTTGAAGTATCAATGCTTGAACTAACAACTAAGGTGGAGCTCTCACCTGGTCACAACCTGCATGTCAACAATAAATTATCATCACCACAATATCCTTGTTAACTCAACTCCTTTGTAAACATGAGAAAGTTTTTCCTTGGGACTATGGAGATATGAAAGGATTGAGCCCAAATCTTTGTACACACATAATCTATATCAATGAAGGCAGTTTACCACTCCGCCAACCTCAGCGAAGAATTAACCCAGCCTTGAGAGAAATTATAAAGACTGAGTTACAGAAACTGTTGAATGTTGGTTTTATTTATCCAATCTCACACAACAAATGGGTTTATCCTTTGGTAATTGTCCCTAAAAATAGAGGTAAATGGAGAATATGTGTGGATACAAAGAATTGAACAATTCTACAAAGAAAGATCATTTTCCCTTGTCATTCATTGATCAAGTTCTGGATACCCTAGCTGGTAAAAAGTACTTTTCTTTTCTTGATGGATATAGTGGATATAACCAGATCAACATTGCTCTAAAGGATCAAGAAAAGACCACATTTACATGTCTTTGAGGAACATATGCCTATTTTGTATTACCTTTTGGTTTATGTAATGCTCCATCTACATTTCAAAGGGTTGTTATCAACATTTTTGTTGATATCTCACACATGGAAATCTACATGGATGATTTCACCACATTTGGTGTTACTTTTGATGAAGCTTTGGTAAACATAGAAAAAGTGTTGATCGGATGTAAAGAGCATAATTTGTATCTGAATAGTGAAAAATATTTTATGATGATGCAAGGATTCGTGCTAGGATACTTCATCTCAGAAGCTGGAATACAAGTGGACCCTGCAAAAATAGAGGTAATTCTTACATTGCCTACACCTACAAAGAAAAAAAAAGTTAGATCCTTTTTAGGATACGTTGGTTAATATAGGTGTTTTATTAAAAAAATTAGACAAATAGCCAGTCCATTATACACATTACTTACAAAAGAGTCTGAGTTCACATGGACACCAGCATGCGAGGAATCTTTCCTGCAGCTCAAGTCCCTTCATACTACAACACTAGTGCTTAGAGGACTTGATTGGTCTTTACCTTTCCATATTCATACTGACACTTCTGATTATGCAATAGGAGTAATCTTAGGTCAAAAAGCCAATAACCTTGAACATGCTATTTATTATATCAGCAAAAGTTTACATGGACCAGAGCTCAATTATACAGTCATTGAAAAAGAAATGATGGTTGTTGTCTATGCTTTGAATAAATTCTGTCATTATGTTACAGGATGCCCAATCTTTGTTCATATTGACCATGCATCCATAAAATATCTTTATATGAACATACATGTCATCTCAGGTCAGTTAGCAAGATGGCTTTTGTTGTTATAGGAATTTGATCTAACTATCATTAACAAGCCAGGTAGAGATAATGTTGCGGTTGATTATTTATCAAGGCTCTAGAATGATGGCACTGACACTTTTGTGACTAATGATACATTCCCTAATGAGAGTTTGTTTCATGTTGCTGTCAAAAGCCCATGGTATGTTGATATAGCTAACTATCTTGCAGCTGACAAGATGCTTACAAATTTTTCTCCCAGGGAAAGAAAACTGCTCGTTGAGAAATTTTTCTTGGATTGATATTATATTGTTTTATACTGGTCTAGACCAAGTCATGCAAAGATGTGTACTTGAGGATGAGACTTATGAAATCCTTCATGCTTGTCATGATGAGCCCTATGGGAGACACTTTGCAATGAAAATGACAGCTATGAAAATATTGACAACTGATTATTACTAGCCTGCACTCAATAAGGATGCAGCAAACTATACCAGGAAATGTGATAAATGTCAACGGATGGGTCACCCTACAAAGTCAAATAAAATGCCTCTACATCCACAAGTGGTGGTCACGCCATTTGATAAATGGGGCATGGATTTTATTGGTCCTATTGATCCACCATCTAATGGACAATCATACATTCTAGTTTGCACTGACTACATCACCAAATGGGTTGAAGTCAAAGAAATAAAGCATGCACGTGACAACAAAGTGGCTGAATTCTATATGAAGAAATATTTACCTGCTATGGTGTGCCCAAAGAGCTAGTAACAGATCAAGGGGCACAATTCACATCAACCTTTATCACAACACTTATGAATGAGTAAAATATCAAACACAAAAAGTCCAGTCCCCACCATCCTCAAGAAAATGGTCAAGCAGAAGTTACAAATAGAGAAATTGAAGCTATTCTTACCAAAATAGTTCAACTACATTGTCGAGATTGGAGCAGCCCCCTTCCAAAAGCAGTCTAGGCTTATAGAACAACATGGAAGAAAACAACAAGATTCACTCCTTTTGAAATTCTCTATGGAAAAGAAACAATATTTTCCATTAAATTTGAACACAAAACATTGTGCATTTCCCTGAAGCTCAACATTGATCTTCTTGTAGCACAACGAGACCATCTTCTCCACCTCAAATCTTTGGATGAGATGAGAAAAATAGCTTTGGAGAGAACAGAGATAGTCCAGGAATAGAGAAAGAAGTGGCATGACTCACACATAAAGAACAAATGCTTCTTAGTAGGTGACTGGGCATTACTATTTGATTCAGGATTTCAATAAATACCTAGCAAGTTACAAACACAGTGGTTAGGACCCTATGAAATCGATCATGTCTTTTTCATACTCCTACTAAAGTGGGGGTTGAATGTACCATCCTAAAAAGTTAGCACCTATAATTGGAGGCCCTAGGACCTATTAGACTCTATTTTACTAATTTCAAGGTCTAAATGTCTTTTATGCTTGATTTCTGCAACATTTATTTTCTTCATTTGTAATTTATTATACTCCCCTAAACCCAAGAGAACATTGAGAAAACATTGTCTGGAGGATCTAGGACCTATTAGCCCCATTTTAGTGATTTCAAGGTCCAAATTTTTTTTATGCTTGATTGCCGCAACATTTATTTTCTTCCTCTATAATTTATTATACTCCCCTAGACCCAGGAAAATGTTGAGAAAAAAATGCCTAGACAAGGTCGGCTAGGTCGGCCTTGTCTTGGAAAAGGTCCTCTAGGTTGGCCTTGTCCTAGGGTATTGTGCTTAATTTTTCTCTGAGCCTGATGCAAGGTTTTTTCTCCTATGATTTTAGTTGTGGTCAACCCACGCAATATTGAATCCCAAAATGAGTATAAAAGGACATCAAAGCCTCTCATTTTGATATACCACAAAAAAAATTATTTTAAGAGAAAGTGCATGCTATCATCAAACATTCAAGTTGTGCAATTGAGTATATGGATTCAAGATTTGAAGGCAAGCATCTAATTCAAGATCTCTAAGTTTCCACTTCTTCAAGATCCATTCAAGAAAAGGCAATATTCTCTCATTGATGTAAGTTTCTCTCCCATGATGGACAAGTAGAGGAATTCTCAATCAAGCAAGAGGATCCACACATCCACTCTTCTTTCATCTCCTTTTCCATTGAGGTTATCAAGTATATCAACATTCTAGATCTAGGATTGGTGATCAGAGATCGATGTATTTGTGAATACATCCTTGATTCTACATTAATTTTAATATATACAAATAAAAGAATCTTCATGGGTTTATCAGATCCTAATATCCATCCATGAGATTTTATCATGCAAGGATACTTACATTTATCTTGTTTACATTACTTTTTCTTATGCAATTTTAATTTCATTTCAAGGTTAATTTCTAAACAAGGGTTTGACCAAGGAAAACCCCTTTCCACAATATTTTCCCCTTCTTTTCTATGTGCAAGAACAGGTACAAGAATTGCGGATCTAGATTAGGGAATATAAGTCATAGTCGCAAACCCTCAGAAATTTTCATTAGATTTGGAGTTGAAAGGAAAAGGATGAAACAACCACCCTCATCCTGGACTAGGTCGTCTAGGTCGGCCTCGTCCTCTAGGGCTGAGATTTTCACAGAAAGAAGTTACAAGCATCAGAAGCCTAGATCTAGAGTTTTACTTGATTTTGGCATCTACGTGACAGTCAAAATCATATCTGAAGGTCCATTTGCCTCTTCCTTCTTCGAGGTGAGCCCATTCTTGCTATTTTTTCCCTTGAACTTATTTTTATATATCAGATCTAATATCATACCTTGTTAAATGTCATTCCCTTTATCATTGCATCAATTCCTTTCACACATTTACAAATCATATCACACATCTTTATCATTAAAGGAAATAAACCCCAATTCCCTACTCTCACTTAGATCTTGTATTAGCGTCCCTTCATCCATTTTGGGTTGTGCTAATCTAATTTGTTTGAAGGTGATCCTTTGGGGGGACTTTCCTAATGCACAATATAATTTGGTGAGTGATCTACATTCCTAGCATTGCTCACCATTTTCTATTGTAAACAACATAATCTTCTTTACAATTATATCCTATTTTAAAGAGATTCTAAATTAATAAATATCTATAATAAATGTTATAGAGTCATAGATATATTACATATCAATCTTAAATGATACTTTCCTAAATTAAGGAAATAAGAACTATTCAAAAAATTCATATTAAAATAATTTAAAAGTTAGAAATTGACATGTTATATTTTTATTAAAATATAATAATTAATTGTCATTTAAAATTAATATGTAATATATATCATTATATAATATTTATTATAAATAATCTAGAATCTTTCCAAATAGAATATAATTGCAAACAATATGTTTTTTAGGAATTCTCTTTTTTTTGAAAGAAGGGGTAACAATTTATTCAATATAAAGTAAGAAGAACAACTCAAATTAGAACATTGCATATTTATATCTTCCATGATTATCTTTTCCAAAGTCCCTGAATAATGTGGATGTAATAACCCTTGCATATTTATATCTTCCATGATTGTCTTTTCCAAAGTCCCTGAATAATGTGGATGTAATAGCCCTTAGTCCCCAACATCTCATCCTTCAAGATGCTCAAAAGCCCACTTAGCCAGACAATCTGTCACTTTGTTTCATCCCTTAAGAATATGACATAAAGAAACATAATCCATAAAGCTACAAAGATTCAAAATCTGATTATCCACTAAAAAAAGTAGTCAATTGACTCCATCCAGCCTTCTCTCATTCAAAAAATCTACAATAATCTGAGAATCACAATAACAAATGATTATCCTCCAACCAAGAGAGCACCCTCTCTCAGCAACATGTAAAATAGCTTGATCCTTCATCACATTATTAAAGTGCTTCCCTTTATAAATAAAGGAAAAGAACACAACACAACCATCATTGCCTCTCCCAAAGCCCTCGATACCTACATGATTGGGATTCCTACAAGAACACCCATCAATATTAACTTATAAAACCCCTTAGGAGGATGAAGCCATCTCCCTTCCCAATGAATCTTTTGGTTCACTTGTCAAGGCATTTTTCCATCCTTGAAGGCCCCACTACTTTCCCCTAGATTCAAATTCTTAATAACATCATGATCAATGGGATCAATCACCATAAAAAGGTCACATTTTGCAAAAATAGTTTCCAGAAAATGGCTAACATTTTTTCTCCACAACTGAGCCTCTCCAATTTATATCCTAAAATATTATGTGATTCTTCTCCTACCAAAGATTACAAAGAATGAGAGTAGGACCAATTACCCAGGGAAATGGAGAAAAGAGGTTTTAGTTGGAGATCTTTCGAGACTCCCAAAATTCCACTAAAGAGGTAACATGGAAACAAGAGTGATGCCATGCCTCCCACCACTAATGCTAAATCACTCTAGAATGATGATACTTGAAAAAAAGACAAAAAGTACATTCTTCATTATTATAACAAAGAAAATAAATAGAAGGACCATGGAAGCCCCTCTTACACATATTCTGACAACTAATACACTTGTCTTGAGCCAATAACCATAAGAAAAAATTACATTTTAGACAAGAGAATTTATTCCAAACCTACTTCTACAAAGGTATACCAATCTAACTATAAAGCTTCATATCTAGCTCCAAATAGCTTGAGGCAACACATAATTTACCTTTAGGAACAGGACCCTGGGCTAGAGTATCACTCATTTAAGAGAACTGCACAACCTTCTTGCTAGGATCTTAACAAGTTGTTGGTGATCCTCCACATCACCCCCATCTGGCCACTCTTGAGGATCCTTCCAGCAAGCCACCTCTAACTGACTCATAATCTTCACAATCTTATAATCCTCAACCTTTTTCCAATTGGCATCGGACAAAATATTACAAAGAGATAGAAGATGAGGAAACTTGTACACAATAGGGGATGACCATCCTAGGAATCTAGCCAAAAAAAATCAATATAGCCTTTATTGCATATCGAAAAGAAACCTTCTCTTATAAGCTTTTCTTCTCTCTTGAGTTTATTCCATATCATAGAACCATTTCTAGCAAGACCATATCTAGGCACATTTATGCAAGTTTCCCTTGAAGATAGTTGTGTTCGAGAATTCTAGCTCAGTCTTGATCTTGACAAGTACACCACTACCAATATAGCTTGGCAGCTAACACCTAACAAATCATACTAGTCGACTAGAGATTAAGACCACCCTCCTCCTTTAGCCTACACATAAAATCCCATCTAACCAAGATCCACTTCGAGGAAAGAATATTACTAGACCATAAAAAATGGTAGGAAAGTGCTTCAAACTCCTTGACAAAGATAGACATAGAACCTGCACAAAGCATATGTAAATAGACAAAGCCAAACCACATACTCCATAAGAGTCAATCTCCCTATAGTTGAAAGTCATCTACAAGTCCAATGGCCAACTTTCTTACAAAACTTGTCTAAAATCCCCTGCTTAAACTCTTTTTTTGGAGCTCCAATAGCAATGGGAATCCCATGATACACAAAATGAAGAGATCCTAGTTGAAATTTAAGAATCTAAGTAACCTTGTTTTGGATAAGTCGAGGGGCATTTAAAAAAAGATAGAATATTTATCTTTATTAATTTTTTTCCTTGAAGCAACCAAATAAGTGTCCAAACCTTTTTGAAAATTCACCACTTCATTAGTCCTAGTTGTACCCATTAAGGCAGTATCATCTTCAAACTAAAGATGAGAATGATGAGGCATTATATTATTCTAGTTCCATCCATGTATAAGACCTTGCCTCACACAAGACTTAATAAATATATCCGACCCTTCAGCCATGATCATAAACAAATAGGGAGAAAGGGGGGGTTGCTGAAGACGATGAGAAGCACTTAAAAACTCTAATGATTCCCAAATAATAAGAACAAAAAAGGATAATGAGGTAAGAAAACTCGAGATCTAGTTAACCCAATCACCCTAAAAACCAAAAGCAAGAAGAACCTTATAAAAAAAATCTCACTTGACCATGTCATAATCTTTAGCCATGTCAAGTTTCATGAATTGCCTTCTCTTTTGAATTTTCTATTGAATGAATAGCCTCTGTAGCAATCACAATCCTATCAATAATTTTCTTGTCTTTAACAAAACTTTTCCTCTCCTCAACAATTAGAATCTTGAGAAACTTACACAATGCAATAGGTCTAAGTTGGTCCAACCTCTTTGCATCTTCTTTCTTAGGGATGATCCAAGAATGTGGAATTTAGGACTTTAAACATTTTTTTTTTCTACAAGATTCATTAACCATCTCTAGAAGGTCAAATTTGATAATCTCACAAAATTCTTGATAAAAATCAATAGGAAAGCCATTAGGCATGGGGCTTTACCTATTTTCATATGAAACACTAATTTCTCCAATTCTTACATAAAAATGAGCCAAATGAGAGCTTCATTCATCTTAGTAGAAACCAATGAGCGAGTACAATCCAAAATGGATATTTCTTCTCTTTCTACGCAAAAATATTTAGTGAACAAAATAGAAAAATATTGAGATGTCTCCCTAGAGATCTCTCCCAATGAAGACAACTGGACATGTTATAAAGACATAAGAGAGGAAATAATGTTACCATTCCTTCTAGCCTTGACACGATTGTGATAAAAGGATGTGTTCATATCTCCCTCTTGAAGCCAATCAATACGAGACTTTTATTTGTGAAATGTCTCCTCTCACAATTCCCACTCCTCCATCTCCTTAATACAAATAGACTCTTCCCTACTCAAATTCAAGCTCATTCCTTTCTCTTCTACCAATCGAGTAATGGTATCCAACCAACATTGAGTTGTTATCCTGTTGTAATGAAGATTTCCAAAACACTATTTGTTCCATCTTTTGAGCTTATAGTTCACATAATATAGTCTTCTAATAGAGTACTATGTACTAAAAATATATTCATGAGACATTAACTCAATTAAAATCAAATTGAAAGCTAAATTAGATGTTCTAATTAACAATTGAACTTGAAATATTGAAAGCATCTCGTGTTTCTCTAACTAAGAAGACTAAATTCATGCTCTCAGTTGCAATAACATTCCTAAAGTGATAATCCTTAGAATGAGAGTGCAAAGATGAGATGAAAGCTAAGCTAAGATGCAATTACTATGCAAATTAAGCCAAATGCCCTAATCTAAATGCTCAAATTAATATAAATTTGTCATTATGATGCTAAGATGAACTCAATTATGCTAAAATATGAATGCAATTTAACTATAGTATGGATTCAAATGAAAGTGTATGAATTTCTCTAATTATGCATCTTATTTATAAGATTTCCCAAGGGTAAGGGGTAGAGTGAATTAACCACGATTAGATGGGGGAGGTTGAGTTGTGTTTCAAATGCAGAGACACGATTATCAAATGAAGGGCTAGGATAGCAAAGGAAAAATTAAGGGCTAGGATAGAAAAGCCTCTTATGAATCCATGTGCTCCAAGTCCTCCTTCCTCATTGGTTGATTTAATTTTTGTCTCCATGTGGTAGATGAGGAAAATTAGGATTTATTTATTCACACAATTAATTAATTTAGCCATGGCTAGGATTTAAATAGGTTGGATTTTATTTTGAATGAACTATGTAATTAGTTGATTAAATCAATTACATAGTTATTTGATTTTTGTATTTAATTAATCCAATTTGATTAAATTGAATTAATCAAGGGCTTTGATAACTAATCCATGGTTTTGACTTGATTTGCCCACTCTTACTTTTGTTGGCCAATTTTAGGTGTATACAAATGCCCCTCTTTGAATCAATGTGTGAAGCACATTGGTTCAAAGTGTTTGAGGTTCTATGTCCTGATGTTTGATACCGATTTGATAACTAATTTGATTAACCGATGTTGATAATGATGGCATATTGCTTTGATAATGATGCAACCTTGATATGAGTCCCTGATGAAAAATCTAAACTGATTTTGTTTCCCCATTGATGATTTCAAATTTTTTACATCTGATGTTCCTAATTTCACAAAATTGCCCCAATTGAGATAATTTTGTACCTTGATGATTGATGCCCCCTTGAGAAATGAATGAAATTGATTTTGAAAGATTTGGTTGAATTTTAGAATTTCGATGATTTTTTGAATTTTTGAGTAAAAATCTGATTTCAATTTATTTCCCGAAAAAATCGAGTTGAAAATGCCTCGGTAAAAAAAAATGATGACAAAAGACTTTGATTTCAACATCTGATAAAATACCCCCTTTAAAAAGTCACTTTTGGTATATGAGGGTTAAAATCACTTTCTACCATGCCATTTTGCTCATTTTCACTTTCACTTTTACCCTCTCAGAGCCCTTTTCACTCCTCAACTACAGTCATGGTTGTGTCGATTCGAGAGCATAGGTTCGAGTGAGGTCATTGATTTTAGCGCCCACCTGACTATGGACCTCCGATATGTATCCCTATCCACCCTTGTAGCTAGATTTTAGATTTTAGGCATGGATTTCCATTTATTTTTGAATTTTTTAGTAGTTTTAGCACCTAATAGCAGTCATGTAGCACATATGCGATTTGTTATAGCGCATAGGATGCATCGAAATAGCGCATACAATAGGGAACCCTAGTTAGGTTGTAGTGTGTAGACAGATTGAAATCGTGCCTACAATGCATAGTTGCAATTTTATAATTTTTGTAGCACCTTTTCATAATGTTGTGGCACGTACTATGTCTAGTAGCACGTGCAATGTATTGTAATGTGTACCAATTTTAGAATAGTGTGTGTAGTAAAATGTTGTAGCACGTAAGATTTCTCAACGCGTATAATAGGTTAAAATAGCACATATGAATTTTTGCTACCTTTTTGCAATCTTGAAACCCATTTTTACAATTTTTAACTCGTCTTTTGATTTCGTGGATAGAATAATGATGTTACCTGATTATGTGATGAAACCCTATGTGTTTGATGCCAGTTTAGATCATTTGATTGATTTTGTATTGATGTCAATCCTAATAGGTCGATATGATGATAGATTGTTTTTTCTTCCTCAAGATGTTAGGAAATTTGATGCGCACAAGATGAGAAAAATAGATAATAGGATAACTTGATTTGATTGACGCTAGATGATCAATTGGATGATATTGATTGATTAATTTAAACTTGATTTCAAAACATGTTTCCTTTTAGAAATTGCAGGTTAGAGGCCTCTATCCCTAGTTGTTTGACATGATTGAGGATTTGTCTACTCATGATAGGCGAGTTATTCGATGATGCGGATATTGGTTTCTGCTTGAGATACCCTTGTTTCACGTGAACGGGAGTTTATTGACTGTTGTGGTCAAGCGAAGGCACTCAAACCACAATACCTTCCATTTTCCCATGGGTTAGATGACTCTCACCCCCGAGGATGTCTATAGGATTTTGCAGATTCCGACTATGGGTCCATTAGTATACTATGATTAGGTTTACGATGGAGTAGCATGCAGACAAGTATTCGGAGATGCTACGATTGATGATGATAGTATCCTTTGGAGACAAAAGAGAGCTTATGCCCATCTTCCTTCGGTTCTAGCTAGTTTCATCAGAGGATTTCTACTACCAAATAGACGTGGTCATGGGTTTGTAGTTGGTTGGGGTCGCACTTTAGAGGACATGATTGCACAACCATGCAAATTTTCTTGGGGTTCATGTGTCTTGGCCTAGTTATAACACAATTTACATCATGTCATTTATAGGCACAATGTTGCCCTTTCTCTCAATGCAGTCTTACTTCAGATTTGGACTTGGGAGCATATGTCGATTACGAGACCTATTGTTGATAGGGTGTGAGCTCGTGGTTCTCCTTACATTTTCATAAATGGAGTGATTGTCCAGCCTCATCTGGGCAAGCATGATTATTGGTGTTGCATGTTAGATTATAAGGACCAAGTCTGTTGAAGACCTTATATTGGTTGCAATACTTGGGTAGAGGATGATACCGAGGTTCCATTTTTGTTCATGTCTCATTGGTTGAGTGGACGTACACCACATGTTTGGAGAGATTTTGCTTCATGAGAGTATTAAGACAATTTGGTTGCATCCAAGGTATACCACGGGGGTTGGTTCTCTATGCTTGAGTTCACATTGAGAGACCTTTATGGGGGGCCTTTGGTTGACTAAAAGGTTGTGCTTGATGAGTTTCTTAGTCTTCATCCACTAGCATGGGATTATAGAGCATATGTGATTGATGTTGGTATGACTCCTAAGTATGCCTAGTTGTTAGATTAGCATCCCTTTCCTAGGTTTTTTGATCTCGCTAAGCCAGTACATGATGATGATGATGATGATGATGATGATGATGATGATGATGATGATGATGAGGATGACGGCGGTGGCGGCAACGACGACGACAATGACAATGACGATGACGATGATGACGACGACAACAATGAGGATGATGATGATGATGATGGAGAGCAGCAGGTGGCCGAAGTGGGCAAGGTGGTAGAGCAAGTAGAGGGTCGCTGGTAGAGTTTGCGACAGAGGTGGACTTGTGGTTGCTCCTCCTGAAGGCGGTGCTGATCATGGTGGAGGTGGTGGGGATGGTGGTGGTTGAGATGGTGGGGGGGGTGGAGGTCGAGATGGCGGTCAAGATGGTGATGGGACAAGGATGTGAGGGATAGGTGTTTCAGGAAGAGCAGTTCCTATAGGCCAATTCCTAGAGCTATGTTGGCATCAGTATGGTGACAAAGAGAGCACCGTGCTGCTAGACAAGCAAGTTAAAAGAAATGAAATACATAATTATACTTAGGTGTTTCCTTTAAATTAATTAATTCTTTTTTCTTTTAGTTCTTTATTTGTACATATAAGTGAAGTACCATATCATCATTGTAGGATGACCTTACCTTCTTTGTCAATCTTCATAATAAATTATCTTGCGACAAATGAAGCCTTCCACTTGTGCATCATGCTTTAGTGTGTTGTCTTATGTCACCACCACCTTGGTACATTAGCACACAATGTGACATTTATGTTACATTTATTTCCATGGAAAATTGTTCACTATTTTTTTAACCATTAATATCTCTAATTAAATTTGGACATTACATATGTGTTTAGGCCCTCAAATCGTAACAGCGTGCATCAAAACAATAAAGAGATGGGACCACATCTTTTAGGTCTCTCTATTTCACCAAGAAGTATTGATAGTTTAAACCAAAAACTCGAAGCTTAATTCTTTGACGAACCCCCTTTAACTAGTACTATAACATTTCCTTCCTAGTCATAGATCTTATTCATATCCTTTTTCATCGTTAATTTTGGACAAATTTATCAACCAACAGCCTTGACGAAATTAAATAAGGAAATTATTTATCCATGTCTTCAAATCAATGTAGTGGGCCCATGATAATGCAAGTGGATGCAATCTATCTATATGTCGTCACTAGGTAGGAAAAGAAAAAGGATATTATCATGTACCTTTACCTAGCCCATTAATCCCATCAATTTTTTGTTGTTTGACACTAGCTACTAATTCTAGTGGAAGTTTAGTGCTCAAAAACCTCAAAGCCTCTAGAATAGGAACAAAAAAAATTAAGTATGATTCATATCTGGTTAAGTTGTGACATCAAGCTCAATTTAAATTGTATATTATGAACCATGAATTTTTTTAAACAAATTGCTACCAGAGGGGTAGCTCCCATTGAATTAACATCAGAGAAGGTTACATTAGTTTAAACAACACAGTGTGAATTAAGACCATAATAGCCTCTATGACCTCCTACGTACACTCAATTTGAGCAATGGTCAATAAATTCTTATGGAAATTAACAAGATAAGCATATGTATTCATAGCATTTTTGGACAGCCCCTCCTGCATAACAACAATAATCTCCTTCAATAACCTTAAAAAGGCCATTGTGATTGCTTTAATATATTATGGAATGAGAATTGCATAATGGGTGGCAGTTGTTCTGAGATTCTTTCTAACAAGATGAATAATATTTCTAAAAAAAATGCTAAATTATGATCGAATCTAATATGTATAGAATGATAGAGAGACTCGGGGAGTTAGTATGCATGCATCTTCAATAGTGTTTGTCTTATGGATTACCCTGAGAGTATGTTATTTGTTTTAAACTCTGAGAGGGCTCTGGAGATATTAAAATATTTTAAAATTACATTATCTACCATATATAGAAAAGGAAACTCTATCACAAATAGATCAATTTTTTTATCATAAATTGTTTCCACACATATAACATCGCCTATCAAACCCCTCGATGGTTTGGTCTTCTTGTTTTTGAAAGCCTTGATCACAAGTTACCTCAATCAAGAGATACCAACCTGTTCACATCGTCTTCCAAAGGTTGCAATATCACTGACCACATTGAGAATTGCATAGATTTATGGTGGCATTTCCATTGATTACGCTTCACCAACAAAATATTGAATGTCATGCCAAGAGGACACAACATTTGATATGGTAGATTTTTCAGGTTGGTCAATTCCATGTTTGGACAGTAGATCTGCCTCTATATTTGCTTCTCAGAAGATGTGCTTAAGGGTGGAGTCTTCACTTATGTCCAATAAAATACGAATGTCATCAATCCACATCTTAGACTTCCAGCCATGGGCTTGATTGGAGGTTACAAATTTGATAACATTCAAACAATCCCCTTCAATGTAAATCTTTTCCTAGCTGCATAATGATAGACCAACGTGGAGTGCAGCATTCAACATCATTATTGGTGTTGTCCAACAGTCTAATGGAACCACTCCAAGAAAATTTTCCATCACCATTTTGAATGATGGAGCTCGCACCAGAAGGACCAGGTTGTCCTCTAGAAACCCATCAATATTTAGTTTAGAACTACCTTAGAAGGGAGTAACCAACAAGAAAAGGCACGATGGCTCTTAGTCTAGATGAAGTCCGCTTTTGGGGAATAGGATGGTTCCAAGCCTTGAACATTTGGTTATCCCAAGATGAATAGTACTTGCATTTCCTAATGACCACCTTCATGTTTAAGTGTTAACATGTTCCAATCTAAATTTTGTTCACAAGAGAATTAATTGAGGATTCTAAGCCCTTGAAAACCATTTCATTCCTTTCTTTCCAAATGTACCTAATGACCATCACAGGAATGGTTGGCCAGAGGCCAACGCATAGTGAGCCCTTATTTTGTAACGGCCAACTAGTGAAGATTTCCTAGTGTATTTGAAAAGAGGACCATGCCAACCAAACTTGCCAAGGAAATGTCTCCAATAGTTATGTGCCCTTTCACACTATACAAGGAGGTCTAAATTTTCTTCATGTTTATTGTAGATACTACACCTAAACAGACTGCCAAACCCAAGTTTCAACATTCATTCACCAATTAAGATCTTGTGTAAGGTGGTCCTTGCAAAAGCTTCTGCTTTGGGGAGAATGTTGGAATCCCAACACAAATCTGTACACCAAAACAAATATCAACTTCCCTTAGAGACCGACTCATAACCCAACTTAGTAGAGTAGTTCCCAAGTTTAGTCGCGCACCATATGATTTCATCCTAACCATTTGTTATGATAACTTGTCTTTTACTTAGTTGATCCATTAATTGTTGTCTCCATCCAATGCTCAACATATCAAAAGTCTTCCATTCCATCTTGGCCACCCTATTATCCCAAATTATAAATAGGCGATTTTTTTCACAGCTAGTCAAATTATGATATCGGAATCAATATTCAACTGCATAGTTTTTGAGTCAAACTCGTTAATCCATGTTTCATGAGTTGTGGTTCACAAGAACCCATCTCCCATGAGAATGAATGGAACACTTAGCAGTGATTGCATCTAAGTAATGCTCACAGAGGTGAAGCACCAAGACTTCTTGGGAGATCACTCATCCCAGTACTACAGCTCAAGTGCGCTAAACCACGAAGCTTCCTCCAAGGTTAAGCCCACTTTGCTTGCCATGGTAGGTGCTTAGTGATCATATCTCTAGATTTCATCATAAAATTCCAAATTGAGGATCCATTCGATGGTTCACAATAGTTAGAATTATTTCAGCCAAGTGCTCATCTAGGCATTCATTCTGAAGAACTTGACTCCACAAAGCTTTAGGATCTTTTTACATCTGCCAAACCAATTTTGCGCCCAACGCTCGATTATGAATTTGGATATCTTTGATTTCTACTCTACTAGTCATCTTCGACTTCTTTCCATGTCCCATGATATTATAGGGATCATGTGTTTCTCATTGATGTCATCCCATTGGAATTTCTTGTGTTGATTTGCAATTTTGTGTCATTTCAATGCAAGAAAGCATATAAATTAGGATTGACACAAAATTGTTTTTATCATTGTTAATCTACCAACCACTGATGAGCATTGTTTTTTCCAATTATCTGTTGTCTTTTTGCACTTTTCTATTGTCTTAGACCATAATTTGTTTCTTAATGCACCATTAAACATAGGAATGCCCAAGTACGTGGAGTTAAGTTTATCACAGATGACACCAAAGAGAGTGGCTATATGTCTTTGCAGTGGTTTAGCTGTATTAAAAATATTCAATCTCGATTTCTCCTTGTTGACTAATTGACCAAAAGCCCGACGATATTCCTCCAAAGTATTCTTAATGTAAACAACTTCGAGAGAGGATTGCTCGTCTAATTAGGTGTCATTGACAAAAAGTTGCTGGATAAAATTGATGAATTACTTTGATACCCTTCCAGACACAATTCTGTGCAAGGAACAAGATTCTCCTGTGAAGAGCATTTGCCATTAGAACAAACAAGAAGAGATACAATGGATCACCTTGTCCATAGTCACATGCATCGTTAAAAAACCACAAGGTGTACCATTAATCCGAACGAAGTCTCTAAGGGAGGAAATACAACCTAACACCCATTCAATCAATTTCCCACAAAATCCAAACCCCTCTAGAACATCAAAAAATACCATTGGACCTTTGCTCACATCAAACTTTAATACCATACTTCAAATTGGATATTCTTATCAAATGTGAAACCTTGTGTTGTCATGATGTCATCTGAAATATTCCTAATGGGAATGAAACCACTCTGCTCCTTGGAAAGATTCGCTTAAGTTCTGATTAATGGAAAAAGCAGGCTTTGAAGGGACCCGAAACCCTTTACAAAGAATAATCTTAAGATATAGCAATAGGAGTACACCAAACACAACAGATTAGCCAAAACAAAAGGCCACCATCCCCATGAAACCGCCCAAAAGAACCCAGCCAAAAAAACACCTACACTGCTGCAAAAGATAAAACATTGGAAATCCGCAACAAAAGATACACGAACTATCATTGGAAATTCGCTTAAGTTGATAAGCCATGACTTTTGTTATTATTTTATACAAGGTGTTGCACAATGAAATTGAGCGGAAATCTGCTTTAGTTTAGTAATCTTGTTTCTTTGGTATTTTAGCGATATTTGTATTGTTTAGTTCTTTCAAATCAAGCTTTTCTTCCTTGATTCTTCCACTACTTTTACTATATCATCTCCCATAAACTCCCAACAGGTTTGGAATACCAGTGTTGTGAAACCATCTGGACCTAGAGCCTTATTCGGGTGCAGTTGGAGAGTTGCCACCTTCACCTCGTCTACAGCAACTAGTGCGATCAGAAATTTATAATCATCGTTTGAGAACAAGAGCAGAATAAAGTTTCTCAGATCATGATTTATATTTATGCCTTGTCATCACCACCCAGATTATGAACCAGGATTTATCTGTGCATGTATCAAACTGATCATTAAAAACTTTAAAAAACATTTCTTAATTTTGATACCCATTGTGGGTGTTCTTTATCCTGATGTTTACTAATCAGCGACAATTTGTAGAAATAGCTTAAGATAGCAGCCAAGTAGTGTCACTTGCAAAGCTATTTGGATTTTTGTCCATTCAAGTATTTGGCATCAAGTGTTAGCAACTAAGAGAGAATAAATTCTATGCACGTGTCAAACTTCAACAATATAACCTGACTCTTTCCCTGTGTCTATAAAATAGCATAAATAACCCTAACATTAGCATAAATGGGAACTCTATACGCGAAACATGAGTAAATCTCAATTGCCAATACAATGTGAAGCTAACTACAGATGAATGTTATCAAATTTCCATAATTTGTTTGAATTCACTCAGTAGCTGCTGGATTTTAATTGTGTATCTATTTTTGGCATCAATCAAATCCAGAAGCTACCAAATGAAATTTGAGATGCATTTTAATCACCTGAAAGAGTTATTTTTGTGTCTAGATATACATTTACATGTCCACAATTTTATTCTAAATTAGCCAATAATATTATACTCAATAGTAATTTTTATTTATTGTATTTTGTACCATTTCATCTTTCCCTCTAATTTCCTTGTCATTGCACAATCCAGAAAACATTTTAATGGAGGCATTTGTCATCTCTCAGTGAATTTACTTATTAGCATTGTGTGTATCTATTTATTAGACCATACATTTCCAGAAAAAAATGAAACATACCTGTAAATAAAGCTAATAATTCAAACTGTGTTCAGATCTCAATTTTTCTAACTGAAACGGATATGTACACAATCACCAAATTGATGGATCTAAAAACAGTACAAGCCTCCCTCAAACTATAGAAAATGGAAATACAGAATTTGCATGGCTACACACAACTTTTACACCATCAATGCTCAAGCCTTACCTGCATCACATTATAAATTCTGGGATACAGGGATCATATTCAAAACAAAAACGTTTTTATTATGAAGATAGCCCAATGAGTTCACTGAAGGTATAAAACTCTGCAGCACAGATCTAAAGATGTGGAAGGTTTCTTGTAAGTGACAGTTATCTATGTGGGGAATAAGAACTGCAAATGCTTCATGGAATAACCCAGCAGTCTTCCTTTATAAGAAGGAAAAATGTGCCTTCAGTGTTGCAGTGTTATCCATTGCTTGGAGAATTGCACGTCGGCTATGCACTTGTTCTCATCAACTAAATGTCTATTTCTTCTTCTTCATTAAGCTTATCATTCTCCTCACCCTGCTCGTCTTCTGGGTCCTTATCATCATTATTATCTTCGAGGTCATCTAGCTCTTTCATTTCATCTGAATTATCAATCCCAGCCTCAGTCTCTTCTTCTAAATTGTCCTTATCATCGTCCTCTTCATTTCTGGCCCTTCTATCATGTAATTCAGATGATTCCTTAGACTGCGCATCATGCGACTCACTGCCATTGATTGTAGTTCCCACTCTGTCTCCCAATGCAGATTTCTCAAGACTCTCCATTGCTCTCCCTTCAAAAAAGTCCTCCTCTCTATTTCCTTCTCTTGCCCTATCAGATCTACCTTCTGTAGCTGCATATGTATAATTATCTTCAGAACTTATATTGGCAAAGGTATTTACAAACTGAGGCTTCCCATCATCATCAGGCTTGTGAGGTTCTATCTTCTCTAGTGTGTTGTTCATTGATTTTTCAGTTTCCATCTTTACTGTATTGTTCTCTGATTTTCCAGCTACCTCTTCAAACTCGGCAAGTCGAGATTTCATATCATTAATCTCATGCTCCTTTTTATCTAAGAGCTCAGTTAGAGCTTGTAATTCATTTTTCTGCTCATAAGCCTTCCTCTCCTGCTCCTTCAGCTGAGTTATCTGATCCTCTTTATTCTGAAGAAATGATAGCAATCTGTTTTTCCCTTCTTCAATAGAATTTTTCATTATCTCCATTTCAGTTAGCTGTCTGCTCAAGGTGGCCTTTTCACTTCTCAATATATCAGTGTGTGCGCGTAGATCTTTAAGCTTGTCACGCAATTGATCTGATGCTTCTCTCTCTCTCTGGATATAAACACAAAGCAGGTTCCACGAAAGAAACTTTAAGTCATGAATGTCTAACAAAAATGTCCAATATGACTAATGATACCCAAAAAACTGCTTCAAGTTCTCATAAAGATTAAAAGATATGTAAATTAACAATAACTAAAAAGCTATGAACCACCAATACAATGTCATAGAACCAATAACCAAAAAGCTAAAGCAGCAAAATAGCATAATGACCACCATAACTATGTATATTGATGGACTAACTCCTGATAAATATATCCCTTTTTTAGAGCTTCATATTTACTTTCCATCTTTCAAATATATACTTTTTACAAACAAAATAATATTTGCTTAAGCAACTTATTAGAAGCAGCATTCATTTCTTAATGGAAAACGTAGAATGCATCGTGTCTCATACTCTCTGAAGAAGCACATTTAAGTCACCAAAACTCTTTTTGTCCTTCTAAATGACTTCCCTGCTTCCAACAAAGGTGATGATTCACTAGCAATTTTGGCAGAGTTTAAAACCACACCAGTGTCCCCTTTTCTTGCTGAAGCCCGTACAAATGACAAATAGCATGTGAATGAATGGGACAAGGCCAGGTGCAAGTTGAAGGCAAATTTGATAGAATGAATACCCTTTAAAGTTGGGACCTATGCCAAAGGAAACTTCATATATTAAATGCCCTTGGTATGATATTAATTTCCTAAATGATCAAACCTTCTGCAGCTTAACTCAAGACTGTAAACTCCTCCAGCCTAGAAAAAGTGAATAGGAAGACAGTAGCTGTGATTGAATCTTACAAGAAGATTCGGTAAAGATCGACAACCAAATTTAACAATAGTAGGATGAATGCCTTGAAACAAATTGATATCCCAGCCCATGAGTCTATCTGCATAAAGTCAAATAAAAAAAATCCGCAAGTCTGTTGATATCGTTATATAATGTTTGGATATTAGCAATACTGCAATTTAATCTTGGAGACAATGGCCTGTGAAATGGCCTAGCCACACTAGGCTGTGACATGTTGTTAAACTGAAACTTAAGCATACTTATTTGTAAATACACCTTGCAAAACCTTGCTGGTTATATATTGTCATTCATGCATTGCTCTAGTCTTGATCACGATATGAATTAATTTGTGACCTGCGTGTTTAGAGTAAATATGTATTTGTTTAGAGCAGATTCCAGTCACCTAGGAGAGGCTCGTCAGACATGTAAGGATCCTATATGAAGAAATTCAATTTTTTTAAGAATAAAAGGCTCCAAACATTGAGAATTTATTCCCTACTGCTGATTTCCATCTAGGATGAATATGTCCAGCATGCACATACCAGTTTTCTATTGCTATAGGCCCATAGGGTAGTTGGCTGATTGAATGAACAATTTGAGCTCGTGTTTCAACTAGTTTATACCAAAAACTTCCTATGGAAGTACTTCAACGATGAATTACTTTGCCATTATTATGGACTTTTCTTCCACATGATCTCTGTGATTTGGCTGTGAAATTTATTGCCTTGCTGTGTCAATGGTAGAAATTTATCATAAGTACGTGCTGTGACTTTAGACACACAGATCCCCTCACCCTGCTCCCAACAAGAATGTAATGTCCCCAAATTAGAACCCATTTTTTGCCCTAGATTATGATTTCTATAAAAACAAGTAGGGCTTAGAGATACCTTTTGCTTTGATTGAGAATCCTGCAAGCAACCTAGGAATCATTTATAAACTTAATTCATAAATAGACACTCTTGAGTTAGGAATAAACATAAATTATAAATGCACTTAAAATCAATGGATTGTTTGAATCAGATTTAGGGTGTCTAAACCATGGGAATAATAGGATAGGGTGATTTGATGAGGTGTCCGAGAGACCCCCTACCCTAGGCCCAAGAGCGGATATACCATCCCTCTTGACCTCATGTGGCCCTTGCTATACATATGAGGTGGTGTACCTAGTGTGGTGTCCTATCACCATTTTCCTCAACCTTTACACTTCTATCCTACTCTCCATGATTGAATATCCTTAATGCATTTTGCTAGCCATGATAGAGATCATGGAGGCCATTCACAGTAGGCTGCCCAGAAAGTTTATCTTTCCTAAGCCCAAAGGCAGTCCCCTTTGTCCTCATGGGACTCCCCGGTCATATACCATGAGGTGGCATGCTTAGAAGGTGATCCAACACCGTTCCCCTACTTGTTATTCCCTCAATCCCTCTATCATAACCAAACAACAGACAGACAGTATAAATATGCATAATATCATATATATGTTTCTACCTTAAACCAACTTCTGCATCAGCAATATATATATATATATATATATATATAAGGCGATTTCTTGTTATGTCAGAAAAGCATAAGTAAACAGTCAGATAATTATATGCAGTAATTCAAGATGTATACAAATGTATACAGATCAAATTATCTTTTAAAAATTAAATTTAAACAGTCAGTAATTCAGAAATAAGCAGATATGTGCAGACCACATTATATCTTGATATAAATTAAAATAAATCGTCAACAGATAAGACAGAATTGCAGATATACACAGATTTTACATATGGAAACTCATACCACAGTATCTGATCTGTGATTGCAAGTATATTTATGTTTCCTTAATGGTTCCGTTTCCTTTCTTGGTTCAATGATTGAATGAATGAATGTGGGTTTGATAGGGTGACACTTAAAAGATTGATGTTTGAATGATGAATTTATTGATTTGATAGACATTTGATGATTGATTTCTGATTCCAAGATGTGAATTGATTGATGATGATTTGATTGTTTATTCACTCTCTTGAATTGATCTTTGATAATTGATAGATTGTTTGATTCAACCTTTGCTGATTCATAGATTGCTTGATTGTGTGAAGCATTGATGAGTGATGATGTATTGCTGTTTGCTTGGAATGATCTCCCCTTTATAATTTACAAGTGGGAGTGTCACCACTTTTCATTGCTGCCTTTGCGAATAATATATTACTCTCCCAATTGATCTCCCCTTTTGATGTCTTCTTCAAAAGGAACCTTCTCTTTAATATCTCATTCGAGTGTAGGGAGTCACACCCTTCCATTTGTTAATGCCCTTATTTAAGGGTCGCACCCTTTGGTTATGAAAAGATACATCTGTTTGACAACAACTGCTGCCCCTTTCACTCCTTATTCAATCTTCACCTATATCTCACTTCTCAAATCTTAAAATCTGCACATATCCCATTTAAGATCTACATATCCTCTTCTTCTAGATCTACATATCTTATCTCCTTCTTTCCTTCTCAATTCTTCTTTCAGATCCCTCTTTATATTTCTTCTCTAAACCTCCTCTAGATCTCCTCTACTCCCTTTTCTCCATTCCATTTGACCCTTCCTCCCCTTTATTATCTTTTGTGAGGAAGCGTCACACCTCTTCACCATGTCTTCCCTTTTCAAGGGTCACACCCTTTCACAATCACCACCTTTTGAAAGAGTCATAACCCTTCATCTTTCGAAAGAGTCACTTCCTTATTTTCTTCCCTTTCCTTCCTTCTTGGCTTAATCCTTCCTTAATTCTTATGCTCCCTCTTCTCCTTCGCTCCCTTTACCCTCAAATGAAGTTCTTCTCTCCCTTTGATACCTCATGTTTGAGGGAGACACAACTTTTCCATTCATGCCTTTTGACCATTCGTTTAACTTAACTAAATTTTAATTATTTATTTAATTTTATTCTTTTATATTTTTAGTTTAATTATTGTTGTTTATTATTTAATCCTATTTGAAAAAGGGGACATTACAAAGAACAATAAAGATTAGAAACAATGGACAAGAGTTAGTAGTGGAGAGAAGATTCTCCTCCCTCGGAATCAAAAATATATAGAAAGAGAAAGGTCTATAAGGAGATATGAAAGTTAAAGATTGATAAACTTACCCAAGGGCCAATCTTCATGCACATACACCAACGGTTGGAGAAAATGAGCAAGCAAAAACAAATTAGATATGCATGTAATAGGTGAAAAATCAATCTTCTCATTATTGGTGAAAATGAAAGAAAAAAGAAAAATGAGATTTAATGGCCTCTTATAAGATCACATTCATTGCATTCCATTCATGTGTCATGGCAACCCAAGTTAATCATCTGTAGTACAAAATTCACCAAAACTGCTTCATACAACAATAACTAATGAAACATTTCATGCAGTCCACGTAAAATATAAAAGGTGTTGCCAACAAGTAGTGTCTAAATTTTTGTACCAAGTACACACATCCCAAGTGCCTCCCTCTCGGTTGTGTTGTAGTTCTTTTCTGCTTTTGACAATAGTCAACTAGCAAAATATACGAGGTGATCTAGTCCTTGAGGACCCACTTGTGCGAGTGTTGCTCCAATCGCATAATTTGATGCATTCACATGTTCATAGAATTCTCGATTCCAATTTGAATAAAGTATAAACCAAGATTGATGAGCTTATCAGCCTCAGCTTGAGTTCATTAAAGGTATTCTCCTAGTCTTCAGTCCAAATCAATGGTTGGCCTTTCCTGTTTGTATGTCTAGTGGATATGAAACTTGAGCAAAATTCTTTATAAATCTCCTATAATACCCCACATGCCCAAGAAATGACTTAACCCCTGGGATATTCTCAAGGGCTTCCATTTGCACAATTGCCCCTATATTGTCAAGATCTATCTTTAATCAAACCTTACAAACAATGTGACCAAGTAGCTTACCTTGAAATACCAAAAATTTGCACTTCTTCAAGTTGAGTGACAATCATGCTCTTCTACATCATTCCATATACTCTAGGTGCCCTTAAGTGATTATCCTAATCACTAAAGATTGACCAATCATGCAAGAATGTTTTGAAATTCCCCATAAACATTTTATCAAGGTGTGGAGGATGATTCTCTGAAATGTCGTTGGGGCATTACATAGACTAAACAATATTAGGTTGTATGTGTACACACCATCTTCAACCAAGAATGTCATCTTCAAGTTATCTTCTTTGGTGATACTTATTTGGTTGTACTCCAAGAATCCATCCATGAAATACATTTCATGGCCAGCCACTTCTTCCAGGATAGAGTTTGTGAATGGGATCGAGAATGGATCTTTAACAGTTACTGCATTCAGGCTTCAGGAATACGCACATTCTAATCTAGTTTGCCTCCTCTTTTAATGAAATCACAATAGGTGAAACCCATTCACTTGTTTCTACTTGAAAAGTTACACCTGCATCCAACATCCTCTCAATTTTTGTGTACCTTGGCAGAATAATTCGTATTCATCCTATAGGGTTTCATAGTGGTTGTGCACTAAGTACGAGGGGGATTTTGTGTACACACAATTCAGTAGTATACCCTTAAGGTCCTTGTACGTCTGGGTGAAGGTGTCTTTATACTCCACGAATATCTTGAATGCAGTTGCCTTTAGTATGGAGTCCCATTTGTCACCAACCAATATGACTTTTGGGTTGTCTTCATCACTTACCTTCTTCACACTTGGCTCTTTGTATTTTATTATCTCTTTTGAAGTGATAAGATGGTGTATCACTCACCCGTGCTACTCTCTCCTTGTACTCTTTGCACTATGAAGGAAATGTACTCGTCATACCTTGGTCACCTTTTTCGATTTTCCCAAATCTATAGCATGTTGCATTTGTGGTGAAAGACTTCATAGTCTTCCATCTATTAATGGAATAGCCCATTCAAAGAACTCATCTCATGTTCAAAACAATCCTCCAGATCAAGCACCCCCTCATCATTTTGTTCCACGTATCCTCTTTTTTCATCCATTCATGACTCTATGTCTTCCAACTTTGACTCAGACAATGCCAACTCTTTGCTTACCATCTAATTCCTCAGGTCAATGGCATACTTTGCTCTCGATCGAGACTATGTTTCACTTCCAGTTATGGTCCGCTTTGGCAACAATCATCCATACCCTCCCAAGCAAGTATGTTGTACGCCTCCTTCTGCAACGAGATGACTGCAAAGTCCAAGAGGAATTGTTGTGTCTTGATCATTACCTTCTGCACCGTCAATGTTCCCGAAGGCTTGATACCATGATGATCGCACCCACCAAGTGGAATGTCAGCAGCCATAGAGTTGGTCTTCTAAGGCATTTCCAAGTGTCCTTTGATAGCAATTGACTCCCAAGCCTCCATCAACGATTGTGTTTGTCAAGTTCTTCCCCATTATTTCCATCTCAACTACGATCAGCTTTCACCTGATGCTCGCCGTCAACAGCATGGGATCAATAGTCTGGTAGCCTTCACTTGGTGGTTTTAGTATTGGCTCTTTTTGTGGCTTACATTGGTTTCCGCCGACTATATTGATGATTTCTACCTTCAATTGAGGCATAGTTTAAAGAAGGTTTTTTACTTTTACTAGTATTGTTGTTTGAAACATTTGTTGGAATATGTTTTCCTTTGACTCAGACCTCAACGAAGTACTTGCAGCTTTGTTGGAGATTCTTATTTAATTTTCCATCACCTATTCCACATCGGCTTTGGCTTCTCAAAGTTTTTCTTTCTCCATTTGAGGGTCTAGTTACACTGCCTTCTTTGACTGTAATTTGGTGATCACCAGAACCTCTTCATTGGGATCCTCAACTACCAACATATTAATTCCTTTCTACTTAGGGCAATCAGAGTCTTCATGATTACTCGGTCCACACCACTTGCACAACATTCGCAAATTGTTTTGACCACTTTGAGATTCTCAAGTAAAATGACCTCATTTGTTGCACTTCTAGCACTAGGTCATTGGACTTCTTTTTGTGTCGTATTGTATTCTACTTCTCAAGCCACTATTGTTATTGTTGTACTCCTTATTGTTTCCTTGTCTGTTGCAGTATCTTCCAAGCAATGCGCTAGAATTGGTTGATGGTTTTGGAGGTGTGATTGTTGGGGTTGATTGTTCCCTCTGAGTAAAGAGCACTTGTGCGTTTCTTGCCTTAAAATTGTGCAAGCATTCCTTAAAGGAATGTCCCAGTACATAACAAATGTCGCGAAACATCTTTTTTGGACAATTTGTTTTTACGTGACATACTTTACAGTCGACACATCATAATTCTTTTTTTTTTCCTTGGAACTTTCCTTCTCAACTTTCAAATCCATCATATGCATCAAGAATACTACACAATATGAGGAAAATAAACAACCAGACACTCACATAATTGTACCACAATATACCTTTAGAGAAACCATCTAGTGGGAAAAAACTCCAAGAAAGTGAACTTTTGCTCCTCACTATACCACAGTGTACCAATTTTACATAGGCTCAATGGGACTCACAATATTCAAATGTATAAGTAAATTAGCAAAATTGCAAATACTAAATACAAATACTTAAACATTGAACAATGAACATCGAATATTAAATAAACTTTCAATTTGACAAATGAAATTGACAAATTGAAGATTTCTATTATATCAAAAATATCATAAAGATGATTACAATGAGTAGCATGATATCAAAACAAGTACAAAATGTCAAAATGTAGTGAAGGGAGGCCTCTAATCATCCCTCAAGGAAAACTCCTCATCACTGGAACTTAGTAAAGTGGGTACAAAAACATCAACTTGATTCGACGTGATTTCCCCATCAAATTTTTGTTTTTAAATTCGAAAGTGGGGGTTTGGGGCAGCAGCCCCCAGTGAGGTCAAGGGGCAACACCACTTGCGGGGTCCTGGGGTAGTGCCCAAGGCATGGGGTCGAGGGGCACCGCCAAGCACATTTTCCCTCTTGTATGGCCTTTGGATTCTTCATTTTTAAAGCATTTTTCTCCCAAAATTGATGTGTGGTGCTTGGGCAGCGGTGGCGATTGGCCCCATCCCTATCCCCCTATCCTAAGGACATCTTCATCCCAAGAACATGGGGGTCCAGGGTCCGGGACACATCCCTGTGTAACACTGGTTATTACAACTTTATTAAAGACTATTAAATACTACTTATTACATACAAGTGTAAATATACCACCTTATTATATTGTTACAATAATATAATAATCCCCTTTAATAACTAAACCAAAAGAATTTGGAGATTTAGTTATTGAATGACAAGATGTGCAAAAAAAGCGGAAAACATCTAAATGAGCAACCTTTTTGACAACTATATGAGAAAGATAAGCAAAAAGAGCATAATGGACATGATATTCTATGGATTTATCCATTGGTTTGCTTGTCTTCTAAGGTGATGCAACTAATTTGGCTAAGTCATTCATCATTAGTCTCACCTTCGAATTACCACTGGGGCCTTTGAGGCATAACAAACAAATGCTAGAAAGATGAACTCTCGACTAGAGAAGAATGTTATATGGCCCAAATCTCATATGAAACATCCTAACTAGCAACTCTTAGGAGAAATATAAAAGTTTCATGGAATTATCACAAACTGATTCAAATGCACTAATGATAGGAAAATTTGAACCTTAAGCAAATATCTCTGAGTTTCCCTTTATTTGCATGGAACTTACTTACATTAGACTACTAGAAATGTTTTAATAGAAGCCACCATCTAATTCTGATCACCGAATTTGGAATTTAACAAAAAGCATACCAGATCACTGTGCTCACGAAACCTGAATTATTGAGCTTCAAAAATCGTCTGTAGTTACCAGGTGGCTGCATGTATATTCATCTGTGCAGGCTGCGATTCCTTTATTAATTCTGTGATTACAATACCAGAGAATGGTGTAAGGGTTCAGATCAGATGAGCCTTGTATACTTGCAGTTTGTTCCCAAAAAACCCTTGACGGCTTTCAGAACAGCTATATTCCACAGCTTGCTGCTAGTGTTTCTCAACTACTTGTACTGATAAAATAATCATCAATCAATATCATGTGCTGGAGTTGCGTCCAGAACAGCTGCTGCTACAGGGGTTTCATCCCATACCAGGCATACGAATTACAGAGAGAAAAGATAACAAAAATCATAAACTTGGCATCCTTCTTCTCTCCCATCGAATTCTTTATGAGTTATCTTCTCAAAAAAGTTGCGATCCTCCGCACAAAACCTTAATTTTAGGCTTTTCCCTAATCACATCACCCATCAGGAATACTTGGAGTAAAAACATGGATAACTTAAAAATGGCCCCATTAAAGAACTTAATGATAATTAGATATTTAAATCAAACTTTAGCATTTTGGCCCCCTCCTCTAATTATTCAATTATTCCCTCTTATTTGTTTAATTTCACTAACCCTAGGAATGAGGAAGGTTAGGAAAATTCTCTTCCAATTGTTGTCATATGGAAGGGGACATTACATCTCAATTAGAATGAAGACACCTCTAGCTCTATTTTGGTGACAAAGGTGGAGAAGAACCACCCAATGTTTGATGAATTGGAACACCCCATGTATTGGAAAGTACATTTGCCAATGGTGCCACAACACTGGCATTTGTATTGATCTTAAATTCATGATTGGGCCATGGTTCCTCCTTATAGCACACAAAATAAGATCAAGCTTCTGCAAGCCTTTGTATACACTATCTAACCTAATGCCTTGAGAAATTACCTTATCCCAGTTTACACCACAGACAATGCACTCTTTCCTACAAAATCATACTAAATCACTAGGATTTTCTATAGTTAATAGAAATTAATTTTTAGTTCAAACCTAGAACATGCCTGACATTTTGTGCTCTAAGTTTGACTGCCATTATTAAATGCAATTCTAACATCACCTCTTCCTTTGACAATATGTAACTTGCCATCACTAAGAGTAACAAAATCTGTGTGTCTCTTATCAGCAATAAACCTTACATACCAATCCATTTGACATGTAAAGCATCTAGATGCACCTAAACAAAAAAACAAGCAATCACTTTCAACACTGTTTGAAAAAATAATCAATGCATACCCCCCATTTCATCCTCAATAGCATCTACCACATTAGCTTCATGTTGTTGCTTGAGGGATAAATCATACTATCTTCGCAATCATTCTTCACATGCCCAAACTTCAACATTTCTAGATGTAGATTCCTCTATATTTTGTTGTCTTTCCTCCTCCATTAAATATTGACTGGCCTTATCAGAAATCAGGGTCTGACTTTTAGACAATTGATTGAAAGAATACAAATGTATCAAAGGATTGTGTAAGACTATTAATGACTAGTGTAATCAAATCATCCTTGTCGATCAATCTATTAATGGTGACAAACTGATCCTTAAGATCCTTGATTTTTAAGAGACCTTCAAACAAGTTGCTACTAAGTGTTTTCTCAAGGAATTTGATGTTCTCTCCAAAACATTCTTATGGGTTGGGGAAACCTTGAAAATTAAAAATGGAGTCCCATGGATTGGGACTTTGTTTGTAGTCCTCAAAAGGTTAGTGTCCTAGGTCTCTGAAAGTCAAAGCTTAACTGCTAGGCTTTAGCTGCCAAATTATACTGGAGATGATTTTAAAATCCAAATCAACCATGGGTGAGAATTCTTAACTCCAAGTATTTAGGAGGGGCAGCTAATGAAGACATTTTACTGATGGAGTGGGAAAGGCTCATTGATGTGGAATACTATAAAAGGGGGCTTTGCTTATAAAAAGGGGGCTTGTTGATCGTGAAGTTTACAGGATACAAATGGCAGGGACATGCAGATCAAAGTCCCTCTCTTGTAGGAGTGAGATTTATCACTCCCAAGGTTCTAAAAGGCTGGATCACAGTTGCGTTGGATAGGTCAAGGAAGATTATATGAAATGTCACAAGTTAGGCCTTTGCTAGTCCGGTAAGCTATTGCTGGAAACAAAGTTCTCAAGCTTCTACATGATCTTTTCTTTCAGTTTTCAGATGTAGAACACCTAAATGACAGATTTGCAAAAAGCAATAAAAAATTTGCAATCTAAACTAACAGCTATTCTAATTCCAGATTTTAAATAAAATGCAAAAAATGATAAGGTTGTGAGAGATTGCAAAAATGAATAAAATCTATTATAGACATCAACCATTCAACCCTTAAACCTGCATAAGAAAGATTAGATTTGATCATATGACTGAAATTATAAATTAGACATCCACAATTCATAAATTCACAATGCTATCTTCAAAGAAAAACAACAATGAATGATTTCTCAAAATTCATCAAATTGCAAAGCCATACTATCCATGCGCATATGCAAGCCGAATCTATCCTTCAAAGCACAAATCAGATTGATCAAACCAAGTTATCCATCACAACAAGCAAGTATCCAATAGCTAATACCAACTACTTAATTGGCTGAGCAAAATCCCATGAACACACACAAGGCTATTGAATCTGAAATTCGTATTCAAATTTGCAAAAATCGGCAGCTTAACACACTGAGATTGCAACACCAAATGTATATTAAGTGCAAATGAAGAGTTCCTAACCCTTTTACATCTAAAATTAGGGTTAGAATAGATCTTACATTCTCAAGTTGTCAAACCCTAGCATATGAAGAATTCCTAACCCTTATTACATAAAAAATTAGGGTCAGAATAGATTTTACATTCTCAAGTTGTCA
Source organism: Chamaecyparis obtusa (assembly GCA_027943335.1). NCBI lineage: Eukaryota > Viridiplantae > Streptophyta > Pinopsida > Cupressales > Cupressaceae > Chamaecyparis > Chamaecyparis obtusa. The sequence continues at coordinate 1,088,799 of BSBK01000863.1, read as the reverse complement.
AACCCGTCGCTAGGGTTTCTAGGTGAAATAAAATTAAAACAATAATTTATCTATCTAAAACTACTAAACTATTACAAAATGGATTGGCAATGAGTTTGATGAGTTTACACCTCAAAATAACTCGTATTTGAGCAAAAATGTGCCCTAAAATTTTGGGGCAAAGGTCCAGTTCAAGCGGCTAAAGCTCCACTCTACCAAATCCACTTTTCTTGCATCTTTCTTGAGTTTTATAATTAGTAGACCGAGGCTCCATGTCTGCACGACCTTGGGGAAGATCTAGAGACACACTAGCAGGAATCTAGGAAGAATTCCATGCTAAAAAATTACCCAACGTAGCAAAAACAAGATTGCTTCCCTGCCTGCGCTTTCCTTTTACCAACTAGCCAAAAATCTGCAAAATTGACATAAAAAATCATCCCTATGAATTTAGAGATGTGCGACGAGCTCTAGAAAGGCAGTGTTGAAAGCATTCACGACTTCAACCACATCATTAATATTTGGGGTCCTATTGATGTGAGTTTTGTTCCACTATAACATGCAGAATCAAACACTCGATGTTTCGGAGTGAAACATCAAATATTCAATCCTCTCTTGATATAAGGTCATCTCTCATGCTAAGCTTGCAAAGTAAGATCATGAAATGACTTCAAGGTTCTCTCTTTTGTGGATACTCGCTCAGTTGAAATGATGTGATTGCTAGTTATCACTTAGGGGACTTACGCTAGTTCATTCAAGACTTGTCAACAATGCACAATGTGCAATGAAAATATATTTTGATTTTTCCAACTTTCCACTTTAGCTTAAACTTAAACTTGCTAACTTCAACTACTCCTACTCCTAACTACGAATGCAAGGAAGTGTGGATGAACTTGATGAACTTGGACTCTACTAAGTGCAGCTTTATCCGCGACTCCACCCACCTAGTGCAAGCTTCTATGGTAGACTCAAATAGTTTTCAAATCAATATCTCCTCTTCAATCCCATCAAATGGATGTAAACTAAAGATTGAATATCAATTGAAGTTAAGTGCTTTCACTCATCGGCTTACCACACAAGGCATTCCTACCATCAGCAAGAGGCTAATGGTGATCCAGGTGGATTTTACCACTAAAAATTCAAATGTTTCCAAAAATGGCATCAAATCAAAGTGCTCTCCAATACGAGTCCAACACAACTTGAACAACGCAAAACGAAGCTCGTATGGTGAAGGTATAGCCGGTCAAAGTTGTAGGTTGACCAAGTCAAGGACAATGACATCAGCAAGTGACATGGCATACCAAATCCATCATAAATTTAATAATATATTTTATTTTTTTTAAAGGTACATAAAAATATGGACAAGGTGGGAGTTGACCTTGCAACAACCCAATTCCCACTCTAATCACTCACCATTTAAGCAAGCCTGCCAACATAGCTCCTTGGGGGCAATTTATTTAAAACTTGACTTTGCCGCCACTTACCATTTGAAAAATGAAAAGGTGCTAGGAAGGGGAGTTGAACACATGACCTCCCATCCCACCAAAGGTTTACCACCTTCCCAATAACCAACATGCCGCCAATGAGACTTGGTATTGAAGGTGACCAATCTTTTATTTAAACTAAAGAATTAAAAATTAACCAAAATAATGGAGAGGTTATTTTTAAAGGGATTTTCAAGATGTAATATTATTTTTGGCGGATTTATTGTTAACTAGGGGAGATTACAAATCATTTGGTTAAACACCAAAATGAGTAAATTTCATGTATAAAAAAGGGGGTATGGGTTTGTGAAAAGTTAGTGATTTTTGGAGTGGGATTTTTTGAGAGAAAATATTCTGAGTGTTCTTCTAGGTTGTTGAAGATTGTTATCTTTCTTAGGAGAGATATTGAAGCTCAGTGTAACAAGATGCTGACAAATTAGCGTCAAATTATTGTGATCATGTTTGGAAAATGAACAAAGGATCGGTCGCTCTACTTGGAGGACCCAGAGAAGTAGTCCATTTGGACGAACTCCGTAATCAACCTCTGTATTATGTTTGCATTTTCTTCTCTCTTCTCTTAATTTTAGTTTGCATGTTTAAAACTTAATTTACATTTATGTATCTAAAAATTAAGTTTGTAAAGTTTGTTTTAAATTTATTTAGTAAACAAACTTTAAATTGTATTAGCATTCAACTGCAAATCGCCATAGATCTATCTTAATCAGATCAAGTTTGGTATCAAAGCTTTGTATGACCAGTTTTTGCTGATCTAAATGCTAACAAGATCCAAGATTCAGCAAGGCGAAGGAAAGCTTGAAGAATACAATCCTGAGATTGGAAAACGGAGAACTAATCCACCATCACAAATGGAAGAAAGAGGTGGACAAGGTTCTAAAGACGAGTATTCAGAAGACTCTTCAGAATTTGGAAACCGTTGTTGAAGTTTTAGTACAGGAGAGAGAAGAAAGGATGTGAAGACATGCAGCTCATGAGGATAAAGGAAAAAGATCAGGAGGTGATTGCGAGCCTCCAAAAATGCCTCCAACTTCGTCTTCTCCTTCTTCCCCTTCTCCTTCTTCTACTCATTCTGAGTCTTCTAATCCTTTTAAGGGTGGACATAAGCCTAGAATTAAATTAGATGTAAAATTTGATCTACCAAACTATTGTAGGGAATTAAGTGCTGAAAATTTAGACGATTGGATTCAACAAGTTGAAGTCTATTGTAGAGTCCAAAATCTCTTAGATAATGCTAATAGGATCCAGTTAGCTACTCTTCGGTTAGGAGGTACAGCTCTAACCAGGTGAGAGAGTAGAACTCGGGCTGAAAATTCTCGCCATGGTAGAGTCAATTTAACTTGTCAAAATTTGTTAGTTCTCTTAGAAAGCAATTCTATCCCCTAGGCCATATGCAACAGTTAACGATAAGTTGGCAACATTTTAGGCAAGGGAAAGGTCGGTCTGTCCAAGAATACACCCATGAATTCCGAAAAGAGGCTATTGCATTAAATGTTCCATTGTACACCCAAGATACATTGCTAAAGTATATAGGTGGTCTTCACTCTTATCTAAGACATTCCATTTTGGTCTTGAATCCTAGTAACCTAGATGAAGTATGTGTTCAAGCCACACATTTAGAGTCAAGAGGCAAGGGTTCTTTCATTGATAAGTTTGATAAGAAGCCATCCAAGTCAGAAAATAAATCTAAGGGGAAAAAAAAGAAGGGGAAAAAGACTGCTACAGTCAAAAAGGAAGATAATAAACATACTTGTTCTAATTGCAAGAAAGAGGGACATGATGTCTCTAAATACTGGAAATTACATCCAAAGTTAAGGCCGAAGAAGTATGGAGGAAAGAAAGGTAAACAAAAGACTATTGTTGTAGTACAACAAGATCTTGGATCTGATTCTGAGGACAAGACAAACATAGTTGCAGTCGGGATACAAGGTAAAGTAGAAGGTAAAACTGTCTCATTAGATGCTATGATTTCTAATGCAAGTTCAAGCAAGTCAAATTCTCTTCCTAATGTGGATAAGCAAAGAAATGAACTTTTTCACATTCGTGTGGTAACTAAACACACTAAGGTCGATACTCTTTTTGACATTGGTTCACAAGTTAATTTGATATCTGAAGAAGTGGTAAAGAAATTAAATCTAGCTATCACGCCTCATCCTAAGACCTATCCGCTTGGATGGGTATGTAATGATGCTCAAATGCAGGTGACAAAACAGTGCAAACTTCATTTTTCCATAACTGCTAACTTTATTGATGAGGTGGAAGTAGATGTTGTACCTTTGGATATTTATGGGCTTGTGTTGGGAAGTCTGTTGGTTGTTTGTGTCATTGATGTGATATGCCTGTAGTGGTGTTCATGACTTCATGTTGTGACATGTGTATTGGAGCTTTTCCTGTTTGTATCTAGTTGTATAATCTGTCTCAGAGAAATTGGGTGTGTTGGAGCTTGGACAGGTGTTGAATTTTTGTTTTACTTGGAATGCTTTCACATAAGACAAATTTTCGTAAGCATATGAGTGTTCAGAATATCTGTGCTGTTTTGTGCTATGCGGTGAGTTACCTTTACTCACGCCAGAAGACAAAGTCTCAACTGTTAATTCATCTACCGCAGCAATATCCAATCAGAAGGTGAGCATATAAAAACATTTTTACAGGTTGTGTTCGACAGGTCGTCCAGTACCTGTGATAGGAAGTTGGTGAACGCAAAAGAATAAACATTATGAATGGCTCAGTGCATGCAATGTGGAATGCATTCAGAAAGTAAAATAGTTCAAATATTTGAAAACGTTTTTGTGCTCCATGGTGTATGCGTGTGTCAAATTGAAGGAAAGCTAAGTGTTCAAATTTTGCAGAGAACAGTTGTTTTATTAAGTGCGTATCATTATCTAACGCTTGGATATATAACGATTGAAAAATGATACTAAGTTATTAACGGGAGACTGACTGGAGTCTGTGACAAGTGCACAAGGCAGAGATCGAAAAGAAATTGAGTGATCCATCTTAAAAAAAAAATGCTTCATATTCCGAAGACTTTCTTCTGTTGAACAGGTCGGAATTAAAGACACGTCCAATATTGAATGGGATGCTGTTCTGAAAAAAAACGGTACTTATGCAAGACTGAATATTTTTCTGTGCCTGGGGGTACAAATGTCTGAAAAAAAAAGGCGCTGCAAACAACCACTCTCTTTCTCAGTTTTTGCGGTAAGTGGGCCTTGAATAAATAAAAAAACGTCAACTGACTGTCAAGTAAAAGAATATATACGAAAATGAGAAGTTCTTTATTACATAACTGTTAAAAGAAAACTGTTTTTGAGGAGTTTTTTTTCTCTTAGTTGTGTGAAGCAAGCTGTGTGCTGAAATTTTTTTTAAACTCGAATCTTCAAAAAGGGAGACAAAAAAACTGAAAAAATGAAACAGCCATGTGTGTGTCGAGCAAAAAAAAGGGAATCTTTATGAACAAGTTTTTACTGTAAAAAAGGAGTGGGGGACCTGAAATTGTTTGGTGTGGAAGTCTTACAAAACAGTGTTTATGGAAGAGTGATTAAAATATAGTGGCAAAATCCACAGAGTGATTATGGAACAGTGATATCAAACCAGAGATATATTTATGAAAGTTGGATGTTAACCGTAGTCTGAGAATACAAATTGTGGTGATTAGATAAATGTTTTGACACTGGTCATTCATGTCGTATGTAACAGATTTTGAAGCATAAAAATCGGATGTTGAAAAGGAAGTGAAGTGAAAAGGTGATATGCAAACAGGGGATTCAAAAAGAGGTTCTTAAATGTGAATTTTAAAAAATATCAGCATTGTATTGCAGTAATCAAGAAGTGTGAACAAAAAGGGAAGCTGTACATGTTTGAAACCTTGGAGTCTTCTTATTTCAAAGGAGACATAGCCTTCTCATTGTTGTATAATCCTTTCTTCTTGTGGAGGTTGTAGCCTCAGATTAGGGTTGTAGCCTGATTGTGTGAGAGTTGGAGCTCTTTGATTGTACTGGGTTGTTGCCCTTGTTGATTAGTGATTGCCGTGGTTTTTTCCCGTTGATGGGTTTCCACGAGATATATCTTGTGTCAAGTCTCCATTGATTTCTGCTTGTGGTTTATTTTTAATTTGGCTGTTTGGTTATTAAAATTGTATGCAATACTGTTTCACCCCCTCCCCCTCTCAGCATTGCCCGTTTTTCAAAGTCCCTATCTTTTTGATAGAAAGGCAATCTTTTACAGAGGGAGAATAAGTATCATTTATTCAAAGATGGTAAAGAGTACATAGTTAGATCATAAAGTCAAAACTAGCCTTGCATTAGTAAATGCTTGTCAAATGAAAAGATTAGTTAATGCAAATAAAAATTTTGTACTCGTACTTGTATAAGCTAAGGATGATGATAAATCTGAGGCATTCAAGGGTTGTGATCCAAAACATAAATCTGAATTAGTCAAAGTTGTTTTCGCTTATGATGACTTATTTCAGGAGCCAAAAGGATTGCCGCCTAAGAGGGAGATACAACATGAAATCCATTTACAACATGATGTGCCTCTTCCAAACATTGGCATGTACCGATTATCAGTCTTACAAAATGAAGAGATCAAGAAACAAGTTCAGGAGTTGGTGGAAAAAGGAGTGATTCGTCCAAGTACTTCACCTTGTGGTTCTCCAATTGTGTTGGTTCCAAAGAAGGATGGGACATGGAGAATATGTATCGATTATAGAGCCCTGAACAAGATAACATTAAAGAACAGGTATCCTCTTCCCCGTATTGATGATTTACTTGATCAACTTAAGCGTGCAGTTTATTTCACCAAGTTGGATTTGCAAAGTGGTTATCATCAGATTAGGATTGCAAAAGATGATATTTGGAAAACTGCATTCAAAACTAAATAGGGACTATACGAATGGTTGGTTATGCCTTTTGGGTTGTGCAATGCACCAGCCACTTTCATGCGTGTAATGAATGATGTATTTTGTCCCTACATTGACGAATTTGTAATAGTCTATCTATATGATATCTTGATATTTAGTATATCCTGGAGTGATCATGTAAGTCATGTACATAAAGTTTTTGATTTGTTAAGAAAAGAAAAACTCTATGTAAAGATGTCAAAATGCGAGTTTGCAAAGACATCTTTAGTGTACTTAGGCTATGTTGTAAGTAATGGTCAATTGGAATTCGACCCTACAAAGGTTGATGTAATTGTAAAATGGCCTAAGCAAAGTACAGTCACTTAAGTCAGAAGTTTCCTAGGTGTTGTTCAGTACTAGAGAAAGTTTATTGCTAACTTCTCCTATATCGCTTCACATTGCATGCGTTGACAAGTACCAAGACAACTTTCCAGTGGGGAGGACCTCAGCAAAAGGCTTTCGACACTTTGAATGGAAAGTTAAGCATTGCACCAATTCTGACTCTGCCAGATCTACAAAAGTCATTCAAGATCGAAACAGATGCAAGTGGATTTTCCATGGGAGCAATCTTGATGCAGGGAGGTAAGCCAGTATGTTATCACTCTGAAACTTTTACAAGTGCTGTTATTAATTATCCTACTTATGATAAAGAGTTATATGCACTAGTAAAGAGTGTTAAAAATGGAAACACTACCTAATGGGCAAGGAAACAATTGTCCACACAGACCATCATCCACTGCAATATTTACATTCACAATCCAAGTTGCAACAAAGTAGGCACTTTAGGTGGATGGGATTTCTTCAACAATTTCACTTAGTGATAAAATATAAGAAAGGAGTCCATAATAAGGTAGCTGATATGCTTTCCAGACCTCCAGTTGTAAATGCTTTGTCTATCTTACAAGGAAGTTCCATGGTCCATGAAAGTTTTCAGGAACAATATATCATGGATGATAACTTCAAGGATATATATTAAGCTCTCATTGCAGGTAAACAAGTAGAAGAAAAGAATTATTATATAAAGGACAAATTGTTGTATCACCTAGGCAAATTATGTATTCCTAAAGGTGAACAAGCACATGTGCTTAGAGAAGCTCATGCATCTTTGATTGCTGGACATTTTGGTGTCAGTAAGACTATGGCTCAATTACAACAATTTTTCTATTGGCCTCACATGCAGGAAACTGTAACAAGATACATTAAAGGATGTATAATGTGTGCAACAAGCAAGCCAAGTAATAGGAAGTTGGGGTTGTCCACACCTCTTCCTGTTCTGTCTCGACCTTGGGAAAGTGTCTCTATGGACTTTGTTGGAGGACTTCCCATGTCTAAAAGAGGACATGATTATCTGTTTGTAGTAGTTGATAGGTTCAGCAAAATGTGTATTCTTATGCCTTGTAAAAAATAAATCACAGCTGAACTGACAGCTCAATTGTATTTTCAAGTTGTATGGGTCCATTTCGGGCTTCCCATTTCTATTGTATCAAATCGAGACTCTCAGTTCCTTGGAGAGTTCTGGTCTGCATTGTGGGACCTCATGGACACCAAATTAAAGAAGAGTACAGCTTTCCATCCTCAGACGGATGGACAAACAGAAGTGATAAATAAGACCGTTGTGCACTTGCTTCGAGGCTACTACAACAAGTATCCCAAACAGTGGGATGAAAGTCTACACTATGTGCAGCATGCTTACAACCATGCAACACATTCTTCTACAAAGAGGTCTCCTTTTGAGACTTGTTTTGGTTACCTACCATGAACACCAATGGACTTTTCCTTTGGGAAAGATGAAGTTCAAGACAAGCGACATGATGTAGAGAAGGCTTTGAAGTTCATACAGAAGGTTCAAGCTATTCATCAGGCGGTAGAAGCTCAGTTGGAAAAGACTCAAGCCAAATACAAGGCTCGACATGATAAACATAGAGTGGATCACCATTTCCAAGTTAGTGATCGAGTTTGGTTACACATTAGTAAGGAAAGAATGCAGGGAGAAGGCAAAAAGCTTAAGCCTATCCAATATGGTCCCTTTGAGACCTTGGAAAAAATCGGAATCAATACATTTCGCCTTAATCTTCCTTCCTACATGCACATTTACTCAGTGGTCAATGTTGAAAACTTGAAGTTGTATGAGCCTCCAATGATTATGGATGAAGAGGCTAATGTTCAGGTCCCATCAGTTGATGACCTTTCACCTGAATATATGTCAAAGCTGCCAGAAGACGTCATTCTCGACAAAAATGTCAGGACTTCACAACGAGGAGTTGTCGAGTACCTCAGAGTGGGATTGAAAGGGATGAATCCAAGCAAGGCAAGATGGATGGAGATTGGAAAAGTGAGGGAACTCTACCCTCACTTACTTCCTAATTAACCAAGCTTTTGGAGGTCCAAAAGCTCCCAAGTGGGGAGGACTGATCTAGGTGGATTTTACCACTAAAAATTCAAATGTTTCCAAAAATGGCATCAAATCAAAGTGCTCTCCAATACGAGTCCAACACAACTTGAATAGTGCAAAACGGAGCTTGTATGGTGACGCTATAGCCGGTCAAAGTTGAGGTTGACCGAGTCAAGGACAATGACATCAGCAGGTGACATGGCACACCAAATCCGTCAAGAATTTAATAATATGTTGTTTTTTTAAAAAGTACATAAAAATATGGACAAGGTGGGAGTTGACCTTGCAACCACCCACTTACCACTCTAATCACTCACCATTTAAGCAAGCCCGCCAACATAGCTCCTTGGGGGCAATTTATTTGAAACTTGACTTTGTCACCACTTACCATTTGAAAATTGAAAAGGCGGTGGGAAGGGGAGTTGAACACGTGACCTCCCCTCCCACCAAAGGTTTACCACCTTCCCGATAACCAACATGCCGCCAATGAGACTTGGTATTGAAGGAGCGCAATATTTTATTTAAACTAAAGAATTAAAAATTAACCAAAATAATGGAGGGGTTATTTGTAAAGGGATTTTCAAGATGTAATATTATTTTTGACGGATTTATTGTTAAATAGGGGAGATTACAAATCATTTGGTTAAACACCAAAATGAGTAAATTTCATGTACAAAAAGGGGGTATGGGTTTGTGAAAAGTTGGTGATTTTTGGAGTGGGATTTTTGGAGAGAAAATATTTTGAGTGTTCTTCCAGGCTGTTGAAGATTGTTATCTTGCTTAGGAGAGAGCTTGAAGCTCAGTGTAATGAGATGCTAACAAATTAGCATCAAATTATTGTTATCATGTCTGGGAACTAAACATAGGATCAGTTGCTCTACTTGGAGGACCCAGAGATGTAGTCCATTCGGACGAACTTCGTAATCAACCTCTATGTTATGTTTGCATTTTCTTCTCTCCTCTTCTCTTAATTTTAGTTTGCATGTTTAAAACTTAATTTACATTTATGTATTTAAAAATTAGTTTGTAAAGTTTTTTTAAAATTAATTTGGTAAACAAACTTTAAATTGTATTAGCATTCAACTGCAAATCGTCATAGATCCGTCTTAATCAGATCAAGTGGTCCGGATTTGTTCAAGTCAAGCAAGTGAACCTCCACAATTACTTTTATTCAACTAAACTACTTCAACATGAAAAGAAATCCTAATCTAAGTGAGGAATAAGGATCACCATTTAATAATTCAAACTTGATCACAACAATTCACCATGCAAGACACAACAATGAAAAGTAGAACAAATTTGGCATTATCTTAGCAACAATTCTCCAACAAGCCCCTACTTTACAAATGAGAGGGGTGGGGTTTATATAGGAGCCCCAATTACAATGAAAGGCCAAGATTGATTTGAAATCAATGGCCCAGATTAATCCATTACAAACCCTAATTAGGACAACCACAAATAGCCAATAGAAATGAAGCACCACAAAATAAGCCAATGAGAAAATTAAAAGGCTTGAGGAACAATAGGAAGCAAGGAAGCCGCCTAGTCATCATACAACTCATCATTATGAACATGTGAACATGTATGCCTCTTTTCTCTTGCAATCTTTATCTTAATTCCACTTCTTTATCCTTAGGAATTCTTCATTGTTCTTGGACTTCTTCTCCTGGATGTCTTGACTTTGTAATACTTGAACCCTTCATATTTCCACCTTTGTTGTTTGGAATTCTTCTTTGTCTTCTTCATTGTCGGACTTGATCCTTGGGGCAATCCCTTGAACACATTAACATCTTCCTCAATCCATTTCCTTGTATGACTCAATCATCATCAAGATCACTCCCTTGATGGGAATCTTGTCCTTGAATTCTTTCTTGCTCTTGACCTTAAACATGTCTTTATGTCTTTGTCCATGCTCGCATGCTAACTTTGGTGTTAAAATCATCCTCAAATATTCCTTGGTGTACTTGTTTGATCCTTATGGAAAATTGATGCGAATAGGGACAAGCTAATCTCCCTATAAGATAGTCCTTATTCTTCAAGCATTCAATCAAGTGAAAGCTGATTTGCATAGGGACACATGCATGTCCATGAATTGAATCCTTGAACTTGTCTATTGACTCCTTTAAATCCGGACTTGTTCCATGTCCTTGCTTGATGAAGGCTTGACCTTGAGATAATTCTTTCATCTAGATCCTTGAATTTTCTTTCCTTTGTCCCAGCTTTGAAGTGCATTATCTTGAAGTGTTGTCCTTTGAACTCAATCACTTTAGGCTAGTTCTCTTTCATTTATATCCTAAGTTTTGAGCTTGAACTTGTCTTCCACCCTCTTTTGTTCACTTCCTTGCAACAATCCCTACCTTTGATCCGAACATGATTCCTAGTACAAAGCTCAAAGTCAATATGGTTTTAAAGGACTTAAACAAAATAATAAATTTCAGAATTTTAAATCCTTGAATTAGTCCTTGAATTCAATGTAATGAATAAAAATTTATATCCAAATAAGGTTGCGAATTGAATAAGAATTTGGAGAAGAATATTAGGACAATAAAATGATCAAACTTAGCCATTAGAATGATAAAATCAGACCCTAAAGACTTCTGATTTTTTTTGAGGAAAGCTCATATCAAGACTGAAGACAACATAAAATCAGTCCTAACATCCCATTAAGTTCATCACAAATCATGATCCATGGATTTATATGCGAATTATGAATCAAAATGCCAACCAACCATGGTCAAAATCCATTTTTCTCTATAAAGACAAACTTAGACTTTCTGAGGACAAGTCTGAAATTTACCCTCTGGATGAATTTAGTCATCAATCTTGTTGATCCTTGCACAAAAATACCTCCCAAAGACTCCGCAACAACCCCCTTGAAGATTGGGTAAGTTAGAGAATTATGAGATTTTTTCCAAAATCGCCCCTATTTCTTTAAGTCTGCAGACCCTAGGTCTGCAACTTGTGTTTTCAGACCTTAAAATAGCTTCAAATGATGTTTAGAACAATGCCAAAAGTCTGCAATATAGTTAGGATCAAATTGCAATCAAAAGGCAAACCCAGACTTAGGCCAAAAAATCAATTTTCAGAAGTTGTCCTCAGACATTCATTCACAACTCACTCAGCTTGTCCTCCTAAGGACCGAAAATGGTTGCAAATGGTTGGTTTTTACCAAGGAAGACTCAACAAACAAGTTTGGGTTGCTTTGGCTTCCAAATTATTTTTTATGATTTTCTAAAAAAATCGCCCAGTTCTGAGGAAAACTTCAGATTTGGGTCTGCAAGTATGAAGTTTTCAGACTTCTCATGGCTCAAGATGAGTCCCAAGATGCCGCAAAAGGTCTGCCATAGGTCTCAAATCAGATTGTGTTCTTAGAGCAAACTCAGATTTAAGTGAAAAAAAAATCGATTTTGAGAGGTAGTTTTCAGACTTTTGCATGTAACTCACTTACCTCAGCTCTTTAATGCCTCAAATTGGTTGCAAAACGTATGTTTTTCCCTGAGAATCAATCTACAAACAGGCCTTGGTGTGTTTGAGGCTTTAATGATTTTATATGATTTTTCCAAAAATCACTCCTGCCTCTTTAAGTCTGCAGATTTGGGTCTGTAAACCTCCTTGTTTCAGCCCAATAATGCCTTAAACCAATTGCAAAAGGCAAGTTCCAGGCTGGAGATCAATCTTTTTGGCAAGTTCCAAGCTGGAGATCAATCTTACACACAAGTTTGGAAATCTTAGCCACTTGAGAATTTTATATGAATTTTCCAAGGAAGTCGCCCAACTCTGAAAATCTGCAGACATGGATCTGCTAACACTTGTGTTTCAGCCCTCTAATGGCTTCCAGAATCTTTAAAAAAATCCTCCTTGAACCTCCAACACTAAACTTTCAGCTACAGATCTTCATTGAATGGTGAAATCTTTCTCTTCTTTCAATTTCCAGCCCTCTAATGGCTTCACTTTGAACATTCAACCAAGCTGCCAACCCTTTCTTGCATCTCTATTGCAGCTATCATTGCTCTTTTAAAGGTAATTTAGTCTTGTATGCACCTCCCACAAGCAATGTGGGATTAAAAAAACTCCCACCTTCTAGAAGCTTCCCTTTTATTCAATTAATTTCCCATGTTTATTTTGTTTATTAAAAAAAAGGTCATTATGGGAAAAGCGATCCATGTATGGATTTTTCAAAAATTGGCTAAGTCCCAATCATTTTTCCAAACTTGCCATCCATGGATCAAAAGGGTGACATCCACACATCAATTCCATAGATCCACAGTGGGGAAAATTTACTAGTGTAAGGATAAAAATCATTTTCACACTTCGAAAAAATTTCATCTTGTTTGCTCTTAAAGGGGAAATTAGACTCATGTCAAGATAGTTTCAAAGAAATTTTTTGCCTTCCATCATTGCTCTCAAGGGAAAAACAACCCATGGATGGACACTTTCCACACTCAGAAAAATTTTCACTTCCATAACCACCCTTGAGGGAACAACGACCCATGTGTGGACAATTTTCACACTTCGAAAAATTTTCAATTCCATAACCACCGTTGAGAAAAAAACGACCCATGTGTGGACAATTTCCACACTTACAAAATTTTCAATTTCACATTTCCTCCCAAGGGAAAAATGACTTGGGTTTGGATTATTCCATCTTCACTTCCAAAATTTGGCTAAGTATAAAACCAAAGGGAAATTTGCCTCATGTCTAAACTCTTCATTTTCTTCAATCTCTAGAGATTCCAGTTGGGGGAAAATCATCCCTCGTCTGGATAATTTCAACACTAGGAAAAAATTTCAAGTAAATGATATCCAGAGTGGTGGAAATTCATAGCATGTCTGGATTTTATCCCCAACACTTAGAAAATTTTTAGGAAAATGACAATTAAAGTGGGGAAATTCATAGTAAGTCCGAATTTTGGCCAATTTTAGTGGGGAAATTCATAGTAAGTCCGGATTTTGATCAAAATAAGTGGAGAAATTCATTATAAGTATGGATTTTGATCAAAATAAGTGGGGAAATTAATAATAAGTCTGGATTTTGTGTATTTTTATAAAGACAAATTGAATTTCCTTAGGATTTTGGCCATTTTAAGTATGAAAAATCAATTTCTATAAGGATTTTAAGGTCCTTATGCATGGAATATGCCTTTATATGTAATTTTGGGCTAATTGACAAGCCAAAATTTGAATACACTTAGGCTTTTACGTTCAACCCACTATAACTTGACCCCAAAGGACTTCAATTTTAGCGTTCCCACTTAAGATCGCAACTTGGCCACTTGATTTCTTTACCACCCCTCAGACTTTAAAAGCTTTGGACTGCCAAATATACTGCCAAAACCTAACTAATCTAACGACTACGAGCGCAAAGAGGGGGTCCCCATTTGCAATGGGGCAATGGTGTGAAAACCTCACAACATGTCCTTATATAGCTAAGTTGCACCTGCTGGTTTTTTTGGAAAGTTTTCAACTTCTTACTATAATGATCAAACTGTGGAAGCTCTTTTCTCATATTGGCAATTTGTGTTTGACCTCTATCATCCAATCGACAACTTCCTTAGTAGCAACTCTGTGCAAAATGCCTTTAAATTCTTGAATAATTTCATCAATGCTCTTCATTTTAGCTTGTTCTTTTGATTGCCAGAATGTACATGATAATGCCTTCACAAAATCCTCAGCCCGCTGCATCAAAGTGTTGACTGATTCATGTTTATCCAAAATCATATTACGCCGCTTTCTATGTTCTTTGACATCCAATTTGATTGCCCATGACCATACTGCCAGTAAATTTGTCCTCTGGCTCAAAATTTGCAGCTGCCTAACAACTTATCTACGCTCGTCTTCTTTATTATCTTCAAAATTGGGAGGAAGTCCTCCCACATGAGGATGGTTTCTTCAATCCCTGTATCTTCCTCATTTGAAACCATATTCTTCAAAAACTGCAACTCCTAGGCCATGGACTTGTAGCAAAGGGGTGCTACTCTTATTATATCTTCACATGTTTGTTCTATATCCTTCCTCCATTTTGTACATGCTTTCAAAATCGGGTCACTGTGGGAGGACTGCCCTCGGGCTTCCAATGTTGCTCGTAAGCTTGCGGCTAGATCCACATATCAATTGGACCAACCAGTTGGGTGATGAATCTCTTTAACTCTTCGACTTACATCTCCAAGTTGACCGGTTTAAACCTATCATCATTCAGCCTTTAGAATACGAAAGTGACAGCCAAACTTAACAATGCTTGTTCCCCTTCCCGAGTGGGCTCCCCTAAAGGCATCTCCTCCATTGAATAATCCTCTGGGTTCATCTCTTCCTCAAGTTTATCTACAAAAGGAATTATTACTTGAGCCTTCCAACACCCCCTCCTATCTGCAGATACATAAGATATCCCCTATGCTTTCTCCTTTGGCTCTCCTTCCTGAAGAGCCCTTCCTAGTGCTAAGAAGTCTTGGACTTCAATTTCCTTATAGCTCCTCTTTCTGGGTTGAACAACCTTAGTTAACCACACAGGGGTGGCATTTGAAGAAAGGGGCTAGTAAGCTTTCCATCTGAAACAGCCCTTCTTGTTCTACTACCTCCTCTTCTTGTTGTGAAGACAAGACTTGTTGAGGCAGAGGTGTGGCAACGTGACCAGAAGAAGGAATCTCTTGATGTTCCTCTTCTTGATTAGAAGTAACCTCCTTCTCTTGCTCTTGTCCTTCTTCCCTTTCCTCTCCTTTATTTATTTCTTCTTTTGTGTGTGGCTCTTATTCTATGAGCCCTTCTTCACTCTCATTTAAGGGGGGCTCTTGCAGACCAACCTCTTCATCAATACTCAAGGGAACTTCTTCCTTCGTCTGACCTTTTTCTTCATCTCCCTTGGCATCTAAATCTCCAAACATGTCCAGTAAGGACACTTCTTCCTGAAAAGGCTCAGTGGGAGCATTTTGGATTGGGGAGCCTGCACCTGCAATGTCAGAAGAATCAAAATTATAGAACTCATCATCCCCAAAGAGATCCTCTTTCCTTCTCTCAGTCTCCTCAACCTCAAGTTCAACTACTAAATTTGACCCCACATTGTGGGCTTTAGACATTCCCAATATTGATTGTTCCGAAGGTTGGCCCTCTTCTATTGTACTTGTGAGAGGGGGTTCAAACAGGTTCTCCTCCAAAGACTATCCCCCATAATTCAAAGTTCAAGCCATAGTCGCAACTGATCTAGTTCATTTTCTTCATCCCATTACCAAGGTGGGCCCAATATCTTCTTCATCATCCTCAAGGACCTCTACAACTATGGGCATTGAAGGGGAATCCTTTCTTATTCTTTTATACACCTTTCCCTCGCATTGGGAGTTTTGTCCTTGCTGATTTTGACCCTAAAAGTGGGAATCCTTTGTTTGGAGGAGGGTGTATATGTTGATGCAGTGGGGATAAGAATAGGTGCTAAAACAATAGCAGCAATTGGTGGTGTTATAGCAATAGTAGTTGTATTTGTAGGTGTAAAAGTGGAAGCACCACCTTGTTTCTTCTCTTTCTCCTTCTTTTGCCTACCAATTTGCATAGGCACTCAAGTAGCAAAAGGTCCTGCATGCCCCGAGGCTTCCCTAGTGGTGGATGTGGAGGTAGCCTACTTGAATGAAGGAGTTTTCTTCCCTTTCGAAGCATCACGATGTGCCTTTGGGAACCTATCCACTCCTTACACCATGGGTACCATCTGAAGTTTGAATGGCCTACTCAGCCATTCCTAGGTACTATTGCGAGGTTTTCATACCATTGCCCCATTGCAAATGGGAGACCGCCCTCATTTCGCTTGGTAGTAAGGCAGTTGTTCTAGGTAGTCTTAGTTTAGTGGCAATTTTCAAGTCTCTGGGTCTAAGAGTAGAGTTTGAGCAACCTGGGCGTGTTAGGGGGTCGAGTCAGTTAGGGATATGAGTGAGAGCTGAGCCAAGCTAGTCAAGGATGTGGAATTAAAAGTCAAGAGATTTGTGATGAAATGAATTAACCAAAGTGTAAAAGGATGGAATGAAAGATGCAAAGCAAGAAGAGATGAAGCTTTAACCTAAAAAGGAACACTAATGGAAGCGTGCTAATTCCTAAAATTTGGCCGTGTCTGAAATTTATTAGTATCTACCAAAATCTAAAATCTCCATTATAACTCCTATGAATCTGAAACCACTCTCAAACATCCCAACAGTATATACATAAAATGTAACTTAAAATATAATAAATTAAAAATATGTGACTTGTACTTTAAATGTTATAATTTATGTTCCAACTGCCACTTGAGCCTCTTAATTTTGCTTGCCACTCCTCTTATTTCAGCTTGCCACTTAGAGGTTGGATTTTTGCATGGCATTGCCACATGAAGATAAGAAATTTGCAAGTCATTTTTGCCACTTGCCACATAGAAGTTGAATTTCTGCAAGCCTTTTTCCACATCAACCTCTAGTTTCCACACCTCGTATTTGGCAATTGCCACATAAGCCTTGGATTCTTGCCACTCCCAAAAGGCATACAATTCGATGAAAATGGAAAAGAGGTAGGGGAAGTCATCCTTGGAGGAGTTAGGGTCGTTGAACAATAAGCAATCATTAACTATTGGCAATTGAGCATTTAATGAGGATCAATTTTATTAATTGCCAATAAACTTCAAGGGCCATGAAGTTAATGAGGAGCTATGAATTTGATGCCAAGAGCCACAATTTTAATGGAATGGGTGTATATTAATTTATGGGCCACGAATTTAATGAGGAGCTATGAATTTGATGCCAAGAGCCACAATTTTAATGGAATGGGTGTATATTAATTTAATTTTGTTTCTAAAGGCCAAGTCGACCAACATTAAGGAGACACACCCCTTGATCATAATGGCATATATAATTGGGTGTTGAAGCCACTTCGACACCCAGTTCAAACCAAATATCAGTTGCAGATAAGACATCAAGTGCAGATCGAATTAGAGGAGAAGCAGAGCGAATTTCTTCTACAGCAACAGTAAAAACTTTATTGATCATTCAAATTTTGGAGAAAACAGCAGTTACATTTGGAGGCCAATACGAAACACTTATAAATCTGGGCAAAGAAAGGAATCAAGATCTGATCCGATCAATGAAATCAGGCTTATACATTGTAGATCTGAATCTTGCACCCAGAATTGGATCATCAGTAGCAAGGTTAGATTAAGGCCAAAGGAGCTGAAATGGCGAATTCGACTAAATATGGAACTAGGATGGCAATGGTCAGGCATTTGGGTTTAAGCTATTCAATGGCATTAAGGGGGCATCGAGGCTTGGTTAAGGACAACTTAGTTTGATTAGCAAAGGTTAGAAAAATATGGTAAACTCTTTCATAAGTTCACTTTGCCACATCAAGTAGTGGAATCCACCTTGTCATGCATCACTCTGCCACATCAAGCGGTGGAATCCACCCTCTCATGTGGCAGCCTTTGACACATGAGGCCTACAATCCTACCATATCATGTCAAGTTCTCAAATTCAACCTACCCAGTGAGGACTTCAAATGCAGATGGCTGTCAACATTTATAGAGCAAATCACTAATGGTTATGCTAAATTCCAAGTCTAAGTTTTGTCATGCCAAGTGAGAATGAAAATCTGATTTTATGTCTATGCTGAAAGTTGCCGAATCAAATTGACACTTGGATACAAACCTTTGATTTTGTCTTGGCATAGGATTCTGATTTCTAAGTTATGTTTGCTTTATTGAGGTCTGATGTGCTGACTTTGATAATGCCTTGACATATGAACTGGTGGAATCCACTTTTTCAAGTAGCATTTTGACACATCGAGTGGTGGAATCCGCTTCCTCGAGTGGCAAACCTTGATGCATTAGCTCCTCAAATCCAATGTCTAACTTAGTCTCACAAATTGTTTAAGTTAAATTGCCATAAAGAAGAAGCAAAGATCAAGTTGTCATTTAACTCCTTGAATATGATTTTGAATGCTATATGAAATTTGGAATTTTTTCAAGTTGACAGATCAAGTGGTGGAATCCACTTCCTCATGCAGCAAGTTGACGGATCAAGTGGTGGAATCCACTTCCTCAAGTGGCAATCGCCACATCAAGTCTCCAAATCTGACCTATGGAAAATCATTTGGGAAATTTCAATAAACACGGCCAGCGAGCTATCATTGCATAAAGATCGATCTAAATGGGAAAATAAAATCAATCCAACTTGAAATGAAAACATTGGGGTTTGCAATGAAAACATTGAACATGGAAAGTAAACCATCGACTTTGGCAATCAAACTTGGATGCAAATAAATATTGCCATTAAATAAGAATGGATCTTGATGAGAACCATTAAATGCCAAGCATGTGCATTTATCTTAGTTGCCGATTCGGATTCGAGGACGGATTCGGGTTCGCAAATCCGGTTCGTGGATTCGTAAAAAAAAATTTCCCGTTTTGGATTCGTGAGCATATATATATATATATATATGCATTATATATCCAAAAATATAAGAGAAATATACATAATTCTAAAACTAAATCATTTCATACTATGAATCTATGATGCTTGATCATTAAAACTTCAAATAGCATACTTGATCATTGATCTATGATTCTATGTTGACAATTCTAAAGAAAATCAGCACATTGAATTAGTATTACTGAATTACAAAATGACAATTCAAAATATTGTTCATTAAAGTTTGAGACATGATTCAATGTTCAATGGTTCATCAATCAAATGGATTATCAAAAAAATCTGGATCAATTGGGTCTCCAGTAGCTGCAAGTGTTTGACCAAAATCATCATTAATGGAACCCAAAGTTCCACTAGCACTAGAGGGTACTATCTCATCATCATCATCATCACCATCATAATCCACATCAGCCAAAGGGCTTCTAGCAAGATCCTGAATGGTCATATCTAGGTCAACAGACTCGGGTGCTACATCCCAAAGCTTCGCTGGCCCCTTCTTGTACTTTGGATCCTTCCGTGACAGGAGACGCAAGTTGTTGTGAACATACACCAAATCTTCTGCTTTTTTTTGCAGCCAACCGGTTATGCTTGACTGAGTGGATAAAGGAGTAAGTACTCCAATTCCGCTCAGCGGCAAAAGAGCTTGCAACCTAGAGAGAAAACCAACAAAATTAAAAAAATACAAGATAAATTCAAGAGCGTTAAGTATTAAATTCTACAATGCAAGTGACAAAACAAAAAGAAAAAAAAACTTAAAACTTAAAAACTTACTTGTGATAGAACCTTAATCGCAAGAGGTTGGAGGTATAGATAATCTTGCGCATGAAGATACCACCATGTAACAGCATCCATTTTGCTTTGGTCATTGATAGCAGTAGGGCCGAGATCTCTTCCTAAGATAAATGATCCAAATTCTCTCCTAACACTTACCCCAATATTTGGATCGCAGAAGATTTTATCAAATGCCTTCTTATACCCACTGGCAACCTCAGCATCTCTATATGGTGCCACTCTACCTAGAATACCAAGTACTTGTGCGCTATAGTACCTGGGAGAAAGAGCATATGCTAGGAGGTGCAAAGGTGTGGTCATCTTGTTCCAACAATGAACAACCATTGCTTCCACCTTTT
This sequence comes from Chamaecyparis obtusa, assembly GCA_027943335.1. NCBI lineage: Eukaryota > Viridiplantae > Streptophyta > Pinopsida > Cupressales > Cupressaceae > Chamaecyparis > Chamaecyparis obtusa. Next base: position 1,068,484 of record BSBK01000863.1, on the reverse strand, counting down.
TGTATAAGGTGTCCTCAGGATCATTCTCTCCTATGTATGACCTGGGATATCAAATGATGTTCATGTAAGTTATCATTATGTCAATTTTGAATTTAAATAACTCTCAATAAACAAAGATAAAGGAATGTAAAAAATTTATAACTTACCATTTTTATCTTCTCCAACATTGTGTCCATGCTATCATAGATATCCCCCAAGCATGGTAAATCAGTGTCAACAAATCAAAGCATAGACATGATGAGATCAATGAATTCCAACACATACTCCACACGAGTCCACCAATCATCATCTAATATCAATGTCTTCACCGTTTGGGCCCTGACTGAACTGGACTGCTTCCACATGCTCCATTGGTTACTAATAACCATTTGTGATAACGCCTCCTTCACCTTGACAAGCCGTCTCAACACAATTGTGTGAGAGGCAAACCAGGTTTCAGCCACCTAAAACATGTTAGTAGAAAGTTAAAACATGACATAAAAATTATAAAATGATAAATGAAACTAAATAAATTATAAATTAAATTTTAAAATTTACCTTCAACAATTCCAATTTTGAGTAACTTCTGAAAATTGCTTGTGACATATGGTGATTTGTCACAAACATTTGAATCTCCTCACCCTACTCATACACCTATTTCACCCAATCTATTTCGGTGCCAATTGCCTTCATCACTAGATTGAGTGAATGGACGGTGCACGGTGTCCAAAAGATGTGATCATATCTAGCCTCTATCAAAGCACCTGCAGCCTTGCAAACTTTTGCATTGTCCGCAATTACTTGGACAACATTGTGATGACCCACGGACTCTATGGATTCAATGAGAATCTGGGCAATGAACTCTGCATTTTTTACTTCACATTCACAGTCAACCGCCTTCAAAAACATTGACCCCTTGGGGGATATAGCAATTACATTAATTAAAGGACGGTTTTTGCAATCTTTCCATCCATCTGAAACAATAGACACACCTGTTTGGACCCAAGAATCTCTTATTGGTTGTAGTAGGTTCTCTACATTTGTTCTCTCATTTTGTAATATGGTGGTGCGCAAGTTTTCATATCTAGGGCCATGGTAACCAGAAGGTGCTTCATTTATTCTTTCACACATGTCACTAAAATAAGCTGATCTCACAAAGTTGAATGGAACACCATTTGCAAAGAGGCAACGTCCAACTTTGGCATCAGCAATATCTCTTAACTCATTTTAAAAAGCCCTATCTAATGGGCCTCTCTTGCGGGGGTTGTTGTGTGGTTGATCTACATCTTCATCCCTAGAAGGCATAGGCAAGAATGGATGTGATCTAGATTGCATTTGAGTGGGTGGCTGCATTGTTTTCTGTTTACTGGTATAAGAAACTTGTTTCCCTTTTGCACATATTCTATCAGCTTCTTCTTGTTCTTTTACCAAAGCTGCTATTTGTGCAGCTAGCAATCCCTTCTTATCTTCCCCCTCACACATGTTAATCCCTTGACCCCCAGGGCCTAAAAGATGATATTTTACCCAGGAGTAGCAGCTTCTATATTGTGTTTTGCAAAAATTACATTTCCATACATACCCCCCACCTCCAACACATTGAGAAATTCTTGTGGTGTGTCTCCATAAAGGAGACCCTTTATCAATTTTAAATCTTTGAGATCCCTCCCCACCCACTGAGCCTTGACTACTCATTGTTGCAATCTATAACAAAAATGAAAAAAGAAAACTTCAAAACTTATACTTCAAAACTTATCAAAAAAAACTAGAGAATATGGTTCAAATGCATACCTTAATCACTCAAATAGACTGAATAGTGCTTCTTGGAAGGTGTTTGCCACTCCACAATCAAGCTCCTTCGAATTCAATCACCTCACTTCAAGCTTGCATGAATGAGAGAGCAAAATGAGAGAGAATAATAGAGAGCACAATGAGAAATAAAATGTGTTTGGAGACTCATAAAAGGGGTCGTTTTAGGGTTAGAAGCAAAAAAAAAATATAAAAATGCTTTTTTAAAGTCATTGTTTGACTTTTTAGAGACCAACTGCTGCGGGTCCTTGAGGATTCGCGCAGATCCGTGCAAGATCCTCATGGATCCGCCCGGATCTGACGCGAATCCAGACCCGAATCAGACCCGGGCCTGCCAAGGCGAATCTGGTAACTAAGGCATTTATTAAAGGCGAGCTTAATAAGGAAACCAGGCCTTCTAAATTCCAGATCTGGAGTAGCAAAATGGATTTTTACGTGGCACGTTAAAATAGAAAGAGGATATTGAAAAAACATCAAATTGGGGGCTGCTAACACCGATTTTTTTTAGACAATCAGAATGCTGCAAGGCTGCATTCAAGGCATGAAATCAACTCAATAGGAGACGAATTATATCAGATTCAGCTTCAGTTGCAATGAACGCCGAAATTCATCAAGTTTGGTGATAAAATCAGAACTTAAGAAAGAGAAAACGAATTGTAAGGGGACTAATTAGTTTACAGACCTGTAGGTTCCTATTCAAGATTTTGCATGAGCACCAAGGTATTTTCCGTTGGGCTAATGTTTCTACATTGCATTCAATGTTATAGAAGTTTGGATAGTGAAAATTTATAAATTTGAAATTTGATTTTAATCAGCTTTCATAAATTGAAATTCAGGGATATATTTTATGTTGTGAAAGTTGTTCAAGTTATAATTTCTAACCCTGTCATAAATTTAAGATGCAAAAATCTAATATAAGGTGTTGTGTGGCAGGTTAAAGAACGGCGAGTACAAGCAAGGTACACCAAGTTGATGTTGAAGATCAAGAGGCAAGTGCAACATCATGATTAAGTCTACAAGAAAAGGGAGAAACTTGGGCAAACTTGAATTTCCTCCAGAAATCCAAGTTCAATTGGATAGTCCAACTACATGCCACACTTACAACAGTTCTACAAGTGCAAGGTCAAGTATAAGTTCGAAAGCATGTCAATGAGGAAATTTCAAGATCAAGACATCATGAATGTTTACCCGCTGAGGTAAACTTAGTATCGCACAGACATCGTACGGGAAATATAATAAACACAGAATATATCAGAGAATAATAAATACTTTCATTAATCATTCGAGACTGGCAAGTACATTTATATCATAATGATTATACAATATTATCTCCCATGTCCAACCTCCGAGAGAGTATATAAAGTACCCGAAGGGCCATGACCGAAACGTCGTGACGTAACTGTCTAACCTCTCAGTCACTAACGACTGAGAGTAACATAATACTTTACTAACATAATAACCCGTACATATAATTATCCCGACAACATCATCCCCCCCAAAAAAACAAGTCGTCTCCGACGACTTACAACAACAGGGAGATGAAATACACCACATAGAAGAAGAAAATCACTGAGAAGGGGCAGAGGGGCATCCCTGAAAAAGCTGAAGTGCCGCCCTCCCCAGCAATGCTACGTCCAGTAGGTCTTTTCCGTCACATCCCATTCCTCTCGTGCCTGCACCAAACTTGTCTCCAAAACATACTGTTCAGCTATAGCCTCCGCTAACACCATACTGTCTCCCTAGCCAATCTGACCTTGATAGCCACCCGTGCCAACTTCTCTACTTCCAACTCCTGGGTACGCTGAGCCAAGTGTTGCTCTACTGCCTCCAACTGGGTGGTCAGCTCCTCCCGAGCTCTCGATGCATCCACCAAGACAGTCTCACGTCCAGCCAACACCTACTCCAAGTGCCTCAAAGCATAGTACCCCTCTTGAAAGACTTGGTCCAGTGCTCTCTTCACCTCCGGCATGCAAACACTCCATGCCTGTAGCAACTCTGATCTCATCAACAGGTCACACTCTCCAAGGGCTGATAATTGAACCGACTGGGGGTCTAGGGGGCAACGCCCCCAGCGGGGTCGAGGGGTAGCACCCCCGCGGGGTTCTGGGGCAGAGCCCCAGGCGCGCTTCTGCAAACCGCTTATGTTTCCATTACTTCCTGCTCATGCCCTTCCCTTTGGTACCATTCGTTCTTCAATATGAGCTGCTTTGTTTTGTCGTCGTTTTTGTTTTTTTTTTTTAGAATACCCAATGAATTTCTTCCTTCATGCTTTCCTCTTCACACGTCCCAATGTCGTGCTCGCATGATGGAAACGCAGCCGTACAGGTGCCTAATCAGCTTTTCCATGAATGGCCATACGGCCAATATCAATACACACTCGCTGTCTCCTTTAATTTGACTGTCGTACGGTCGATGTTATAAACCCTCCACTCCCGCAACCTGTACGGTGACGTACCTTCAGCCCTGCGGTGTTCTCCGCTCTCCGTACGGCAGGTTAGACTGCTCAGCGTGAATGTCGTACGGCAGGTTCATCTCTTATACGCGTTCACAGTTTTGTTGCCATACGGTGTACGGCATTTTAAACTTGTGTGCTCGTCTCTTCTTCCGTACGGCACCGTACAACACTTTGTAACTGTCGCAATCACAACAATGATACCGTACGGTGCCGTACTTCCTTGCTACCGTACGGTGATAACACTTCAAAAAAAATAAATTTATTTTTATTTATTTTTGCTGTGTCGTACACCCTTCTGTGTCGCGTCTTGTTTGTCGTACGGCAGTCGAATAATGTATTTTATAGCCTTTTTAAGCTTTTCATGTGCCGTACGGTGCCAATTTGCTTCTTTCTTTCTTTTTCTTTTTCTTTTTTTTTTCTCATTTTTTCCATTTTTTTTATTTTTTTTATTTTTTCCACCGTACGGTCATGCATAGCCGTACGGGTAGTTTTCAATTTCTTGTCCGGAGGCTTCTCTGGTTGTCCCCTGTCTAACCGCTCGAGTTCTTTTCCATCCTCTCGGTTGCTCTGTCCCTCCTCTCGGGTCCATCCTCTCCGAGGAAGGTTTCAATTTGGTCACGTTGCCGTCATGTATCAGTTCGTCAAGAGTCCACAGAGTGTGCAGTCGTTCCCTCTCCCTGTCGCCGAGTCTATTTTCAATGGCGATCCAAAGACTTGGAACCATAAATTCTACAAGGACCACGGCCTCTTGCCCGTACATAAGAAGAAAAAGGAGAATCAAGATTTTGAAGACTGCGGTCCTCCACACAGGATTCCAATTGTCTCCCATAACGATGGGTTTCAGATTTCTCTCATCCCCAAGATTTATTTTTTCCAACTTTGCTTCTTTGTGCCAGATGGGTTCCTCCTTCCGAAATTCCTGGGCAGGGCTTTCTTTCCTTTCGACTTCCCCTTCTCGGTATGTTGCATATTCCGGAGGGAACTCACTCTCGGCTTCCTCAATCTTCAATATGTTGCAGGACGGCGGAAATAATTCGTAATCACCCATTTGCCAGTGGAATAGACCGTCCATCGAATCTGTATCATCCTCCACTTTCAGTATCCCTTCGGCATTAGGTTCCATGTTTCCTTCCTCTCCGCCCATCCCGTCGTCTGACTCTAAATCGGATGCCATTTCCTCCCCAACCATCTGCGTGTTGAGGTCCACTACAAACTTCCTTCCCCCCTTTTCAAATGCGAGGGTGTTTTTCTTCCAATTATGATCAGCTCGGGCCGTCACCAACCACCCTCTACCCAGGATGGCATCATACCCCTTCTGCTTAAGAGGGATTACAACAAAATCTAAGGTGAAAGGCTGGGTTCCAATAGTCACCTGCTGCGCTATCAGTGTACCGAGAGGCTTAATACCGTGCTGGTCGGCCCCCAATAAATTGAAAGTCGGTGGCCACAACGTCGGTTTCCCCAAGCTTTTCCAAGTTTCTTCCAGGAGGACATTGACGCCCAACCCACCGTCGACAATTGTGTTCGTGAGGATGGTACCCAAAATACCCATCTCCACCACTGCGGGATTTCGCCCATTATTTATCGATAGCGTCATGGGGTCGGCTGCAAAGCCACTCGTGATCTCCGTTCGTTCAACCGTGCTTGCTGGAATGTTTTGCCCAAGGAATAGAGCCGTTTTGAGATGCGGCATCGTTTCCAATAGGTCCTTGACCGTTACTGGTACCTCCAATTGCATTATCTGCCTTAAAATATTTTGTTCGACCATTGCTCGAGTAGAAATGCCGACATCTATGGAGTCCCTTCGGTCCTCCATACCCTTCGCGATCTCAGCCTTCGCCTCGAGCATCCTTTGTTTCTCTGTCGGAGGGTGAGGATATGTGGCCTTCTTCATTTGCCCGCGTGTGATTGCGAGGACCTTCTCCGTGCCCCCTCGTTCCATGTCTAGGATGTTGCAGCCGGGCTTCGGACAATTGGCATCCTCATGGTTCCCCGATCCGCACCACCGACACAGTTTTAGTGGAGCGGTAGCCTCATTCTGACAGTCACGGGCATAATGTCCCCATTGGTTACAACTCCTGCACTGTATCATGGGCCTCCCCTTCGCGTCATACTGGACCCGCGGCTTGTTCTCATCATTGCCTCGGCCTCCCCGTCGGTTGTTTCCATACCCGCCGAATGATGGAGCATTTTGTTGTCCGCCAGTACCAGACGTGGAAGGTTGCTCCTGTGCATAGAGCACTTGTTGATTTCTCGCCCTCAGGTTGTAGGGACATTCTTTAGTGGAATGTCCTGTGATTTGGCAGATATCGCAAAAAGCCTTCTTCAGACAAGAACCTTTTGTGTGGCCTGCTTCTTTGCAGTCTGTGCACCACATAGTGTCTTCCTCTGCTTTGCTCGAGCCTCCCTTGGTGGCCTTCAGTTCTTTCATCATCCTTGCCAGATCTTTTTGTAGGGCCAACACTTTCTTACTCGATTCGCCCTCGCTGCTTTCTGCCTCCGATTCATCATCCGAAGACTTAGTCTTCCTGGAGGTCTTATATTCGCTCTCCAGATCCATTGCACGGTTGTACGCATTGCTGTACGATGTGGGCGGGACAATTTTCATTTTCTTCCGAAGGGAAGCTTTTAGTCCCTCCACGAACCACCTTTTCTTGAGTTCGTCTGCCGGGGCTGACTCCATCTTCCCTATGAGTTCCTTCAGTCGCCGTCCGTAGGCACGAACAGACTCACTCTTCGTTTGCTTGGTATTGTAAATCTCCGCCAGAATCTCATTGTCGTCCCTTAACAACTGAAATTCCGTCTGGAAGGCCTTTTTCACATCATTCCATGTCGTCAGGCCTGTCTTGTCTACATCGGAGTACCAGTCAATCGCTCCCTCCCTCAATGTTGCAGGGAATTGGCGGATCCATTCGTCCTGGTCGGTAACTCCATTGGCAGCCCATATAGTCTCACAGGTCCGGCAATGCCGGACAGGATCCTCCTTCGCTTGGCCTGTGAACTTGGGCAGTTTTTGCTTACTCGCAGCCATGGTAGGTTGTTGCCTTCGCGAGGGATTCGGTACTCCGACACCACCTCCTCCTTGAGTATTGTGTGTAGTGTTCACTAGTGGCACTTGCTCGTGCGGTAGTTGTGTGACTGGTGGGACCGTACTGTGTGGAGTCCTTGGTTCCAACGGAGGGTTCACCTGTGCGTTCGCAGTGCCTTCGGCCGTACTGTCACTGGCACCTCCGGCAGTACCGTCACCTTCGACTGTACGATTCCCTTCGTGGTCTCGGTCCTCCGCACGTGGTGTACGGGTCAAATCTTCAAACTGGTCTCGCTCTTCTTGAAGTAAGACCTGTCTCAATTGTGTTTCCTCGAGTAGTTCTTCCCTACTCCGCACTCTCCGATGCTCCGGCGAAGTGAACTGTTCTCCGTCAGCCTCTGCACCTTCCGTACCACTTCCGAGGTTCCCTTCGGGCAACCCTCCGGCAAGCTGGTCCTTGGCAAGTTGCCTCAGCCTATACCGACGTTCACGTTGTTGCGCGGAGATCAAAGCCTTCTGTGCGGCTTCGCCTTCGTCATCTTGTGCCTTTTTATTTCTATCTTTATTTAAAACATTGGGCATAAATCCTTCCCTCAACTCTCTTCCCGAGTACGTCTAGGCAACGGCGCCAGATGTTTACCCGCTGAGGTAAACTTAGTATTGCACAAACATCGTACGGGAAATATAATAAACACAGAATATATCAGAGAATAATAAATACTTTCATTAATCATTCGAGACTGGCAAGTACATTTATATCATAATGATTATACAATATTATCTCCCATGTCCAACCTCCGAGAGAGTATATAAAGTACCCGAAGGGCCATGACCGAAACGTCGTGACATAACTGCCTAACCTTTCGGTCACTAACGACCGAGAGTAACATAATACTTTACTAACATAATAACCCGTACATATAATTATCCCGACAACAATGAACACATCAAGATTTCAAGTACAAATGCAATTTCAAACAAATGCAATGAGAACATTTCCAAGGGTAGAGAAGACAACATGAAGGCAAAACAGTTTGAGACTATGAACCACATAATTGAAGGCTTGATAATGTTGAGTATCAAGAGATATTTTCTAGTCATCAAGAGGTATTAATCAAGTCTATAAGATAAACATGCTGAGGTGGCATGCGTTCACCTTCAACCAATCAAATTATGCCAAGTGTCCCAATGAAAGAGCTCAACAAAATCATGTCTAGATTCATTGAATTTGCAAAAAAAGGGAAAAGTCAAAGAAAATTATCTACTAAAGGAAGATTTGTTGTAAGCCCACGTGGTATTTTATAATTGGTCCATTAGTTGGTGGCCTTCTATAAGCTTCTACCTAACCAATTTGTTGATTGAATAATGAAAGCATTGTAATTTTATCATTGGCCCGCAAGGTGGTGCTTCATTCTAATTGACCCATTTATTGGTGCCCTTTATCTAGTGGTTAAACCTAACCTCTTTTCTCATTGGCTCTTGGAAACAGTGTAATTTTCCTATCAGCCCATGTGATGGCGCTTTAATGTAATTGGGCATGCATTTAATTCTTGCAGCAGTTAGTTGGATTAGGGCATTGTTGGCATAATCTTGGCCCTTGATCTTGAGTTGATCTTGGCCCTTCAATGTAATTGAACAACTATAAAAGGCCAAGGCCTCCTCATTTGTAACTCATTTTTTTTAGATTAGCTAGCTAAGGTAGATACTTGTTGTAATTGTTGCCATAATGCTATCAAAGCAATTGTCAATTCATTATTGGTCCTCATGGTGGATTACTTGTATTGCTTTGGAGTATTGCATGGTTTCTACATTTCCTCACTTAAAGCAGGGTTTCATTTCATGTTGATTAGAAATAGAGTTTAGTTGAATGGAAGATATTTTGCATGCATCTTTGGTGAACTCGCTTAGACCAAACCACTAGTTGCTCATTGATTGTAAGTTTGTCTTGCGTAGTTGAATGGCATATTTATGAACTTTACTTTGATTATTGCTTGCACATTGATATGCATCAATGGTTGGTGTTAATGGAATGTTCGTAGTTTGAACATCTTACATTTACTTTAAGAGATCACACTAACTTGGTTGATGTCGATGGCTAAACTAAGTCTAGTAGAGTCACAAAGGCATTCACAATTTCTTGCATTCTAGGAGTAAGATAACTCTCTCAACCCTTATCCTTCGCAATTTATTTGGTTCAAAATAGTTGAAGTAGTTGATATCCATTGAATGAATTAGTGTAAGTCTCATTGTACTACCCAACATATCACATCATTATAACTAAGTGAGTCCACAAATAAAGACCCCTGAGGTTGTCTCATTTGATCACACAATCCATGTACATTGTTTAGCATATGAGCATCCTTATTCAAGAGAGAGTTGAAGATTTGGTGTTTCATTTGGAATACTAAGTATTTGATTTTGCATGTTGTTGTGGCATAAAACTCACATCAACAGGTACACTTTAGAATATGCCTTGCCCTGAACTTTACATCTTGTTCATTCTCATTGACATCGGCATTAAAAATGAGTCAATCAAAATCCTTATCTCTATTGTGCATGGGATGAAGCTTTTCATTGGAATCCCTATTCCTATGGTCATCTAATATGTATATTCCCTTAGCATCCCAAGCCAACTCCAAATCCATTCTACTGTAATCTCTAACTTGGACCTCATAGTCATCGACAAAGTTTGCATAGTGGTCCTCCAAATGAGACTCATACCTGAAATGGGCACCCATCACATGACTAAAAGTGTCGATTGGGACAAACCTCCCCCTTTGTATGGTTATTTCATCTAGCGGATGCTCTGCCCACTCTAGTCTAACAGACTTTGCCACTTTCAAATCTTGAGCAGAATGAGCCCCAACCCTAATGGGGAATTGGAAACAGGCCTTATGCCTATTTACAATCAACCAGTGGGCATCCGCCACTTGTCGACAAAGCTCCATGACAATCAAGTTGTCAAATGGGTACTATTGATGTGAGTTTTGTTCCACTACAACATGCAGAATTAAATACCTAATGTTTCAAGGAGAAATATCAAATACTCAATCCTCACTTGATATAAGGTCATCTCTCTCATGCTAAGCTTGCAAAGTAAGATCATGAAATTGTTGGTCCCAACCGGTGCTGAGAAGGGAGGGGTGAATCAACACTGGCTAAAATTTGAAAAACCAATCTAATAAAATTTAACTAAAACTGCATGCAGAACAGATTCTAACACAGAAATAGCAATCACAAGATCAAAGCAACAGAGAACACCAGATATATCACGTGGAAACCCAAAGCGAAAGAAAACCATGGTGTGAGTAGACCTCACAAATTTTGCACTCTTCTAAAGTGCACCCTGTTAGGAGCCTTCCCTGTTAAAAGATTACAAACGCACTGTTATATGCAACCCGGTTAAGGGATTTAAGAAATAAGGCATGTTAAAGTCTACCTTGTTAGAGGACTTAAAACATCTACACAGATGTCACCCGGTTAAGGGATTGAATACAAGGGACCTGCTAATGTCCACCCAAATACTGGAATTTTGCTATTGCAATTGTTAGAGAGCAATAGAGGGTTTGATCTTCTTGAAATGGCTTTACTGAGCCTGATAAGATCACTGCGTTTATCAACTGAGAGTCATCACCAGGCACCACAGGTATACTCTCCACAGATTGTTGTACTTCCTTGTACACTCTACTCTTCTTTTCACCCTTTTTGTAGCTTCTCTCAGCGTACAGGTTCACTCTTTTTCTTCTTGGCAGAACAAGGGCAAAAGATATTCTTCATAGGCCGAAGAATAAATAGTCTTCTTGCTCTACCCGCTTTTTGCATGCGTGGCCTCCGCAAAGATCTCCATTGGATCCATCATCCAATTGAGTCTCAGATCATAGAGGAAAACAACAGATGCATGCCATGGCTTTTTTTGTTTTATAAAGGAAATGACAGATGTGTCCCACATACTTTCCTTTACATGAATTTTCTCCATGTTTTAATGCCTTAATTGTCGGCATTAAATCTTTCAATTGTGCCTTGCACCGATCTTCTTTATAACACAAAGTCTTCCGGATTTTGTGCAGCAAATCTCGGTCGAAGAGTCACATAAGTGTTGGTCAACTGTGACTTTCACCGGTTCATCAATCTCGATGATATCTCACTGTTCAGAGATGATTGGTTTCTATCCTTAGGTAGTGTACAAGTCTATGTCATCACCTGTCACTCCCCCTTTCTCCGTCTATACCGGTTTGGGTCCTTGGTTCCGACTATATATTTTACCGGTCACTGTTCTAGATGCTCTGAAATGCCTTAATTGGTTACTTGTCGCTCCGGACGTTACCGGTCACACTAACAGTACTCCTCCTTGCTCAATATGTGTCACCAGTTTCATAACCAGTCCTTGTAAACTACACCTATTTACTATTATTGTCAATTGTTCCTGGTGGAATACAATGTTAACCTTAGACATCAATGACAACCCCACTTTGCCATATACCAGTTACATCCTTGTGGTTAATGTTCATAGCCAACAGAAATGACTACAAGGTTCCTTCTATTGTGGATACTCGCTCAGTGAAATAATGTGATTTGTTGGTAATCACTTGGGGACTTACGTTATTCATTCAATGAATATCAACTGTTTTCACTTCTAAAGATTTAGCTTCACAATGTGCAATGAAAATATAGTTTTTGATCTTCTAACTTTTCCACTTCAACTTAAACTTAACTTTGACTACTTCTACTTCTAACTATGAATGCAAGGAATTATGGATGGACTTGGACTCTACTAGATGTAGCTTTATCAATAACTCCACCCAACTAGTGCAAGCTTCTAAGGAACAATTGAATGGTTTTCACATCAATATCTCTTTTTCAATCCCATCAAATGGATGCAAACTAAAGATTCAATAACAACTGAAGTTAAGTGGTTTCAATCATCGGCTTACCACACAAGGCACTCCTACCATTAGCAAGAGGCTAGCGGCCCGAATTTGTCGAGTCAAGCAAGCAAACATCCACAATTACTTCCATTCAACTAAATTGCTTCAACATGAAATAAAATCTACTCCAAGTGAAAGATTGAGGAAACCATGCAACACTTCAAAGCAATATTAAGTAATCCACCATTAGAACCAACAATGAATTATCAATCACTATGATAGCATTATAACAACAATTTGATCAAGTGTTTCCCTTAGCTAGCCTAATCTAATCTAAACTTCTACTATCTCCAACCTTCTAACTTCTCTCTAATGAACTACAAATGAGAAGGCCTTGGCCTTTTATAGATGTTCTATTACAATGAAGGGCCTAGATAGATTGAAGATCAAGGGCCAAGATTTAACCCTACTTAGGGTTGCCAAATTTACAACCAATTACATAAGGGTGCCAAATCATGGGCCAATAAGAAAATTACAATGACTTTTCCAACCAATGAGAAAATAGGACAATGGCATGATTTGATTGACTATGCTTGAATCTAGAATTTTCTGATTGGAAGAGACAATTCAGTGCCACCTCGTCATCCTTATCCTGTAGATCTATTTAAGAACATGTGCTTTGAATCCTGGCTTGTGGAATGTATCTGTTAAAACTGCAAATATTTCTTTCTTGATTGTTAGAAAGTAACTTTGATTAACTCTTCAACTCCTTGAGGATGATCATGATGGCTCATGTTTTTGAATTTCTTGATCCTTCGAATCTCCTCCATCCTTTAAACTTTTCTCAGGTAACCTGGCTTAAATTGGTATGCTTGAACTTGTAAGCTCGATTTGAACTTGGTTGCACTCATAAACTTGATAATGTTGTCTTCATGTGGTGGAATCCTTCCTTGATCTTGAATTCGGATTGCATTTGATAACTCGATGTTGAATCTGCTTCCCATCCTTTGGTTCTTGAGCCCAAATCTGCCTTTGAAGTCCTGGACACCTCCTAGCCTTCCTCATTGATTCACCTTGCAAAAGCAAGACAAAGATGCATTAAGTTTGTAGGATGATGAGAAAAGACAAAATGAAGAAACATAGGATTTTCATGAAACAAAATTCTTCTAGATCCCACCTTCTTCCCTCGATTTAAACCATAGCTTTAACGCAGCCCTAGATTGGATTTCCTAACTTGTTTCAACTAATCTCCAAATTTAGACTCAAGCACTATGCAATAAGAAAATTTAAAAAAATCTGCTCTTCTTTGCACATGAAATAGAAAAGACCGAATCTGAAAGTGTGACTTGAGAATTACTTTAATGGTACTCCTATTACTCTTAAAGAAAAATTAAAATCTGAGAGGAAAACAATCAAATCAATCCACTATCAGTTTGATTCATGAGGGTTAGGGAATGCAAGGCAACTCCAGCCCATCTTCAAAAACATGAAACTCGTTTGAACATACCTTCACATCAGTAAATAACTTCACACTCTTACCTTCTCCCAATCTGGATTACCCCTCAAGACCCTATCAATCTGCCAGTACTTCTTGGCAAATTTGCTGTTAAAATGGGAAGACAGATCGCTGCTAAATGAGCCCAATTTGCTGCCTAATACTGCAGAGATATTACCCCGTCAAACTGGGATGATTCATTGCCAACTTTCTATAAAATTCACTGCTAAAATCTGATGGAATTCGCTGATGTACAGAGCAGAAAACTGATTTTATTTGATAATAAAATGAACTTGTTTAACTCCCTTATATAGGCGCTTGGAGAGATGAAAGCGCTCATTCCCCTAAGAGGCTGACTTGGATATGAACATCCAATGATAACTCATTTTAAATAACTGTTGTAACTGCTTGGGCCGACCTTGTGCATGCAATGAGGAGGCTGGACTTAGTGTTTGGAGGATCTTGAGATTGGTGGAGATTCCTTTGACAAAGGAATTTCTGCCCAGCATTTATGCACCTTAGCTGACTCAAAGTTACCTCTAGTCTCCTCTTTCAAACTCGAATTGCATTCTAAATCGCATGATGACCATCCAAACTCGTGAAGAATTGCCCATAGAGGAGGGCAGAAATTTTTGGTTGTGAGGAATTATGTGGCGGAATTCCTCTGATTAGAGGAATTCCGCCAACCTCTGGCAGTTTGGCTCTCCCCTTATTACTCAAAAACCCATCTCTCTTGATGTTACTTTCCTTGATTCCTTCTTTGCAGCCCTTAATCATTTAGTCTCAATCTGACTTTGGCCATCACAAAGGGGCGGAAATTCTCATTTTGGAAAAATTTGGTGGGCGGAATTCCTCAAATCAGAGGAATTCCGCTACTATGGGTTTCACTTTCTTCATATTACAACTCAAAAAACTTGCCTCCCCACTTCACACTTGGCAGATTTCTCCTTTCATAGCCTTAATCATTGACTTTGATCCAATCTTGGCCCCTCTAAAGATGGCAGAAATCTGAGAATCGGAGGAATCCAAGGGCAGAATTCCTGTGATCTCAGGAATTCCGCCAACCACGACTTTATCATTTTTGGCATCAAAACCCAAACTTACTCAAAATTCTTCCTTCTCCGACACTTAGCCTAATTAGCCCCGCTAAACTCCATTCTTTCCCTTCGAATTCCAAGTTGCATCAAGAAAAGGAACTATAAGGTTGGCGGAGATTAATTCCCATGGCGGAAATCCTGAGATTGGAAGAATTCCGCCATCTGCTACTCTCCTCATTTTATTTCCTTTCTTATACTTTAAGTTATATTTGTATAAATACTATCAGGATGTTTGACATAGGTTTCAGCTTCATAGGAGTTATAATAAAGATTCTAGTTTTGGGGGGTCTTCAAAAAATTCCAGACAGCCAAATTTCAAGATTTAGCACGCCTTCAGCATTCTAACCTCCCACAACCTTTCCTAACTTTCTAAGGTCAAATTGAAGCTGGAACAAGGATTTTCTAAAGGTTTTAACTCATTTCATCCCAAATCCTTTAATTTCAACCCCATATCCCTGACAGACATAGCCCACCTCCCACTTACATCCCGGACAGACTTGATTACCCCAATAGGCCAAAATTGCTCAAACTCATCTTCGAACTTGGAGACTTGGAAATTACTGTTGATGTATGTAGCATTGGTCAAATAAATAAAACTACCTATATGATTATTATGAGAAATGATTTATTACATATACATATATATTAATATATATAATAATTGATATTATTTTATATATTAATATGCATATATATATATAGTTGATCTATATTTATTCTTATAATAATTATATAGTTAATTAATAAATTAGATTAATGAATAGACATGTCTCATGAAGGGACATGTCTCTTCTTGTCCTTGTCATGTATAAATACAAAGAGATCGATGCATTTGGAAAATAAATACAATCATAAGGAGTGCTATTTACATTTGCAATGATCCTAAAAATATTAACATGGTATCAGAGCCAAGTTGCAAATGTAAGAGAGTAGTTTGTTGATGGTGAATGTGTGACTGTTGTGAGGTTTTCACACCATCGCCTCAAAGAATTTGGGGACCCCCATTTTTTTTGAGCAAGCCTTAACGATTTTTCTAGATCCGGGTATTTGGGTGCCTTAGCGAATTTTTGGGCGATCCAGAGGTTTTGAAATGAAAATTTTACACCTGGGATATTTTTGAAGTGCTTGGGAGGGTATAGCTTGTTTTCACCTTGTGTGAAACATTATTTTCCTAAACAGTTGATTTTGTCTTTAGGCCAAATGAAATTCAATAGGAATATTTTATTTCGATTGTTAGAAAAATATCTGGCAGGGATAAAATTGCAAATTTTGGACTTGATTAAATTTTGAAAATTGATGAAATTGAATAACTTGAGATTTTCAAAATTTAATTGTGAAATTGGATATTTTGGGAAAATCTTGTAAATTTTTTTTTGGTGGAGAAAAATGGAAATTAAAGAATAAATTTAAAGTTGCCAATTAGAGATAATAAATTGCAAAAATAAAAAAGGATAAAATTGCCAAATGGAAATTAAATTGCAAAATGATTTTTGGGTTGCAAAATAATAAAAAATTAATTTTGGTTGTCATGATTAAATGCATTAAAATCATATTTTTTGGGCTAAGTGTTTGTATTTAGAAATTTAAATTGGGCCCCTTTGTGTGTTAAATTCAACGTATTTTAAGGCCTAGGAGGTGTGAAATTCAAGGCAAGTTATTGGGTCCACAATGGGGAGGGTTTAAAGCTATATTGGAGGCCTAAATGACCTTTTTTCAAAATTTCAATTTTAGGGCCTATGATAATTTCGGATTTGGCTAATTTAAACCGATAATTTTGCACTAGGTTGACCCAATTTTAAATTAAAATAAAATCTCCTAGGGCTGGGCAATTTATTTCATTTAATTCATGTTTAATTTGGCAATTTTAATTTTTTTGTTTTTCCCTCCTCCTACAAAGTCGGCCTTGCTTTTTTGGAGGCAAAATTTGGTATATAAGGGGAGCTCTCCCCCACTTCATTTCACCATCTCATTCACTTCTCTCCTTTTCTCTTGGCAGCAAAAAGTAGTCCGAAAAAGCAGAGCGAAAAAGCAGTCCGAAAAAGCAGAGCGAAAAAGCAGTCCGAAAAGGCAAAGCGAAAAAGCAGTCCTAAAAAGCAGCCCGAAAAAGCAGATCCGAAAAGCAAATTCGAAAATTGGAGAGTTTGATGAAGAGAAGAAGCTTGAGTTGAGGCAAATCAGATTTGTAATAGAAGAATTTATTGATAGAAGATTCATAGCAATCAAATTTTGAGAGTGAATTGGAGAAGGGGAGATTTTCTTGTGGAGATAGAAGATTTTGAAGATCAAGCCCAGCTAATTGCATAGACAAAGGATTCCTAGCCCGTGGGTGAGTGGCCTATCTTTTCCTCTCTCTTTAATTGCTTTCATTTCATTGGTGCTAGTTTAGGTGTTGAAAACTAATTTCAAGAGTAGAGTTAGGTGTTTGGATATTAAGTTGATTACTCGATTGTCTTGATTGGCTTTTTTCTCTCAAGTTCTTGCTTGCATTTCATCATTGCATTTCATCTTAGGAGGAAGATTTGGAGTGATAAGTGTAGTCCATCTTAAGGTAACGGCGGGGAGTGATAAGTGTAGTATTCCACCCCTAGGCGAAGATTGGAGTGATAAGTGTAGTCCATCTTAAGGCAAAGGCGGGGAGTGATAAGTGTAGATTGCATTATTGCATTTCATTTTAGGGAGAAGATTGGAGTGATAAGTGTAGTCCATCTTAAGGTATCGGCGGGGAGTGATAAGTGTAGTATTCCACCCCTAGGCGAAGATTGGAGTGATAAGTGTAGTTTCACCAGCATTGTAGAAAAGGCGGGGAGTGATAAGTGTTTAGGATGGCTGATGTTAATGCAAGCAAGCGACCCAAAGGAATTAATGCTGAAATAGGAGACAAGGAAGTCATGATACCCAATTCCAACTTCCGCTCAAAATTGAAATACGTTGGAGACACCAACATTGGTACCTTTGATATGATTCAATGAAGAGAGAGGTTGAGAGACAGCCAGTCCCCTGTGGCAAAGAGGATCAAATAGTATGGATTTGTGCAAGGAAGTGTTCAGTCTACCCCAGCAACAGACATGATACGACAGAATTGGTTACATCAAGTCATCAAGGCTCACAAAGTCAGATTGCAAATCAGAGTGCAGCGCCTTCATCATGCTTCTCAGTCAAATTCCAAGCTCTACTAAAGGTACATAGTTTGATCCTTGGATGTTTTATTTTATTAAAGAGATTGAGAATGGTTAAGGAAAATTGATTGGATTAGGATCACTAGCATGAATTTAGAGTTGCAACTTAGATAGTGCAAAATCGGAAGCAAGTCTACATGGGGTCCTACTTCTTCAATTCAGGTGCAAGACTACTAGTGATGCTTTGCCAGTCGAACCAAATCTAATCTTGGGGAGATGCATTGCACCACTATGGTTGAGGCAAGTACTTATACCAAAAGGGCAAGGTTGTGGCAGTTCGAACAGTTGAAGGCAGTCAAGGGTTAACCAAGGAGGAAAGCATTGTGGAAGCAGTTGATGAACTCAGTGATGGGTGGATTGTGGAACAATCAAGGAGATATGGTGAGGGCAGGTGCCTAAAACCCAAGGTTATTGAAACAAGGATGCATGCATGCAGATTAAATCCAAATAGGAAGGTTAAAAATGGCAAAGTATTGAAGCAAGGAGGAAAGTGATTGAAAGGTTGAGAGAGGTCAAGTTTGATTTCAAGGCGGTGGCTAAGAGCAAGGCTCTTAAATTGCACAAGGTTCACACCTAAGCAAGCCACCAAGGTCAAGGCAAGATTACCCCAAGTGCATGGAGACCTCACCCTTTCGAGGTCAAAACATCAAGTACAAGCAAGTTCAAGTGGTGGTGAGAAAATTTCTAAGGACAAGCTCAAGCATCCAAGGCTTCATCTCATCTCAAGGATTAATGAACTTTATAAGACAAGGTTGATGAGGTGGCAATTTCATGTGCACGCAATCAAACCATGCCAAGTGTCCTATGTTCTCATTGGTTGACAGATTATTGTAATTTTCTCATTGGCCCACAAAGTTGGTGCCCTCATGTAATTGGTTGAAAGATGGTAACCCTAATTAGGGTTTGTAAGGTTTAATCTTGGCCCTTGATTTTGCCTCTTAATCTTGGCCACTCATTGTAATTTTGAGCCTCTATATAAGGCCATTTGTTCTCATTTGTAAAGGGAGTTATGTTGGAGAATTGTTGCCAAAATACTATCAAAATTGTTCTCTATTCATTGTTGTGACTTGCATGGTGGATATACATGATCATTTTGGTGTATTGCATGGTTCCTCTCATCTCTCAAAATAAAGTAGGATTTCATTTCATGTTGTTAAAGTAAGAATAGAAGTAGATGATTAGTTGTAATGGTGATGTTGGTGAATTTTTGATGAGGATCTTATACTAGGCCACTAGCATCTTGGCGGCTTGTCAAGGAGCCTTGTGTGGTAATCTAGTCAATTGCTCCCAAGTTCTACTTGCATTTCATCTTTCCGCTTGTACTTCAAGTTGGGTTGGAAGATAGGTGTTAGTGTGAAAATCTTAAGAGTTTCCCTTAGAATCATCGCACCAATGGAGGTAGCGCCGCTGGCAAGTCTTCATTAGGTTGATCCCTGTCCATTTGCCAATCTTTCCATTCAGCAGTAGTGGTAGAAGTAATCAGTAACTCCGTAGTTGAAGTTGAGTAGTTGAAGTTGAGTAATTGAAGTTGAGAAATTGAAGTTTGATAATGTTTGAAGAGCAAAGCTGGAAGTGATATAAATTAAGAGATCCTTTAAGTATACATCACTCCCATTATCATCATAGTAAGAATTTGACATCTTTCAAATGAACAACGTAAGCCCGCTGAAGTGATTACCAGCAAATCACATTTTATAACTGAGTTAGTATCCACAGGTGTAAGGAACCTTGGAGTATTCTTATATACTTTTCAAGAGAGGGTTGAGTGTTTGATACGCTGTATCAAGTATTTCAATTGCTATATGTTATGTAGTGGTACAAAACTCACATCAACAGTGACTGTCTTAGAAAACACAGTCTCAGTATGAGGACCATCTCTCACAAATGAACCATTGGATTTTTCTGAATTTTGGATATGTTGGTGATAAACAAATTTAGAAAACTCTCGCCGAAGCGACTGGAGAGAAAATTTCAGGTTCAAAAGTTACGACCGATTGTATACGGGTCTATGAAAAATCTGTAAAAGAGCAAGGTTCCTTCTTTAAAAGCCTAAACCACTTGAAGGGAGATCCAATCAGATTTAAGGTTATCATAGTGTATAGAACCTTTGGATATTCAATACAGGTCATGTGAAGAATTCTGGTAATGTTCAAGAACGACATCATGCTGTGATTTTGCATGATATTTTCTATATGGGCTCACCTTACAGAATGAAATACTTGAAATTTATAAAAGATAAGTATTCCATGTTTTATTAATGCACATAATTTTTTTTTAAGTTTGTAACTATTGGTTAATAAAATCTTATATGCTTCTATCATTGGTATTTTCAGTCGAGATAGTTTAGTGAGCTATTTGTAATCTCTCTCTGACATACCTTCAGGATGGAAGCACAAGAAAATTGCATCCAAGGGAGAAAGAACTTAATGTTTGCAAATGAATTGATGATTGAGACCAAATGCAGAGGGAGTCTGACATTTCAAAAGAAGACAAGAAGTTGATACAAGAACTTGAGCTTTAGAGGGAGCAGATAGTTCAGTCAAGTTGTGACAATCTTGATCATATTGATTGAGAGGGAGTTCACTATTGAAGGTGAAACACTTCTGAGGTAAACTTGACATAATTGATTATTATACTAATGAATCGTGAATTTTTTTTGGGATTGTGTAAATCATGAGGAAGTGACGACTTCCAAATGATTATCACTTGTATTTGTAAAAGTTATTGGAAGGTGACGATCTTATAATAACTTGACCTTCTATTGTGATAGACATCTTGTGATGGCTTAAACAGATCATAATAGATAGAAATTGTGGAAAGAATCACCGATTGAGGCAATCCACATTAAAGCTCGAGAGCTTGTGGATAAAATTACCGATGGAGGCAATCCACCTAAGACCTTGTGGATAGAATCGCCGATGGAGGCAATCCACACAAGAGCTTGTGGATAGAATAGTTGATGGAGGCAATCCACCTAAGAGCTTGTGGATAGAATCGCCGATGGAGGCAATCCACCTGAGAGCTTGTGGATAGAATCGTCGATGGAGGCAATCCACCTAAGAGATTGTGGATAGAATCATCGATGGAGGTAATCCACCTGAGAGCTTGTGGATAGAATCACCAATGGAGGCAATCCACACGAGAGCTTAAGGAAAGAATCGTCGATGGAGGCAATCCACATCTTGAGACTATGTTTCTATTGATTACATCATGAGGATGATGCTTCTATTGCTTACATCTTAGGTTTGATACTATCAGGTGTCATAAGTGTTGACATTGGATTGATTTATCCTCCCTAGCTAAGAGGGAGTGTTGATGTATGTAGCATCGGTCAAATAAATAAAATTGACTATATGATTATTATGAGAAATGATTTATTACATATACATATATATTAATATATATAATAATTGATATTATTTTATATATTAATATGCATATATATATAGTTGATCTATATTTATTCTTATAATAATTATATAGTTAATTAATAAATTAGATTAATGAATAGACATGTCTCATGAAGGGACATTTCTCTTCTTGTCCTTGTCATGTATAAATACAAAGGGATCGATGCATTTGGAAAATACATACAATCATAAGGAGTGCTATTACATTTGCAATGATCCTAAAAATATTAACAATTACTACCATCTAAGACAACCACTTCTACTACTAAAGAAAAAAATCGGGGGTCCCCATTTGCAATGGGGCGATGGTGTGAAAACCTCACAACAAGTACCTAGGGAGCTTGGTCGGCTGCAATGTGCACCATGCCACCCAAATATATGTGAAAGTTCGGAATTGAATATAATAATTCCCAAACCTTTTAATCTATGTTCCAACCTCTTTGCAAAATCTCCTTCAATTGCCCTGATTACTGCAAAGATGAAAACATTGTTCACTATCCTGTAATCTGGCTTTTCCACATTCTTCTTGAGGGCCAATTGAAGGTAGTGTGAATATCCCCAAGACCATGGATCTGATAAGGAACCTACTCTCTTTAGTCCAAGAAAGGTGGCCTGTGCTGCCAACAAATATACCAGATAAGCTGCCATATAGAACCTGGGGTCAGTTTTGATTGCTATCAATTACTCATCGACAGTGTCACTTATGATCTTTCCCCAATCTCTCTTTTCTTTTCCCGATGGTTTTGAGGTATAGCACCATCCATGGTTCTAGCTTTTTAGCCTACAGCAACCCAAATACTCTTCTTAAGAGGGTGACATAGTTCTAGATGTCCTCTCTGAGATAGGCCATATGCAAATTCATTTTGTCAAGTTTGTAAACCTTCCTTGGTCTCTCAAGGAACTATTCATTGGTATGGGCATCAATACCTGGCTCATTATTATAGAATTGTTCTCCATACTCCCTAGATATCTTGGAGTAATCATCATATGTGGGAATGTGGAAGATTACTTCTATGTTGTTTGGCTTGATGTCCAAAATCACTTCTCCTAGTTTCCCAAAGACCCTCCTTTCTTCTCGCTTATAGTTTTTTGCACATGCCATCACCAGGTCTGAGGATTGTATGGAGACAAGGAAGGTTGACGCTTGTATTAATCCAAAGTTCACCAAGGAGGTAGCATCAAAAGATCTTCCTTCAGGTTTTGTCATTCACTTCTGGAACTCCTTTAAGTCCACGTGACTGTGATTCATGTCAGTGATCTCTTGATGGTTATTACCTAACTTGGATGGCTTATGGTATACTAGGAATTAGTACTTCATTGGGAGTACAGTAATTGTAGGATTTGAGCAATACAAATCCACAAAACCCGAAGATCACCTGCATACGAAAACCTCTTACAAAGAGGTAGAGACAAGAAGAGGGCAAGGGTTTGACTCAAAAATATGAAGAAGAAAATATCCTAAATTAATGAATGAATAAAATATACAATGGATCATCCTTATAAAGGAGATCGAAAGCCTTGAAAGGCAAACCCTAGTGCATGTAATAATTAGTTTAATTATTAAAAGACTAATGCATGCAAGTTTATATTTAATACAAATAATGAATGAGTGTTTAAAACAACTAGTGCATGTGTGTTTAAATATAGATAACTAAAAGCAAAGAGTTGACATCTTAAGAAGGGAGTAAAGTTAATTAACATAATTAATACTTTACTCTAACACCCCCCCTTAAGACGAGCAACAATGCAGCAACAAACAATGTAAGAAGAAAGCAAAGGAAACTACAGTGATGAAAGCATAAAATGGGTCCCGGCAACATGGCCTGATGAAGTACCCAGCACAACCAAATCTCTGTAAAACGGAGAAATAGAGAAAACCCAATGGGAAAAAACCCTAATCCAAAAAGAGATAGAAATAGAAGGAAGGAAGGCCTCATCACTAAGACCCCCAAGGACAACTTCCTTCATCCCAAGCATAGAACGCAGCTGAAGATATCGCAGGGATGCAAAAGGTTTAGTGAAGATGTTAGCAACCTGCTTAGCATGGGAATATACTCCAAATGCAGAGAGCCATCCTGAATCAAATGCCTGATGAAATGCATATGAAGCTCAATGTGTTTGGTCCTCTGATGCTCAACCAGGTTGCGGGAAATATGTATAGCACTTTGATTGTCACACCAAAGAATAGTGGGACTATCAAGAGGAAAACCAAACTTTGTCATCAACTGCCGAAGCCATAAAACCTCCTGACTAGCTAGTACAGCTGCTCGGTACTCTCCCTCTGTAGATGATAATGCATGAGCTGTCTGCTTCTTGCAAGCCCATGTGATAGGACCGGAACCAAGACAGAAGACAAAGCCAGAAGTAGACCGTCGATCAGTAGTATCACCAGCCCAGTCTAAGTCTGTGAAACCAACAATGTGAGGATCCCCTGATGTATAGTGAATGCCATAAGTAGTACCTCGAATGTACCTCAAGATACATTTGGCCGCTTGCCAATGACTCTCGTGAGGATCGTGTGAGAATCGAGAGACAAGGCCAACCGCAAAGGAAATATCAAGACAAGTGTGTGTCAGGTACAAAAAACTACCCACTAGTGCTTTGTATAATGTGGGATCCACGATAGGACTAGACCAAGTGGTAGATAAAACAACACCTGACTGAAAAGGTGTGGGAGCAGGCTTGCAATCAAGCATGTTGAATTGCTGAAGCATATCAAGAGCATACCTCTCCTGAAGTATGGAAATCCCATCCGAAGACTAAATAACCTATAGGCCCAATAAATAGTGCAGAAGTCCAAGATCAATCATCTCAAACTGCTCTCTCAATGCGCGTTGAACACTCTGAATCATAGAGGATGAGTTACCTATAATGATGAGATCATCAACATATAGCACAAGTATCAATAGATCAGCCCCATGACGCTGAATGTACACGGTAGGATCGGAATGACAGCGTGTGAAGTGTGAGGCAAGCAAAAAAGAATCCATCTTCTCATACCAAGCCCTAGGGGCTTGTTTGAGACCATATAGAGACTTCCGAAGTCTGCACACCATAGTAGAGTCCTGCACAAAACCTTGAGGCCGCTCCATGTAGATCTCCTCCTGTAGGTCTCCATGCAAAAAGGCACTCTTTACATCCATCTGATATACTGTCAATCCCTGAAAAGCTACAAGTGAAAGTACAAGGCGAATAGAATTCATCTTGGCAACAGGAGCAAAGGTCTCGGAGTAATCAATACCCTCCACCTGTGAAAAGCCCTTCACCACAAGACGTACCTTATACCTATCAATAGAACCATCAGCAACATATTTGGTACGGTACACCCACTTGCACCAAACCAACTTCCTTCCTTTCGGAAGAGGACAAAGATCCCAAGTGTGATTCTTCATCAAAGAAGAATACTCCTCATCCATAGCCCTATCCCACTCAGGCTGACCTGTCGCCTCTGAAAATCGTTGAGGATCATCTGAAATAACATGACTCAATAAACCAATACCAGATGTTTGAGCACGTGTGCGACAAGTATCTGAAGGATCACCTGCCAAAGGTCCAGCTGCATCAACAGTATTACGAGCCCATTTGGGCACATGTGGAACATCTGGTGGAGGTAGGGAAGGTGGAGCATCATCTGACTCTTCCTCAAAGGAGATAGAATCTTGTAGAGGAGAAGATGAAGAACTAGGTAGCGAAGAAGCTGATGATGGAGGATCCATCTGAGGATAGCGCTCATCAAACTGAACATCTCGCCGAAACAAGACTTCTCTGGAATCAGGATCAAACAACCTGTACGCCTTCACATCCTCACAATAGCCAACAAATAAGAGTGGTCGGCTTTTCCTCTCCATGGCTTTCCTTTGAGCATCTAGAATAAATGCCCAAGCCTCACTACCAAAAACTCGGAATGTAGAAACATCAGGCTTGACATGAGTCCAAGCCTCCTCAGGAGTCAAATGTCGTAATGCTTTATGAGGCATCCGATTCTGAATATAGTTGGCGCAATTGATAGCCTCAACCCAAAAGGAAGCACTCATAGCTCGAGACTATAGCATACAATTAGCCATCTCCCGTAATGTTCTGTTCTTTCTCTCTGCAATGCCATTCTGTTGAGGGGTATGAGGAACTGTGAACTGATGTTGTAAACCATGCTCAGTGCAAAAATCTTTGAAAGACTGAATCACATGTTCCCTCCCATTGTCAGTGCGTATACGCTTGACAGAAAGACCAAATTGTTTCTCTACAAATGTCTTA
Source organism: Chamaecyparis obtusa (assembly GCA_027943335.1). Lineage (NCBI taxonomy): Eukaryota > Viridiplantae > Streptophyta > Pinopsida > Cupressales > Cupressaceae > Chamaecyparis > Chamaecyparis obtusa. The sequence continues at coordinate 1,042,922 of BSBK01000863.1, read as the reverse complement.
AAGATTCGAAATGAATCAAAGACATCAGACTTGTACTTCAAGAAGTACACCCATGTGCATTTAGAGAAATCATCAATGAAGGTGAGTACATACCTAGCACCAGAAAAAGGAGTGGGAAATGACATAAGATCACTGTGTATCAACTCCAAAGGTGCCAGAGCTCGTGAGGATCTACCGGACGGAAAGGGATCTCCGTGATGTTTGCCAGGCACACAACCTCGACAAACACCGTCAGTACAAGAGATCTGAGGTAGCCCAATCACTAGCTCCTATGTACTCATCTACTGTAAATATCTCTAATTGACATGGCCAAAACGCTCATGCCAAAGCTTGCTCACTGTGTCTGCTCTGATACCATGTAGGATTTGAGCAATACAAATCCACAAAACCCGAAGATCACCTACATACGAAAACCTGTTACAAAGAGGTAGAGACAAGAAGAGGGCAAAGGTTTGACTCAAAAATATGAAGAAGAAAATATCCTCAATTAATGAATGAATACAATATACAATGGATCATCCTTATAAAGGAGATCGAAAGCCTTGAAAGGCAAACCCTAGTGCATGTAATAATTAGTTTAATTATCACATGACTAATGCATGCAAGTTTATATTTAAAACAACTAGTGCATGTGTGTTTAAATATAAATAACTAAAGCAAAGAGTTGACATCTTAAAAAGGGAGTAAAGTTATTTAACATAATTAATACTTTACTCTAACAGTAATCATATCTCTTTGTGAACAAAAAAGGCAAGAGTTAATACCATCTCAGTCTTATTCAACTATCCTATCCTATAAGCAAATGCAAGCTAATTGAAAGAAACGACCTACAAGCATCAAACAAATACAAGTCAAGACCCTGTTAATCAAAGACCCATCAAGAAACCATGTCTGAATTAACCCTTCATGTAAATTCCTTAAGTGCAGACTTTCGGCATTCAGAGATGTTGACATCCCTGAACCTTTCAGGCTTCGAGAATGTCAAAATCCCCTAAATGTGAAGCTTCAAAGCTCAAACATTTGTCGTTTTGGGAGGTCAGGGTGTCAGGGTCCCTGATCCCTTTCAGGGGTCAGGGATACCGACATCCTCGACTCTCAACAATCGATGAGGTGCGAACTGTTGCATATCTGCGAGGGTTCAAGGATCAAGATCCTCAAACCATCAACATTGAGGAATTATTAAATGTCTCTTAATTTAATCTGATTTAAATGCTTAGTGAGGTATGTTAATCAGTGGGAATTGGCAGCCTCCTACTGAGGAATGTTACAATTTTGCCATTCACAAGCACAAGACAAGACCTAGTTGGGAAATTTAGGGTAAATCAACTATAGTTCCAATCAGGGACATTAAACTCCTTCAAAATTCAAACTTCATCTGCACAAGCTGGCCTGCTTCTTTTGAAGTATATTCCATCAAGACCCATTTTGTGGGAGACAGTGGAAACACAGAAATGCAAAAAGAGGAACATTACTTCTAAATAAGAAAATTTTGCACAAGTATCAAATGATTGTGTATGGACACATATGACCCATTGGAAGGTTGCAGCAAGCATTGCTTTACAATTTACTGCATTGACTGTCAACTTTTACCCAATATCACATACTTTGTGTTTATTTATTAAAATCTTGGAAATGCACATTATTGTGGCAATATTGCATTGCATTTTGAAAAATCACGTGATAGTGTGTAGTTAGCTTTTTTATTTACACCACCTTGTGAAAGCTTGGAACCAGAAATGTATAATGCTTTATAGTTTCTACACATAGCACATACAAAAAAATAAATATGAGCAACAAGTTTTGAATCCCCGTTCCACAAGAACAGCGGCCCATAATCTTAAGGACATGTTCTGAAGATTGTGGTATATTTGAAAAGGGGGCACGCCTGTATGTTGTAAGCTGTAACTGTGCAATCCAGAGTACAGTCACCACCAAATCACAATAAGACAAACTGATGTCTCGGGTGTCAGATCCTAAGCAGGGCTAAATTAACACTTTGAATTCCAGCAGCCATGGTTGAGTGTTAAAATGAAGAATGCCGTGATCATGACCATAGCTCAAGCTCCACTCGGTATATGCTCCCACTATTAAGAAAGGACAAAAACCAGATGAGACTGGATTCAAGCCCCAGTCAGATTTTTGGAGAAATGGAAGGAATAGCACAAAGATTATCATCCTAAAAGTATCAGAGCTTGATAAAACACTCCTAGAAGATCTGAGCCTTTACCATTTTACCAATTAAAAACCAGCTTAACCAGAATGAAGTTCCTGACAGATTTTTGGTGGAATAGAAATTAATAACCGTAAGACAAGGATTCTCATCTTAGAAGTATTCTGAGCTTGATGACGCCCTACCTAGAGGGTGTGAGCCTTTAACAGTTTACATTTAAACAACCCACCATCTTGAAATGGTAGATCAAATGAATGATATGAAGATTGAAGTTAAGAGGATTCTCAAAATCCCTGACCACACTCCCTCTAGGCCCCGCCCGAGAAAAGATCAAATTCAAGAAAAACGGTTCCGTTTTCTGACACCTCTCGCTTGGTGGTAATGCCGTGAGTTCTCCAAAATGAAAAAACACATTGTATATGCCAAAAAAACGTCATGAGACATCTGAAAAGAAAAAAAAATACAACCCACAGATTTCAAGATTGGATTTTGAAGGTGGCTTATGTTTAGCCAAACTCAATGAAAACTGGATTACGTATGTTTCACTATATTTCAAAAAAATAATCAGCCCTAAGTTATCAAGAATAAATTTTGAAGGTGGCTTCCCTGTTTCTTGAAATCTCCGAAAATACATTGATTCATTATTCACTGTATGGTCATGATCTGCAAGCATTTCTTCCCACAGCTACAGTGCCTATCATAAAAAATTAGACCTAAAAAAGACAAGAAATAGGTACCTGTAAATCCTCCCGCAGGCTCTCAATTTCTGCTTCTTTTTTTCCTATCAAATCATTTGCCAGGCGCAAACCCCTCATCTTCTGAAAGCTCACAAAGCTGACCAGAGCAAACGCCAAAAGTAAGAGAAGAAGTAAGTATGATGGAGGTCTTGTCTTGTACACGGCCATTGCTCTGTTCCTGCAATCAATCAATCACAAGTGATTCTTCATGATACTGTTTACACCATCCAGTTTGTTGCATGTCACTAGAATGTGCACAGAACATGAGGAGGTCATAACACCAATAGTCATTCTGGTGGAGGTAAGACTCGTCTTTTGCGCCATGCATACAGGAAAAATAATAGTTTAAAGAATGGGTACCCTTTCAAAATGAAAATGAATGTAGCAGTCCTTGAAAACTCCCAGCTCGCCCACCCATACCAATCAAGCCACCAACTTAGCGAAACACTACCATGTATTTTAGAGATGCTTGTAATGTTCTGAAATATCTTCAAGCAACGACATCTAATAAGTTAAGCTCGCGAGGTGAGGATTATGGATATCGTTGAGACCTACGCCACAACCTAGTTCATATGTTTCTTTCCAGCAGGTCTTATGGACATACTCTTAAGTTGAAACATATGAATAATAAAAATAATGGACTGTTGTTTTTAGAGATTTGATTGTTTTATTTTTTGGTTATTATTTGGGTGGTTCTTTCCTGCGGGCCTTATGGACATACTCGAGTTGTATGTTCATTAAAAATAATGGGATGCTGTTTTCAGATATTTGACTGTTTTATTTTTTGGGGTTAAAAATAATTTATTTGGAATGGGTTTGAAGAAAAATGTGGTGATTTATCATTAAATTATTGTATACAATTTAAAAGATTTGGACAATAATTTTATAGTTTATAATTATTTTTTTATTTATTAATTTTTAAAATATTATTTATTTTTCTTTCTATTGATTCATGTTGGAAATAGTCATTGCAAAAATGTCATATATTTTTTTTATTGATTAATGTAAAAAATAATCATTATAAAAAATAAATTATTGTTTATCTTTTTTACAAATTGTGTGAACTCAATAAATGACTTGAATGACATATGCAATATTATACACATCATATTGTGCATTGTTGACTTTAACATTATGTTGTCTCTTGCATTCATATCTATCCAATTAAATATACATTGAAAAAAAATTTAGACATTAGGTAATGTAAAAATTGTCTTCCTACTTTATGTATTGTCTATTTAACAACTTATCTATTTAATATTTCAATTGTTTTTAATACTTCATGTATTTATTATTTGTATAATATACAAAGCATTGTTAATGTACAAAAATAAATAGATACAAATATTTAAAATCTTTATATAATAACTCTAAATGCCAACTTTTTATTAATTATACTTAATTTATTTAATAATATTTTTTTGTCAAAGATGTTTCGTGTAAAGAAGGGTGCAACATATAAATACCTGTAAGTCATGTGACTAATATAGAACATCACAAAGGGCAACTTGACAAATAACTATGCACATGAATGTTTTAGTTTTTCACTAATATAATTACAACCATCAACTACTCTACCTAACAATAACTATTATATTTAACACTTGTAAGCAGGGACTTAGCGTAATGCATCTCTTGATCTAGATTATTTCACTATCGTCTCAATTATATGTCATATTAAAAATTAAAAAGACATTATCTACCAATTTGAACATATTGATCATTGAGCTCTAGGTCAACCATCATGTTGTTAATGTTGATACTAAAATTTGCATTTAAGTAAGGTAACAACCCTTTGTGGGAAGTTCAATAATAGGGGACTTATATTGTGCATTATTGAACAACATTTGGAGTTTTAGAAACTTGGCTCTTCATCTACTTTCTATTTTGGAGGAAAAAAGAAATAGGAAAACAATGAAAGCAAATCTATCTAAGGTGATACACCATGATGATATTGGTAAAATACTTCAATACTCAACAAGAGTATCACATAATACAATAAAAAATTGTATAAGCCATAAAAAGAGTCATGTGCATTATTCCACAACTTATATAATCATGATCTATTGCAAAAGCCTTAAATAAAAGCAAGGCATATTAAAGATTTGGTGGTGATACATAGTATAATAAGAAAAATAACCATAGAATATCCAACAAAGATTGAAAGGCTATTGGCACAATCGATCATATAGTTTTTTATTAAGAACAAGAAATAAATTATACTAAGATTGAAATAAAATCAAATGCTACTAATATCTAAATCTAGAGCTTGTATTGAAAAGTGCCAATAGAATAAAGAGCCCATCTCTCTATTTATAACACATGGGAGGTCATTTCCCAAAAATACAATGTCCTCTACGGACTTGAAGAGTAAATGTGGTTTCCTTTGATCCTCCTCAGACTCTGCTAAAGGTGAAGGGTCAACCTCTAGAATGAACTATCATTGCATAAATGCGGGTCAACTAGAAAATTGTAGTCACAAATTAAAATATTGTTGAATGACTCAAAAAGGTGGAGAGGACATGTGCTTGTATAGGTACAAAATGAGCAAATGGTGGTGCTATCTAGAAAGTAGTTTTCGATTAAGGAAACTATCGCATTAAATGTTGGTTGGGATCACCGAGGAAACCCACAAAAGAAAGCACGACTACCACAGGTCCAAAGAGAAAAGGTCTACCACACATCAACATTGTAGGCTCTCCTAAGAGAATCAAAGAAAAAACCTTGAATGATGTGTCAGTTTGACATGTGGACACCTTTGCCAAGAAAGAGACCAATAAGCCAAAAGAGAAGGGACCTACCACAAAAAGGACTTTTTTTTTATCGGACCACAAAAAGGACTTTGTAATATAACAAAAAGGAGAAATAAAATATAAGTTGGAGTGAAATATAAAATTTAAGGCTCACATAGCTTATAATAGTAGAAGGATCTTCAGTTAATAAAAGAATTACGAAACAACTTTAACAAAAAATTATAATCAAATATATTCTTAGAAAGGTGATAGACTACAACTGATTGAATACTTCAAAAGATAGTGATCGATGATCACCAAGCTACTAAGGTATATGTGACACATTAAATTAGTTATTATATTGTCATTGATGTCAACTAGTTTTGACTGTACTTATCTTGTTAGTTACAAACATCTAAAGAAGGAAATAATGGTGAAGGAATGAGATATTTACATGAAGATGAGATGTATGAGAAAGATATGGATATGGTACTCATTGGGTAACTTATTGATGAGTCTATGACATTATGTTAGTGATTTGATTGAATTACACAATTCTGTTATGGATTGAAGATCAAGAATGAACAAGTTTATGTGGTCGGTCAATGAAGAACATAGTATATACTGAGCAAGTGTAGTATATACTGAGAAAGTGTAGTATATACTGAGCAAGTGTAGTGTATACTAAGTACAATGTTAACTAAGTAAGAATTCACTGACACATCATGATATTGACCGAGTGAAAGAAATAAATGGAACATATGACTGTCGACTAAAGATGATGAGCTGGACAAATATGGATGATTTTGAGGTTAAAGATAAAGTTTGTTATGATGATCAAATAGCTGACAAAATTCAAGGATGATCAGATGATGGAGAATGAAATGTGTTACAGACACAAGTTCTGAGGAAGGTTAAAGTGACAAAATCAACGGTGAAGATTAAGAGGCAAAATCTATGGCTAGAAATAAAATGGTTTATTATGTCTATAAAAGGAGACAAGAGATTCATAGTTAATTTTGGAATGTGCATGAGAAGATTGCATTCATGCGAAGCTAGTCAAATAGGTTGAAGATAGAACTGAGCAATTCTATAGACAATACCAAGCATTAGAAAAAGGAATTAACCGAGCATAATAGAGTTGGAGGATACAAAGAGATTGAATTGAGTTTATTGGCTAGAGGTATTTTGAGCTTAGCATAGATTTGAAAATCTATAAAATAAATTTGTATTTGAATCAAATCATTTACTATTGCATTCTAACCATTGCTATAGATAAATCTCTTAATCGAGTGAGACTAAATAGTCTTCATATTTCATTATGACATTCAATGAATATTGATTATTTTCTTGTTGACCTCATAGTGAATGTTTGGTCACGGAGAACTATTAGTGATAAACCCTCTAACCAGGTCACACCTTACAGTGTGTTATTGTAACCTTTAACAGGGTTGGCTCTTAACCAAGCTCACTTCAAAAGAGTGAAATTATTTTGGGTTACCAGTCCCAGGTGGTTTTTTCCCTAACAGGGTTTCCACGTTAAAAATCAAAGTGTTATATGTGTATGGATGCGATGAATTGTTATTTTACTTTACACATTATAATTACTAGTTTGATCGGTATATACACTAGATAATTTACTGGTATTTGGTAATTGAACAGAAAGGCACAGCTAAATTTTTATTGAGTTGTTTAAATGATTTGAAAGATTTGTTTTATACATCAGGGAGTATTTGGGACTGTAGGATAACTAAACTTAACGGATTCACCTCCCTCTCAGTTATCTAACAAAAGGTGTTACAATAATAGTTTGTTGATAAATTGTTTTAATTGCTTACAAATATTTTAATTATTGGAGAAGTCCTTTGATTGTGGAGACTCACTAGAAAATGTTGATGAAGTAGCTCAAATAGATGCCAATGAAGTCACTCATAAACATAGGTGAATGAAGTACACAAGAAGTTAATAAGGTGTGTTTTATCAATGTAGAGATTAAATGTCTGATGTTTTTGGTAATGACTATACTATTATGGCACCTTTTTACAGTTGTAGAGTAGTAGTGTTGTAGTTGATGCAATTATGCTCATCATTTTCTATTGAAGTCAATTAATTATTATTTTTGTACTTAATTAGTCATTCTCAAGACTTTAGTTCTTCACTACCTGTTTGGTTTCTTATTTTACGGTAATATGATTTTATCAATACAAAAATTAATAGTTCATCATCAAAGAAAAATTATTGTTAATATTGTTGATTCTTAATTTAGAGCATAATATTTCCAAAAGTGTTGACTCAATCATTATAATTTCACAAAAAGATAGTTGACATTTTGGTAGTGAGATGGTTGGATATTTGGTGTTTTCCACCTTATGAAATGTTGAGTAAGTATTTTTATTAGTTGAGTCATTGATTTTAGTTCTATATTTTTATTTCTTGTATTTTTATGGTGTTATATTTATCTTTTAACCACTATCAAGCAAATATTATGTTATGTATTCTTAAAATTATATAAAGTAAAATAAAATTTATTTGTTCTTAGTATGGGTGCATTGAGTGCTAAGTGCTCCATTCATTCTTATGAGATATGAGTTCTTGTAAATCACTACTCATGAAACATGGATCAATGATTTTGACTTAGAAACTACAGTTAAATAATGATAGCATATCTCAATTTGACTTGTAGAAACTATCTCCTACTTATCAATTAATAAAAAGAGGAACAATTAATCTAGATAGATAAACTGACAACTATGTATTAATAATTTAAACAATTGCAATAGTAATTTTAGGAAAACAATTAAGAGGGTGAGAGTACTTTTCTAGATAATAAAATAAAGAACAAAAGCCTAATGTAAATCTAAAATCTCAATATTTACCTTAGGATTTAAATATGTTATTCCCTTTTGTAAAAGATCAAGTCTAGAGATCAAGGTTGAATCCTAGATAGAAAACTTGTCCTTCACCTATAAACTTTCTCAAGTGATCAATAAAACTTGACTCGTCACTTTGTCTATTTGGCCTTAAATTTTCATCATTTATTATTGAGAATATCTTGGTAGGGTTTTAATTATTTCACATGGGGGTGTGTTTTCTTTGGTCAAATTCTAAAAAATATGCACATAGGAATGAAAAAAATGGTCTTTAGGCATGCATATGCTCCTTAGAATGCTTGTGTTGAAGTAGATTCCTTACATTACTCTAAGTGTATTGTGAGAATATGAATGATATGTTTTCGAAATGCATAGAAGTATTAAATAATTAAATGAATGTGCTAAATACATATAAATATAAGAACATAACAATCGATGATACAAGTTTTTGTTTAGTTGGTCCTTGGAATGAAAAGGTTTGGGAAGAGGACTAAATTTAAAATTTATTTTTTTATTTAAGAGGGTTGATTTTAGGGTTTTTTAGTCAACATTTTGACCATAAACTTCACTTAAGACAAAAAGTTGGGTGGAATAAGTTAGAAGATGTTGTTTACTCTCATATGGTAATATTACTCAACATTCATAGTGACTGGTCTCCATTATGGACAGTTAGATGGTGCAGAAAACTCAATGAATAATTCTAATGGGGAAACTAATCCCCTATCAAGTAACTTTTCATCCTAAAGGAGACTCATTTAATTATCAACCAAGGATGTATCAACTTGGGTGGTATTGGCACTCTATGTGCAACAAAGTAATTCTAGTGTCTATTGAAAGCATAAAATAGTAACTAAAGATAAGAACAATAAAGGAAATATAGTACTAATTCCAATCACATAGCAATGGTGGCAATTAAACTTCATAGGTGTGGATGCATGTGAACAAAATAATGAATGACAACAATATAACTATTAATGAAATGCTCAACACAATGAAACTTAACTAAATCTAGTATAACCGCTTTTAACTGAATATTGTAAAGGAAATGAAACCAACGTAAATTAAAGTTAGAAATCAATTAATTACACTACCTTTACAAAAAAATCAATAAAATAAATAACTAAATAATCTATTCTAACTAGAGAACTACTTCACCTCGAGTGGCCCTTACTTGAGGAGTAGTAACCTCGAATCAAATCAAAGATTTAATCAACTGAAGGTAATCATCCATTTGTATTGAATATTACTGGAACTTCCAAAATAACATTAGACTATAATGTTGGCTGTAATCTAGGACAAATATATGAACATTCGAACCATTACTCATAAGATTATCCTCTATTTTTTAAGAAATCTTAAGAGAAACGATAATAAATGTTAATAAAGTCTTATTAAATATAAGCCATTCTTTAAGAAGATATGGTTTATTATAAAATAGAAAAATTATTTTAACAGAGGTACAAACACAGGTCTAAATAAAACTCTAACACTCTATCATGGATCATCCAATTTTTATAAGAACAAATTTATCATCCAACGAATGATCAGTACTAGTTCACGAAGTCTCCATTATAGTGCATGTTGAAGTAATGGGGTAGAGTCACTTGGTGAAGGAAACCTTACTGATCACTAGCTTTGACTCCTTCCTTCTATTATAGCAGAAATAATCACCCATAACTACAACTCATCATCCTTTCTTTGAAGTTGTGGGTTAGTTCAGAGTAGATTGGAGACATAGACATATTGATTTAAACCCAAAATATTAAAAAATTAGAATTAATTACCACATCACATAGATTTATAGATATAAACCATCATATTATGTATCACTATGGGTTCATCATAGTATTTTTAAGTGTAAAAAGATCTAAGTAAAGTATGATAAAACAACGAAAAGCTAACCCAAGGCATTTTAAAAAGATAGATTTTTAGACTCATAACACCCCCCAACCTAGACATATGCTTGTCCTCAAGTAGCTAAGACCTACTATTGTAGCATAACACATCTACCCTTAAATCCACAGATTGTGTGACTCCAATTCTTTTTGTCATGTAGAGTCCTTTGCAACCCTCACTACTACATTTGGGGCCAAATTTCGATAGAAACTTCCGATGGGTAATTTTTTTTATGAATTTGGTATTTTTTTTGTAATAGGCCCCAATGGTGTCGATATTCCGATGGGTTTTAAATTGACAATTGGAATTCTAATAGTTTCGGGGTATATATGAACAAAAAAGTGAAACACCAAATCATTTTTATTTCGATTGCATAGAAAAGGAGCGGGAGAAAATGAGCGAAAGCTGAGTGCGAGAGAAGGTATGCAATTTCTTCATCTTTCGAGCCTCTGGCATCATATTCGACTGCAAATTTCAAATGCATTACATTTTATTTGACCATGAATGCTCTCTGAAATGACCGCATTCTACTGGTGTCGTGTCCTAGCTAGTGCTTTATCTCTATTATTTGATGTTATTGGTGCTTGTGCTCAGGGATATCGATTCACTATTTTGAAATGTTTGGATTCATGTTTGTTGATATTACTAGCACATTTAATGACACCATTGTATATTGCTGAGATGCTCACTGAAATGACTGCATTCTACTGGTGTTGTGCCCTAGCCCGTGCTTTAACTCCATTATTTGATGTTATTGGTGCTTGCTTTCAAGGATATTCATTTTTTGAAATGTTGACTATGGTTATCAAATGGATAGCCCATGAGCTTCTAGCTAGGCACCATTTGTATTAATAGCTTAGGGCATCAAATGTATTGTATCATTGATAGTTGAGACTTTGTTAAAAGGAAATAGGACAAAGAATGATTTTGATTTATTTTCTCTATTTTGATCCCTAAGTGGCTTACAACCCTAGAGAAGTATATGCAGATTTATAGATGCAGTTGCAGGATACATAGCAGTCGATAATTCACAAGAAGTCCATGCATCCAATTTGAATAGAAATTAATATAAAGAAATAGGTTCCTCAAATGGCCCAATTATCCAGACCTTGACTGTCCTCTCAACCAGTGACCCTTCAAAACTGGGTTATCATGCAATCAATGAGTGATCCTTCATTCTCCTGGTCTTCCCTGCATCCAAACATATTGGAAATACACAATACAATGATAACAAGTCTTTCACAATCCCCCTTCCCTCAAGGAACACTATCAACCATCCCTATATAGCTCTCTACTATCACTCCATCCTGTGATGACCATAGTGATGAGTAAAAGTCTACCACTTCCTTGTTGATTGCATCTGATTCTATAACTTGCCGACCAACTTCATTCTTTATTAAAGCTATTCTATTAATTAATGGTCTTTCCTTGACCAAACTATGGAAAAACATTGTATTGTAGTCCTCATCTTTCAACCAATTCTCTCTAGATTTTTGGCATCAATATATTTCTTCTTTGGCTATAATTTCCTCATATTGTTATTACAAGTCCTTTTCAGTTAAGAAATCAATTTTATCCATACCTTCCTAAATCACCTTATTTTTTAAAACCTCTAGCTACTCGTCCAATGTTTTTTTCCACAAATATATCCTTGAAATGAATTTGGTTCCAACACTTCCTCTTATTCATGATATACTATAATTTTTTGAACAATTAAAACCCCATATTTCCTTAAATAACAAGTACAATCTTCCAATAGTTTGCCACCATTTTCCAGAATCATTCTTCTCTTAGCCACATTTTCTCCATCTTCAAAGAGCATCAAATCGGTACCAAATCCTTCTACAAAACTAAAGCATCTGGACAGTGATTCGACCCAGTCATGGGAAGTATTTTTCCCTCAAAGATCAAGGGGAGGGATCCCCATTCTATTTCTAGAAAAAATAGTACAATCTCTCTGCAATGTGTGAGAATCCATGTCTCATATCCATCCATGTAAACAATCCATTTTTGGTGACAAAGATCTAAAAATAAAATTGGATCCTGCTCATAGTCCCCTTGCTCCCTTTCTTATCAGCCATATCCAATGTTTCATTGAAGTCACAACCAAGAATGAAGGTCACCTTACCCATACCATTCATGGATTTTGAAATGTTGTTCCAAACTCCTGAAAACTTTTCTCTTGCTTCTTGTTCTAGTTTAGTTTCTATTAAACATACTACATCAGGTTTTGTCTCAAAATACTTTTTGATTAAAAATCTCTAGTTAGGGGCATTGCAACCCCTAAAATTCCATGTTATGAGCTTCATTTCTTTCCAAGAGAGAACAAGTCTCTCCTAGATCTTAACTTTCTCTAGTCTTTTCTATTCTCCCTCTCGTCCTCTTTCCTCCCGTATTTATCTTTTTGGACTTAGATTTATTTTTCTTGGTTGTTCTATTTTCCAAAATTCCTTCCCCATCTCTCAAGACAAATTCATCTTATGCCCCTCCTTGATTAAGACCCCCCTCATCCTCAACATGGTCTTCATCACCTGTAGTCTCGATTTCATAGATAGGGGACATGTAAATATCTTTAAATACTTCTTCTACCACAATGTCACCCTTAAAATTATGGTCCTCGTGCTCCATCTTCTTGATCTTCCTGGCTAAAGTGGATGAGTCCTCCCCATTCTCTAGTCTTCCATCCCTCTCTTCCACACTCACTTATATTACTAATATATCTATTCCTTTTTTAACTTAAGCTTGTGGAGTAAATGTGTTCACAATCAAGTCTATTGTATTATGCTCTGTTTCCTCTATGATATTTCTAGAATCTCCACTATTCCTATCCTTACCAACAATTATTAAACATACTTTATCTGATATGATAATAACATGCTAAAATGAACCAATGGCATGTTCTTCATGTGGTACAACGAAGATTTGGCTATCAAATATTCCTTTGTGAAAGCTGAGTGCAAGAGAAGGTATGTGATTTCTTCATCTTTGATTGGTATCTTTAACAGGCAACGTCTTTCGAGCCTCTGGCATCATATTCTACCGCAAATTTCAAATGCATTGCATTTTATTTGATCATGAATGCTCACTGAAATGACCACATTCTACTGGTGTCATGCCCTAGCTAGTGGTTTGACTGTCCATGTGTTACCAGTGACTAAGATTCATTAAAGGATACAAAACCCTTCATTTTGGGTTATTGTGTGTGGATTCAAATGTAGGTTTGATTTGGTTAATGTTTAGAAGAGATCAATAAAGTTTTTAAAGATAGTATTACATGTTTGGAGAGGTTTGAGAGGCACTTATCATGACTATACCCTCACAAACAGCGGCATAGACTGGTTTTACTAAGTTTCCTTTCTCTATTTTGAGGTTTCCTTTCTCTGTCGCAGGGGTACAGTTAGAGGGTTCATTGACAAATTGATCCTTTGAATGGTTACTATGAATATGAATGATTTGATATAGCATATTTCTCATTTTACTTGAAGTTTGGAATAGCTTGTGCAATGGTGAAAGTACTTTTGATCATTTTGGTCATCATTGTTCCTCTACACAGTTAGGAAATGCAACTGTCTAATGATTATATGTAATGTTGAATGGATTAAATGCTTTATTCTTGGTAGAAGTGAATGGAAGGAATAGTGTTGGTGTTAGGTTTCATTTATTATTGAATTCAATGGTTTCCAAGATGTGTTGAGGATTTTTCTCCTTGTTTAATGTTAATTGTTCCTGCATAATCCACTCATACAATAGTGAAATGCTATGTGATTGACAATTTCTATTTTTTCCATTTGATAAGCACAGTCAACATTTCAAAACAGTGAATCGTCCTTGAGCACAAGCACCAATAACATCAAATAATGGAGATAAAGCATGGGCTAGGGCACGACACCAGCAGATTAAAACTAAACCAATGGAATGTTTACAACAAAGAAATAGAATGATGATAATATGCTGAAAATTCTATTATGTTTAATACACGCCAAAGGACCAGTCCCAACAATTCTTAAACATACTTATCTAATATGATGAATTGTTAATAAAGGTCTAATTTTGTAGACTGCTAGCACAAAGGAAGATTTGACCTAGCCAAATCTTCCTTGTACCACACAAAAAAGTGTGTGATAACTATGTCTACTCCAACCTTAATTGTTTAAGAATTCATCATATCAGATAAAGTATGTTTAAGAATTGTTGGGAGTTCTATTACACCTTTGTTGTAAACATGCCATTGGTTCAGTTTTGTAAAAAAATTTTTTGTGTTAAATGCATTTAAATGAAACATTAAACATAGTACTAATATGCTTAATCAATTAGTAATTGGCAAATTAAATGTAGATAACACATTTATCAGTTTAGCATGTTATTATAAGATACTAAAGAAGACCTGCTATTTGTCAAACAAATCTTCATTGTCAGACACACTTTATCTAATATGATGAATTCTTAAACAATTAAGGTTGGAGGAGACATAGTTATCACACAGTTTTTTATGGGGTATAAGGAAGATTTGGATGATTAAGAGTGAGGCCTTCTTTAGAATCTCATGAGTTTTGTACTACACATGCAATGTATTGTGAGTTTGAAGAGATTTAAAGGTTTCTAATTGAAATCATTGATTTTAAAGGTGTTAAAGTCTTGTTTTGGTTTTTCCTTGCCACTATGCAATAAGGAATAGTTTTCAAACATTCATATTCACTTATTGAATGCTTTGGAGACTAGTGGTTTGACTGTCCATGCATTACCAGTGACTGAGTTTCATTAAAGGATACAAAACCCTTCATTTTGGGTTATTGTGTTTGGATTCAAATGCAGGTTTGATTTGGTTAATGTTTAGAAGAGATCAATAAAGTATTTAAAGATAATCTTACATGTTTGGAGAGGTTTGAGAGGCACTTATCATGATTGTACCCTCACAAACGGTGACATAGACTAGTTTTACTAAGTTTCTTTTCTCTATTTTGAGGTTCTCATTGCCAAAGTGGCCAAAGACTATGTTAGGCTGATAAAATATGGGGATTCTCTTTACCACTGCAAATCTTTGAAGGTTGCTCTTGGACGGATGTGTACCATTGTTAAGAGAATTGGACCGAGTTTGGCTTACCTCAAACAAGTGAGGCAGCATATGGAAAGGTTGTCATCTATTGACCCAAATACCCATCATGTCCCATGCTTGCACCATGTGTACCCTCAAATATAGTATGTAAATCATTGTTCTCTTCTTGACCAAATGTTGCCATATCTTGAGGTAGTGGAGTTATGTCACTGTTATGAACTCAGAATTATGGTCATACCTTGGTGACAAATTTTAAATGGATACAAGCACCTTTTTTGTGCAATGGTCAGGCCCAACCTTTATATCTTGAATGCCAATGCTAGATGCCTCTTCTTTATTGATTAATCCATCTGACAAATCTGCAAACTTGTGAGAATGAGGAAAGGAGCCTCTACTGTCCAAATTCAAAACTTGGGACTTTTCTTTCCTTCCATCTTCAAATTCACCACACACCACTAAATTTAGATTTTCCTCATAGTCTTATCAATTGAGAAGAGGAGTTGGTGTGTCAAATGAATCCCTATCCATATCAACTTCATGTTCTTCACCAATTGTTGATTCAAAATTAATCTTTGAGCAATCTGAATACTCATCAAACCTCTCTTGAATGTCCTCACTACAAAGCACATGTGATGACAAAGAACTGCTGGTCAAACTCAGAAAATCAGAATCATGTTTAAGTTTTTAACAATAATGTCTCCATGGACTGTGGTACCTTGCATATTGCATGAAGTTACAAAATTCTCCTTCACATCTTCCACCATGAATGATAGGACAACATTGTAACCAACCAAAGAGACACCAATTAGATTTATACCTTGTAATATCCTAAGGCTCATCTGAATGTATTTTCTAAACACTTTGACTGAAGTTGTTTTTCGAAGTTAATTTGCAATGTCTTGTATTTGTTATATGAATGGTTTAGTTTAAACAAGAGAGCATTGTATTCAGGTCATTCATAAAGGTTTACTCAAATAACCATGATAAAAATTTAAAATCACAAACTTCCAATTAAAAAATGTATGTTGAAATACCTGGACTATTTTGATCTGTGGGTACCCTAATGTTGGCAAGAGTTCTTTTATTAATAATATTACTAGGGCGGATGTGGATGTGCAACCTTATGCTTTTACTACTAAGTCTTTGTTTGTCGGGCATACTGATTATGATGATATTCATGAGATCATGGATGGACACAATGTTGTAGACTTTATTGATCTAGATATCTTGCAGAGGCTTGAAGAACTAGAGAGGGAAGAAGGGCTTAGGATGGCAGTTGAGGGTGATGAGGATGATGAGATGGGGGAAGTGGAGTTGAATCCTGATGAAAAGGAAGCTCTGGCTACAATTAGGAAGAAGAAGAAGATGCTTATCGTCAAACACAGATTGAAGAGGAGTATTGCAGAGAGCACGCCTACCGTACCAAGGAAGTTTAACAAGAACAAGGAATTTGGCTTTAAAAAAATGGGAAGACATATTTATAGCCTGGGCTTGGATCCTTCGACAATTATCTTGATAATAAATGAAGTAGATGAGAGTTGAGCAATTAGCTTCCCAAGAAAAATCTTGTAAATGAATTGTGTGTACCCCAATTCATGTGCCCTCTGCGCGTACCCAAAGGATATATTTGAAACAACAAGGGTAAGGCTTAAAGAAGTTAGTTTTGCATCACTAGATAGATCTTTAAGCCTTACCCTTGTTTTAAATATATCCTTTGGGTACACACAAAGGGCACAGGAATTGGGGTACACATAGTTTATTTATGGGGTTTTTCTTGGGTAGCTAATTGCTCATATGTCATCTACTTCATTGTTATGAAGCTAATTTTTGTAGGATCCAGGCCCAGGCTAGAAATATGTCTTCCCAAACACATAAAAAACATGCACATAAACATGAAAACTGATAAACATAAATGTAGATATCACAACAGTTGAGAAACATAAATGTAGGCATCATGGTCACAATTTTTTAGAGACAACATAATTAAGTTGTATACCCGAATGATGCAAAGCAACTACTACTCCTCTAGTTCCAGAGGAGTAGTGGTTGCTTTGCATTGTCTAGGTATACCACTCAATTATGTTGTCTCCAAAAACTTGTGACCATGATGCCTACATTTATGTTTCTCAGCTGTTGTGTCCTAGGACCCCTTATGACCCTTTACGACCCCTAAGAATACACATCTTAGAGGTCTTAAAATGTTGTAAAGGGTCATAAGAGGCTCCTAGGAGGGGCCAAATGAACTTCCACCTTCACGTGGTTGGCCCTATTAAGTAGAGAATGTTAAACTATTCTCAAAACAAAGAGAAGCTCAATAATTTAAGGTCTTAATCCATGAAGATGGTGAAAAATGATAGAAATCAATGATGGAGAGTTTTTAGATACTAAGAAGGCATATATGCAGTGGAGGCCAGAAGGGATTTTTGTGGAGATTTTCTAGAGAGTGTTTCTAGATTGAGTACCAGTGCATAGATGATGATTAAGTGCTACATCTATAAAACCTTTACAAATATCCCTTTTTTGGACTCCACTCATACCTCTTCTCAAAATCTATAGACTTTGGATACTGTTTCTCATCCATGTATGAAATGTGCTAGTGATTGTATAAAATTACTTTTGCGAGATTGGGATCAATTATGAGAAGGTAAACAACAAGATAATTTTATTGTATCTTTCATTTCTTTTATCCATTCATATTTTCTACCTTCTCTTATTTTGGATACTATACAGTGTACATAAAGGCAAGGCAGTGATTATTCTCAATGATCAACAGGTATAAGTCTTCCAGCCCTTACCCAGTAGCTAGGACTAAAGATAGTAGAGCTCAAGAGACCATCATAGTTGGTCTCCATCTTTGGTCCATTTATACTAACAAAACATTTTACATTTCATTAGCTCATCAAATGCGGTGATTTGAAAGAATTTAATAGATGATATTTTAATGTATAACGTATATTATTTTAGTTTGACGGTGAATGAGTTTATCTACTTTGTGCACTTGTATAAATCGAGCACAACCATAAAGAAGCATCCCCTCCCATGGCTTGAGTAATGTAGGCCATGGGAGGAGATGTTTCTTTATGGCTGTGCTCATAGTATACAAGTGAGCATAGTCGATAAATTCATGCAACGCAACTTAAATAATATACGTTATCATGAAAATATTCTATTAAATTCTTTCACATCCCCTCATTTGATGAGCTAACAAAATGTAAAATGTGTTGTCAGTATATGGACCAAAGATAGAGACCAAATATGATGGTCTCTTGAGCTTTGTTATCTTTACTATGCTCATCCATCACTTTTTTGACAGGTAGTAAAGTTATTCCGACAGAAGCGCTATACCTCCGATGGATTCTTGTGTCGGTAGTTTATTACATATCATCGGATATCTGACACATGAACTATCAGATAGAACCCCAATCCAACAGATATGTGTGACAGGATTGCTATACATCCAACGGGTTCTCCATCACCTTTTCGACCAAAGAAACATTGTAATAACCATTTTTCGACAGATCGGTTCCATAGTAAAATTGCTAATTATGTGGCCTATTCCAACGGGAAACAATGTTGGAATATTGACGGTTATCACTTTTGTCACCATTTCCAATGCAAAAATGTCGATGGACACATATGTCAAAGTTTCGACAAATAGGCATTGCAAATCTGACACATGGCCGTCAGAATTTGGCCTCAAATGTACTAGTGCCTTGATTTGTGTCCACCATTCTCATTCCTTATTGAATTCTTCCAATTTTCCTCCTAACTAGTGTAGAACTGGATGAATGAGGAGTAACAAATGAAATTGAAGTGGGGGGCAACTACTCTGAGTATCCAAAGTTTCTTTAGTGTCTTTGGCCACTCGAGACTCTAGTGTTATACAATTATAGATTGAATGGTATTCTTTCTTTTTAAGTGCCTCGATAATTCAAACCACCTCTCTAACAACAATCTTTGATTTCCCTACTTTGTGTAGTCAACAATTATTTATCTTATTACCTATAACTTTCATTGATGGATTTTTTTTACAACTTAATTCCTACATAACATGTATGCCCATTCATCAATGACTTGTTTTGGCTTTACAACCTCTACCCAGATATAAAGTGTATGATTCTTTTCTCATTCCTTGTAGGCCTATGATAGTTCACCTCTCTCTAATTATTTTATAGATAGGAGATTAAATACCTTATATGCATGTCTTTAATATAGAAGAGATGATTCTAGCTAGAATTGTAGGGAAAAACCAAATTATGTAGATATAACTCTTAGAGTTGGTCTTGCATATCCTATGGAACCTTTGAAAAAAAATGAGGAATGACATCAATATAACTAGTGAAATTGGTAGATCACTCAATAATTGACTCATTTGAAAATGTATAAACAAAAATCATTGAAAACAAAGGGAATAGACCCTGACTAGTGGCATGCAGTTGCGTAACTAATTAGCAAGGTCTACCATGTGTTCCAAGGCAACCTTTAATATTTTTATTTCTACATACTTTTCTTCTACTTATGCATCATGAGCAATTTTGACTTGTTCATTTTCTTTTTCTCATTGGTCTCTATACCAACAAAATTTCAAGTGATCATTCCATAATGCCATATGTAGGGTCACCATAGCGAGTACAAGCATAAACTTACAAGTAGATTGTGCTTCAACTATATTCTCTATCCTTTCTTCTTATTCTTCTTCTTCTGCTTTGGTTGTTGAATTGTGGTTCATGCTTCCATTTTCCTCACTTTTTCCCTAAGCTATTATTCCTTAATCCTTGATTGTTTCAACTATGCTTCCAATATCTTGATTCTTTGGAGTGATACCTAATATTCATCTTCATCACTATCCTCAATCACTACATGTTCAAGGCCATGTCTCAATTGTGGGTCTGGCTTCACAAACAATACTGAAGGTATCAGGGAGTTTATGTTGGAAACTACAATTGAAGCAATTGTTGTATTGTCATTGATGTCAAACCTTAACTGGTAAGACAATTTCTATCTAAGAAAGTACCATATCTATTGATTGATGAAAAGGATTAGGGAAAGGGAGATAACAAGAGAACCTAAGGAAAGGTTTAGTTATTTGATACTTCAATGGGTACTTGATTATTTGGCACATTGATAAAATAATGTATTGTTTATCCAAGTAAGAAGAAAGACTAAAGAAGTAGGCTTAACCGAGCAAAAGTGAAGAAATCTAGTTTAAGTTGAGTGATGTTAGTGTCAACCGAGCGCCAGTATATGCCAAGTAAATTTAGTGTTGATCAAACATCAGTTTATGTCGAGTGACAGGAATTGTTGGGTGATAGTGTTAGCTGAGGAAGATAGTTTGAAGAGATGACTGATTTATACAGTGATGACCAAGGAGATGAACACAGTATTGACCAAGTGTCAGTAATTTACATTTGGAGGAAGAATTCAGATCCCCAATTGACATAGTTGAATTCTTGGGTTATGTAAATCATGTTGACTTTATTTATTAATTGTATGGAGAATTTAATGCATGGTAAATCATTTTATTATGGATTCAATAAGGAGATTGAAGATATTTCTAGAAGGAAGGATGAAGAACTTAAATGTTGGAAGGATTCGATGAATCTGACCTAAACCTAAGATCTACATTGGAGATTAAGAAGCAAAAGATGGATCTACCTATTGAGGAGGTATAAAGGAAAACCTAATTGTGAGACTACAGAGTATGCTGGAGTTGTTGATGTTATTGACTGATAAGTCTAAGTAGAAAGCTGAAGGTGAAGGAGTTGATTAGAGTTGTGATTGCTTGAAGCGAATTCTGAGCAGATCAATGATGGAGATGGAAATGGAACTCAGTCAGTAAATCAACATATATGTGTGAATTGGATCTATTATTTGCAAAGTGAGTTGTATGTTTTTTAGGTCAGAAACTACTGCTACTTTCTAACCATTGTATCAGTCTAAATCCTTCACTACTACATTTGGGGCCAAATTTTGATAGATACTTCCGATGAGTACTTTTTTTTAATGTATTTGGTGTTTCTTTTTGTAATAGGCCCCAATGGTGTTGGTATTTTGATGGGTGTTTAATTGACCATCGTAATTTTGACAGCTTCGGGGTATAGATGAAAAAAAAAGTGAAACGGCCTCATCATTTTTATTTTGATTGGATAGAGGAGTGGGAGAAGGAGCAAAAGCTGAGCACGAGAGAAGGTATGTGATTTCTTCATCTTTCAAGCCTCTGGCATCATATTCAACCCCAAATTTTAAATGCATTGCATTTTTTGATCATGAATGCTCTCTGAAATGACTGCATTCTACTGGTGTCATGCCCTAGCCAGTTCTTTATCTCTATTATTTAATGTTATTGGTGCTTGTGCTCAAGGATATCGATTCACTATTTTCAAATGTTTGGATTCATGTTTGTTGATATTACTGGCATGTTTAATGACACCATTGTATATTGCTAAGATGCTCACTGAAATTACCGCATTCTACTAGTGTCATGCCCTAGCGCGTGCTTTAACTCCATTATTTGATGTTATTTGTGCTTGTGCTCAAGGATATCCATTTTTTTCAAATGTTTACTGTGGTTATCAAATGGACAACCCATGAGCTTCTAGCTAGGCACCATTTGTATTAATAGCTTAGGGCATCAAATGTATTGTATCATTGATAGTTGAGACTTTGTTAAAAGGAAATAGGACAAAGAACGATTTTTATTTAGTTTCTCTATTTTGATCCATAAGTGGCTTACAACCCTAGAGAACTATATGTAGGTTTATAGATGCAGTTGCAAGATACATAGCAGCTGATAATTCACAAGAAATCCATGCATCCAATTTGAATAGCAATTAATACAAAGAAATAAGGTCCTCTAATGCCCCAATCATCCAAACCTTGGCTGCCCCTCAACCAGTGACCCTTCAAAACCGGGTTATCATGCAATCAGTGAGTGATCTTTCATTCTCCTGGTCTACCCTACATCCAAACATATTGGAAATACACAATACAATGATAACAAGTCTTTCACAATCCCCCTTCCCTCAAGGAACACTATCAACCATCCCTTCCACATACCATTTCACTATTGTATGAGTGGATTGTGTAGGAAAAGTTAACATTAAACAAGGAGAAAACTCCTCAACACATTTTGGAAACCATTGAATTCAATAATATATGAAACCTAACACCAACACTATTCCTTCCATAGTTGCAGGATACATAGCAGTCGATAATTCACAAGAAATCCATGCATCAAACTTTTATAAGGATATCCTACTAATCAATAGGAATTTTCTTGAGATGACCAATGATTATGCATTTTGATGGCAGTGTGCTAGTTCAAAAAGATAATATAAATCTGAAACAAGTTTTTTTGATTTTCTCAAACTATAAATGTGGTTAAAGGGAAAATATTATGTGGAAAACCCACAAACCAAGCTAGCAAATGATTGTACATCAAATTATTCCTATATTCATTCAAGTATTGCTATGCTTTAGCTACCTGACCTTTGAGCTTCATCTAGAGGACTATGTAGCTTTAAGATAGAGTTACTTCTTGGGCCTTACAATAGGGTGGAATATGATCAAGATTTGTTTAGGTTGTATCTTTGTTACTCCCATTGTTAGGTTCTTATGGTTCATGGTTTGAATCTATTATGGTTGTGTAAGGGATTTGTAGATGCTTTTTCTAACATAATTATGGGACACCATGACTGAAACAACTAGTTGTTGACTATTGTACAAATGAATCATAACTATCAATGGTTCTTTATGTTCAAGAATTTGTTGAACTATCTTTGAGACTTATTGTCCCAACTTTAAAAGAGTGATAAAAGATATAGTGAGTGTTATCTCTTCCAAGTGTTTTGTGGGTGTCATTATCTTCTAGGAGTAATTGTTGGAACCAAATTATGTTCTTTGCCTCTAGTAAATATTGTAGACACAATCATCTTCTTGGTGAAGGGTTGCTTCCATCCCCATGAGGCACTATTGCATGGTTTCCATTCCCTTGTAGTATAGTGAACCTAATTTAATACAAGTGTGCACTATTTTGGGATCCATAATTTATGGCCCCTACACTGTGGTTGTTAGCCTAAGACATGCCTACCTTTGCATATAATAAGAGGCCAACATGAAACAAACATCCAGAAGTTAGGGGGTTGTTCCCTATCCATAATTTATTATTTAAGTGCTAAGTGATGATGGGTATATCGTGTAATTCATACCTAGTGTGTCTCTTTCTTTCTCTCCACAATTCGCATAAGGAGTATATGCTATAAAATACTAATGAAATCAACTATTGCTCAAATCTAATCAAAATTGCAATATAAAGATTAAAATAGATCTTGAAGAAATATGGGAACCATTTTTGACAGATATTGTACAAATGAAGAGAATACTCCCAAGAGGAAATGCTTCAATGTGGAACATTGAAAGATAATATTTTACTTTTATATGCACATCTACAATGTTTTTGATATATTTCTGAGATAACAAAACCATAGAAAGAATAGCATATAGAAGAAAGTAAAGAATAATGATCATACTTTGAGATATTGTGGAAACTTAAAGGAAAGAATGCTTGGTGGGGTTATCATGCAATCAGTGAGTGATCCTTCATTCTCCTAGTCTGCCCTGCATCCAAACATATTAGAAATACACAATACAATGATAACAAGTCTTTCAAAATCCCCCTTCCCTCAAAGAACACTATCAACCATCCCTTCCACATACCATTTCACTATTGTATGAGTGGATTGTGCAGGAACAGTTAACATTAAACAAGGATCAAACTCCTCAACACATCTTGGAAACCATTGAATTCAATAATAAATGAAACCTAACACCAAAACTATTCCTTCCATTCACTTCTACCAAGAATAAAGCATTTAATCCATTCAACATTACATATAATCATTTGACAGTTACATTTTGTGACTGTGTAGAGGAACAATCACGACCAAAATGATCAAAACTACTTTCACCCTTGCACAAGCTATTCCAAACTTTAAGTAAAATGAGCAATATGCTATATCAAATCATTCATATTCATAGTAACCATTCAAAGGATCATTTTTTCAATGAACCCTTTGACTGTACCCTTGTGGTAGAGAAAGGAAACCTCAAAATAGAGAAAGGAAACTTAGTAAAACTATTCTATGCCGCTGTTTATGAGGGTACAGTCATGATAAGGGTCTCTCAAACCTCTCCAAACATGTAAGATTGTCTTCAAATACTTTATTGATCTCTTCTAAACATTAACCAAATCAAACCTACATTTGAATCCATACACAATAACCCAAAATGAAGGGTTTTATATCCTTTAATGAATCTCAGTCACTGGTAACACATGGACAATCAAACCAGTAGTCTCCAAAGCATTAAATAAGTGAATATGAATGTTTGAAAACTCTTCTTTCAACTAATCTACCCTTAATTTGTTTAACAATGCACCATATTAGATAAAGTAGGTTCTATCACACATGGCACGAACTCTCTTCAAACTCACAATATGTTGCTTGCGTAGTACAAAACTCATGAGATTCTAAAGAAGGCCTCACTCTTAATGAGTTATAAATATGACATTGTTTCAGTTTTGCTTGTGAGTTATGATAATTTTTGTAAACATGTCATTGGTTTAGTTTAGTGTATTCATTTTTGTCAGACAAATCTTCATTGTCTTCTGATTGTCTTCTTTATATACTAGCATGTATTAATTGGATGACAAATAAAGAAGCATTTAGACAATCAGAAGACAATGAAGATAATTTTAAATGCATCTAACACAATTTTTTTTTTTACAAAACTGAACCAATGACATGTTTACAACAAAGAAATAGAGTGATAATAATATGTTGAAAATTGTATTCTTTTTAATACACGTCAAAGGACCAGTCCCAACAATTCTTAAACATACTTTATCTTATATGATGAATTCTTAAACAATTAAGGTTGGAGTAGACATAGTTATCACATAGGTTTTTGTGTGGTACAAGGAAGATTTGGCTGATTAAGAGTGAGACCTTCTTTAGAGTCTCATATAAATTTGGCTGATTAAGATGAGAAGAAAAACACAATTCATTAGTTAAATTTTTCAATTTCATGTATTTTTTCTCTTATTTATTAGGTGCATTAGATGAAGGTTGACTGTAAGAGTTTTATAATGTTGAGTTACCTTTGGATCTCGAGTTTTTGATACTCCTATGATGATCTTTCTCAACAAGTATTTTATTCTATTGTTGTTTTTTGAATAACATATTGGGGAAATACAAAATTGTGTACTTCTACAGGACAGTGAACACAAAATTGAAGCATCAAACAAGACTTGATCAAGTTGTAGGTGGAACGTGCACTCAAATATTAAGTAATGTAGAATAACAAAATAAGTAATCTATCATGTCTACATTTTATTATTTTCAGAGATTACATCCATGTTCTATATTCACAGAATGGTTCAAAATTGAAATTTACAATTCGATAAAAGTACTGACGGGTGTTGTTCCCTGCACCCTCAATCAACAACTTTCCTCCATTTGTGGTCTCAAGTTGCCTCCATTTGTTGTTCCCTACACCCTCAAAAAGTGTTAGATAGGCATATTTGTCTTTTTAAGATCAAAGATAAAGGCACCCTTTTTTTATGCGCGCACACACACACAACATATACAATATATACAACCTTCACCATGTAGATTTTCCTAAGTACTATTGGGACCTTATACCCTGCAACAAATGTATTATTGTGAAAATCATCACAAGTCCATTTGTTGCTGGGTCTAGCTACCAGTAGTGCTTGGTCAAATTTGATGCATTGTAGGGATAATATTTTGTGTATAATCTATATGATATTTTATTTTGATTTACAAACTACTATATTATTTGAATAGCTTTCTTTCTTGCCACAATAGGAAAGAGTTTGAGGTGGAAGACTACAATAACAGTAGTGTTTCAATTTGGTATACTATACTACAACATCATTTCATAACTAACTTTTCAATTTCTATATATAATTAGGTTATAGATAATCTAAGTGAAGAAGGATCATGTCAAAGAATCCAAGTGAAGAAGGTAATGGGGATACAATCAATAGATTGTGGTCTAACTTGAAAAGAAAAGACGATGGAAAATGTTATTGTCCCTACAATATTTGTAAGGGCTTAAACATTAGAAGATGTCTAATCAAAACAGCTAAGAGACATTGTAGGGATAATGGTCACATTGAAGGAGGGTTTGATTATCATGAATTGTTAAGTTTTTCATTATATTTATTTAACAATTAATATATATATATATATATATATATATATATATATATATATATATATATATATATATATATATATATATATATATATATATATATATATATATATATATATATATATGAAATACACTTGATGATGAGATCATTATCGTGGTTTATTTGTGCTCATCATTTTTATATAGGTCAAACTCCCTAGGGGAGTACGTGATATGGACCATGGAGGTGTGAATATGGAGAATATAGCTTTGAAAGTGGAGGATCATGGAGGTGCGGATATTGAAGCTGGAGATTATGATCCCATGGAAAATGATGATGATGTGCCAGATGATGGTACTAATACATTGATCCATGACACATTTGGTATTGGTGCAACTGATGATGATGATCAGGATGATGTTGATGTCATCCATGATATACCTCTACTTGAGAAGGCAACCACGCCCCTTTATGAAGGCTCCCAAATAACTCTTCTCTTTGTTGTATTGTTGTTGTTGAACTTGAAGGTTATGAATGGTTTATCCAACACAACAATGTCATGTATGCTAAGGTATGTCATATATGTCATTATAGTAATTAAATGGTGAAACATGTACCATAAATATTGTTAATATTAACAACTTATATTTTTTTCTATAGATTGATAGGTGAGTTTTTGTTACCACCATCGAATATTCTCCCTCGCTCATACCGAGAATTATGTGCCACTATGAAAGATATTGGAATAGAGTATCAAGCAATAGATGCTTGTTCCAATGATCATATTATTTATCATAAAGAATATGAATTTACAATAGAATTCCCTAAATGTCATATGAGTAGATATCGAACAGATCAAATAACAAAAAAGGTGGCTCACAAGGTTCTTCAATACATCCCCATTATACCACATTTGTAAAGATTATTCAGGTGTAGTAGCTTGACACAATTAATGGATCACCATGCATGCAATAGGAGTCGAGATGACATTATTTGAATGCCTACGGATGGTTTTGTATTTAAGGACATAGAGGAAAAGTGGCCACACTTTATCGAAGAACCTCAAAATCTTAAGCTTTAAGTGGCAGCGAACGATGTCAATCCATTTGGAGAGCTAAGATCTGTTTACTCTGTTTGGCCTATTTTTGTCATCAACAATAACATTCCTCCATGGATGTCAATAAAGAGAGAGCACATTATGTTGGCAATGATTGTTCTAGGTATTTGATAATTTAATAGTTATTTGCATGTAATTATAAATCTTGCAGTAAAATGGTCATAATAACTATGTAATATTGTTGTTCATTCAACTAGGTAAATACCAAGTTAAAGATATGAATGTATATATTGAGCCTCTTATCAACAAGTTGGTGGAGTTATGGAAAGGTGTCACTATATATGACTTCTCTAGACCAATAGGAGACAAACAATTTCAATTCCATGAAATTCTTGTATGGACAATACATGATGCCCCAGGGCTAACACATTTTTCTGGTATGTTATGGTGAATTCAAGTTGCACATGATAATTCTAAAAATAAAAATTAACATATTTAATCCAATTGTATCATTATCTTGTAGGTCTTCAAACAAAGGAAAAATTTGCATGTCCAGTTTGTGGTCCAAAGATGAAATCTCGTCATTCAAAAAGTTTAGGAAAGGAGGTGTTTGATGAGTATAGACACTTTCTCCACAAAAATCATAACTATCAAATTACCGAAAAACATCTTTTCAATGGGAAAGAAGAGACTACATCTAAGCCACGGAGAATGACACCTCGCCTATGGAAGTTGGAATATAATAGAATTAATCATCAAGGTACTACCATTCTACCTAATGGTTTATGTTTAGAATTTGTATATTTATATTGTGTTTTGTTTGCTGATTATGTGATTGATGATCGTGAATGTTGTCAAGGAAACACTACTGAGCACCTTCCAAAGGGACTAAAAATTTATCCCAGACAATTTAGTAGATTGCCCTACTACGAGCAGCTACAAATTGTGCATTTGTTTGATACTATGCATATTGGAAAGAATGTAACGGAGACATTGTGGAAAATATTGGATGGAAGGCGTGACAAAGAAAAAATTATCAAAATTTGTAGTGACATTCATAAATCCAATCATGCAATGAAAAATTTCATTGAATCAAATAGAAATGGAGAACGGATTAATATAAGTTCCCTTCCTTGGTTATTAATAGAACAACAAAGTGATGCCATAAAAGAAGCCATACGAAAAATTCAATTTCCCATGGGATTTGCTGCAAACATAAGCAGTACCATATCAAAGAAAAATGAATTTGGGTCAGGGTTGAAAATGCATGATTGGCATACCTTCATCAAGGTAAGTCATGTTCTTTTGTATTTACAATATATTTGTAAACTGCATGTACTTCTCATTGTATTATATGAGAAAAGAATGACATGATTATTTTTATAATTGTTGTAGTAAGTGCTAACCCTATCTCTCCTAGAGAACTTCAACAATAACATCAAACAAGTGATATATGATCTTGGAAAATACATGAGGTAAGCAATGATATCTGTTCAATTTGTTGTATATATTGTAAAGTCTCGTGTTTATATATTTTTGTGTCTTGAATGTGTTGTAGGTGGTTGTCATCTAAAGAAATCTATAAAGCAGATATAAAATACTAGAAGAGAAGAATTTCTCATCTAATGTGTGAAATGCAAAAGTGTCTACCTTCAACCTTTTTCAATGCACAAGAACACTACCTCATACACCAAGTTGAGTAGATTGAAATGTGTGGACCCGTACACACTTGGTCAATGTGGATGGTTGAGAGGCACCTGAAATTTTTAAAAGCTTTGGTTCAGCAAAGAGCACGTCCTAAGGGTTCTATGGCGGAGGGATATATGGTATACTAGACTATGGTGTATGTTACTGAATATCTTCCTAAGCTTGCAGCAAAGATCCATATAGATCGCATTTGGGATCTCGACACCATTAGAAAATTTGAAAGGGAGTACTTGGTGGGGAAAGGTAGAATGAGGAAAGTGAGAGGTAATAAATTATAAGATGTTATTATAGCTGTTAATTAATTCTTAATATTTAAAATTAATCGGTTGTAAGTTGTCTATTTATTTTTTATACAGCTACTCGAGAGTGGGATGCAATACATTTGTCTATTACAAACAATCAAGATTGGATGATGAAATAGATTGAAGGGTGTCATCATTTAGGTCGTACATTAACATGGGAAGTTGTGTCTTCATTAGTTAATGAAGCTCATCGTAATGAAGATCCAAATGTTACGCAAAGGGAAATAGATTTAGCACATGGTTTAAGAGATTTCCAGATATGTATAAATTTGTTAATCACTCGTACGTTTATGAACTCTCGATGCATTAATTTATACATGTTTTACATATTTTTGCAGGTAAAACACCACAAGGCTATGTTTTGCAATGGTCATAAATTTCACATCAAAAAGTTGGATGACACAAAGAAAACTTGTGATTCTAGGATAAGTGCAGTCTTTCAGGTGACTAATATTTCATCTAGAAATGACTTACATCCTCGAAAGTCTAAAAATCAATACTATGACATTGTGGATGATATACTTGAGTGTGACTTTAATTCCTTCAGATTAGTTCTCTTCATCATCAGATAGTATAGGCTACGACTTAATCAAAATGATCCTGATAGAACTATTATTGAACATGACAATGGATTTCCAATGATTAATACAAGGTTGTTTGAGCCAATTGGAGATGAGCCCTATGTTCTTCCAAGCCAATGTGAGTAGGTATTTTACTCAGAGGTTTCACATAAATCGGGTTGGTTGTTTGTTGTTAAACATGATCCAAGAGGAAGGCCGATGAGGTATAATGTGATGGAAGAAGAATATTGCGAACAATTAGAAGATGATGTAGATGATGATCATGAACAATAGTTAGTCGATGATGTTCCTGACACAACTTTTCTTGAAGAAGAAGAAGAAGAAGAAGATGATGATGATGCTACTGATGGTGATGATGATGATGTTAATGCCGATGATGATGACGACGATGACAATGACGGTGGTGGTGATGATGATGTTGATGAAAACAATGATCATGGTGATTAGTTGGATGAAGAAGAAGATGAATGACATGAATGAAATGTACAGTTACGTGATCACTGCTTAATCTATTTAATATTGATTTCTTGATAGAAATGTGCAGTTATGCGATCAATGCTTAATCTAATTAATTCGTGATGTACCTTTTAATGTTTTTAATTCATATGGGATGCTTATGGTTTTTAATGTAATTAATATATGGTTTTGAGTATATGTATCATGAATTTTTTAGCTAACATTAGATAATTGAATTACATATGTAGGTACCTGGACCCCTTTCCCGAGCATCCCACACAGTCTCATGGATCGATAGGTATAAGTCAATACACCCTATAGGGATTAATGTATTTCACAATTTGCAAAATATCTCGCATTACTTGCTATCTCTCTCATTTGATGGAGTGCAAGTAGCAGTAAATAGGTATTTGTCAGATGTGTCTTCCTCGAGCGAAGAAAGTGAGTCATGTAGTATGTCTAAATTAGAAAGATCAACTAGAGGTCAAAAGACTAGAAGGAAATTCTATAAATGCATGAAAATTTTCCTTGCTCAAGGGGGTCCATGTTCTTATGATGATGAGAGAAAAGGCGACATCGAGATGCCCTCTAGGTACCAAAATCTACATAAACAATGGGTCCCCAAGGAACTTCCTCCAATAAACACTGATTTTAGTGTTAAAGGCAGGATATATCATATTGCAACATAGTCAATACATGGTTTGGGCCTATTTTTCATGGATGGCATAAAGGTCTCTTACAACAAAGTTGTTGAATTGATGGAGTATTTTGGACCTTGTTACGATTACAAAAGTTGGATGTGAATTGTTCAATATAAAAAAAGTATGTGTAGGTATGCACTCTCAACAAATTGTATTCAACAAAAAGGCAATGAGCAAAGTAAAAGAGTGGCTATATACATTGACAGAAGGCCAAAATCATCAGGGAATATTATAGGTTTTATAAATAGCACATGACCTCTGTCAACTATTAAGCAACCCAATTGCATATTTGAGGCACGCGAGGGAAATCATGTATTTGTATGTGTGATAAAATCAATAAGTGCAAGGGACGAGCTGCTTATTGATTACAATTTGAATCACATAGATACAAACGATGTCACTATCATTGGGGTGTAGGTACATACTATGTACCATTAAATAATTGAGTTTTTTTGCTAGCCACATTTAGAGAGTCTTCTCACCATCCACCTCATCTCCATCATCATCTTTTAATGAAATTTATTAACACAATCCTTTCTAATTATTGGTTAACTTTAAATAATAACACAAGTCCACAATATGGAGCAACCACGTAGAGGGGACAATGATGATCCTGCATGCACTTCTTTCCAGCAGGTAAACCTCTTTGTTATTGTACTACAAATTAGATAGAAGCAAAATGTTAAATAATTTTTTTTATTATATTCTTGTCATCATTGTTTCAGATTAATTCTAATAGTGTTAGTAATATTGTTGTCACAGACTGGTCAGCAGAGAAAGGGAAAGGAACCTGAAGTCCCTGAAGAGGAGTCCTTTGATGAGGACTTAGTTGTTGATTTCACTACTTGTGATGACTCAGCCTCTGCAATTAAAAATTACCTCCACAAAATTGGAAAAAGAGTGGCTGAATTGACATCTATATTCCCTCCGACTCCTGAGTCACAACAGAGGGAAACTAAATTGATGCACCTGTCTCAAAATTACAAAGTATTAATGTAATTTTTAATTATAACAAAAGTTCAATAATAGTTTTTATGTTATACTAGTCTTTTATGTCATTAAAAAATAAGTGGATGTGTTGCTTTTACAGCTTTTTTGCGTAAGTTTTATCCTCACGGCCATGATGAGGGTACTGTAGCTGGTTCAGGTAGATCGCATGTTGGACTATATTTTTTTTTACTCTCTAACAATAGTGTCCATGCTAATCACTACTTTTATTATGCTCTAACAATCTTATTCTTCAACACGTGTCAATGATCATTTACTATTGCCACCTCATACGATGGCAGGCTCAAATGTACTACGTCCTGCAATGTCAGCAACACGTAGCATGGCCACAGATGCCATGGAACCACCTACTCGTACATACATTTTATTTTCTCTATCATTATATATATGTTTATTTCCCTTGAAGTGTTTTTTCTTAGGGCCATTTCGTAATGGATTCAATTTATGCAATAGGGGATGCAACACTTGATGGTGATTTCCCTGGATGTACTAGTATTCCTAGTACATGAACGGTGAAGGATTGCATATTGCTTGTGAGCGATGAAGGAGGAGTTCCCTTGAAAATAGAAAAACTTCCAGGTACTTTAAAGACTGGACCTTTCTTTTACTATACAATCGTATGTTAATTAAACCTTACATTCAATATGAAAAGCTTACATCTATTGTATTCTTATTTTATGCTATTATATCCTTTGACTAATGATCCCATGATTATTTTGCAGGGAATGATATTTTTTATGGTAAACTTAGTGACAAGTGTTTACAGATATCCGGGCCCACCATCTGTACAGGGTGGAACATCATATTTGAACTAAAACCCCAATCCACTATTTTGATTTCATATCATTGCTAGGATAGTTGTCATTACATCCATTTCTTAAACTATATTAAGGGTAATTTCACTTCATTTTTGAATCTAATATTGTTTTTTTAATTAAAAGGTGCAAAACCCAAGATCAAAAGTTAAAGGATGCTCTCGTACAGAGTATGACAAACTTTTTTGGACCTCGTGCATTTGAGAAGGGTAAGCTCCTTTAGAAAGTTGGGTTATGTTTGAGGTATATTAGGGACCAGTACAGGTGTACATTAACCAAAACCCAGAATTACTAGCGCCCCCCTTGCATTCCTGATTTAGAGTGGAAATCTCTTATTCTAGATGCGAATGAGAAAAATTAAATAAAAAAAGGAAATACACCACCAAAGAACAGAAGAAGGTATGTGATACTATTAAGAATGTAATTGTGTACTAAATACTCTTCATATTTATATGAACTACATATTTCAATCTCTTCATAGATTGCCTAACACATCAAAGGCAATAAAGGCAAGACTACAAAAGCACGAGCAACACAAGCTAGGCTCTGGCGGTTATTCCAAACTTGTTGCACGAGTTGTAAGTGTTAATATTGTCAGAATTAAATGAGGAAAAATACAATCTGTAGATGGCTTTTAACACTGAAAATAATACTTTGATCTTTATAATATTTATTTATAATTTCAAATCTTTTTTGTTTTGATGAAACAATAAAATAAAATTTGACGATACCAAGCAAAAATGTAGGGTGCAGAGTTCAATATAACTCTCACAAAAGAGGACAAGAAAATTGGCTTCCAACAAGGCTATAAAGTCATGGCAAAAAGAATAAGAAGTGCACAAGGTTCTACTGATGGATCCATTGCGGTAAGTAAGCTAAATAGATGATATTTCAAATTTAATTATTTACCAATTAGTTTATTTGATGTTAAGTTCCAACATAAAGTGAGTAAATTTGTTTTAAGTAAGAAAAAAATTATAACATGAATGCGTATGAAATTAAAATGCAGCCTGCTGATTCTTGTCGTACACAACCTATGTGTGTTGATGACAATGAGGATGTGCATCAGAGTAATACAAATAAACATCTTAAATTGATTGGTGTAGTAATACAAATTGAATTGCAATTGTTTGGATTAATGTAACAATTTGTATTGCAGCTGTAGAGAGTGTAGAGGCCATTGTTAATGAGGAGGTTGAGGTTGAGGCCGAGGCCAGACAAACTGACCTCGATGTTAATGATGTGACTAGATCAGGTAAAGAGCTATACGATTATGGCCTTTAAAGTACTGAAATACTTTAAAATGTTTTTAATTATAATAAAATATTTTTAATTTAACCCTTTTATATGTTATTGCAGATGACCCCCCTTTGCATCAACAGAGAACTAGGCGTGCATTGAGATCTAATGAGAGGGGAGATGATCATGATGATATTGATACTCCTCTTAATGATTACTTCTTAAAAACTAGAAATGAAAAGAAAAAAAAGAAATGATTGTCATCTATGCACCTTAATTGATAATGACTGATTTTTATATGCCAATGAATTTAATTATGTGGTATTGAATGCTCATAAAATTTATAATGTGTTAATGAATGTTATCGTGTCATAATTAATGAATGTTACATTTTATTAATGTGTTAATGAATGTTAATGAATGTTATCGTGTGATAATTAATGAATGTTACATTTTATTAATTGATGAAATAATGAATAAATGTTAGATGTTAACGGGGAATTTAGAGTGATGTTAGGGGGGGGGAGTGGGGACAATTGAGCTTCCACCTTCACGTGGTTGGCCCTATTTAGTACAAAATATAAAACTATTCTCCAAACAAAGTGAAGCTCAATAAGATTGTTCCTTATATAGGGTCTCATGTGTAGCCTTTATCCCATTCTCAACATTGCAAGGCTTCAAGTGGTATTCTGAGATTGGTTTCTCCATCTCCCACTGACATCTTGTCTTTCTCCTAAGAACTCTTACCGAGCTCTGATACATGGATGAGCAGAAGATGTCCCTTACAGGCTGCACATATATAATATGGTAGATCTAGGGAACAAATATACTACAACATAGAATGAGTCAACTTGAATCTATAGTTTCTTCATTCACAATGAAAATTCAAATTACAAGTCATATTTTAGATTTAATATTCATATTTATAATATTATGAATAAAATACCTTGTGTATCATATTTATAATACTGTAGGTGCACACAGGATTGGCCCAAGCACCCAAGTTCCTACCAAAGGAACCCAAGTCAAACCCAGAGGAGAACAAAAGTAGAACCGAAACCCAGCCTCAAACAAAGAACCAGAAACTTGGCCTTTTTCTAATTCAAGTTTATTTCTGAATTCTTCTCCAATTCCAACCTGATTATTCCATATTTTGTTTTCTAATTTTCCTTCTTCCTCACTCCAAATTATGTTATGTTGTTATTTCCTTTTACTAATTATGTTATTTCAAGGATCACCACCCATGACTTGGTTAAGATGATGAATGCTATCAATGCCTTTATTACCAAGGAATCACCGCCCACCATTGAATATTAATGATCATTGTTTCATAAGGGTAATCATTGTTTCTGTATGCTGATCACCCAAGTCTTTGGTTGTGATTTGCATCTTGTGAGGTTTGTCAAAAGTGGTCGGGGTATGACATGTTGGTTGGATTATAAAATATTGACACTTACACCATGAAGAACAGAAATGATTAAATAGAAAGAGAGGACCAACTGAACCATCTTGTGGTCAGTCTATATCACATTGAAAAACAATGTCAAGACTTGAGAATCAAAACAAGAAAAGAATGAATGTGAAGCTTACATAGGTAAACAAAAATTTAACTCTGGAAATTATTCAATCTGGCCAATTCACCTATACTAGAACTTAATGAATTCAAGATACATCAAATAGAAGAAAAGTTTCTGTTAGACCATGAATGATCAACAACATTCCATGATTATATTGAAAAGATTTTACATCAAAAAATAAAACAGTAATCTATATTATAATTAAGCCATAAAATATGTCTTTAAAGTTTAGAAGCATCATAAAAAATTTCAAGAAACATAGTACTATCCAAAACGAATACCCTCCAAATGATTATGATTATGATTATGTTGATGTTGATGTCTATAATTTATGCCTAATGATTATGATGATGTTGATGTTGATGTTGATGTCTATATTTTGTTTCACTTACTGATGCTTGCCTAGATTGAATTTTGAATTGCCAGGCTGGAGAACGCTTTCAAAGCTTAGGGTATGTTCTACATGACACTCTTAGTTACAGCTCAAATGCAACTCAATATATTTTTTATGCTGGGAAACCCACTGTAGAAACTCATCCGCGGGTGAAATTTAATGCTGTGAATCTTGACATTGTTAATGTTATTACTTTTCCTCACATTTCATATTTGTGAAAATATTTCTTGGAACTATCTTCTTTTTCAATTCCTATATTTGCAGCTTTTTAGATCATTAACTTAAGCATTACATGTCTTTGTTCAAAGTTTATTCTAACACTATATTATATCTTATTCTTATTATAATGTTCTTTGTTGTGGGGCAGGAGGTCAATCTTCATTGTCTTCATTGTGGGGGACAGTGAAGATTTCTTTGACAAATAACAGGTCTTCTTTAGTATCTTATAATAACATGCTAAACTGATAAAGGTGTTATATGCATTTAATCTACTAATTACTAATAGATTAAGCATATTATTACTATGCTTGATGTTCCATTTAAATGCATTTAACACAAAAACAAATTTACAAAACTGAACCAAAGACATGTTTACAACAAAGGTCTCCAAACTGATTTCTTGCCCTTTCAATGGTTTCCAAGATGTGTTGAGGAGTTTGCTCCTTGTTTAATGTTAACTAGTCCTGCACAATCCACTCATACAACAGTGAAATGCTATGTGGAAGGAATGGTTGATAGTACTCCTTGAGGGAAGGGGGATTGTGAAAAACTTGTTATCACTATATTGTGTATTTCCAATATGTTTGGATGCGGGGTAGACCAGGAGAATGAAGGATCACTCACTGATTGCATGATAACCTAGTTTTGAAGGGTCACTAGTTGAGGGGACAGTCAAGGTCTAGATGATTGGACCATTGGAGGACCCTATTTCTTTGTATTAATTTCTATTCAAATTGGATGCATGGATTTTTTGTGAATTATCAGTTGCTATGTATCCTGCAACTACATCCGTAAATCTACACATAGTTTATCTAATATGATGAATTCTTAAAAAATTAAGGTTGGAGTAGACATAGTTATCACACATTTTTTGTGTGGTACAAGGAAGATTTGGCTAGGTCAAATCTTCCTTCGTGCTAGCAATCTACAAAATTAGACCTTTATTAATAATTCATCATATTAGATAACTAGTATGTTTAAGAATTGTTGGGACTGGTCCTTTGGCATGTATTAAACAAAATAGAATTTTTAGCATATTATTATCATTGTATTTCTTTGTTGTAAACATGCCATTGGTTCAGTTTTGTAACTTCACTGTTCTATGAGTGGATTGTGTAGGAACAGTTAACATTAAACAAAGAGAAAACTCCTCAACACATCTTGGAAACCATTGAATTCAATAATAAATGAAACCTAACACCAACACTATTCCTTCCATTCACTTCTACCAAGAATAAAGCATTTAATCCATTCAACATTACATATAATCATTAGACAGTTACATTTCGTGACTGTGTAAAGAAACAGTCATGACCAAAATGATCAAAACTACTTTCACCCTTGCACAAGCTATTCCAAAATTCAAGTAAAATGAGAAATATGCTATATCAAATCATTCATATTCATAGTAACCATTCAAAGGATCATTTTTTCAATGAACCCTCTAAATGTACCCCTATGGCAGAGAAAGGAAACCTCAAAATAGAGAAAGGAAACTTAGTAAAACCAGTCTATGCCGCTGTTTGTGAGGGTACAGTCATGATAAGTTCCTCTCAAACCTCTCCAAACATGTAAGATTATCTTTAAATACTTTATTGATCTCTTCTAAACATTAACCAAATCAAACCTACATTTGAATCCACACACAATAACCCCAAAATGAAGGGTTTTGTATCCTTTAATGAATCTCAATAACTGGTAACGCATGGACAATCAAACCAGTAGTCTCCAAAGCATTCAATAAGTGAATATGAATGTTTGAAAACTTTCCTCTCAACTTCCCCAACCACTCCTAATTGGTTAGAGGGATTAGTTGAGTGTTTAGACACTAAAACTTGTCATGCAACTCCCAACAATTCTTAAACATACTTTATTTGATATGATGAATTCTTTATAAACAATTAAGGTTGGAGTAGACATACTTATCACACAATTTTTTGTGTGGTACAAGGAAGATTTGGCTAGGTCAAATCTTCCTTCATGCTAGCAGTCTATAGAATTAGACCTTTATTAACAATTCATCATATCAGATAAAGTATGTTTAAGAATTGTTGGGACTGGCCCTTTGGCATGTATTAAACATAATAGAATTTTCAGCATATTATTATCATTCTATTTACACAATTTTTTTTTACAAAACTGAACCAATGGCATGTTTACAACAAAGAAATAAAATGATAATAATATGCTAAAAATTCTATTATGTTTAATACACGCCAAAGGACTAGTTGTATGAGTGGATTATATTTAATATGCACCAAAGGACCAATTGTATGAAATTGTCAATCACATAGAATTTTACTGTTGTATGAGTGAATTGTGTAGGACCAATTAACATTAAACAAGGAGCAAACTCCTCAACACATCTTGGAAACCATTGAATTCAATAATAAATGAAACCTAACACCGACACTATTCTTTCTATTCACTTCTACCAAGAATAAAGCTTAATACATTCAACATTACATTACATATAATCATTATACAGTTACATTTCTTGATTGTGTAGAGGAATAGTCATGGCTAAAACAATGCAAACATTTCAAAATAGTGAATCGATATCCTTGAGCACAAGCACCAATAACATCAAATAATGGAGATAAAGTACGGGCAAGGGCACAACACCAGTAGAATGCGGTCATTTCAGTGAGCATTCATGATCAAATAAAATGCAATGTATTTGAAATTTGCGGTTTAATATGATGCCAGAGGCTCAAAAGATGTTGCCCGTCAAAGATACCAATCAAAGATGAAGAAATCACATACCTCCTCTCGTACTCAGCTTTCACGAAGGAAGATTCGATAGCCAAATCTTCCTTGTACCACACAAAGAACATGCCATTGGTTTAGTTTTGTAAATTTGTTTTTGTGTAATTAGTAATTGGAAAATTAAATGTAGATAACACCTTTATCAGTTTATTAGCATGTTATTATCATATCAGATAAAGTATGTTTAAGAATTGTTGGGACTGGTCCTTTGGCGTGTATTAAACATAATAGAATTTTCAACATATTATTATCATTTTATTTCTTTGTTCTAAACATGCTATTGGTTCAGTTTTGTAGATTTGTTTTTTGTGTTAAATGCATTTTTTGTGAGGAGGGGTCTTCTTTTGAGGAGATTGATGAAGATTGTGCACCTCAAAAACCAATTCATAAGGTACCAATCATGTTTTCTATTCGCTTATATTTTTGGATTGGTAAATCTCCTTATAAGTTTCATGTCCTTTCTTTTGATTACTATGGATGAGATATATATCTTACATTTAACATTCAACTTCTTTACATTTTAGAACAAGTAGTGTGTTTTTTAAGGATTTTACCAAATCAACTTTTAACATAAACCAAAAACACCAAACTGATATCTTGCCCTTTCAACTTGACAAAATATTTGCATTTGATCAATAACTGCAAACAACTAAATGATAAATCCACATACCTGTATCTTTGTAAAATACCTGGAACATCAAAAAGATGGCTAAGTGGCTGCCGCCATGATTTTTATCTACTGAATATGGGAAAAAAAAGAACCAAAAATAATCGAATAGAAAACATGATTGGTCATTTCAGAGAGCATTCATGATCAAATAAAATGCAATGTCTTCTCTCGCACTCGATCAACTTTCACCCGCTCATTTTCTCTTGCTCCTTTTCTTTACAATCGAAATAAAAATGATTTGCCCATTTCAAAATAGTGAATCGATATCCTTGAGCACAAGCACCAATAACATCAACTATTTTGATCTATGGGTACCCTAATGTTGGCAATAGTTCTTTTATTAATAAGATTACTCTACAAGATTGAAGAAGCGGTATATTTTGGCAAATGAAGAGTGGAAAGATGATGATATTCCTAAGATCATGGATGGACACAATGTTGAAGACTTTATTGATCCAGATATCTTACAGAGGCTTGAAGAACTGGAGAGGGAAGAAGGGCTTAGGATGGCAGCTGAGGGTGACAAGGATGATGAGATGGCAAAAGTAGAGTTGAATCCTGATGAAAAGGAAGCTCTAGCTACAATTAGGAAGAAGAATAAGATTCTTATTGTCAAACATAGATTGAAGAAGAGTACTGCAAAGAGCAGGCCTACCGTACCAATGAAGTTTGACAAGACCAAGGAATATGGCCTAAACAGAATGTGAAGACATCTTTCTAGCCTGGGCCTGGATCCTTTGACAATTGGGGTAGGATCCAGACCAAGGCTAGAAAGATGTCTTCCTTTCTATTATGGATAGGCTCTGCTGCTGCAACAACTACAAACTATGATGTAGATATCACAACAGCTGAGAAACATAAATGTAGGCATCATGGTCACAATTTTTTGGAGACACAACATAATTGAGAGGTATTCTGAGATGATGCAAAGCAACGACTACTTTCCATTGTTTGAGAATACCACTCAATTATGTTGTGTCTCCAAAAAATTGTGACCATGATGCCTACATTTATGTTTCTCATCTTTTGTGTCCTAGGACCCCTTATGGCCCTTTACAACCCTTTACGATCCCTAAGAATATACATCTTAAAGTTCTTAAAATGTCATAAAGGGTCATAAGAGGCTCCTAGGTGGGGCCAGATGAGCTTCCACCTTCACATGGTTGGCCTTGTTAAGTGGAGAATGTTAAACTATTCTTGAAACAAAGAGAAGCTCAATAATTTAAGGTCTCAGTCCATAGAGATGCTGAAAAATGATGGGAATCAATGATGGAGAGTTTTTAGATTCTGAGAAGACGTATATGGAGTGGAGGCCAGATTGAGTACTAGTGTAGAGATGATGATTTAGTAACCTACATCTATAAAACCTTCACAATTATCCCTTCTTTGGCCTCCACTCATACCTCTTCTCAAAATCTAGAAACTTTGGATACCGTTTCTCATCCATGCATGAAATGTGCTAGTGATCGTAGAAAATTACTTCAGGCCTCCAGTATTGATGAGTTGCACAAGTGTAAAATGTTTTTGCGAGACTGGGATCAATTATATTGGATACTGTGTAGTGTACATAAATGCAAGGCGGTGATTATTCTCGACGATCGACAAGTATAAGTCTTCCAGGCCTTACCCAGTAGCTAGGACTAAAGATAACACAACTCAAGAGACCATCATAGTTGGTCTCTTTCTTCGGTCTATATTATTGACAAAATGTTTTACCTTTCATTAGCTCATCAAATTCAAGGATTTGAAAGAATTTAATAAAATATTTTCATGTATAACATGCATTATTTAAGTTTGACGATGAACAAATTTATATATTTCGCACACTTGTATACTACAAGGACAACCATAAAGAAGCATCCCCTTTCGTGGCTTGAGTAATGTAGACCATGGGAGGAGATGCTTCTTTATCGCCATCCTCATAGTCTACAAGTGCGTGAAGTAGATAAATTCATGCAACGTCAACTTAAATAATATACGTTGTCATTAAAATATTCTATTAAATTCTTTCAAATCCCTGGATTTGATGAGCTAATGAAAGATAAATTTTTTTTTCAATAATATAGACCGAAGAAAGAGACAACCTATGATGGTCTCTTGAGCTTTCTTATTTTTAATGTGCATATTTGTCAATATTTCGACACTTAAAGAATTTATTACAATGGTGATGCTATACATCCAATGGACTTTCCCATCAGAGTTTACTAAAACCTGTCGCTTGACTGACCAATCCAATGTCAGAAACAATTCCTTTTCGACAATTAATTGTGACATGAATGCTATATATCGGACGATCAAACCTATCAGAGACTACCATACCATCACTCTGCCGACAGCACCAACGTAGGAGATATCTACGTTTCAAAAGACAGCTACGATAGTAATGCTATATAATCGACAGTTTATCTGTTTCTATTCCAATAGTCATAATGTTGGAAACTACTTCTTTTTGACAGGTGATTGCGACAGCCAGCTATATCTCTGATGGGTCTTCTTGTCAGAGAATTATTACGCACTTGTTGCTATTACAACAATGTTGTCTGATGGAACACCTACATGGATTGTTAGAAGTCTGATAGGTATACCATAAGAAATGTCATAACAAAGCTGGTATTTATGTGCAAGTTTCTGACAGAATATGGTGTCAGAGAATTGATGATTATCTCTTCCATCACAATTTGTAACGCAAAAATGCCGATGGACACATATGTTGAAATGTCGACAAATGAGCATTGCAAATCTGACAAATGGCCGTCAAAATTTGGCCTCAAATGTACTAGTGCTTTAATCAAGGTTGACCTAATAGTCATTGTTTAAATTCTTTAATCAAGGTGGCATTCTAATGGAAAGTACTTAAATCTTTTAACCAGGTCACTTTTGATAGAGTGTTTAAATCCTTTAACAGGGTCACACCTAGCAATGTGTTTGTATACCTTTACCAAGGTTGGCTTTTCACAGAGCTCACTTCAAAAGAGTGAATATATCAGTAACATGTTACAAAGTGGTTTTTTCCAAATTGGGTTTCCACTATAAATCCTGGTGTTATACTTGTGTGAATGTTTTGATTTGAATGTTTCTATATTCTACAAGTTAATTACTTTTGGACAGTGGACT
Source organism: Chamaecyparis obtusa (assembly GCA_027943335.1). Taxonomy (NCBI): domain Eukaryota; kingdom Viridiplantae; phylum Streptophyta; class Pinopsida; order Cupressales; family Cupressaceae; genus Chamaecyparis; species Chamaecyparis obtusa. Next base: position 999,637 of record BSBK01000863.1, on the reverse strand, counting down.
GCATGTTATATGTTTATGGTGTGTGTGTGTGTGTGTGTGTGTGTGTATATATATATATATATATATATATATATATATATATATATATATATATATATATATGTATGTATGTATATGTATGTATATGTATGTATGTATGTATGTATATATATGTATATATATGTATACATATATATATACATATATATACATATATATATATACATACATACATACATACATACATATATATATATATATATATATATATATATATATATATATATATATATATATAGAGAGAGAGAGAGAGAGAGAGTTGTGTTGGTGATTAGATATGAGATTGTTGAAGTATTTTAAAGTTCAATTGGTACATCTGGACCTGAGAACAACTAATTCACCCCCCTTTGTGTTGTTCTAAATAATATTAATAGTTTGTTATTGGGACATCCTTAGTTTTTGGAGCCTCAACTATCTCTTCTTCATATCGTACATCACATCCAACATTTGATTCAACCCCTTGATCATGTATTTATTTCCCTTTTCATGACTCCTCATTATTTTTGTGTTTGGTCTCCTCTTCTAAATTTTCATCTTGATTTAGAACATTCACACTCAAGGGTTCCTTGTTTTTTTCAAACCAACTTTCTCTTTCTAAATTAGTGTCCTCATTAGTAAAAATATGCCTTGAGTCCCTTGGTGTTTCTCCTTTCTTACTAAGGTGCCTAGAATGCCTCTCAAGGGTCTTTACCTCTTTTATAATTTTCTTCTTTGATCTGGGTTCAATTTTGGAAATAGTGTTGGAAGTATTAAAAATTTGGCTTGGTGGACTATTAGATTTTTCTTTCAAATTTGGTGGAAGACTGTTTTAACCTTGCCAAAAAAATCCCTGTGTCAAACAGATTAGGGTTTGTATTCGAGTGGAAGTCAAAAAATGTAGGAAGTTTGAGCTTATTTTTTCCCATTGGTCTAAGTGTTCCTTCATAATAGTCAGTTGAAGTCAAATGTTTAGGTTTTCCTTTTATCACTTGTTCATAAGTCTTATTTGGTCAAATGTTTTATTTGTGCGAACTAGCGATATTTTTTAAACAATCACGTGCAAGGTCGCAAGTTTAAAAAAAGTCAATTTTAAAGGGTTTCAATATTGTGAAAGTATTACGTTCATTGTAGTGCATGGTTGGAAGGGTTTTTTCATGTTACATCAAATGGTTGCGATGTCACGGTGGTCATTAAGTTAAGTTGTTTGTGCAAATTTGCGGGGTTGAAGTCAAGTTAACATTTAATGTTGTGACCTTATGATGAGGTTAGTGTGGTAATTAAGCTTGTGTTTGTCACATGTTCGCAAGCATCTTTTAGGGTTAAGTCTATTAGAGTAATAAATTGTTTTTCTTATTAATTAAATCATATTAATTTAATTATTAAGTCACTTATTATCTCTTTCTTTACTTAAGCTAAAATTTAGGCATATAATGATTAATTCTTTTATTAATTATTATTATGCAACCTAGGTTTCCTTTTAGGCTTTTGATCTCCTTTTATAAGGATTGATCTCTCTTGTTAACATAACACATTCATTTTTTATTGCATTGTAAATTTTGTTTTTGCACATCAAGAATGTCTCATTTTTCATGGATCCTTGTGTTTTAGGCCTCCATAGCTTTTTCTTCTCTCTTTCTGTACATGTGTTTGCATGCAGGTGTTCTTAGAGTTGGGGGTTATTTTATTATCAACTCCAACATGGTATCAGAGCTTCATATCTTCATGCCCCTATTCTCTTCTTGAGAGATTAGACCTTGTTCATCAAATTTGCAATTTTTAGAGGTTTTCAGTTAGATCTGGGGGACCTTTGTTTCTAATCACTTTGGGCTCAAAGTTGACATATGACTTGGCTTCCTTTGAGGAAAGGCACTTTCCAATCTCAATGATCCTCTTGGGATATTTCAAATCCATAACAATGTCAGTAGTATATCCTTTAATAATGGTACTACGGTCTTCTAGATGTGGCATTGAAGCATTTTCACAAGACAAAATTTCCTCCCCGTCAGCATCCCTAATGGATTCTCCAAAATATGCTTGAATTTCCAAGTAATAAGAGAATTAAGGATTATGGTGATGAGATGGAAAAATAGCATAAGCACCTAGGCATTTTTCTAGAGCTTCATATGAGGAGAATACAACTAGTAGAACCTCCTTAGATCTTGCATTGGTATCAATGTACTTAGGGTGGACTAACTCGAGAGGGAGAGGCTTGAAAACAATCATGTTAAAATTCAAACATGGTTTTCACTTACAAGATGTGGTAAGGTATCCAAATCTAGTGTTGTGGTGCTAAAAATTTTGATCCAAGGGAACTTCAATACCTTTTGTATTATGACCATAATCCTACCACTGTAACCATATTTTGAAACCAATTCATACTGAAATCCAAACATATACTATAACTTGGGGGATAGTTATCAAATATATGATCAACATGGTAAGTATCATAGAGCTTTATGGATGCATAATCTTCTTTTGTAGCCACAACGAAAGAGATCTTTGGAATATTTAAGTGGACATGGTTTACCTTATATTCACCAATATGAGAATAAGTGAGATCCAACATACATAAATCATCACCCAAACATAGATTAACTTCAGTTGAAGAAGGTTTAGAAGTTGATTCAGTAGAGGAAGTATTAGAAACTTCTCCTTTAGAGGGATCTACCTTGGGAAGATCCTCTTTAGGAAGGCATTTCTTTTTCAAAGTGTATTTACACATAAAAATATTCTCTTGTATGTCCACCTTAGGTGGTATCAAAGAGGAATATGTTAACATATTAGAAGAGATTAGTGGATATAATTTTGGAAAGTAATAGAAATTGAGGTCTAACGCACAACTTACATTTTCCATAAATGCATAGCATTAGGATTAGCCTTGACCATGACTACTTGATCATCTACCAAAAACTTAATAGAACCATGTAAGGTATATATAATATCTTCTAAAGAATGAAGTCACGGTCTACCTAGAATAATATCATAAGGAAGATGCCCTAACATAACACACATCATGGTGGGTATCATAATTGGTACAACCTTTTAATGGTAGTATTATAGTTCCTATAGTATTTTTTCCATTATTATCTAAACCACAAGTGAATGATGAAGACATCCAGATAAATCCTATCCACATTGATCTTGAAGAACAAGTCCAAACCATAAACATTGACTGTTGAACTAGTATCACCAAGGGTTTTAATTGTATCTATACCATTGACATATACTATGATCATTAATGGATACATAAGATTCCTTAATTCCATAGGTGGAAGTTCATGTGGATAGAAAATGATATTTAGTGTGTCTACACATATATGGTCCATCAATACATTCACATCTACTAGTCTCATGGAAGATGAAAGCAAGATATTTTGAAGAGATTCTTGAAGCATTACATGGTAAACAATGGTCATTTGGAAAAATCCCAAAGTAAGTGGGATTAAATCAAAGTTTATCAATAATATCATAATCACTTAGTTTATTTTCCATAGGTTTAGGTGTTTGTGGAAGATTGGGTCGAGAAGGTGGTAGAGTCACACTAGGTTGGTTAACATTATCTTTATTCCTCCTAATGTTATAGGTATGAGAAACTGAATTATAGGAATCATTTTTTAGTCAAGTGAACATAGTGAAGAGATACAAAGAATTAATACTAAATGATTGTCCATAAATGGATTTAACCTTCTTAGGAGAAGGGATAGTAGTAGTCACACAAATGAATAGTATCTTAAGCTTTAAAGGAGTCATAAAGACAACAAAAACAACATTCACATACTTTTTATCCCTCACAAAAGATGGATCCACCTGTAATAAATACTAAGTAGATTATGGGATATGAGGGTTCACCCCTAGGAAGTCATCCAAAGAATCATCTGACATATCAAAATCATGTCTTGAGAATACCTTGACAAATGCATCAAATCCTTGAAGGAAAATATCTAACATTGAGGAATTCACATTGGGTTTACCAAAATGTAGAATAGAGGATTTTATACCCTTATGATATTGGGATCCTAAAAATCAAATGTACCTTACACTACCTCACTTCTACTAGCACTCTGGTGAGCTAGGCTGATCAAGACAACTAGTTGATAAATTTAGGATTTATGAAATTAAAGAAAATATAATGCAAAAAAAATAAATTGATGAAACTAAATTATATGAATAGGATTCTCTAATTAATACTAAAACTGAAATACTAAAATAACTAATGATTATGGAGAGATGATTTTTTTTACTATAGCCAAAAAACCCTATTAAATAAGATAAACCAATAGAAACAAACCATACTTGATGGACAAAAAACTTTATTTCATAAAATGGGATCTATATAGAAGCAATAGAAATGAGCCCCACTTGATGGAGGAAATCCCTTATTACATAATGATCATGACACAAATAGATGATGCTTATAATTATTGTCACAAAAGTTTGCACCCATGTTGGGATATGAACCCCAGGAAATCTTGTGAAACATTGAGATAGCCTCCCAACTGTGGGACTTGCACATGTGAGGTTGAATATCTGAAGAAGGTCAAATTCTCTACAATCATGATGAACATAAACTACTAACTTTGAGGGAAAAAGGGAGAAGGAAAACATGAAATGGAAATGGGGTGATGCACCAGATTAACCTATGGTTTCTCTTTATGTACAATTGCACATAATATTAAAAAGACCCCAAATATTCATAGTTCTTAACTTTAATTCTATCCCAAAACATAGATGAAGGTTACAACTTATGAGATGTTGTCAGGAAAGACATTCACAAGACAACTAATAATAATAAAATCTAACATGAAACATAAGCTAAGAATGGAAAAGGAATCATCCAACACAAGGAAAGGAAATGCACAAGATCTAGTTGAATGTAAGAAGAGGCAAAATAAGAGATTTATATTAATATTTGGAAAAGGAAAATTACAAGTTTAGGGCATAGCCACTGCAAGAGAACCATAGAAGAAATTCAAAATTATGTACTAAGATTTCCTTAATAGATCGGGAATAAATGAGATTACAATATTTTAGTTCAAACCCCAAGCTAACTGGAGTTAGGTTGTATGACAACAAGTAGGATAAATTAGATAAAAAATATGATCTCTATGTGCAAGTTGATTCTTAGAACTGACATAAAGAGGCCAAATTAATGCCCCTTCAGTAAAAATGATGAACCATACCTCATAGGCACACAATGATTATCTTGTATAATGTAGAAGCGGTGCTCAAGGTCACTTGCAACAATAAATGGGCATGGAATAACTTGAGTATTACACACATGAATAATAGAATAGCACTTATGGTTCCATTGGAAGTAGAAGATTCATTAGATCAATTGCAATGATTAATGCTCAAACCTTTGTGTGGTAAAAAACCCTTGCTCATCTTAACAATATTGAAAGGACATTATAAATTCATCTTGATGACATTATTGGTGTGACTTCTATGATCACTTTGTCATGATAGAGGTCCCTTTGATATCAACATTATCTCTTATGAGTGTTATGTCTATAGTGATCCCTCTAATCTTCGAGGTGAGCATTCAAAATTCTCACTGATTTTGTTACCTTTTCCTCATCGGCATGACATACACCATCACTAAAATAAATGCAAGGCCACTCTGATGTGCAATGTTACTCTGATGAACCTTCAACCTTTACACTTCTTGATGCCATTGCCATCAACTTGTCAAACCCACACAAAAGCCACCTCCATTGACCTCTTATGCTAGATCAAAACCAAACTCATGAACTCATTGGCCCCTATAATGAAGTTTGAAAAAGGTGTCGACTCCTTGAAATCTTGTATATTTGAGTAGTCAGGGACCAACCCGAACTCAAGAACAAGTTTAGGAGTTTGAAAAGGCCCCCAAATCACCAAAAAAAAAGACTATTAGTAAGGTCATGGATTTAGGGATAGACTTTAACACAAGAAATATTATAAGTGTGGTTGTCATTGCACCAAAAGATCAACTTGTCAATGCTTGCTACAACCACTAGACTTATAGAATCTACATGAGGTAGTTAAACCATGTCACAAACTGGATTGTTGTGATACACAAGGAGACCAGGGGTACACACCTTGAAACAATCCCCTAGTGTAAGCGAGGGATTTAAACCTATGACCAAGCTCTAATACCACTTGTTAAAAGTGTGGTTGTCGTAACACCAAAAGATCAACCCATCAATGCCTGATACAATCCCTAGACCTATAGAATCCATAGGAGGTGGCTAAACCATGTCAAAAATGCAAGCGCTGAGTTGCACAAGGAGACCAAGGGCACACACCTTGCAACAAGATAAAGTTGGGGAGTTTGAAAAACTACCCAACTTAGCGACTATAAAGATGGTTGGTAAAGTCGAGGACTTTATGAACTGCTCCAAAACTTGTATTGTCGATGTGAAAAAACATACTGAACTTAAGCCCATGAAAATTCTCTTAGATAGGATATTTGTGATGGGATAATGGTGGAAAAAAAAGATAACATTCTTGGTGACTTAGAGGGGATTCTTTCCTACTAAGCATATGATTAGTGGCCTGAAGAAATCCATTGGGCATGGAGTCACCATTGTTAAAAATGATGTGTTAGGCACCTATAACAACATGATTCATATAACCTTTGCAACCTTAGAAAATGACCACAAAAATGACATTTTAAAGAGGGGAATTGCATGTTCTTGTGCACTTCTTGGAAAGAAAAAATATCTACCCTACGGTGTAGAAATATTTACCACAAAAGAAATTAAACAAAGTCATTAACTAGGTTGTTGAAGTAGCTCCCCTTTCTAACAAGTTTTTTGTTCCTTTCATGCATATGGGTAATCAAGCAAGATAGTAAGCATTAAAAGCATAACATAGCTTATTGGATTTCCCTCCCAATGTAGATAACAAATAATCTCTCCAGTACTAGGATAATCTCTATTTGAGCAAGAAACACTTACTCCTTGTGATCTTCACCCTCATTCTCTGAAGCAAGCATGACCGGGGGCAGCTTGCAGACTTTTGCTGAGACATATACCTTATGGGGAATTATCTTGATAGTGTTGGGTTGAAGCAATCAGCCTGGACCACATTGTTGTGCCCTACAATATTTTGATCTTGTTGGTTTAGAAATGGTGTTGAAGCATGGCTATTGGTGTGTGGATTTCTAGTTATTGATGCTAGAATCATGATATTCACATGTAGGAGGTGATGGATCAATATTAATGGAAGAGAAGATGGCATCAAAATCATCTAGAAGGTCATCTATATCATCAATCTCCTCTATGACAACTGCAATGATATGCATAGGTTGAGGGGAGACCTCATGCATATCAGTGTATTCTTCCTCAAGCATAGAGATATCCTTGGAATCCTCTTTCTCATCCTCCCTATCATGAGAGACCTCTTATTGTAGAAACTAATTGTGTACTTCTTCTTACAATAGGCCCTTTGATTCTGGTAAAGTCTCAACAACCAAGATTTTTTCCTTAAGGGAAAGAACAAATTTATTTGCTTTATCTTCCTCAACAAAAGAGGGAAGTTCTTCAAATAAGAGGACTGGATCCTCTTCCTTAGTTTTTTTATTCATTTGCAAAGAGGCTTTTATGGGTCTAAGCTCCTCAAAATCCTCTTGCAACTCTTTTGTTTCCTCCTCTATCCCATGAGATGGCTCATGAATAGAAGATTGTAAATCCTCCAATGGTACCTTTATCTATGTCTTTTCCTCCCAAAATGACATGTTAGGACCATCAATAGTCCATACAACTAGTCCACCCTTGGAGAGTGTGTAACGGTATGAGGAATAAAGGGATGAGTGGGTGAGGATTTTTGCACAAGTGAGGAAGGAATTACAGTAGTAGGTTGAGAACCCTAGAAACTTGGATTTTCAACTGAGGAAGTCTCATTCTTTCTAAAGCTAGCAAACTTGTGTTTAGGGGGCTCTTCTTCAAACAATGGATTTAGCAATGTGGAAGGTGAGTGGGCCCTAGGATTTTATATGGGTTCTTTTAATTGGGAAGACCTACTAAAACTTGGGATGACAAGTTTTGAGGAAGGGGTTTCTTGGCTTTCTACTTCTTGCACTCTGGTTAGTAAAAGCCTCATTTTTTTTCCTTTTTAGCCACTTTGCAAGATCTTCCTCATGCTACATTATTTGTGCCTTCATTTTTTTTTGTTCTTGGAGATAGGCCTGGTAATTCATATCCTCTTGTTGTCCTTGTTGGGCTTCCATAATTAGGAGATGCAATTCATAATCTAACTCCTCTTGTTGTGTGTCTAACACTTTTCACCTCTTGATTTCATGCAATTGTTCAGTCCAACCCCACAAGAGAGTTCTTGACTCATTAAAACCCAAATCCTCCATATATATGGGTATAGTTGGATCCATCTTGAAAATCAGGCCAAAATTAATACGCCTATGAAGAAGGTCCAAAATATAATCCCTAAGCTCATCAATCCCCATATTGGCTATATTATAGGGTTTTCAATAGATTGAGCAATGGTATTTGGATTAAAACTAGGTTACTAATCTGGTTGAGGTGTAGAGTAGGAGGGTTGAGGGGGAAATTTTTCATGATATTGGGGGGACTAATAATTTTTCTATGAAATGAATCCATTCTATAGCTTCATAAAGAAACAATTCATAGAAAACTTGGAAATTGCAAAAGATTGAATATGATCTTTACACATGCCAGAACTGGGTTTTGAAACCATTAGATTTGCACTCATATTTTCCATGGTATTTGATGGAAATTCCCCCAAAGGCTGATGGCACTAAGAATAACACCCAAACTCTCAATAAATGATGAGTTTAAACTAACTAACCAGTGGACTTATGCAACTAATTTTGAATTTGTATCCCATTGGGCATGCCAAAAATTGTTGTTACAAAACTTTGCACCCATGCTTGGGGTATGACTCCCAAGAAACCTTGTGAAACATTAAGAAAACCTCCCAAGTGTGGGACTTTCTCATGTAAGATTGAATCTCTAGAGAAGGTTTGCTTCCTTGCAATAAGGATTCACCTAAACTACTAACTTTGAGGGAAAATGGGAGAAGGAAAACATGAAAGGGAAATGGGATGATTCACCTAATTGACTTGTGGTTTCTCTCTACCTACAACTACACATAATAGCAATAAAAAACCCAAACATACATAGTTCTTAACTCTAATTCTATCCCGAAACATACACGTATGTTACAACTTATGAGATTGTGTCAGGAAAGATATTCACAAGACAACAACTAATAAGTAGATCTAACATTACACATAAGATAAGAACAAAAAATGAATCATCCAACACAAGGAAAGGAAATTCACAAGATAGATAAATTTAAGAAGAAGAAAAAGTCTCTTAGAACATATATCTATGATGGGATAATGGGGTGAAAATAGCCAACAATAACTAATTGATAAAATATAGATAAGAGAGCATAAATGGTGTTACACATCCTATATTCCTCTCTTTAAGGATAATGGCTTTAGAAGCACACATGAGGAGAGTGAGCTGTAATGGTGAGAGAGTACAGACTTGGTGGAGCTTTTCATAAGAGAGTGCAATGAGAGCAAAGAATTGTTAGAGAGACAAGATACAAAAAGTTAGAAAGAGCCAAAGAGTGAAAAATAAAGAAGATGAAGGGTTTTATTTCTTAGGATGATTAGTGATAGTTATTTTGAACATATCCAAAAGAAGGGACACACGTCGAAACTGAATATACCCTTTTTGAAAGGGGAATCTTTCAGAGATAATTATGAAACACATTGATGTCTATGCACATTGTTGTCATCCAACCAAATTGACTCCAAATTTGGGCCAAGGATTGTGAATGCCTTGTTGTCAAATTTTATGATGTTAAAGTATGGATAGTGAATCATGGATTTTTCTCATAAATGTATCTATCTTAATTCTTAGTTGTCATAAATGCATAGAGTACAAGCTATGACATTGTAGCATGTTTTGATTACATAAAAACATGTTTTTAAAGGACCCAAAACCTTTTACATCGAGATTACAGAAAAAGCATTAGAAGCCCAAACAGATTCAATGCAACAACACAACATAAAACTAAATAGAAATAAAAATGGATAGAGGTAAATGGTGTGTGGGAGGAGGTTTGATGGAAAATGTTATGGATATACAAACTTAGTAAAACATGAATACTTATCTTGAAAAGAGGCTGATGTTGAAATCACTATTTTCTGACGTCTGTGTTCAATTTTGAGAGATTCTGCAATCAGCTTCGAACTGGAAATGACGAGATAGAGAAAACCCAAAAAATGTTTGTCTTTCTGGAGACAGGTCGACCTTGACCTCAGGATCGGGGCACAATCTTACCCCCCACTAAAGGTTGACCTTGACTTGAAATAGCTCTGATGAAAATTCTATTTTCGGATCTCGAAAGTTCATTGAAAAGGGTATCCAGATCTGAACTTCAATTTGTTGTCCTGTACCTGTACCTTCAAGAAAAATGGTTTTGTTGTTTGGATGTGGGGTTTGCCTTAGTCAAACCCTGGTTTGGAATCAACCTTAATAATGGAATTGAAATAGAGAATGCTAGCAAGTAGTAGAAGTAGATCTAACAATGAAGCTATGATATTCAATAGATATGCAATTGTATTTCAAATGTAAACAAGTATGTTGATATGAAAGCTTGAACACAACATTAACAAATGTAAATCCAAACCTCCATGATTGTATGATTGGAATCCACCTTGAGGGAAGAATGAATGGATCTTGAAGATGAACAAATGATCTTGAAGGAAGATCACACCATCATGATGGATAGATCTAGGGTTTGAATGATGAATCTTGAATGCTTGAACCAAATCCCTTGAAAGGCTTGAATGCTTGAATCGTTGATCTTCAATGGAGAACTTAAATGCTTGAATGGAAGATTGCTTGAACAAATTTTGTTGAGAATGCTTGCTTGATCTCCTTGAGAAAACCTTGAGCACTTGATTTCAAAACTTCATTACTTGATCATGAAAGTGGATGGAGAAAAAGAGAGAGGAAGGCTTCCTTTTATAGTGATCTAGGGCACAAACTTCTAGAGAGGCTGACATTGGAGAATTAAATCCTAATTAACCTTAACCCCTAGAAATGGACCTAGATTAAATGCAATTTAAGAGTTTACCATTCCGAAATCTGAAATAGTCAACCCGAAAGTGGGAAAATAAAACTTTCTAAAGCCCAACATCTTGAAACCTCCAGAACTTGAAAAATGGACCCAAGGTCAAGGTCAAGGTTGACTCTACCCTAGGTCAGGGTCAAAGTTGACCTTGACCTATAAGGTCAACCTTGACCTTGAGATGATAGATCTCAAATTCTCAGGACCAAGTGCCAGAAACAGGCTAGAAATAGGTGGAGAGAGAAGCAGAATAGGGGGGAAAAGCCAGATCCATGTAAAGACCTATTCAAGGTTCTTGACATGACCCCAGACCACTTACTCAGAGGGCTAAACACTCTTAACATGGAAGCACTTCCATTTTAAGATGATACATTAAGCCCCCACTTTAGCAAGAGTATGGACTCAATGCAAACTCTTGGTAAAGGAGAAGAAAGAAAAGAGCCAAGTGGATTCACAACAAGATAAAATAACACTTAGCTAAGGACACAATCCCCCAGGCTAAGGATTCTAACTCAACACACATGCACAAGGGCACAAAAATAAACAAAAAGAGGGGTTAGTACCAAAACCAACCCAAATCAACTAGTAGAGGAAACCTTGGTAAGAAATATTACCTATACTAATTTCATATTTGGAAAGCTATCATAAAAGCATAAATGATTACATAAGAAAGACAAGAGCAACACTATAAATAATATAGCTTCATGATCTACTCCTAATAGAATGAGAGTGAAAAGAAAGGAAAGAGAAAGTGATTACCTCACCCAGTAAGATGCCCACCTTACCGTGAATCACCCTGGAGGGAGAGCCAAACAGGTGGCCAAACCTGATAGTTGACCCATAAACTATGCTTTGTAATTGTAATGCATCTTCTGACGGCTTCTGCAATACCCATAGATCCACCTTCTTGTATCACTATGAATATGAAATGCGTGTCTCCTCAGGATTTAGCAACTTATGTGTGTTACCTTCGAAAGATTTAGCATATTGAAAATGCGTGTCTCTTCAGGATTTAGAAACTTATGTGTGTTACCTTCAGAGGATTTAGCATATTGAAAATTGAAAAATATGTGTCTCTTTAGGATTTAGCAACTTATGTGCATTACCTTCAGAGGATTTAGCATGTAAATGAAAAACTATAGTACAAGGGAGACCCTATCTATGCCCCCCTCCTTATCATGGTTGTCTACTACACATGATAAGGAAGAGTAAGAGGATACCCACTTCACAATGTAAGGAGATATCTTGTTTAACAAAAATGTACACTATATTCTTAGTGAAGGGTATTGACCCCTACATCCAAGAATATAGATAATCGTGAAAAGGATATGTCATTTATGGAAAAAAGGATCCTCAAAGAGAAAAAGATCTTATCAACAAGACCCCCACCATAGAGGAGTGATTTAGATAAAATATCATCTTTCAAAGATAAACCAAGCGGGAACAAAGATTCAATCATCAAGTCCCCTGCAATCAAGAGGAAGAAAAATCTTTGAATTGAGGGAAACAACTCTAATCACCAAAGCAAGGGCAAGAGCTTATAATGAACATAATTTGCAGAATAGAGAAGAGGTGATGACCTAGGACAAAAACCTCTCATATAAAAGGATATTCATACTCAAAACATTGGTCAGTATAATGAAATAATGTTACAATATAAACAAATGCCACTAAGCTAAGGAAAGCAGATCCCTAGACAAAGAGAAAGAAGGAAGAACCTCGCCCCCCAAGGATGAAAGCAAGGGTTACCTTTGTAAAACAAATGTCTTAGAAAATATATCTTGAGTATAAAATAGAATCTATGGATGATTATAAACATAATACAAAACCATAGAGATATAGGATAGAAAGAATGTTGATTAAGCTCAACACACAATATATGCTAAAAGCCTAATGGATCCTAGGAGATTGGATGTAAATACACCTCTTGCCCCCTAGTCTAGAGACAAGAGGAGAAGGAATCTATATTATATCAGAATGAGGGGTATCCCCTATATCAAAATTATGAAGGAATTGTCAAATTGCACGAGAGTGAGATATACTTCCTAAAGCAGCTCTTTCCTTAACATATAACTTGAAATTCTTACAATCAGCAAGTAAATGTGTATTAATATAATGAAAAGGACATTTGTACTTGGATAAAGCATCTTTCGGCATAGGTTTATTAACTAAACATACACCTTCTTAGCTACATCTTGATGAATATCGGGGTTATCTAAGGTACGTGTAGGAAGAAGAGTATGAAGAGGAGGACGACGATCAAAGTCACCCACCTTGAATTGAGATTGTGAACAACCAACACCGTGCATATCTTGTTTAGGGGGTATATGAACTGGATACTTGTTACCATGCTCATTAACTCCAAGCCCTAAACCTCTATAACCTTTTTTAGTCATCATATTATATCTTGTAGTGTACATGTCATGTAAAGCTTCTACAGGAGGTGATTGTTTATCATGTTCATGAGTAAAGGTTTTATAAGGTGGAATAATAGGCTTTGAAGAAGTTTCTTTACCCTTTCCTTTAATATCATGATAAATCAAAGGAGAAGGTAAATCAAAGAACTCTTGCACATCTGCATCCTAAAGTATAGCTTGAATCCCATCATAAGTATGGGAAGATCTAAGATTAACAGATGGAGAATTAGGCTTCGGATTAGGAATAGAAAGGTTAGGAATCAAATTAGTAATGATAGGATTAGGATTAGGAATATTAGGAGATGGTGTATTATCTACCAAATTCTTCACATAATCCAAAAGAGTAATAAGTCTACCACATGAATCTTTAATGAAAGTTTTGAAAGTAGGAAGACTAGTATCGGTCAATTTCACAAAAGCATAGGCGAGAGCAAAATGAAGGATCATCAACATAATGAAGTGAATGATACTCTCATAAACATCATAGGTATGGTAAAGAGATGCTAAAAGAAGGGTGATAGAGAACATGACCACACACCAAAGCATCTTAAGGATCTTCATAGTAAATGAAATGAAAGAAATGTTTTTGGATTTTGTTGAATATATGGATTTTTTTGTATTTTTTAATTTAAAATGCAAGAGCATAAAATACATCTAATATTAATGCACCAAAAAGAAGGAATTACACCACAAATCTAACACAATAGGGCATCTAAATCCATAAAAGAAAGGGGTAAGCTTGTCGGGTTTGCCAAAATGAAAGATATAAAAATGGATAGAGGTAAATGGTGTGTGGGAGGTGTGATGGAAAATGTTATGGACATAGAAACTTAATAAAATAGGAATACTTATCTTGAAAAGAGGTTGATGCTGAAATCACTATTTTCTGATGTATGTGTTCAGTTTTAGGAGATTCTGCAACCGGCTCCAAGCTCTAAACTATAAATGTCAAGACAGAGAAAACCTAGAAAACTTTTATCTTTTTGGAGACAGGTCAACCTTGACCTTAGGATCAGGGCACAATCTTACCCCGGGGCACAATCTTACCCCCCACTGAAGGTTGACCTTGACCTAAAACAACTTTGACATAAATTATGTTTGCGGATCTTGGAGGTTTGCCAAAAAGGGTATCCAAATCTGAACTACAATTCATTGGCATGTACCTGTACCTACAAGAAAAATGGTTTTGTTGTTTGGATGAGGGGTTTGCCTTAGGCAAACCCTGGTTTGGAATCAACCTTAATAATAGAATTGAAATAGAGAATGCTAGCAAGTAGTATAAGTAGATCTAACAGTGAAGCTATGATATTCAATAGATATGCAATTGTATTTCAAATGTAAACAAGTATATTGATATGAAAGATTGAATGCAACATTAACAAATGTAAATCAAAACCTCCATGATTGTATGCTTGGAATCCACCTTGAGGGAAGAATGAATGGATCTTGAAGATGAACAAAGGATCTTGAAGGAAGATCATACCATCATGATGGATAGATCTAGGGTTTGAATGATGAATCTTGAATGCTTGAACCAAATCCCTTCAAAGGCTTGAATGCTTGAATCCTTGATCTTCAATGGAGAACTTAAATGCTTGAATGGAAGATTGCTTGAACATTCTTGAGAATTATTGCTTGATCTCCTTGAGAATGAAAGGAAACTAAGTGTGCAGAAAATAGTTCCCTATGCTAAACTCCTAAGGAGAGGATCATGCAAATACATATTTAACCCTTATCAATTACAGAATGATAATGCAATTATCTTAGATGTTTCTGCAATAACATGTATACATAGAAAAATGAATGACACAAAGATATACCCTGGGGAAACCTTTCGGTAAAAACCCCAGCACTCCAAAACCTGCATAATGTATTAATCAAAACTGTTACAGTTTACAATACACTTGCAATGCAAGTTCTTCAAAATATTTTCCACACTTGAAGACAAATCCGACAACATAAAATGTTATGTTATGTATGTGGTGCCTAATTAGACTTTTCCACGGGGTCAAGGGGCAGAGCCCCTAATGGGGTCAAGTGTCAGCCATCTATTTTTTCTATTAGTTGGAGTATTTTTGCCCTAATTTTGTTATGTCAAAAATACTTGCAAAAGGGCTTAGGGTTTGAGATTCATTGTATAAGGGATTATTGTAGCTTCCTATGGTAGTATTGAGTTGGAGGTTTCAGATTGTAATCACTAGATAATAATAAAGATATTGGACTCGCTATTGGTGGATGTAGCCCAAGGGATTGGGTGAACCACGTTAAATTCTGTGTTATTGTGTTCTCTCTTGTTTGTTAATATTTGCATTTTCTGCTTATTATCCTAACACGTTCCACAAATACACTCACTTCTCATCAGAATTTGCAACCCTAAAAAATACTTATATCATGCGCTTCACTTTTTAGGGCAACTTCCAAAGAACAACCGTATTAGGGTTTTACCATTCTCTGAGAAAATAGGAACCTGAAAAAATTTGAACTCTTAATTGAACCCACGGTTGCAGAAGAGTGTACAGTACTCAACTTTATCAGTTGCCACATGTCTTGCATGTCTTCACCAATCAACAAATCTTTCACAATTAGCTCTTACAAATATTAATGACTGTCATAGGAATCAGTCATAACCGTTTCAGTCATGATTAACTTACACATTGTCCAAAGTGCTGATATTTGGAAAATAACAAATGTAAGGAAATATACAAGGTTGAGACACCTTATTCCTAATAGAGAAAACCTTGAGCACTTGATTTCAAAACTTCATTACTTGATCATGAAAGTGGATGGAGAAAATGAGAGAGGAAGGCTTCCTTTTATAGTGATCTAGGGTACACACTTCTAGAGAGGCCGACATTGGAGACTTAAATCCCAATTAACCTTAACCCCTAGAAATGGACCTAGATTAAATGCAATTTAAGAGTTTACCATTCCGAAATCTGAAACAGCCGACCTGGAAGCAGGAAAATAAAACTTTCTGAAGCCCGACATTCTGAAACCTCTAGAACTTGAAAAATGAACCCAGGGTCAAGGTCGAGGTCGACTCTGCCCTAGGTCAGGGTCAAGGTTGACCTTGCCCTAGGTTAGGGTTGAGGTCGACCTTGACCTAGAAGGTCAACCTTGACCCTGAGTGACAGATCTCAAATTCTGAGGACCAGGTGCCAGAAATAGGCTGGAAATAGGTGGAGAGAGAAGCAAAATAGGGGGAAAAAGCTAGATCCATGTAAAGACCTATTCAAGGTGCTTGACATGACCCCATACCACTTACTGAGAGGGCTAAACACTCTTAACATGGAAGTGCTTCCATTTTAAGACGTTACAAAAACAATAAAAACTAATGATTCTTCCCCCAAAAAAGGAAAGAGGACAACAAAAAGACAACTAGATAATCTTCATAAGTTTAGCCACCTGATCAACCAACATCTACATATTAAAAAAGGACACCTTTAGATCCTCCAAGTCTTTATTCTCATTGGACTTCATCTTTTTAAAGCTTTCTCTAGTCCTCTTACTGGGCCCCTATCTTTGACATTGTAGCATGTTATTTCTGTTAAGTTTCTATAATTTTTGTAAAGATCTGAGAAATTTTTAACATTACTCTTCCCTCAAGATGAGTGTAGGAAGTTATTTTGCTACCTTAATTTTATTAATTAGGGATAGAGTTTCATTTATAATTAATCAGGGGTCCATTAGGTTTTAATTAGGGTTAAAATTAGAGATATAATTAGGGTTAGGCTTAGGTTTCAAATAGGGATTAGGGTTAGGGTCAAGGTTACTATTTAATTTGAGTTGTAGTTTAATAAGTGTTAAGGCTTATTTCAGTTAGGATTAACATCTAATTAATTTTTTCAATAGGGTTCAAATATATTTAGGGTTTAATTAGGATTAGGATTGGGCTACAATTTAGTTAGGAGTTGGGTTCAGTTAGGTTTAGAGTAAAATAATTGTTACGACTCAAATAGGCTAGAGTTTCAATTAGAGTTAGGGTTAATGTTAGATTAGGGTTCAATTAGGAGAAATATTCAAGTTAGGGTTAGGGATGAATTAAATGTACTATTAGGGTTTAATTAGGTTATAAAGAAAATTAGGGTTACCACTATAATAAAAACTAGGGTTAGGTCTAGGGTTCAATTACAGTTACAATAAACGAAGGGTTATAAGAAAAATATTTGAGTTAGGATAAAGGTTAGGGTTAAATAATGGTAAGGGTTTAAATAAGGTTATGGATAGGGATTAATTAAGGTTATAGTTAATATTAGATTAGGGTTTAAATAGGGTTATATTTAATCTTATATTTAGGTTATTAAAAGAGTTAAAGGTTAAGGATTAATTAGGGTTAGGATTTAATGTTAGCTTACTTGGTTTAAAATAGGATAGTTTAATAGGGTTCACTTATGGTTATGGTTAGAGTAAAATTAGGGTTCAGTTAGAATTATGGTCCAATTATGGTTAAAGTAAAATCATGATTAGGGTTTAGTTAGGGATAGAGTTAAAGTTCAATTAGGATTAAGGTTAAATAAAATTAGAGATAGGTTTCGATTAAGGTTAAATTAGGATTAGGATTCAATTAGGATTATATGAGAAATCTTTAAGTTAAGGTTAGAGATAGGGTTAAACTACAGTTGGAGTAGGTTAAAAAGTGATTAAGGTTTCAATGCTATTAGATTGATGTCAAGCTTAGGGTTATTGTTCAAATAAGATTAGGCTTAATACTAAAATATGGTTTAATTAGGAGAAATATTTATGTTGAGTTACGGTAGAATTATGGCTATGATTAGGGTTTAATTAGGGTTATAGATAAAATTAAGGTTTCAACTAGAATTGGGTTCTAGGGCTAGGGTTCAATTACTATTAAAATTAAGGTTGCAAGAAAATATTTGAGTTAGGGTTTAAATGAGGCTAAGATTAGGATTTGATTTAATGTTAGATTAAGGTTTAAATAGGGTTATTACTAGAGTTCAATTAGATTATAATTAATGTTATCTATTAATTTAAATGTTAGTGTTAGAATTATAATTGGAGATAGACTAGGGTTATAGTTTTACTAAGGTTAGGGAAAATTATAGTTAAAAGGAAATCAGGGTTAAGGTTCAATTAGGAATGGGGTTCAACTAGGTAATAAGAAAAATATTTGAGTTAGGGTAAGGGTTAGGGTTAGTGTTAAGAATTAATTAGATCATGAGGGAATAAATTCCCAATCCTACTCACTGTGATTCCTCAATTTTCGTGCATATAGGTGATTGTAATTTTAGATCAAATCTACCTCAAGATTTGTTGCTAACTAAAATGTGACATTTTCCCCTGGAGGATACACACCTTCTTTCCTTTTGAGTGATGTGATCTCGGGCAAGACATGTGTCATCACAATGAAACTTGGAGAGGGGAAGCCTCACACATAGGTGCTTGAAGATCCGTGGTGCCGACACGTGGTGCACTTTCAAGATTTTGTGGATGTTTTTCCTTCTTTTAGTCTTCAAAACTCTATGGTGCTGATACTTGGGTGTTCTTTGTAGTAAACACACTTCGAGAGGTGGAACATTTGAAGAAAAGAGACTATGGACTTGGCAAAAACTGCATCATTGTTATTTTCCTGGAATCTTGGTATGGTGTCCTTGGCTTGCTCCAATTGATGACTCTGGTAGATATATCTATACTTCTCAAGACACCTATTCAAATTTATGTTGAAAATTTGATAAAAAAAAGGCACCTTAATAATGATATATCTTGTTGTATTATATATATATATATATATATATATATATATATATATATATATATATATATATATATATATATATATATATATATATATATATATATATATATATATATATATATATATATATATATATATATATATATATATATATATATATATATATATATATATATATATATATATATATATATATATATTAGTATTCAATATTTGGAAGCTAGTGCTATTTTACAATATCAAATTTTAAGTTTGAGTTAGTTTCATATTTAACTCAACAAACTCCTACACATTCTACATATCTTGCATGTCAAATTATGCTAATTGTATCAATTTACAATCTACCAAATTCAATTCCACCATCTTATTTAAATAAATGTTGATTTTATAAAATTTATTTTCTATATTTCATTTGAATAATAAATATGAAACGTATCAAGCAATTATGCTAAGCCATCATCACACTTTATAGTAATATTCATATTTTCTTCTTTTCTCATACTACATTTCAAATTTTGAAGCTTTCATAATTTTATTATAAAATCATTATTTTACTATTTTACTCTATTTAAAGTTTAATTATACTCAAACCATAGATTGCCTAAGTATATTAATAGAATTCATGCATTCAATATCTATAGTATACTTATGCATTTTATTGTATAATATTTGAAAATTCATATATAAACATTGAATACAAAAATTTAGTGATTGTAAGCTATAGAAAAATGAAACTCACCAAAATCCTACAAAGTCCACTTGTGGTTAGGGTTCCATTGGGGTTTAATTTAAGTTAGAGCTAGTAATTCCTATACATATCAACTACATTTTCACCCAAAGAATTTATATGCATCAACTAATTTAAATTATAGTTCAATTAGGGTTAAGGTTCAATAAGGGTTCAATTATGATTATCTTTATAGTTTAATTATGGTTATGATTTTATTAGGGTTAGGGTTAGACTTAATCATAGTTTAGGTTCAATAAGGGTTAGGGATCAATTAAGATTAGTGTTGAATTATGATTAGGGTTAGACTTCAATCAAGGAAAGAGTTCAGTTAGGATTATGGATGGGGTTTAATTTGGGTTAGGATCAAGGCTTAATTAGGGTTAAAATTTCATCATGGAAAAATTAAGATTAGGGTTTGGGTTAGGGTTTAATTAGGGTAATTATTAGTGCTAGAGTTTGGGTTCATTCTAAATCACAATTCAATTAAAGCTTACGATTAAGGCTTGGTTGAATTAGTGTTTATTTTCAATTATGGTTGGGTTGAAATTAGGGTTAGGGTTAAGATTAAGATTAGGGTTAGGGTTCCATTTATAATTAAATTATATGATTAGTATTTAATTAGGGTTAAATTTTAATTAGTATTAAAATTTGAGTTAGCATTAGGGTTAGGGTTACATTTCAAATAGGGGTTAGGGTTAGGGGTAAGGTTACTATTCAATTTGAATTGTTATTTAATAAGTGTTAAAGTTATGAGTCATTTAAATTTAGGATTAGCATTCAATTAAGGTTATCAATAGGGTTCAATTATAATCATACTTTTTTTAGGGTTGGGATTAAGGCTACCATTTATTAGGGTAAGGCTTCAGTTAGGTTTATAGTAAAATTATGGTTAGGGTTCAAATATGCTATAACTATAGTTTAATCATGGTTAACATTAGAATACGAAGGGTTAACATTAGCATTAGGGTTAATATTAGATAAGGAAGAGAGTAAAATTATGGTTAGGTTTCAAATAGTGTTAGGATTAATGTTAGATTCGATCCAATCAAGGGAAAATATTTGATTTAAAGATTAAATAGGGTTACATTTAATGTTAGATTAGGCTTAAGGTTAGGGTTAGTCTAAAAATTATAGATATGATTATGGTTAGGGCTCAATTAAGGCTACAATTCAATTAGGATTATAATAAAAATAGGGTTGAAGAATAATATTTGAGAACATAAGGATTAGGGTTAAATTATGATTAAGATTCAAACAAGTTTAGGGTTAGGGATCAATTAGGGCGTGGGGTAACATTAGATTAGGGTTTTAATAGGGTTAGCATTAGGGTTTCATTAGAGTTAGATTTGATGTTAGATTAGTGTTAAGGTGATGGCTATAACTAGAATTTGAGATAGCAATAGGGTAAGAATTTTAAATTATGATTAGAATTAACATTAGATTAGGGTTTAAGTAGGTTAGCATTATAGTTTAGTTAAGTTAAGATTTAATGTTATATTAGGTTTAAGGGGGGTAAAATTATGGTTGCGGTTTGAATAGGGTTATGGCTAGAGTTCAATCAGAGTTAAGGTTAGAATTAGCATTAGAGATAGGATTTTGATTATGGTTAAACTATTAGAAATAATAAATAATGAGAGGTGGGTGAATCAGTATTTCGCAAACTTTTACTTTTTCCCACTTATGGATATATGTAATTAACTTGTAACTTGCATATGAAACTAAATTGAATAACGAACACAACCATAAAATGAAGAAAATCATAACACCATGTTTGTTCTCGAGGAAACCCTAGCCAAGGGAAAACCCTAATGGGGATGATACCCACAAATGATACACTAATCAAAAGTATCTGGTTAAAGATATTGACCCTATTAGGAGTCTATTATATTTGTATAGTGTCTCGGTTCTTGTTAGAGGACTTTAGGCCTTTTTAGAAGCCTCAACCCTGTTAGGAGTTGGTATTAAAAAATATGAATGTATGGAAGATGAGCCCACTATCCAAACATGAAATATACAATAATAATATTCAACACAAAAGATAGACTACAAAAACCATGTAGTGTTGTTGAATATCTTCAATATTCTGATCTAGCTTGTAGGCTCTTCACAAAACTTTCTATTAGTTCACACTGTTATGATCATATATCAAATTTAACATAATACAACATCAATACATTAATAAAAATCTTTCTTGCAACTTCACATTAGTCTCTTACAACTTCGCATTACATAATACTTTCCTTTATACCAACTATCTCAAATATAGCTTACCATTCAGCTTCCATGTTATCGAAACATAATATTAACTCTTGTTGCCTTAGGGTTAACATCTAGGATATCATCCCTAATTAGTTAAGTCATTATTTTGATAAACAAAACAATCCCTTAACTTAAAATAATCATTTACTAACCACTGCCTTGTTCTGGTCGACTCAACACTATTTCTGTAAAACATTGATATCTTAGTCCGTACATATCGTACAGTCTTGCACTCTTAGATGTAGCTTCAACATACCTCATATAATCTATGATCAAGTTCGCATGCATTGAAAATACTTTTGTGAACTTTTTATTATCAAAATAGTCTCTATGTAGATAGATAAACATTGTTAGACTTAGATAATTTTCTTAAGTTCTCATCCAGAACTTCATCCTTGGATCATTTTGTCTTAGTAATGAATATATGTTACCATAATGCCAACATCATGATGTCCTACTCAGCCAATTTTCCAAAAATCTCCCTTTTTGTCGTTGGTGGCACCATATGGGAAAATTGGCTAAGTCCCAAAAACTTACAACAAAAAATTCAAAAACAAACTTGCAACATTGTGTTACATGGCCATTACCAGATTTGCAAAAGTATGTGGATCATACATATCTACTTAACTTATTTCTCCATAGGGATACTCCCCCTTTGATTATGTTATATCCTTTTTTTGCATATATATATATATATATATATATATATATATATATATATATATATATATATATATATATATATATATATATCTTATACATACAATCAAGTTTCTCATACTATTACTCCTTGTTTGACAACAATGACAAAGGTGTCAAAATATGTATATATACAGGTCAAAATTTCAGATATACATTTTGTCTTCAGTTCTGTAAAGTTGGAAGGCTTGGAATGCAATCTGTAAAGTTTTCCTTCAAATTTTCAATCTCTTTATCCCATCTAACCTTAACAGAATTTGATACACTAAGTAGTGCACATAGCCCATAAGATGTTATCTCAATTGCTCTAAGATTTGAATAGGAAAATTTACCATATGATGTCTTTGAGGAAAGACATTCTTCTAGTTGATTCTGCACATTACTGATCTTCAAGGTTAAGTGCTCTTTGAGTAGTGCAAACCTCTTCAACTTTCTTTCCTTTTCATTTTCTAATAATCCTATCTCATCATGTATTTTGCTAACTTTCTTCTCAGTATCGGTGATCTTCATGCTAGGATTTTTTAGCTCATTCACTGTGACTTGTAGTTCTACTTCTTTATTCTTTAGCTTCTCTGAAATGTCTGAGATATGATTTTTTGATAAGGCACATTGACTATACAATGCTCTTCCTCTCTCCAAAAATTTCCTCAACTCCTAAATGAAAACATCAAGGTTATCTAAATCATTCTTAATGTTTTGATGAGTGGATTGAAATAACTATGCATCATGAAGAGTTTGTGCTTTCACTGATGCAATGTTAGATAAAGTGGAGAATTCACTATCAAAAGCTTTGATTACTTCTCTTGCATTAGCTTGCAGATCAAGTTCACTAACCTGAGTAGATATAACATTTTGAAGCTTATTTGTTACCTCAAGTAGTGATCCCTCCAAGCTCTTTACTTTCTTGTTCTTACCAATTGTCTTATTTAGGGATGAAATCAACTCTATTTGATTGTCATCATCAACTTCAGCTCCCAAATTAGCTATACTGACTCAATAGATGACATGGATGAACTTGTTGTTGTGACCTTATGTGGTGTGACTAGTTGAATGTGTTGAGGTATTATTTATGTAGGCTTTACCTCTTTTTCTTTACCTTGTTCCTCTTGTACTACTTGTTCAATGACTTTCATTTGTGTCTCCTCTAATGCCTTTAATTCTTCTTACTTATCCTCTCCCTTTTCTTCTTCCTCCATCTTCTTTCTTTTCTTCTTCCTCATCTTCTTCCTTTTCTTCTTCCTCATTCACCATCTCTCCCAAATTGCTAGCATCCTCTCCTTGATCTTTGAAAGGATCTTCTTCTCTATAAATGGTAATGCTAGTGTTTTCTAGATGCATGGTTTCATCATCAATTACTATGGTAGGCGGTGTAACTGTGGTTTCTTTATGAGGTGGTATCTCTTTCATTTATGTAGCTACTTCTGTTATTTGAATGTCCCATTCTGATTCACTTAAAGCTTCTCCCGGTACTAAAGTCATCACTTTTATAGCTGCTTCCTCAGTTTACTTGTTAACTTCTTCATAGTTTCCTCCCATAATTAGAATTGTTCTTATTTTCCTTCTCAGATGGGTGCTGGGACTCTTCATTATCTCTTTAAAGAGTTCTTCATCTTTGATTTCACAAAGTTTTCTTACAAACCTTTCTCTTATATCTTTATCTTCTTATATTTCTCTCTTCTTCATGTTAATCAGTTTATCATAAAGATCACTTGGTATCTTATCTTTGATATTTTCAAATTTCTTGTCAATAAGGATCATGTGCCTGACAACTGCATTCTCAAGATTCAATTTCTCAAAATTGGTGTACATATGATAGTATTTATTTAACTTAGTGAAATCTCCATCATTTATGATTAAAGGATTCACTTTCTCAATCTTAGGCTTCCATTGTTTCTTTTTGGTGTTGCTTGCCTCTTCTTCTCCTTGAGGTTGACTTGGAACTTGACCTCTCATTTTATTAATGGGTGTGGATTCTTCTTCTTGTGTCCTTTTTCTTTCCACAGGTGAAAAGATAATCTTCTTCCTTTTTCCTAGTCCACTAGCCATTTGTTTTACCCTCTTAGCTGATGTCGTGGAAGTAGATCTCATAGATTTTCTTGTGGCTTCCATTGGTGGCTTATCCAGTGATATACTGATTTCACTAGGCTTACTGACATATTTATCAATATTTTGAATATAAGGTACATGGGTTGCTTTGGATGCCAAAGGTGGTATAGTTAACACTTCCTTTAGTCCAATATCTCTCATAGTTTTTGTTGTCTGATTTGCAATGTTGAACTCATCTTCAGTCATACCTGTTTCCTTTAATATCTTCTTAATAGTTGTGTCAACTCTTCTCTTAGCTGACTTCTGCAACTTTGATTGGTGTGTTGTGCTTGAAATTTCCTCAAATGTTCCAAATCTAGGACTTTTGGAATCTAATCTTCATTTTAGAATTCTACTCACATATCCTTCAATTGCCTCTTCAGACACTTCATAATCTAGAGGGTGTATAAATTTAGTTCTTGGTTCTACTACTTTAATGTATGTAAAGTCTGTATCAACCAAAAAGCATATCTCACTTTTGTATTTCTCAACCATTAAGGGTGGAATTCTTGACCTTTTCTTCATTTCATTCTGAAAAGTCTTAAGAAAAAGTGTGACGCTCTCATTTACATTATCAATTGGGTGTCTAAGATACTGTACGATATAAAAATGGAGAGATAAAATGTAATGTTTGAAGATCAATAGATCA
Source organism: Chamaecyparis obtusa (assembly GCA_027943335.1). Taxonomy (NCBI): domain Eukaryota; kingdom Viridiplantae; phylum Streptophyta; class Pinopsida; order Cupressales; family Cupressaceae; genus Chamaecyparis; species Chamaecyparis obtusa. The sequence goes on along the minus strand of BSBK01000863.1, from coordinate 973,958 downwards.
AGATGTAATTGTATGATATATAGGATTGGGGAAGGTAAGATCTTCTTCTTAACCTCGAATTCCCAAAGGAAAGATAAAAATTGATTAACCACAAGAAGATGATTAATGCATAAATGAATCAATCGATGGAGAATATGAAGAAAGGAGGAAACCTTATATTCTGTTATGAAAAGAAGGATTGAAATCCTAATTGAATTGAAGACAAATACTAACCTCAAAATATGATAGATCTGGAAAATGTTATTTTCTGGTGTCTATACTCAATTTCGGGAAATTCTGCAATCGAATTTGGCCTAGAAACACAGATACAGAGAAAACCTAAAAACCTTCTGCTTTTCTGAGAAAGGTTCACTTTGACCCAACATAGGTGTACAATCTTACCCCAGGGCACAATCTTACCCCTTTATGTCGACCTTGACCTGTGTATGCACCCTAAAATGGTCACCTAGACTTTGGGCCCCATTTATTCAATTTATCAATCCTGAATCATTTTTATCAATAATCAATATTTTCAACATTATTAATTTCTTGATCAAATCTTAATTTCGATCATATATTGGATTTTTATCCTTGGGCTAACCATTTATCCTAAGTCTTTATTTAATTAAAAGGAATATTTCCTCCCCTTTTGATTAAATAAAAAGCCCACCTTTTCCCCTTATCCTAAGTTGCACAAATAAAACATTATTCCTATTTCACAAAAAGGAAAAAAAGCACTTTTTGTCTCATATGGACATAAAGTCAACTCTTATTTTCCTATTGGAGGATACTTGTGCACATTGATTGCTCCTCTTTCAAGCTCCACCGCCGATTAAGACTTTTTGCCTCTTAATCTCAATGGTCCATTTCACCTCATTTCTTATAAAAGGAGAGCTCTCTCCTTCATTTTGCATCCATCTCTTTCATGCTATTGTTATGCTGCAGGTTTTAGGTGCATTTGGAGTTTGAAGACATTGAAGACTTGTTGCATTTCATTGTAGTTGCATATTTCTTTCTTAGTTGCATGATAATGGCATTCTTAGTATAGATTTCCTTTTATGCAATAGATTAATCTCACATAGTCTAAATAGGAAGCATTGCAATCCATTGCTATTTCCTTTCATAGATTAGTTGCATTGTACTTTCCTTTCATAGCTTAGATTTCATTCTCATATAGCTTGCATTGCATTGCATATTTGGATTCTTGGAGATATTGGCATTGTTTCCCTTGTCTTCACTTGAATCTCTCATTGTATGGTTGACTAGCAAGGTCACAAGCTTGTAGCTCTCGCTGAGAGCAATTTTCAATCTTGCAACTCCATGCATAGAGAGCTATGAGCCACTTTGTGAGGCCTCATTCTTGAGCAACCTTGCATGTAATGGTTCATAGAAGTGCACCATTTTAGTGTGTACAACCTGCACTGTTTCGACAGAAATTCAGTTCGCGGATCCTGAAAGTTTGCCAAAAAGGGTACTCAAATTTGATCTACGATTCATTTTCTTGCACTTGTCCCTACAAGAAAAAGGGTTTTATTTGTTGGATGAGGGGTTTGCCTCGGTAAAACCCCAATTTTGGAATTAACCTTGAAATGTAATTGAAATTGCAACAATAAACAAAGTAAATGGAATAATTCACCTTGCTTATGTTGAAACCCTCATGGAGGATTCGAATCCTTGAATCCACAAGTATGGATGCTCCAAATGAATGTAGCATTGTATGTAGGATGTCTCAAATCAATTGCATTAGATATTCAACACCAATCTTGAATGGATCTTGGAATAGGAAGAATCTTGAATGGAAATGGATGGAGAAATCTTCAACAAAGGGCCTCCATAGAGATTGAATCCTTCAATGGCTACCAATGGATCTCCTTGATGAATTGGATCTTGAATGCTTGAATGCTTGAAAATGGATGAATGCTTGAATGCTTTCTTTCTCCTTCTTGTGTGCTTGATGATTACTTGAATTCAATTGATGCTTGATCATGTAGTCGCTTGGTGAATAATGGATGTATGATTTCATGATGGAGAGATAATGGATTTGTGATGGAGAAAATGAGAGGAGAAGGCTTCCTTTTATAAAAGTTAGGGCACAAACTTCTAGAGAGGCCTACATAGGAGAATTAAATTCCAATTTAAACCTTTACTCTTGGAAGTGGACCTAATTTAAATATCATTTAAAATTTTACCATTTTGAAGCCCAAAATAGCCGACCTGGAAGTGGGAAAATAAACTTTCTGAAACCCGACATCTGGAAACTTCCAAAACTTGAAACTTGGACCTAAGGTCAGGGTTGAGGTCAACTCTGACCTAGGTCATGGTCAAGGTCAACCTTGAACCAGAAGGTCAACATTGACCCTGAGGTCAAGAACCTTAAATTCTCAAGATCAGGTGCCAGAGATAGGCTGGAAAAAGGTGGAAAGAGAAGTAGAACATGAGGAAAAAGATAGATCCAAGTCAAAGACCCATTCAAGGCATTTGACATGATCCCAGACCACTTACTCAGAGGGCTAAACCAGTCCTAAATGGAAGTTCTTCCATTTTTTGATGATACATTTAGCCCCCACTTTAGCAAGAGTATGGACTCGATGCAAACTCTTGGTAAAGGAGATCACAACAAAAAATATAATCTTATTGAAATCAAAGGGACAAAGGAATCCCCAAGCCCCCAGGGCCTCAAGTCTTTTTCAACTCCAAGATTACAATAAGAGAGACATCTCTAGAAAAGTGAAAGAAGAGGGTGTGATTAACTCGCCCAATGAGAACTTATGTCCCATTGTGAACCACACAAGGAAATAGCACAACTGGAAAGATAGAGTTGAACTGCTCGGTGAATGTGTCTACTCACTAGTCAACCCATCAAGGATTCACCCTTAGGAATATTCTATTCCAAAAGAGCAAAGCCAAAAACAAAAGAGATCCAGTCTTAAGGACACCTCTAACCTTAAGGGATCAAAATTTTGGAATTTGAAACTGGAGGGATCAAGAGATCCTATAAGATAAAAATCCATGCATTAAGGATTAGTGACTAATCCATAAAGGGAGAAAAGTTCCTTGAAAAGTATATATATTGAAAGTGCGTGTGTGCAAAGTGAGCAGAGCATATGCCCCTGCGTTAAAGTCATTGCTAACACTTTAAGAGGAGCAATGGCTTCAGGGAAAACATAAACAACTCCACTGATTACGTTTCCACTACGAGATGCCCCCAAGCAAAGAAAAATCAAGGGAAATACCACATAAACATACAAAGAACACAAAAGATATCTACCTGTCGTGGGGTCAGTATGATCATAAGATTATATATATATATATATATATATATATATATATATATATATATATATTGACATCATTCCCCAAAGAAAGTAGAACTACAATCACAATGAAGGAAAGAACACATAAGAGTTACGAAGAAGATTCTTCTCGGACCACAACATGGAGACCAAAAAGATTCAGTGCTACCAAGTTGCAAATCCAAGCGGACTATATAAGGAAACATTTACGAATAATAGCACAGGTACAACATAACATGAAAACAACATATAGAAGTGTTAACAATGAATAGCTATGATTAGATAATTTTATATTAATATTCTATATTAATATATATATACTTGATAATATTACATATTTATGTATATCTAATATTATCAATATACTTATATATATATATATATATATATATATATATATATATATATATATATATATATATATATATATATATATATATATATATATATATATATATATATATATATATATATATATATATATATATATATATATATATATTTAATAATATAACTAAGCCTTATATATATATATCGATCTGCACTATTGATGTGATATGATATTATCATATCAATAATACATATTGTTAATATGTATTATTGATACGATAATACATACCAATTAATATCGACTGCTATACCAAGTACCGACTATGATATATATCGAATGTCATACCGACTGTAATACATATCGGATGCCATATCGACTGTTATGCATATCGGCCACCATACCGACTGTTATATATATATATCGGATATCGTATGCAATATGTTATATTATTGTTAATTCATATAACATACTGCACGGTATACATATCTTACAATATGTATATCGTGCAGTATGTTACCCGTGGCTTATATAATACAAAAACATACGATACTGCACTTTACATATATCGTAGTTACAATATATGTAAAGTGCAGTCTTTAATATTCGATTATCGGTAAAGGTAATTTGTTATGAAAGGGCATCGGTATTGAAGGGACGTGACTCATTTATGAGTCACGTCTCCTTCTATGTGCAAAGTCATATATATATTGATAAATATTTTTGTATTTGAGATGAATTATATACAGCAGGTCTGAATAAGGATTATCATATACAAAATCAAGAAGAATAATAATATAAAACTAAAGTTTATTGTAATTTCACATGGTATCAGAGCCAGGTTCTGAAATTTAAAGAAATTTAATAAACTTAAGATATTATAAAATGGCAAACATGATCAGATTTGAGGACAGACTTGCAGGGGCTGATAACTTCCAATCATGGAAGATAAGAATCATAATGCTGCTAAAAGAGAATAAAGTTGAAACTTTTATTAAACCAGACAAGGTTAAGCCAGAAGCGGAACCCGATCTATCAAATTGGAATGAAGGGAACGAAAAAGCCATGAAGATAATTATCGATGGGGTCAGAGATCATATTGTACCAATCCTATCCAAATATGATAAGGCATATGAGATGTACAAGGCATTGGAGAAAACATATGAAATAAATAATGCTAGCAAGAAACTAGCTTTGAAAAGAGAAATGAACCAGATTAGTATGAATAAGAATGAGAAAATAAATGCATACTTTCTAAGGGTATCAGCATTAAGAGATCAACTTTCACTACTAGGCCATGAAATTGATGGAAAGGAACTAGCCTTAATTGCTCTAGATGGACTACCTGAATCTTGGGAAACCTTTGTTGCTGGTATAAGTGCTAGATCCAAGTTTCCAAAATTTGATCGATTAAGAACAGATTGTCTTCAAGAAGAATCAAGGTTAGATAAAAGAGGATTAAAGAAAAAGATCAATGATGAAGAAAATCATGCACTAAATGTAAATACTCACAAGAAGAAGAAATTCAAACATTTCAGAAAGAAGAAATTCAATACGGAGTATCCCAAAAGAGACCTATCTCATGTTAAATGCTTTAGGTGTGACAAACCCGGACATGTTGTAACAAATTGTCCTTACAAGAATCATCAAGCCTCTTTTACCAAATCCAAGAAGAAGCCCAATGAAGAAATCAAGAAGGAGCAATTTGTACTCTACTCTGCACTCTCAAATCAAGTTCCAAACAAGAACATTTGGGTTATTGATAGTGGTTCCTCACGTCACATTACAAGGTTCAAAGAACTACTAGAAACTATGTCAGAAGAATCGGATGAAGAGGTAACCATTGGAGATGACTCCTCTTATCCAGTAAGAGGCATTGGGACATGCACAATCAAACTAAAGACCGGTATCTCAATTCAACTCACAGGAGTCCTATTTGTCCCGGGAATCAAGAGAAACCTTTTATCCATATCGGCACTTGAAGATAATGGGTATAGAGTAACTTTCATGGATGGCAAAGTAAAAGCATGGCCTAAAGGTTTAACCTTCAAACAAGCTAATACCATAGGAAGAAGACAAGGGTGCTTATATGAATTAAATACTGATATAAATCAAGTCTTAGTAAATGACATTTCAAATTTAAATGAAGTATGGCATAGAAGATTAGGACATTTAAATTATAAAACTTTATCTTCTATGGAAAATTTGGTTAATGGATTACCAAAACTTAAACAATATCATTCTGGTGCATGTAAAGGGTGTGCACTAGGCAAAAACACAAAAGGAACATTTCAAATTAGTGTAAGCAGAACTAATGAGGTTTTAGAATTGATACATTCAGATTTATGTGGACCCATGTCTGTTTCTTCAATAGGAGGCTGCAAATACTATATAATCTTTGTTGATGACTTCTCACGAAAAACCTGGATTTACTTCCTTAAGTACAAAGAATCTGAGGGAGTACTAAGTAAGTTTAAAGACTTCAAATCTATTACTGAAAATCTATCTGGAAAGAAAATTAAAATTTTGAGAACAGACAATGGAAAAGAATACACATCTGAAATATTCAAACAATTTTGTAAAGAGGCTGGGATTAAGAGGGAGTACACCGTACCTTATAATCCACAACAAAATGGGGTAGCTGAAAGAAAGAATAGAACTATTATTGAGGCCACCAAAGCAATGCTTCTTGATCAAAACCTTGATACCTCTCTTTGGGCAGAAGCATCAAATACAGCCGTATACATACAAAATAGATGTCCACACTCACACATTGAAAATAAAACTCCTGAAGAAGCATTCACAGGGACAAAGCCTGATATAAGTAATCTTCGAATATTTGGATGTCCAGTCTACATTCATGTTCCTAAGGAAAAGAGAACAAAGTTAGAACCGTCTGGGAAGAAAGGTATCTTTGTAGGATATAGTGAAACCTCAAAAGCATATCGTATTTATATACCTGGGTAGAACCTTGTTGAATTAAGTAGAGATGTAATATTTGAGGAAGATACAGCTTGCTCTAAAAGTATAAATTCACAAGAGCAAGAGACTTTTGTTCCATCAAAAGAAAACACTTCACAGGAAACTCAAAAGAAGGACTCTGAGGAAGAAGAAAATGATGAAAATCTATCCACACTAGAAAATCCTAAGAAGAGACCACTTTGGGCCACTAAACTCTTAGAAGAAGGAAAGACTCTTGGTGCTCCTCCAGGAACAGTCAGAGAAAGAAAAAGGCCTTCCATATTATCCAGCTATGCAGCACTCATGAGTGAACTCTCTAACTTAGAACCTACAAATGTATCTGATGCAATTCAACAACAAGTATGGAAGGATGCAATGATAGAAGAATATCAATCTATCATAAAGAATGATGTGTGGGATATTGTACCAAGACCAAAATCAAAATCTGTGGTATCATCTAAATGGTTATTCAAAATCAAACATGCAGCTGATGGTAGCATTGAAAAGTACAAAGCAAGATTTGTAGCAAGAGGCTTCTCTCAAAAGGAAGGGATTGACTATGAAGAAACATTTGCTCCTGTTGCACGTTACACATCTATTAGAACAGTTCTAGCCATTGCAGCTGCCAAAGGTTGGAAAGTTCATCAAATGGATGTTAAAACAGCCTTCTTAAATGGAAGTATTGAAGAAGAGGTATACTTAGAACAACCTGAAGGATTTGAGATTCATGATCCTAAAACACATGTATGTAAGTTGAAGAAAGCATTATATGGACTTAAACAAGCCCCCAGAGCTTGGTATGCTAGAATAGATAGCTATCTAACAAAGTTAGGATTTTCCAAAAATGATGCTGATCCAAATCTATACTTCAAGGTAAACAAAGGTGATATGTTGATAATCATATTATATGTTGATGATTTACTGATTACAGGGGAAGACTATTTGATTCAACAATGTAAGAAAGACTTAGCCAAAGAATTTGATATGAAGGACTTAGGTCTTCTACACTACTTTCTTGGTCTAGAAGTTTGGCAGAAATCAGACTGTATTATTTTGAATCAAGGCAAATATACCCTTGATATCTTGAAGAGATTTGGCATGTTGAATTGTAGACCCATGTCTTCACCCATGGAAATAAATTTTCATAAACTAAAGGAAGCAACATCAGAATCTCCTTCTGCAGATATCTCTTTATACAGACAATTAATAGGATCTCTAATGTTCTTAGGGAATACCAGACCTGACATTTGTTTCTCAGTAAACACATTAAGTCAGTTCATGTGTGATCCCAAAGAAATTCACTTTACTGCTGCTACACATGTATTGAGATATCTTCAAGGTACATTAAACTATGGACTCAAGTATGATAGGACAGAATTAAACCTTCATGGGTTCACTGATTCAGATTGGGCTGGAAGTGTGATTGATCGTAAAAGTACCTCAGGATATTGTTTTAGCTTGGGATCAGCTATGGTGTCTTGGATCAGTAGAAAACAATCTTCAGTAGCTCAAAGCTCTATAGAGGCAGAGTACATTGCAGCTTCAATGGCAGCTAAAGAAGCAGTATGGCTTAGGAAACTACTCAGTGGACTATTTGGTAAAACTCTACCACCAACTACTATCTTCTGTGACAATCAAAGCTGTATCAAGTTATCAGTAAATCCTGTATTTCATGATAGATCAAAGCACATTGAGATTCCTTATCACTATGTTCGTGATATGGCAGAAAGAAAGGTACTCCAGTTGGAATATGTTTGTACAGGAAATCAAACTGCTGATATTCTCACCAAAGCTCTTCCAAAGGTGAAAGTTGATCACTTTAGGAAAACTCTTGGTATGATTGTAATATGATTTTATATATAATATATAAATGTTATTTTATGGGCTCATCCATCTTGTGGACATTTCTAGAGGTGACGACTTCTTAGATAATGAACACTTGTATTTGATTACGAGATGACGATCTTGTAATGTGGTGTTGTTATGGTAAACAGATTATCTGTTAGTGCACATACCATAATAAGGTTATATAAAATATGATATAATGTTATATTTAATATATCCTTGTATCACTATTACTGTGATACAAAATAGGTATCAGTTGTTGATTCCTCATATCGTTGTGATATGGAAATAGGTATCAGTTGTTGATTCCTCATATCGTTGTGATATGGAAATAGGTATCAGTTGTTGATTCCTCATATCTTTAGGATATGGAAACTAGGTGTCACAATGCATGGTGATTCCTCATATCTTTAGGATATGGAAACTAGGTGTCACAATGCATGGTGATTCCTCATATCTTTATGATATGGAAACTAGGTGTCACAATGAATGGTGATTCCTCACTTCAAATGAAAATATGATGCTAACATAAAGTGAAAATTATCTTATCTAGCTAAGAGGGAGTGTTAACAATGAATAGCTATGATTAGATAATTTTATATTAATATTCTATATTAATATATATATACTTGATAATATTACATATTTATGTATATCTAATATTATCAATATACTTTTATATATATATATATATATATATATATATATATATATATATATATATATATATATATATATATATATATATATATATATATATATATATATATATATATATATAACTAAGCCTTATATATATATATATATATCGATCTGCACTATTGATGTGATATGATATTATCATATCAATAATACATATTGTTAATATGTATTATTGATACGATAATACATACCAATTAATATCGACTGCTATACCAAGTACCGACTATGATATATATCGAATGTCATACCGACTGTAATACATATCGGATGCCATATTGACTGTTATGCATATCGGCCACCATACCGACTGTTATATATATATATCGGATATCGTATGCAATATGTTATATTATTGTTAATTCATATAACATACTGCACGGTATACATATCTTACAATATGTATATCGTGCAGTATGTTACCCGTGGCTTATATAATACAAAAACATACGATACTGCACTTTACATATATCGTAGTTACAATATATGTAAAGTGCAGTCTTTAATATTCGATTATCGGTAAAGGTAATTTGTTATGAAAGGGCATCGGTATTGAAGGGACGTGACTCATTTATGAGTCACGTCTCCTTCTATGTGCAAAGTCATATATATATTGATAAATATTTTTGTATTTGAGATGAATTATATACAGCAGGTCTGAATAAGGATTATCATATACAAAATCAAGAAAAATAATAATATAAAACTAAAGTTTATTGTAATTTCACAAGAAGAATAGAGATACATATAGAGGAATTGTACAATAGGTTCGATTCCTTTATCACCTTGCATAAAAAAAATAATAAGGGTCGCATAAAAAATCTAACAAACATTTAGCAAACACATCAAGGGAGAAGCACAATACGACAGGAAAACACACAAAAAGATACCATAAAGGACAAGCCAATCAAGCGTGTCGCCTAGTCTCCCCATCTCGTTCTATATCATTTCGGGAAGGTGGGAAACTCACAAGAGGGACTATATCCAACACAGTAGGAATAATAGCCAGTTCCAAACAAGGATCCTCTTGAGAATCATAATGTTCGATACTAAGTGTAATTATCAATTGTGATGAAAGCATATTAGGTAAATCAGTATCAATGTCAATAGTCTCATATTTATCGTTATTATCATCAAGAGTATCTTCTTCATCAAGATTAATCGAAATAGAATCTAAGATATGAATAGAATAATCATTTATCTTAACATCATTATTAGTATTAACTTCTTCTAACACATCAAGAATAGGTTGGTCAAAAGAAGGTAAAGAACTTTGAAGAACAGAGGCATGGGCCTTAGCTTGAGCTCAACACTTCTTACGACATTCATTAGCAGATCAGTTATGTTTTGTCTTATTTGAAATATGTTGAGAACTAGGTGGAACAACCACTGGTTCCTTCATAGGTTTTATAGGGGCATCAGTAGGATTCTTAGTAGGCTAAAAAGAAACACTAGGAGCTTGATTAATAGAACTAGAAGCCATGGACAAAGGAGGTATGGAAGGCATAGGCAAAAGACCATAGTTAAGATCCATCTGAGGTATACTTAACTCAAGAATCTTATGATGCTTATAGGCTTGATATGAGCGAAAAAGATTATTAGGTCAAGAAGGACATGAACTAGGTAATGAAGGCCAAAAGAAGTCAAGTGTAGCACAATCCCTGGTCCTAGAAGGTTGATATAAACTATGATTAATCATCTTCACTTCTTCATCATGAATGAATTTAAGACACTTATGGATAGGAGAAGCAATGAAATGCATGGAATTCAACCAAGGTAAACCTAACTTAACTTGAAACTAATCAGAAGTAGGAACAACAATGAAGGTAGTGTCCACAACTTTACTAGAAAGTTCAACAGGCAAGTTAATAGAACCAAATGATGGATAAAGAAAACCATTACAAGTTTGAATCCACACATCTGATGTATCATAAGAATCACGTTGTAAGTTCTTCATAACAATATTTTCTTCAGTAATAACATTGACTAATGATGTAGGATCAACAAGACAACCACTCATAGGTATCTTAGAAATCCTAGCATAAATGTAGAGGGGACCATAAGGAGCTTTAATAATCTCAAAATCATCAAAGGTAATCAAGAGTTCCCTAGCTTTTATTCTGAGGTTGTTTTTGAGGTTTGGATTGAAGTTTCAATTTAGGCTTAGGTTGAGGTGGAACTTGAAGTTGAGTTTGAGATTGAGGATGGGGTGGAGATACCAGTTTGAGACAAAACAACATGCTCCACATGGTTAACAATGTGATTAAGATCATCCATCTTTGAATCATAAACAATATCCACAGAAGATGGCTGAACAATGGTATTAGTATCATGTGTAGGCAAAGGATTTGTATATATTTGGAGATTTGATTAGGAGGAGAGACATATTTGTTCCCACTACCATCAAAATTATCAACAAATAAAGCATTAGAATCGATTAAGTCTTGAACCTTATGTTTTAAAGAATAACACTTCTCAGTATCATGGCCATTCTGACGATGGTATTAACAAAAGGCTTTGGAAACAAAGGATTTGGATGCCACCATAGCAGGTAAAAGAGGTTGAATAGGAGGTAAAGTAATCATATTAGCAGTCAACAATTTATTCATAATAGAATGTAAAGATTCATAAAGAGGAGTAAACGTACGATTCAGACAAAAAATAGTGGATGCAGAAGTCGCATTGTGGGATGCAACATCAACTTGATTAGCAACTGCATTTGCTTGTTTATTTATATTGACATAGTTGTTAAGTTTTTAAAACTTTTTGGGATTAGGAGCAGCATCACTCTTATCAACTGGAACATGAGCCATTGGAGTGTTGCTCTCAAATTGACTGACCTATAATTGATAATGATGAAGTGCTGCACAAAGTTGTTGAAAAGAGGTAAATTCAGTAAGCAGAATCTTATCTCTAATATACTTTTGTAAATTTGAAATAAAAATATGTTGAATATCAATATCAGGAACAAGATAAGAAATCTGAGCATACAAATGCTTAAATCTACCAATAAATTCAGTCAATTTTTCTTTAGCATTTTGTTTACAATGCATCAAATCGGTTAAGGACACTTGCAGACCAATGTTATTTTGAAACTATTGGATAAAGGCATTAGCAAGTTTTGGAAAGGAATCAATAGAATAAGGAGGCAAGGAAAATACCATTGCAAGAACTTATCACAAAAAGTTCTAGCAAACAACTTGGCTAAAATCCTATGGTCATGAGCGTAGTCACTACAAAGGATTTGGAATGTCTTAACATGAGTAACAGGGTCTCCCTTACCATTTTAATTCTCAAGACGAGGCATATTGGCTTGCTGAGGAAGAGGAGCACGGATAATGTCTAGGGATAAAGGATTGCCCATGTCACATGTAGGAATACTAAACTTGGTTTGAGTTAAAGACATAATTTGTTTTTGTAAAGAGGACACGGTTTGAGCTAAACTAATGATTGTGGAATCATTAGATGAAATAGGAACTAGAAACACTAGGTAAAGTGTATGAAGCGATAGGAATGGAAGACACAATCAGGGGAACACTTGGAACCATAGTTGGAAGAGGATTGGAATAAGTAAAAGGAACACTATGGTAAGAAGGTTTTGAAGTAGGTAGAGGTATATGAGGAACACTCATAGTAAGAGAGGGAATTGACGTAGTCACTAAAGGAGGATTATAAGTAGGAATTCTAGGCAAAGGAATGAAAGAAGGTTCCACACTAGAGACAGGAGGAGTAAATCCCAAATCTTGAGCTTCTTGAGCTAAAGGTTTAACATTTGAATGCACAAGATGAGTAATATCATGCAAGAGATTAAACACCTTGATCACTATCACGAAGGAATTTCTTAAGAGAATCTATAGCTTGAATAAAATCTTGATTATGGTTTTCTTGAGTAAGCCAATTTCTCATTTTATCAAGTTCAGTTGAAAGTTTTTGGACTTGTTCAGGAGGAACTCTTAAAGCATCATCCTCATCATGAGATGAGTGAGAAGATTTATACTCCACAGTAGGATTAGAATCATGAGTAATCAAATTGTCATCCGAGATCATAAGGAAAGGAGATGAAGATTCAGGATCAAAGGCACCCATAAGTCTATGACTTCATGTAATCGGAATATTATAAGTAGGACTAGAGATAGTAAAGCTCATATACCAATGCAATGCAAATGAACTAAACTAGGAAAACACAAAGCATGAACAAATAAATGTTTTTGTATTTTTTCTTTATATGAAATGTAAATGCAAACACATAAAATAAGGCTAATACATGCAAGATCTAACACCATAAAAGAAAGAGTTGTCTATCGTGGGTTCACCAAAATGTATGATATAAAAATGGAGAGATAAAATGTAATGTTTGAAGATCAAGAGATCAAGATGTAATTGTATGATATATAGGATTGGGGAAGGTAATATCTTCTTCTTAACCCCAAATTCCCAAAGGAAAGATCCAAATTGATTAACCACAAGAAGATGATAATGCATAAATGAATCAATTGATGGAGAATATGAAGAAAGGAGAAAACATTATATTCCATTATGGAAAGAAGTATTTAAATCGTAATTGAATTGAAGACAAATACTAACCTCAAAATATGACAGATCTGGAAAATGTTGATTTTTGGTGTCTGTACTCATTTTCGGTAAATTCTACAACTGGATGTGGCCTAGAAACACAAAGATAGAGAAAACCTAGAAACCTTTTGATTTTCTGAGAAAGGTTGACCTTGACCCAACACAGGAGTACAATCTTACCTTGGGGCACAATCTTATCCCTTTATGTCGACCTTGACCTGCACTATTCTGATGGAAATCATGTTCGTGGATCCCAAAAGTTTGCCAAAAAGGGTACTCAAATTTGATCTGCAATTCACTGTCCTAGACCTGTACCTGCAAGAAAAAGGGTTTTATTTGTTGGATGAGGGGTTTTCCTTGGTCAAACCCCAATTTTGGAATTAACCTTGAAATGTAATTTAAATTGCAGCAATAAACAAAGTAAATGGAACAATTCACCTTGCTTATGTTGACACCCTTGTGGAGGATTTGAATCCTTGAGTCCACAAGTATGGATGCTCCAAATGAATGTAGAATTGTATGTAGGATATCTCAAATTAATTGCATTAGATCTTCAACATCAATCTTGAATGGATCTTGGAATAGGAAGAAGCTTTAATGGAAATGGATGGAGAAATCTTCAACAAAGGGGCTCCATAGAGATAGAATCCTTCAATGGATACCAATGGATCTCCTTGATGAATTGGATCTTGAATGCTTAAAGATGGATGAATGCTTGAATGCTTTATTTCTCCTTCTTGCTTTCTTGAATTCAATTGATGCTTGATCATGTATTCGCTTGGTGAATAATGGATGTAAGATTTTGTGATGGAGAGATAATGGATTTGTGATGGAGAAAATGAGAGGAGAAGGCTTCCTTTTATACAAGTTAGGGCACAAACTTCTAGAGAGGCCTACATAGGAGAATTAAATTCCAATTTAAACCTTTACTCTTGGAAGTGGACCTAATTTAAATATCATTTAAAAGTTACCGTTCCAAAGGCCGAAACAGTCGACTCAGAAGCAAGAAAATAAAATTTTCAAAACCTGACATCCAGAAACTTCTAGAACTTGAAATTTGGACCCAGGGTCAGGGTCGAGGTTGACTCTAACCTAGGTTAGGGTTGAGGTCCATGCTAACCTAGGTCAGGGTCGAGGTCAACCTTAACCTAGGTCAGGGTCGAGGTTGACCTTGACCCAGAAGGTCGACCTTGACCCTGAGGTCAAGAACCTCAAATTCTCAAGATCAGGTGCCAGAAATAGGCTGGAAAAAGGTGGAAAGAGAAGCAGAATAGGGGGAAAAAGATAGATCCAAGTCAAAGATCCATTCAAGATGTTTGACATGACCCTAGACCACTTACTCGGATGGCTAAACTGGTCCTAAATGGAAGTGCTTCCATTTTTTGATGATATAGATACACCTTGTTAATTCTTTCCATTTTACATCTCCCATCATTCCAATCAACTCCTATAGTGTAGGGAAATCTCCTTAAAATGTGGAAAAACATATAGGTGATTAAGGATGAAAATTTGAATTGGGATTTCTTTGTCTTCTTACTATTCTCAATATTTTCAATCAGTTGAATCCTCAAAAATTCACTCATGTCAACGTCAACTTTATCAACATGCATAAGATAGGTTGCTTGTACCATACCTTCTACTATATCATCTTCTCTAGAACTAGCAGATAACTTGGTAGCCATTATCTTATAAACATACCTAACATCATTCTGCTCAATTTTACTTATTACAATACCTCTTCCATTGTATGAAGATTTAGTGTTATCTAGGACTAATTCTTCACATTTTTCTCATTTAGAGGAATTACACCTTTGTTGGATAAATCTGTCACTTTATGAATCAAATCAGTTGTGATATCTATCACTCTATCATCCAATCAAAACTTTCCATCATGAATTTTTCTTAAAATGATCTTATTCCATTCATCATCCTAAAACTCATAGTGAAACATATACTTGATAATATCCAGTCAACCTAAATATTTATAACCTTCCTTATAGGTCATGTCTTGGTTGTAGATTTTTTCATATTCTTCAATCATGCTATTGTCTCCTACGGTCTCAAATTTGCACTTCAATTATCCTTTTACATCTTCCAAATGTAATACTTCATCTGGTATAGAGGATAAAGCTAGGCTAGGGTCATCCTCAATAGGTTCTACTGGTTCCCTTATCACCTTAGGTCTAGGTGTGTCATTAATATTGTGAACTAGGGATACATCCATGATTGCATTGGAAAATAACTACTCTAACAATAAGCACTTAGTAAAATACCTTAGAACCACAATTGAGGGCTTCCATGTAGATCTGGCAAAAATCTATCTCCAAATCCTTCAAACTTCTTTCAATATTCACTAACTAACTCTCTAAAACTCTTGTAAACTTATGAATGATCAAATGATATCCAATAAACCGCTTTTATCTATTAAATCCTTCAAGGCATTGTCGTCGCATTAATTGCATAAGTGTATTCATGCCAAAAAGTTATTCTTGGTTGTCTACAAACTTCTTTCACTTCATGTGATCTCATACGTGCTTGAAAGTACATGCACTCTTAACCATAGGTTCCTTACATCACTTTCTATCACATATTAACTTAGCAAGGCTTGATTCAAATTCTGCTAAATTCTATGCTATTCTGGTGCTTAATATGATGCTTAATTAATGAAATTTGATGCTCAATCAGTTTGAGATGGGTTCAGAATTGATTCCAACTTACTTTCAAATGCTTCGCCTGACTGACTTCTTGATATTGTGGATGCACTTGCTTGATCTGTAGCTTTGACAAATATAACTTCTTCCATTTTACCGCTATTTCCCTTTTGACTGTTATTGATTTCCATATTTCTTGCGGTGTAGTTTACATTTCTTCTAGGATTAGGATTCCTCATGTTGTTCATTCTGTAATATCTTGCTATGTGACCCCCATGTTATTATAAATCTAACAAACTATGACATTGTTTCCATATCTCGGTCCTTACTAACTGATTTGTGGTCTGCAATTTTTGGCAATATGTCCAAAATTGTTGCATCTATAACATACAACTCCTTTTCTTATATTGTTTGTTGCTCGGTAGGTCTTTTATCTGTAGGGTTAGTATTTCTAAAAATTCTACTATTATCTTTATTATTAGATCTAGGTTTCTTACAATCAATAGCTCTATGACCAAAACCATGACAATTATAACAATAACCAGAGATAGGTTTAAATTGCTTACTTGTGCAATCTCTTTTCATGTGTCCAAATGAATTGCATGTAAAACATCTATATTTGAATTCATTTCACATTTCTTTAGGTGATTCATCTTTCATAGGTTGTTTAGGTACATCTTCAGATTGGTTAGACTCAACTTTGTTTTGTTTTTCTTCTTCTTTGTTCTCAGGTTGTTGAATTTTTGAATCTGGTTCTTTACATTCTTTAGTCTTCTTTAGGAAATTTTCTTTGAAATATCCAAGATCAGTTTTATCATAAGAAGGTTTCTGATAAGAAATTTGTTCATCAATCTTTTCACTGTTGGAATATAGTTTTTCAAGATGTTTCTTGGATTGAGTTAGTTCTCCTTTCATAATTGTATTATACTTCTCAAGTTCAGCATACTACAACTTTTTAGTCTCAAGTTCAGATGTTACTTTGGTAAGTTTAGACCTTAGATATGCATTTTCAGACTTCAGATCTGATTCAGCTTTGCTATTATCATCTTTCAATCTTAACTTTAGATCTACAATCTTTAGTTCATGCTTTATAATCTCATTTTCATTTTTCAGTTTTGAAACTTCATCACTATCCTTGATCTGATTTATAGGTTCTTTCTTTGATTTAAGATCTTCTATCTTGTCTTTTAGTTTCTCAATGTAGTCTTTTACACTCATATTTTTTCTTCAGAGTATCTCTTTCTTCAATAAGAATATCAATCTACTCAAGAGCTTCTTCTAGGTTTTTCTGCAATCGATCCATATCCATAGAGATCTTACTCAAGCTCTTAGGCCTTCTCCGAGTAAGTATTCTCTAATACCAACTGTTAGAAATAGGAAATATTGAGAAGGGAGGTGAATTGGTATTTCTCAAACTTTTACTTTTTCCCCCTTATGGATATATGTAATTAACTTGTAACTTTCATATGAAACTAAAATGAATAACAAACACAACCATAAAATAAAGGAACTCATAACACCATGTTTATTCTTGAGGAAACCCTGGCCAAGGGAAAACCCCAGTGGGGATGATACCCACAAATGATCCACTAATTAAAAGTATCTGGTTAAAGATATTGACCCTGTTAGGAGTGTATTACATCTGTATAGTGTGTCGGTCCTTGTTAGAAGCCTCAACCCTGTTAGGAGTTGGTATTACAAAATATGAATGTATGTAAGATGAACCCAATGACCAAACATGCAATATACAATAATAATCTTTAGTACAAAAGGTAGAATACAACCTTGTACTGTTGTTGAATATCTTCAATATTTTGATCTAGCTTGTAGCCTCTTCACAAAACTTGCTATCAGTTTGCACTATTTTGATCATATATCAGGTTTCACATAATACAACATCAATACATCAATAAAAATCTTTCTTGCAACTTCGCATTAGTCTCTTACAACTTTGCATTACAGAATACTTTCCTTTATACCAACTATCTCAAATATACCTTACCAGTCAAATTCCATGTTATCAAAACATAATATTAACTCTTGTTGCCTTAGGGTTAACATCTAGGATGTCGTCCTTAATTAGTTAAGTCATTATTTTGATAAAAAAAAAATCCCTTAACTCAAAATAATCATTTACTAATCGTTGCCTTGTTCTGGTCAGCTCAACACTATTTCTGTAAAACATTAATATCTCAGTCTGTACATTTTGTATAGTCTTGCACTCTTCTATATGTAGCTTCAACATACCTTATATAATCTGTGATCAAGTTCACATGCACTGAAAATACTTCTGTGAACTTCGCTGATCAAAATAGTCTCTGTGTAAACAGATAAATGTTGTTATACTTAGACAATTTTCTTAAGTTCTCATCCAGAACTTCATCTTTGGATCATGTTGTCTTAGTACTGAATATATGTTGTCATAATGATAACATCATGATGTCCTACTCAGCCAAATTGCCAACATAAACAAATTATGTCATGGTTCAATTAGTATTGTAGGAGAAATAATTGAGTTAGGGTTATGGATAGGATTAAACTATGGTTAGGGTTTAGGTTAAATTATGATTAGGTTTGAGTGGTGTTAAAGTCAATATTAGAATAGGGTTAATATTAGGTTAGGTTTAAATTAGGGCAGTATATTTGAGCTAGGGCTAGGGTTGAATTATAGTTATGGTTATGGTTTAAAATGGGTTATAGCTAAAATAAAGGTTAGGGTTACGACTATGGTTCAATTATGGTTAGAGTAAAATTAGAGGCATACTAAAAATATCTGAGATAGAGTAAGGGTTAGGGTTAAACTATGGTTAGAGTTTTAAATAGAGTTCAAGTTAGGGATTAATTAGGATTAGGACCAATGCTAGATTAGGGTTTGAATAAAGTTGGTAAAGAGGGTCGATTATAGTTAGGGTCAGAGTAAAATTAGGGTTTACTTAGAGTTATGGTTAGAATAAAATTATGATTAGGATTCAATTAGGGTTAAGGTTAATTAAAATTAGAGATAGGTTTTGACTAGGGTTTTAAAATTAGGATTAGGATTAAATTAGGGTATTATGAGACATCTTTGAGTTAGGATTAGAGATAGGGTTGAATTACAGTCAGGGTTAGGTATAAATTATGATTACAGTTTGAATACAATTAAGGTTCATATTAGATTGCAGTTAAGGTTAGGGTTATTGTTCGAATAGGGTTAGGGTTAAGATTAGGGTTGTGGTTCAAATTGGGTTAAGTTAATGTTAGAATAGAGTTCACAGGGGAAAATGTATGAGTTAGTGTTAGGGTATAATTATGGCTATGTTTAGGGTTTAATTAAGGTTATAGCTAAAATTGGAGTTTCTATTATAGATGGGGTTAGGGTTAGGGATGGGGCTCAATTATAATTATCTTAAAATTAGGATTACAAGAAAAAAATATTTGAGTTAGGGTAAGGGTTTAGGTTGGGTTATGGTTAGGGTTTAAATAGGCTAAGATTGGGGATTGATTAGGGTTTGGGTTAATGTTATATTAGGGTTAGATTTAACGTTAGATTTAGGTAAATGTCAAGGTTAGAATTAGAATTGGGGATAGGACTAGGGTTAGGGTTTAATAAAGATTAGGTTATTTAAAATAAGGTTATAAAAAAATCAAGGTTATCGAGTTTGAAGAAAAATAATTGAGTTAGTGTGAGGGTTAATGTTAAATCATAGTTAGTATTGAAATAGGGTAAGGGATTAATTATCGTTAGGGTTAGAGATTAATTAGACCTAGTGTTAACATTAAATTAGGGTTCAAATTGGGTTATCATTAGGATTAGGTTTAACATATATAAGGTAACGCTAATCTTGGACTCTAATACTAACCATATTTCTATCTCTAACCCTAACCATACCCTTAACCCCAATTCTTTCTCTATCCACCCTAAACATAACCAGGATCATAACCTAATCCCACCTAAACCCTAAACCTAATCATAATCCATTTAATGTCTTACATGTCACATTGGGACTACTACTATTTTTAATATATCAAATATTAATATATTGAAAATATAGCGATAGATATCATTCTCAAGGCACCTATTTAACTTTATGATGAAAAATGAGTAAAAATAATTCCCTTAATAAGGATATCTCTCAAGATATTTTATATAAATTAATTTGATATATGTAAGTTAAATTTATTTTACAATATTTGAATTTTATAAAATTTATTTTATATTGCATTTGTATAATAATTTATGAAACTTATAAAGGAATCATGTTAGACCATCACCACATTACACAATAGTAATTATATTGTCTTCATTTCCTGTGCAATATTTTAAATCTTCAAACTTTCAAATTAAACTATTTCTTGTCAAATCATTATTTTATCATTTTACTCTATCTAAAATAATTATAATTAAACCATAAATTGTCCAACATTTAATAACAATCATACATTTTGTAATATATTTATACTTTTATTATATAATAGTTGAAAATCCTTATACTAAGGTACCAAATAAAATGCAACAAAATGCTACAAAGCTCAATATGAATATGCAACTATCTTACACTTTTTAGATCTAACATAAGATTTGCTATGTAATTTACTATTATTATGAAGTAAAACAAAATTTTGATTTGTTTAAATTCTTTATGCTTTTCATCCAAATTACGTAAGTAATTAACTATGTATATACTATAAAAGTATAATTGATTTTAATTGTTTCATTTTTACAATAATTTTAATTATATAAATATTTTGTTTAATCCATCATTATAATTTTAAAATGCATATTTCTAAAATTAATATTTATAATACATATTATATTATATTATATTATAATTTATTGATATCTATAAATTCATAACAAATAATTGTATTACAATATTATAATAAAGACTATTGTTATAATGAGCCCTCAAGTTTCAGAATATCCATGTGCTCATCATACATCAAGGGTCAAATCCAAGTTTGATGGCGTGATGGGTGGGTTATGAGCTTAGGCAACATACAATTTGCTTTTGTGTGTTCTCTGAAAATGGAAGATTCGTACGATAGAGTTTTGGGAGAGATCAAATATTATTTTGATACTAGTTTAGAGAGTGTGACTTGAAATCAAATATTATTCTGAAATGTTTGTCGATTGCAAAAACTCTCAACATAATCCAAAAAAGAATGGCAATCATTAGTATGAATTTTCAAAATCTGATAAATTTAATAGATCAAATATCGAGTCTTTCAATTGTATAGTAAAAATCATAGATATTTCAGACAACTACATAAACTCTTTAAGTTTCATGTATAAAATATGTTCAACTGTAATAGTTCTTTAAATTTCACATATCACTTATATTCAATTGTTATATACTCTGTAACTTGATTCAACTATGATTAATGTTGCTTATGTGATAATGTTCCTCTTTATTTCATCTCTCCTTTCCCCCCCACAATATTTCCCATGTAAGCTGTAAGCTCCTTTGATCAATTTTAAAAAGAAAAACTAGGTAGAACGCAATTTATAAATAAATTAATAAATATTGCTAAAGTTGCTCCTATTTCCAAACTTGTACGTGCAGATAATGCCAAGAGATTGGAATTGGATGTATGTATTCTATTCCGTACAGTTAAATGACACCTGCACTTACATAGACAAATGCACGAGTGTTGAATACTGTTGAAAGACATGGGAACAAACGGATTTAAATGAGTTTATCTCTTTTCACTTTAATTTTTATGAATGTTTAAATAAAAATTCAAATATTTAAAACATTAGTTAAACGAATCAGTTGAAAAAATTAAGTTCATCCGTGGAAGTTGCCTTGCTTTCTTTCAACTGAAAGAGAAATTATGATCACTAAACCCTAAGTAATTAGACCTTGCCTTCTTTCAACTGAAAGAGAAATTGCGATCACATAACCCTAAGGATTTAGACCTAGCCCTACAGTTTATAATAATTTTCTTGAATTTGTATGAGTTGAGCAATTTTTACCAATTTTAGTTTCTTTCTGCCTCAAGAGGTGCTAAGAAGAAGATAAGTCAGGTGAGCTGAAATCACAAGGTGCACTGTTATATCCTTTTTAATTTCAGATTTGAAGTGCTAAAATTTGCTAATTGCTTCTACGATAAACTACCCAGAAAGTTGTCTTTTCACAATCCACGCCACCCATTGGAATTTTTTTTTTTTTTTTCAAACATTGATCCTTACAATTGAACTAGATACTGTTGTTATTGAGTTTTGTAAGTTCAATCCCACTATATCTGTTTTTTTTGGCTGTTCTTTTTAATCATTGTGTTCCAACTCCTATTACCCTGCATTCTAGAGAACTATGTGAGGCACTGTTTCTGGCATAATTAATGAAAATGCAGCTTTAAGATTATCGAGATGTTTCTTAATTTTGAACTAGCACTCCTATTTTCTGGGGGATCCAGGAAGTATGGGTTGGTGTACCAGTCTTGAAAGAAGGGATTAACTCTAACAAAATGGCCAGGTGTCCATTCTCTGATTTTTTCTAGCATCCAATTGACTCAATTCTTTTTTCTCATATTAAAAAATTTGTATCAGCAATAAGTTTGAGCCTCCATTGACAATGACGTTGGTGTAGGCAGCCTTAGGGACTTTTCTTTCCTCTGTGATGGCTCATTTGTAAGAGTAGCAACGTTAAGTTAGAGCCTTAAGTGTTTAAATAGATGGCTTTAGGAACTTGATTCTTCCGGGTGGCTCATCTTAAAAGTTTCAATTATTAAATTAAAGCAATGTTATTCCAAGTTTTTGGAATGGGTACGGCAGGGAATTTTTTTCCAGTTTTGGGGAGGGCAAAAGGAATGGCTATATAACAACAGGGAAAATCAAAATATGTAGAGAAATTTAAAATATTCATATGAAAACATGGATAAAACATGCACTTATACATAATAGAACTTTAAAATATAAGAATTAGCAGAATTCATAAGTCAAATTTGTGTTACTTTTAGAATCAAAATAAAATTTCCTCTACAAGTCAAAGTCAAAGTCCCCTAGGTGTCCCTTGTCCCAGGGACGGCTGAAAAAAATAGAGAGAACACATCCCCAGGTAACACTGAATTAAAGCCTCCTTTGACAAGGAAGTTAATATGAGCCTGCCTTATTTATTCCACTATGATGGCTTAGCTAACAACAAATCTCAATGTTATCTTCAATCTGCCTCCTTTGACATTGAGGTTGGTATATACTACTTTAGGGACTTGTTGCCCTATGATGGCTTCAGCGGATAACAATTCCTGACATCACCTACAAATTTTTAGGAGAAACTTACTGTATCCCCAAAGTTCTGACTTATCCTTTGAATTTCAATTAAATATCTATCTTTGGTGGTATCATAAAGAGAAAAAGGCATGGTTCTTCATGGATCTATTCTTTCCATTATGAGTTAGTTGTACCCCCAAGAAGCTTCTCAACTCATCAATAAGCTTTATCCAAGATAATAGCTCAATAGTTATTACAAAAACCTCGTCTTAAAGATGTAACTCCAAGGTAAAAACTGAATGTCTTGCTTTTTAAAATATATATTTATCTTGACTTTGAAATTTCCGTAGATAGAAGTGAAAACATCTGATTTATTTTGCATTCTTTAGTGAGCTTACACGTGCAAAACTCTAAACAGTTATTGATGCAATGTTGTAGAATGGATGCACTAGAAAGTTTCAACACAATGGAGTAGCCTATCAAGTGATTACTGTCAATACGAGTATGTTTGAGCCTCTGGTAAGAAATCCTAAAAGTTGTACAAGTACTTCTACTTTGGCAAATATGTCCACCATTGGTTGGAGTCGCGAGTTACATTAACTATATATATATACATATCACTAAAAGTTACGATTGCACTATTGCAGAATGTACGCACCAGAAGCATGTCCAGAAGGGGTCGGGGAAGGTCAAAAGGTGGCTGGCCACTTGAGAGAAATAAACGGAAACATAAATATACTACAGAGGAGATAATTGTGCAGAAAGAGCAGATTGAAGTTACTAAGCTCCCAAGCCTTTGTACTTGGGCCGTCAAGAAAAAAAGAACTACAACATTTTCAGCTCAATTTTTTAAATGCGTTTACCCACTGCCTTCCATTATTTCTGGTGCATACCCTCAGTTATTAACATATCTAGAACCATGCTGTTCCACCTGCCAGACTAAAATTCAGAAAAGTGACAAGGAGAGCGCAATAATATACACAGATGAGATAGAAGGTCCCAACACACCACCGCAGCTTAATATGAAAAAGAGAAAAGTTGATTTTTTCATCAACTTGCCAGTTTATATAACTCCGACAGCTGAAAGTTTTTCTAGAGTAATTTCTCCACAACCCTCCTTTGGAGGAAATCGTAATTCAAGTGAACTTAAAGCCCAAGGAAACGAGATTGTATATGATTCTGAAAATGTTAATGGGAATCAACATTTTCTTGTTAATGTTTCTCCTAATACTGAGTTATTTGAGCCAAATGGTGACTGGTGCAAAGCATTGAGTAATTTGACAGATGAGAATGTTGATTCTGCTTCTACAAATAATAATGCCATTTTTGATATTTCAACTCAGGTATCAGATGTTGATATCTGTCATAGAAAAATGCCACAACCACTCATTTGTGTAGGAACTTGTCAAGCAATTACATTGCCAGTTGAAGGAACTGAAATGATCTGTTGTTATGAAAAAAATGCCGGAGACCCGCATCTTGTTGTTAATGTTTCCCCCGAGGCACAGTTATTTGAGTCAAATGATGATTGTTGCAAAGCATCCAGTCATTTGAATAATGAGAATATGAATCCTGGTTCTATAAAAGAAGGTACTGCTCTTAATTCCAAGACCTATTTGTTTTCATGTTTTGTGAACAGCATTATGCACATAGACTAGGCACCAAAATGTACATTGTGATAATTCTAATTATTTTTAATGAAGCAAGCTATCTTCGATTATGAGAGTTATGTTCTTATATATATGTCTTTCTGTTATTTACAGACAGATTACATATTAGTAATTCTACGAGTATTGCCAGCCACATGAAAGCTGGATCAAATAATTTAACAACTATTACTGACCTGTTGACATCATCAGCTTGGCAAAACAATATTCAAAGTCAACCTCTTGCAGGAAATGTGGCACCAAATATCTTCATGCATGAAAGAGCTGGGCACTCAAAGGAGAATCAAACCAATTTACACGATCCTGATCTTTCTTCCATGGCAGCTTCACCAGCAATGGGAGATAATGATGCCCTTCAAGACCAAACACTCCATTTACAATCTAGGTCGGATCTATTAGCAGCCGAGATAGAACATGATCATGGGATTGACTTACACAAAGTTCCTACCCAAAAACCAAAGAAGAGAAAGCATCGCCCTAAAATTCTTAAGGATGTTAGTTTTGTCAAAAAGTCAAGGTCAAAGATACAAGTTAATAGTACTACTTGCGAACCTCCAAAAAGGATGAATTTCAGAGGTAATCAGTGCCAGGCAAAAACTCCAACATTTAAAAAAGAAGCCTTAAACAATTCCTACCTAAAAAAAATTGATTCACTTCATCCTATGACAGATGTAAACTCTACTAAAAATGGCGAGATGTTGGGTTCTTCTGAGCTTTTAAGATTTCAAAGTGATGGTTGTCAGAATGATGGTGCGTTTGTACAAAACAAATGCAATAATGAAGAGTTGATTTCGTGTTTTGCTTATGAACAATCAAACTTGGTGCCGGTGACATTTGGGAACCAAGTGCAAAGTGTAGATGAAGGGTTTTCAAAAAGTTTTAGTTCAGCTGTTTCACCTAAAAAAAGGAAAGCCAAGTTAAAAGTCCTTGCACGAAGAAAGAAGAAATTGAAGTTAAAAGATCTTGCACGAAAAAAGTTCACTACCTCAGAAAAATACATAGAAAATCTGAAGAATGTAAATGCTCTCACAATGCAAATAGTGCCTGTCAACCCCATTGTTAAATTCAAAGGCAAAAGGTCTCCTGGGAAGAGGTTAATCATTGGTTCTCAAAATGCTAAAAATAATTTATGTACAATAAATCCAACTGTACTGTGCAGAAATAAATCAGTAATGACAACAGAGACTGTTACTAATCATTGGCAAGGCCGTAGAGTTGGTTTTGAATCACAGAAAAGAACTGATTCGAACAACAATGAGCATGCACTTTGCGCTGATATTCTTTGTTTATGTAAGAAGAATAGTCTTGAACAGGGACACAAGATGGTGTTTGAACATATTATTCATGATCGTCAGAACAGAGGCAAATTTCTACAATCTGTTAAATTATTTATGGATACATTGGATGAAATTCAGGAGAGATTGAAAAACTTGACATTTGATGAGGATCGGGTCTACAGTACACAGTTACACAACAGGAAAGAAAAAATGCCTCTTGAAAGAAAAGATGATTTGATTCCTAGTGCAGAATGCTTGGCTTTAATCCCATATGAGGACTCTTTTGAAACTTTGAAGACAAAAAAGTTTCGACCAAAAGTTTTTTTAAATTCAGGGATGAGAGATTTTAATCTTTTAACAGGGACGGGAGGGGTTCAGAATGAAGCGTGTGATGATGAGAAAGAAAAGTTGAATCAAGAGAGAAATACATTCAAAAACAGGGCCGAAATGTTCATAGCATGCATGCGTGTCTTGCAAGGTAATAAATTAGTTTCATTAAATTTCTTGAAAATCTTAACATGTTTGATGGATTTTTTTAGTGACATTTTTTTCAATAGATGAACTGAGTTTTTCTACGGGTGCAACTACGTGCGGTGTTTATTATGTAGTTGACAGTGAGTATTTTTTTATTAACATTCAGACAACTTGCACTTTGGAATTTTTATTTTTTTTATGTTTGTTGGTGCTTTATTTTGTAATGTACAATTATTTAATGCATTTTTTGGCATTCAAATGATAACTTTCACCCTAGAAGGAGATGTAAATATGTTAGAATCAGTAAGGAAAATATTTAATTTGTGTTTAATATATGGCACTTCGTGATTTCACAATTAGAATTTGCAATTGTAGTTTGCATTAATTTATAAAAGAATGTGAAACTTGATATTAAACAAGTAATTTAGTAACTAATGCTTTCTATAATAGTACGAAAACTAGAAGATATATTATTCAAGATTAATTGATGAGTAATAATATGTTTTTTAATGCCTACAAGCCATATACAGTTTACCGGTAGAACTTTCTAGCATGTGGTGTTTGCAAACATGTGGATTGATGTTTCTGCAAATAGATTTAGATATCTCATATCAGTAAGATTCCTAAATTTTTCATTTTTTTCAAAATGAACGAACTTCTAGGGTCATATGAACTTGAATGTTAGCTGTGTCAAAATTGAGATCTTTTTATGTAAGAAATGTTCTAGAACATTGTATATATTTCTCGTGGTCTACATAAAATTGATTGGAAGCTAGAATGTATATTTGTGTGTAGGAAATCGCCAATTCTCGCCTTGGAAAGGATCAGTTGTTGATTCCGTTGTTGGAGCATTCCTAACTCAGAATGTTTCTGATCATCTTTCAAGGTATTTTAAAACTTGTGCATTTAAAATTTGAGAACCCAAATAATTAGTTGTTTATATTTGCTATAGTTCAAATATAGATGCTCATTTAAGCAACTTCTTAGTGTAAAGTAATATCAATCTTAGATGAATTATTTGAGTTTCTTCTATAGTAACCATCAATTTTATGATATTCTAACAAGTTTAAATGTATTGTGTAGCTCGGCATTCATATCGCTTGCTTCACGATTTCCTCGTGTTGAAAATACTAAATTTCATGGGGAAACAACTCCAGGTGATTTGGGTCTTAGTATTGAGCTCCCTCAAAATCCAAGATCAAGAATCCTCGAAAAGGGTTGTGAATCAACTATCTTACAAATGCATATAATAGTACCAGATGCATCTGTAGCCTCAATTGAAAATTTGCAAGCAGAAAATGAGCCAAGAAATGTTAAATTTCATAGGGAGATGGCTTTCGAGGACCAGGGTTTTAATGTTGAGCTCCCTGACAAGGTTTGTGAAACAAATTTGAGGCATAACACAGCACCAGAATTATGCAAAAAATATGTCCAAGATGATGCAATAGAAAATGAAATGGGTATTACTACATTTCAGGAGGAGAAAGCTCAAGAGGATCTTGGACTTCGTGGAAAAGCCCAAATGCTACCTGATATATGGCCTAGTGTAGAAACTACAAAATTACATGATGCTTGGAGAAGTGTTCCAGTTGAAATGACCACTGAAAGATTGTCGTGTATACACTATGAGCACAATAATGACCGTTCCCATGCAAGAGAAGAGGTTTCTTATGAAAACAAAATCAGCTACCATTGTCTTGGTCAAGCCCTTCCATACACTCTCCATCAAAGATCTTGTCAAGAAAGACATCAAGCTTATGTTGTTTCTGATTGTCAGTGTAGTTCAATTGCAAGTGATGCTCCTACACATGATATTTTTGATTCAAAAGTTCCAAAACATCCTCGAAGTAGGAGACCTGATTCTAACAAAGATCCTATCCGTAGAGCTAATCACATAAAAAATCTTATCAGCAGAACTTTTTATATCAGAGATTCTATTAGTAAGACTAGTGGCATTTCTAGAGCAGCTATGGAAATGACCCGAGGAAATGGCAAGAAGAAACTTGATTGGGAATGTATAAAAAAAATTGCCAAGAAATTTAATGGTTGTGCATTTCAAAAACAAAGGTGTCCAAATAGCAACGATTCTATAAATTGGGATGCAGTTAGATGCGCTGATCTTGAAGATATTGCAGATGCCATCAAGGACCGTGGAATGAACAATGTTCTTGCAGGAAGAATTAAAGTGAGTTATTTTCGAACCTTTATGAACATTGAAAACACAGTGTTCTCTAGCATGATGCTCATCTTTTATATTTTAATAGAATACTAGTAAGTACATGCTATTTTTTATTTACTAGTTTAAATATAAAATGAATTAGTAAATGTACATGTTGCAAATAGATTTGCACCCTTGCCAAACACCTGGTTTAGCAATCTAATGAAACATGGAAACACTTCAAGGCCTGTGAGTTGCTTGTAGGTTGGAGTTAATCTTCAGAGAAAGCTGGCTCCTTTGAAGCTATCACCCATACTATGTAGGAAAGGGAGAAAGATTGCTTAAAATGAAAACTAAAAGTAAGAGGTGATGTACTCTATGCTCTTATGACTTATACTGCTTTGTGAAACACACAAACATTCAATGATCCGGTCATTAATGCACAACTCAAGCTTTAGCATGCTCATGTATTAGTGTTTTATAGAAAGGTTAAGTTTTGACCTATGTTCCACGGCGTCTCATGGAGACGAGGGGACGGCAGGGGATGCGTTTCCGGGATGTTTCCTAAAGAGCCAAAAATAGGGGACAACAGTATAAATTTTTTTAAAATATGTGTGTGTGTGTGTGTGAATTTTTCAAAATATATTAAGATATTATAGATAGAGAGAGGGAAAGAGAGAGATATATGTCAATAATTGATTATTAACAAGACAATATGCAAATAAGTCACCGATTCACAAGTTACAACAGTACTATAACAACATAAATGATAATAGCAACAGTATAAATCAATATAACAGCTTTATAACAATAGTCTCAAACATCAAAACATGACAAGCTACAGGCATAGCCTATGAAACTAAGCCTCACTCTAGCTATCAAATATCCAAAGGCTCAAAATCATCTGAGTCACTATTTCCCTCTGTTAGAAATGGATCATCCAATAAATGTTTTAATTTTAAATTCAATGGCCTTAAAGTTTATGTATATATATATAAACAATATTACTTGAATTGTTTTTTGTTTTAATAATTGAATATTTAAAAGCTATCAAATTAAATTTATAATTATAATATATTTTTATTTAATATAAATGTTTTAACATATGTTTATTATGATTAATATTAAAAAAATTAAATTAAATATTAGATTTATAATTTTAATATATGATTTAATATATAAAATTTTAAACATTTTTAATCACGAATTTCATTGCCGAATATTTAATCATGAATTTTATTGTCCGTGGGCACGAATTCGAACCTTGTGGGACCCCCACATCATCAATTTGGCAAAAAGAATTTTTAAAAAAAAGTTTTTATTTAATTTTTAATGCCAAAAATCATCCAAATATTTCGGGGATGCTTTTTTGTTTTGGGGACAGATTGGGGATGTTTCAGGCGTCCACTAGGCATTTTGGGGACGGATCGCCATCCCCAAATGTCAGGGGACATTTCCTACGGTTTCTTGTTGTTTTTTGAAATCGGGGACGGCTGGGGGACGTTTCCTTTTGTCCCACTGTGCCCGAAACATTTCGGGGACGGAAACGAGTCCCCTGGTGATAGGAAACATGTTTTCGTGTAACATTGGTTTTTCCAGTAGTAAATGGAAGAAAGTGAAGTGCCCTTCACAAATAGAATCTCTTTATATTTAACACAAATTATAACCTACACAAAATATGTTTTTTTTGTTAAAGGTGTGAGATAATACATTTTCTTGAGGATTCCTGAAATGAAATCACAAAAATGATATTAGTTACCGAGTTACACACAATAGAATAGGTTGTTTGTTAGATGCCTAACTTGAATGGGATTGTACAGCGTATTCAGAATTAACCATTCAACGATATTGCATTATGCATTACAAATGGCATAACATTCATAAACAGAGATAGCATAGAATCACATAACAAGTAAATGGAAAAATGATATATCTTTCATAGCATAATAATCTCCAACATTAACCACATTTTCACTTGTTCCAATTTCCATACAAATAGACTCCACACGGTTGGTTAAGTTTGCCAACTGTCGACAACAGAAACACAACTGACACCCCTTCGGAACAATGTTTTATTATATCCTAGTTTAAACTAACAAAAGTATTATTGTCGTCTACATCATTCCCCCAAAAAAGAAAAAGTCATCTTCCAGACAACAAGTATACATCAAGTAATATCCAGAAAGACTAATGACAAAAGTGTAGATAATGACTTGTACTGCCACACTCAAAGTTGTAGTGTAGTTTAAAAATAATATGGGGGTCAAGGGGCAGCACCCCTTGTGGGGTCTAGGGCAGCACACAATTTTCTTGATTTTTTTCGATGCCAAAAATAATGTTGAAGGAACCAGAAAATAGAGAGTTCATGTATGGCGTGCAACTTTTTTCTACACTGTACGATACTCTCATTTGCTGGTACGACTAATTTCTTTCTTTGTATAGCTTGGTCTTGTCATACGGTTCCATTTTCTCTCCTTTGTACGACTCTCCTCTTCTTCCATGTGGTCATGTCATGGCTCCTCCGTACGACGCAACATTGTCTCTCCCATACAGCTCTTCTCTTCCTCCTTCGTACAACCCAGCCTTGTCTCTTTCGTACGGCTCATCTCTTTCTCCTCTGGCAATTCTATGATGATTGTTCCTCCACACACTCCCTCATCTGTACGGTGTACAACCGACTTGTAGGATGTTTCTCCTCTCGTATGACGTACAATTAGTCTGATGGGTATATCCCCTCTTGTACATCATAAGATTGTCATTCGACTTGTGCTCTTCCTTCCCACCGTACGACGTATGGTATCCGCATGGCTTGTGTGCTCCTTGTACAGATTGCGTACGGTTTGCTCAAAAATTGAAATTTGTGAGTTTGCACTTCTCTTGCGTCTATATCTACACTTCCATCGTATGGTATTCTACTTGTCTTGTTTCTACTGTACGACCTCTTCTAGTTTCACACGAATATCTTCATGTACCTCTTCTTGCTATTTGGATTGCTTGTTCCATACGGGTACTCACAATTTTATGACATGAGTTTGGAGTACCTCTATAAATCTCCTTGATCTGCATAGATACTAATGTACTTCTCTCTTGTCTTCGCTTTCTTTTTCTCCTTGGTTTCTTGTTACACCCCCTCTCTATTGTTTCTATTTGAGTAATTTGTATTTCTGCTTGTTTTATTTTCCTTCCATTTTTCATCTCTATACTGTTAGAAGTATCCTTCATAACCTTACCTGCTTCCATCAGTTTCTTTTCCCCAAGAGTTATAGCTTCCAAAAGATTACAGGTTGGCAAAAATATCTCATAGTCCTCCATTTGCTAGTGAAATAGTCCGTTAAGTGAATCGGTTTCATCTTCTGAGCAATTCTCTAGCCTCAATGCTCCTTCATTATTGGGTTTCATCTCTCCTTCCTCAGTGTACTCCCCTTCATTGGATTCAGAGACTGATGCCAATTCCTGGCTCGTTGTTTGCCTTCGAAGGTCGATGACATATTTCCTCCCTTCGCTCTTGATGGAGAGGGTGTTCTTCCAATTGTGGTTGGCCTTCATTGTGATGAGCCACCCTGATGCAGGAGCAGCCCAGGGTAGTTGGCTATCCTGCATGTTTGGGAGATTTGATGGAGTCGTGTGGACTTATTTTCATATGTGAGGGGTTTGGTAGAGTTGGATAAACCCACTTGGGTCTTGGGTAATTGGTTTGATGTATTTAATGGAACTTGGCATGATCTTGGTTGCTCAGCATGGCCTAGGGGAGCTCGGCCTTGCTTAGGAATTTGGTGCCTATTGAAGGCTATATAAGTAATTTTTCATAAAGAGTTAGAGGCTACAAATTTCAGGGATTGAAGAGGGCCTATATTTCTACCTACGGTTCGAAGCACGAGTTCTAATTCATCCGGGGCTAGGAGATATCACAATTTTTCTAAGACATCTATTTTGGGAATTTAATTGTTGTTGTTGGCCGACTTGTGGCATTTAATTTCGGTATTTGTATTTAATTTATTTTCAGGGCCGACCTGTGGCTTAGATTGGTATAAGTAGAGGTTGTGGGGGAAGTCTTTAGGCATTCATTCATCCACTTGGGAGAAGAGGAGGTGGATGTGGAGCGAGTTTTGAGGAGAGCTAGTAGCTGCGGCTTGGGAAACAAGGAGATTGCTTGGTGGGCTTGTGAGCACAAGTTTAGATCTTCCTTGGGGGTTCCTACCAGTGTGTGGATCTGGGCTAGCTAGGGTTTGGTTTGGATCTTACGAGATCTTGTGGAGTTTCTATTGTAATTGCATTGTATTTGGCCGTAACCCGGAAGGCCTTATAGCCGGGCATGTTGGATGAAAATATGATGATTCTATTATGAGTATTGGCATTGTGTGGATCTATATCTCTGTATTGTTATTATATTCTATTGTGTGGTTATTTGCTGGGGGCTAGGACATCTCCATTGGGGATTCTCCTACCTTGCACTGCATCAAGTGGTATCAGAGCACAGTTGTTCCTGAGTGTGTGGACAGAGCGCCGAATGTGAGGCAGTTTACACCAGGACCTTGGGTGGAGTTTTTCAGAGTGAAGGTTGTTCCTGAGTGTGTGGACAGAGTGCCGAATATGAGGCAGTTTGCACTAGGACCTGGTTGAAGGTTGGATCTAGTTGGTGATTTGTTGCAGAGGGTTTGCGAAGATCTTAGAAGATGGCTCTAAGAAGATTGGACCCTGAGATGATTGCAAAAATCCATGATGTGGTGGAGAAGAATATTTCAAAGACTTGTGCTCGGTTGGAAGCTAGATGGAATAATCAAGTTAAGGAAGGGATGGTTGAGAGTGATCCATCTCTGGATAAATTTCGTAAGAGAGTTCGAGAGATCTTGAAACCGTGGAGTTGGAGTCTACCGATCAGGAAGCAAGTTGTGTGGCCGGTTAGAAGACTTGTTCGAGAGAGAAGAGGGCATAGCAAGGTCGAGATGGAAGTTGGTTTTTTTGATCAGTGTGTGGAGGCTGATGCGGAACCTGTGGAGAAACTTGTGGATGTTTCTATGGAGCTTCCTAACCTTGTTGATGCTATGATTGAGGTTGGTTTTCATGATCAGTTGGTTGAGTCTGACATGGAAATTGTGGAGCACTTGGTCGTGGATAATCAGGTTGCTAAGGGTGGTGATCCATATGTTGGTGATATGGATGTTGGTGATATGGATGTTGCTAGTGTGGATTCACTAGTTGTTGATGTGGTTAAGGATATACATGATACTGCAGATTTGTATGTTCCTGATGTGGACCTGTTGGTGGTTGACATGGTTGAGGATTTACATGTTGCTCCTATCGTGGATTTGAGCCTACATGTTGGTGACATGGATTTCATGTTCAAGGATATTGTTGTTGTTGGTAGTGATCAGCTACAGAGAATGTTGGTGAGGCACTATGTTCAGTTTGTCCCTGGCAGTGAGCATGTTGATTGGATGGTTGAGATTCTAGTGGTTGACAGATGGATGCGGATTTGGGTGATTTGCAAGTTGGTTCTACTGTCCCTGTTGGAGTGGAAGCCTTTGGTGAAGATGAAGATGGTTGCGGATATTTCATCGGGCATCAAATTATGAGGCATACTTCTTTTCACACCTGGGGAGTCTGATGCAGGAGCAGCCCAGGGTAGTTGGCTATCCTGCATGTTTGGGAGATTTGATGGAGTTGTGTGGACTTATTTTCATATGTGAGGGGTTTGGTAGAGTTGGATAAACCCACTTGGGTCTTGGGTAATTGGTTTTGATGTATTTAATGGAACTTGGCATGATCTTGGTTGCTCAGCATGGCCTAGGGGAGCTCGGCCTTGCTTAGGAATTTGGTGCCTATTGAAGGCTATATAAGTAATTTTCCATAAAGAGTTAGAGGCTACAAATTTCAGGGATTGAAGAGGGCCTATATTTCTACCTACGGTTCGAAGCACGAGTTCTAATTCATCCGGGGCTAGGAGATATCACAATTTTACTAAGACATCTATTTTGGGAATTTAATTGTTGTTGTTGGCCGACTTGTGGCATTTAATTTCGGTATTTGTATTTAATTTATTTTCAGGGCCGACCTGTGGCTTAGATTGGTATAAGTAGAGGTTGTGAGGGAAGTCTTTAGGCATTCATTCATCCACTTGGGAGAAGAGGAGGTGGATGTGGAGCGAGTTTTGAGGAGAGCTAGTAGCTGCGGCTTGGGAAACAAGGAGATTGCTTGGTGGGCTTGTGAGCACAAGTTTAGATCTTCCTTGGGGTTCCTACCAGTGTGTGGATCTGGGCTAGCTAGGGTTTGGTTTGGATCTTACGAGATCTTGTGGAGTTTCTATTGTAATTGCATTGTATTTGGCCGTAACCCGGAAGGCCTTATAGCCGGGCATGTTGGATGAAAATATGATGATTCTATTATGAGTATTGGCATTGTGTGGATCTATATCTCTGTATTGTTATTATATTCTATTGTGTGGTTATTTGCTGGGGGCTAGGACATCTCCATTGGGGATTCTCCTACCTTGCACTGCATCACACCCTTTGCCAAGGAGGGTATCATATCCTTTCTTTTCCAAGGAGATTATCACAAAGTCTAGGAAGAATTGTTGGGTCCCAATAGTTACTTTCTGGGCCATTAGTGTCCCAATTGGTTTTATACCGTGTTGGTCGGCGCCTACCAAGTGGAAGGTTGGCAACCAAAGTGTTGGTTTGCCAAGGGCCTTCCATGTCTCTTCTGAAAGCACATTTACTCCCGACTCTCCATCCACAATGGTGTTGGTGAGGGTATGGCCCATGATTTCCATTTCCACCACTATTGAGGTCCGTCCAACACCCACTACCAATAACATAGGGTTCGTGGCACCATTTGTGGAAGTAGTTTTTATGGGGCCTTCTTTTTTTGCCTACTTCATCTCATGGTTGCCAACCTCTTGACCGTCGTGTGTATCACCAATGTTGGTGATTGCCAGTTTCAGTTGTGGTAGTGTCACTGTCTCTAGTAGGTCTGCCACCTATATTGGGACAGTCGCTTGGAACATCTGTTGTATGATGTTGGCTTATGATGCTAATCGTACAAGGGTACTAGTCACGCCATGTGTCTTCCTTTGTTCTTCCTCCATTGCCAGTTTTGTTTCCATTCCTTCTTCCTTCAATCTTTCCTTCTTCGTACGTGGATCAAGGTACGTAGCTTTCTTGGCTTGGAGCCTCGTGATTGTGAGGACTTCCTCTTCGGGGTGTGTTACTTCTATCATGTTTACCGCCTTCTCCTTAGGGCAGTCAGCATCCTCGTGGTTGCCTGGACCACACCATTTGCATAGGAGAATTCCATCACCTTGCTTGCTTTGGCAATCCCACGCGAAGTGGGTCAGTGGTTCCATTTGCTGCACCTGCGGCATTGTATCATGGGTCTTCCCTTTGTGTTGTACTGAATGCAGCTTCTTAGGGTGTTGTTGTTGTAGTAACCACCCAACGAGGCATTAGAATTAATGGGTCTTGGCGGTGTGGTCTGCGGAGTTGCCTATTCCCCTTGTGTGAAGAGCACTTAAGTGCTTCAAACCTTTAGATTGTATGGGCACTCCTTAATGGAGTGTCCCAGCACTTGGCAAATGTCACAAAAGGATTTCTTGGGACAATTGGCCCTAGTGTGCCCTTCACTTTTGCACTTTGTACACCACACTTCCTTGCTCTCCTTAGTCTCTTTGTTTTCCCTCATTTCATCATCCTCATCATGTCCTTCCAAAGGGCTTGTATTGTCTTAAACTCTCCCTCAGTGTCAACATCCATATTGTCATCATCACTCACCTTCTTCTTTCCTCTGGATGTCTTATTCTCACTTTCAATGTCCATGGCTCTATTGCATGCCTCCTTGTAGGATGATGGAGGTACTACCTTCATTTTTTTCTGAATGAAGGGGGTTAATTCCTCTATAAACCATCTCTTCTTTAACCCGTTTGCTGGCTGATTTTCTAGCTTACCAATTAGTTCCTTTAGCCTATGATGGTAGGCCTGAACTGTCTCATTTTTTCCTTAACACCGTCATTCTTGATTTTGCCATGATATTCCATTAACTGTTATAAGGCACTGTCCTTTTATGACCATTATTTGACATGATACCCATGGATGTGATGCTATCATGTCTTATTTGACTATCTTTAGGCATGCACTCCATAGTATTCTCCTGGGTGGCACATTGTCACATAGCTCTTTACACTACCATCATGATTTATTTTCAAAAAACTCTCATATTATGGCTTTTAGACTGCTTTGAGATATTGTTTATGTTCTATTGATTCATAGTCCTTCACATGAAACTATGATAGAGTCCTTTGATGCCCCTATTATTATGAATGTTTGATATTGTCTTGTGGCATGCTTTAATACTATCACACTTGCTATAGGATATACCACTGAATGTAATGTCCCCTTTTGAGATAACTTACAAAATTGGGACAATTACCTTGCAAAATCAATTGCAAGAAACTTATTTCATTCAAGTCTCAAATATTACTATGAGTTATGATCTATGATACCACTTATGAATGTTTAAACTATGCAATTGATCATTATGTCAATATTCATGCTCATTATCTGTTCAATACTTGATGATTCATCTTCTCTAAACATTGATAGCATAGCTTATTGATTACTTGTGTCATTGCTTGGCCTTCATGTGCAAACGTTCTTGGATATGCAATGTTAATCGATCAAGTGATGAGAACTTGTTGTCATTCCATGATGATGATTATATGATTCTTGATAAAGCTCTTTGCTATTCACATATCATAGTGATAATACTTGATGTATGCTCAAGATGTCTTAGATAAGATATTCATGTCATCTCCTTGATGGTCACAATGATCATGATGATTGCTAACTTTTGCAATTAAGGTGACAATGTATCATGATGGTATACATATTCATTTAGTACCATGCTTCTCATTTGTTGTTCTACTGACAATTGGAATAGGATGTCATCTTGTCAACATGATTGATTATGGGTTTACTATTCTAATTGGATAGTAAAATCATGATTACATGTTGATTGGGTGATTATCCTTAAGATTGTCATTTTTAATGACTTGTGAGCTTGGTGATGCTTGATGGAGATATCTGTTATCATGGATTCTGAACCATCCTCATATCTCTTAATGCTACCTAAGGAAAATCGTCTTATTTTGATACTTTAATTACTCCAACTGTCTACTTGCTATGTACAAGTTATTTCTAACTACTTTGTTGGTGCCACTCCTTGACCACATAACTATTTTGTTGCTATTATAATATTAGTGCAAGGGGGACATCACACTGAATCTTTTGCCTTAACTTGTTATTCCATTATTCTTTTCACATGGCAAATCTCATATATGTGATACTGAGCATATCTTCTAAGTTTCTAACTGCTGT
Source organism: Chamaecyparis obtusa (assembly GCA_027943335.1). Lineage (NCBI taxonomy): Eukaryota > Viridiplantae > Streptophyta > Pinopsida > Cupressales > Cupressaceae > Chamaecyparis > Chamaecyparis obtusa. The sequence continues at coordinate 935,497 of BSBK01000863.1, read as the reverse complement.
CATGCTTTAATGTTACAGGCTGCCCCTTAGGCTGTCATGTTGCATTGACATCCTTGTCTTTGTAGTGCATGGATTGGAAGTGACTATCAAGGCATGACTGTGTTCTTGACTAAGGGCTATGAATGTCTTCATATCACCATTCATGATGACTTATACCACCTTCTTGACTATGGGTTTCACATGTGATTTGGGCCTGACTGTCCTCGTTTTGTCATCATGTGGATTATATGCTCTCACCACTTTAATACATGCCACATTATTGAAGAGTTCTACATTCTTCCCTCCATCACTATCTCCGTTTATGTCACCTTCTCACTGTCTCCAATTGAAACTGCCAAATCACTGTCCTCAATGACTGTTATCTTCTTACTGTCATAGGAAAGCTCTCTTTTTTATTGTCTTCTCTTTCAACACTACCCCTCCTTAAGCCATATTTTGCACGCCTCTATAAAAAAACCACCTTTAAAAGCATGTCTCTTCACTACTAGCTTCCCACTGTCATGGGTCTTTGCCTCTGCTGTCCATGCTTGTCTTTTGCTTTTAAGACTGAAATCTGCCTTCAATTTTATACATTCGTTCTCCTCAACGACTATCATGACTTTTTGCTATTTTTGTGAGGAAAGACTATCTTCACTGTCTTCCTTTGCTCATTCCTTTCTAGTTTTCAGTCCATAACTTCTATCGCTGATTACAGCCAGCAACCTCTATTATTTGACCTATTCTCACTGTCACAGACTCCTTTCTTTTGTGTGAACTAGGTGTGGACTGTTGTCCTTGTCTCATTCTTTAGTCCCTTTTTTCACATCTTGACACATATCTTAAGCATATAGAGCGCTAGTCCAACATTGATGGACTGTCATATTTTCAAAGTTAGAGTGCACATATGACTTCATATCTTTTGTTCACAGTGGTTAAGAAGAAGACTTTTGGCTATCTTTGAATCCCCTAGTTGAATAAGTTTGAAAAGCAATGAAGAAACTGTGATCTTGTAAGGTTTTGACCTTAGCTTCAACTTATCATGTCACTGTCATGCTCATGGTTCCTTTGCTTTCCTCTCTTTGACAAGTAATGGTGTCCAACCTTGTCTCTACTCTTGTCATGCCAAAAGCCCACTGTTATTTAGCATTGTCATTAACCATTCTTATCAGAGTGTTCTTCAATGACCGGCACTTTCATTAACTATACAACTGATAATGATTATTTAGACTGTCCTCTAGGGTTTTTAATCTATGTAGATGCCTTTAGGAGACACGCTGTTATCTCTGCATACCACTCTTGAGTCCCCTCTGTTTTCTTTTTTAAGGACAGCACAAGGTAACCTATCTTCTTGGATTGTCAAGTCACATAGTGCACTTTAGATGCCTCCTCACTAGTTTTCTCCTTCAGCATTTAGGCTTTCTGGACTGTTCCTTGTTGGATGGCATTGTTTTCCTCTTAGACTGCCCTTTCTCTTGTCTATCTTACTTGCTGTCATTTACCACGATACCTTGTTATTTGGGAGGCTTGAAGACCCTCTGTCTTGTTTTCTCTATCATGTACCTTTTGTCATATATTTTGCTGAGTGAACTCTCATTTTTTCTCCTCTTTTGACCTGCAAAACCTGTCTTTATCGCTGCTTTTGAACATAATACCAGTCCTTTTAAACTCAGCGTCATAATATCATTGATACTGTTATCCTTCAACCCGAGACATCACTGTCTTTTGTTGGTTATCATGCATTGTGTCTTGATGCTTTACAATGTCATCATGGAACCCTTCACAGACCACTTGATTCTCTAAACCCTGCCCCACACTGTGCATTTCCTTTGTTGATGCTTTTCCCTGTGATGTTTTTATCATATGCACTCTTTGATAATCGAGGATTTGCAATACCTTTGTATTTTGATACTGTCCTTCACAAGGACTGTCATGCTTGGCCCATTGTTATTCAAGATCCCTGTGACTGTCCTCCCTTATCTTTGCTATGCATGCCGTCATCTTAACTGCCCACTTTCATCCTTGAACAGATCATGTCACTTTTTAACAGGCATAAGGTTTACATTCTATACTGCCCTTATGAGGACTATCACTCATTTAACTGTCAACTAGACCCATTTTTACGTTGAAGAGGGTTTATGGATCCTTTTGACAATGATTTCTCTAGAAAAATTCATGCAAGGGCTTTGGCAATGAATTAAATTTAACAACTATCACTGCCACCTGTTTTATCAAAATGATTGCAGTCTTTCTTTGTTGTGCATTAGATAGGCATTGGGTTTTCATAGGAGTCTCCCTTTACTTATTAATACCATGTAAAAGGACACACTTGGATTCTGCATTGTGACTGGTAACAAACCCCCTATAACCCCTACAAGGTCATCTTACTGTATGTCATTTGCCATTGACACTAAGCCACAAATGATTCATGAAAAGTGATGGACCTTATGCCAGGGATCTTATGACTCCTATAAGATTTTGGTGTTGGGTTGTGAGGGTTCAAGGCATTATGGAACTCCTTTATGGTATTTGGCCATACATACTATTTCATGCTTTCTACAAAGCTTTTTGCAAACATCAATTGAGCTTTGCTATATTCTATCACTTTGTATTACACTTGTAGCCACAGACCTCCTTCCACTATGTCCATTTAATCCCTGTTGTGTGCTCTATTTACTCCTCACATTATGAATAACAGTGTTCAGTACAGTAGCTTTTACTATTTTAGTAAAGCTTTGCTGATCTAACAGAACATTAAAGACATGGAAGATCTATTTCGAACACCTTGGAGAATAAGGTTCACTAATCGAAGCAGAAGACTTTATGCATAGCTTGCAGAGATTTCAAAAGATCCTAAAACAAGACAGTTTTCATGCTTGTGAAGACTCCTAATGATATCGGTGATCTTAAACATTGGTTGCTTGGGTTTAAGAAGCTTTGTAAAGGCATTTTTTATAAAATGGAAACCATAAAAGCTTTTCATAATATGTCATGTACCTGGTAAAACCTCCGACAACTGCAGTGTCCTCCTTTAGGACTAAAACCCTTTCCTGGAATGAGACTTGTTCTTCTCCTTGATTCAACATGCAATATACAACTTTTTTATCCTAAAAAACGTGTCATAAAAGCTTTCCAAAAACTCTGCAATGTGGGTGAGATAAACGAAGACTCTTGAACTCTTCAAAGTTGTTGCCATGTGGATGAATATTCCCTCATCCCCCTGAAAAGTGCTGACCCTCAAGCAGCAAAATGTAAGGATCTGCCATAAGCATTTTCTTTGAGATAAACAATAAAAAGCCCTAAACCTGCTCATGCTATGTGGGTAGAAAGTCTGCAACGTGGATAAAATTTATGGAAACCAAAATGCAGCTTTCATGTCAACCAAAATAGAAATTCTCAACTTCTCCACCATATGCCCTAAATATCCCTCAAGGAAACTCAACGTGAAAGGTTAGCATAGATTTCTAGCAATACTGAAAAGTTTCTATCTTTTCAATTTTCTTCTTGGTGCCTAAGACTCAACCTTGCATTTGATTTGAAATTTTTAAGAAAACACTAGAACTTAAGATAAACATCCCAAAAGACGTTTATGTTGCTATTTTAGTCCAAGAGACTAAAATAGGTCAACAATACAAACTTTCTGTTAATAAAGGATATAATTTTGTTTTTCAACACTCAAGTCAACCCGTCACTAGTTAGCTAAAACTTATGTAAAAATGGATTGTAGCTAAAATTTATCAAAATTGCCTTCTTGGTTAGTAGTTTGTTAAATCTTGAGTGTATCACTAAATTTACCATTAAGGTCATGCTGGCAGAAATTCATGCCATTGGTACTTTATTTAGATTTTGCAAGTTTTTTCCAATTTAAACCATCTCCCTCATCTTCTAAAATAGTTTCCCTCCATTGCTAGAGCTTTTGACTTTAAAATATAAATACATTGTCTAGTCTTAAAAGAATGTTCTACCTAGGTTGAGTTACTCATGCATTCATGCTTAGTGTTAGACATTATTTTTCTGAATCCTTCTGCTAATAGAGTGACCCATTCCCCCTATGTATGGAAGCTTACAATAAAATTCAATCTTATAAACCCCATAATTCTGAGTAAGAATTATGAGTAAGCTCGCTACAATAGATGTGTTCATTTTTCAAATCTATGCTGGTAAATTGGTGTTGTTTAGTATTTTAATACAAGAGGAAAATTAATTGTAATTGTTTTTTTTCTGAATATACCATCAATTGCAGAGTTTTCTTGAGATGCTTCATACAGAGCACGGAAGCATTGACCTGGAGTGGTTGAAAGATCTCTCACCTAATGATGCTAAGTAAGATATCTTACATATGCTTTTAGGATACATTACTAGTAAAATATTCTAGTTTTTTGAAGCATAAATATGAAAGAAACTTTGAACTTCATTTGAATGTCATTAAAATAGGAATTTCATTGATTGTGTTTTTGGTATGCAATGTAATATTATGCTTTTCAAATTGTCAATGGAAGAAATTTTCTTCTAAATGTCCGAGGAATGGGGCTCAAAAGTGTTGAATGCATTCGTCTCTTGACACTTCAGCAATTGGCCTTCCCTGTGAGTAATTTTATCTTTGGTAACCTACTATGGTTTTATGAATGTATCTAACATCTGAACCTTTTAAGCTATTTTTTATATTCTATTGGAATGTTAGGTTATCCTTACATATGTTGCTTTAACAAATTGGAATGTTTGTCTATCCTTAAATATATTGCTTATACACATTGGCTAAAGTGTTTCCCATGTGTAACACAATCTCTTTTTAATGGTATCAGATGTCCACAATCTATTTTGCTGATTGTTGTTGGTTTTGGATTAGATCATGTGAGAATTTTTCATCTATATTTCAGGTCACACTCTGTGATCTATCATCAAGATACCACTCTGTGATCCATCATCACAATACTATAGCTAAAGGAGGCAAAAATGTTACAAGGCACAAGAATGTTACAAGAGAAAAAATTTAAAAAATTTAAAAAATTGGAAAGCCAAAATTTAAATGAGCCATAAATATGAAAAGTAAAAATATACTAAAAGACAAGTGTAAAGAAACCTATAGGAATCTATATGAATGTGTAGAAGTATTAATATAACTAGATAAGTCTAAGATATAACAAACTTTTTGATTGTGTAAATTTTTGATATAGGCAATCATATAGTTCTTATTATTTTGGGCTTTTAATTTCAATATTTCATCATCTTAGTCTGTAATTTTCTCATTAATATTATAATCTTTAAGTTTCCCTTATTTTGCCATCATTCCAAAAGATTCTCTAGTTGATTCCATGTTGAATTTTTTATAATTTTGAAAATGGTACTATACCATCATTCTTGGGTCTAATCTTTTAAATTAGAAAAATTTTCAGCTGAAAAAGTTGCTTTAGTATAAATACTCTCCACCAAACTTTACTGCCTTCATTCCCCCAGAAAACAATAAATAAGTGGTCAATAGTATGGATGAATATAGTTTCAATAAAGTCAGTTCGTTGCCACAAAGAAACATAGGGTATAAACAGATTTTTGCTTTGTTCTACAGCTGTATCATTTTTCTTCAAAGGTGAATGCTATGGAGACTGAGACACGCATCAAAGGCTTTGGAACCATTTATTCAAATTTTAATTATTTAAATTTATAAGTATCACGCTTCTAACTTATCATTATATGTTTGGAGTTTTGAACCAATGATGAATGAATTGTGTTGTCGGGATAATTGTATGTACAGGTTGTCATGTAATAAAGTATTATGTTACTCTTGGTTGTTAGTAACCGAGAGGTTAGACAGTTACGACGCAATGTTTCGGTCGTGTCTCTTCGGATGTTATATGTATGAACTTATTCTACAATGAAGAATAAGAGGTTAAGAGTATATATGAATCTATGATGTATATATAAATTTATAATTTTATTATATATATGGTGAACTGGAACCCAAGCTGAACCCGAACCTGAATCTGCACCAGAACCAGGATCAGTAACTTAACTTGATATGAATCTTTTTGAATGTTGAGAAATCACTTTTAATATAGGCTATTTAATAATCCTATTTGCACCCCCCACTCCCACCCACTCCAACTAGAGAACTCCTTGTCCTTGAATAATTTACCAGTCCTTTGCAGCTAGAGTTTCCAGATCGCAACTATTGAGGTTTCCAAATGGGTTTCTTTTGTTATGCATGGTTGGGATCGAAATAAAGCTTTACTTTTTCTGATGCAGTCCAAGAGCCATGGCCATGCATTGGAGGCATAAACCTGCTGAATTCTTAAGCTTCTTATAGAGAAACATAGAGATGAGTCACTGAACCATGTCTTCTGTCACTTTCACTGCATAGAGATTGAGCAGCCAGCCATTTATGTGTGTGCTTTTGACAAAACAAACTTTGTCCAACTATGTTGACCTAGCAACTCATGGCAGTCAATGCCTTTTGCAAACCAATATATGTTGACCTGGCCACTCATGTCAGTCAATGCCTTTGGCAAACCAATATATGCTGACCAGGCCATTCATGGCAGAGACACTTAAAGAAAACTAAACACTCAAGAAAGGAGAGCATAAGCCATTTATGTCCAGAGAACTTTAAAAAAATCAGTTGGAATAAAGCATGAAAAAAGTCAACAATTTTTTGTTTCATTTTGATGGGAAGTTGGAACTGAACTTTATCATATAAAGGCAAGTCTTAATCTTATCTCATGTTGATAAATTTAAGTACTGTTTATGCACAAAAGGTAACATATGATGCAATAAATCAAACATATGTAGCATTCATCATATCTATCAAAATATGTTCCCATTACTATTACAGTAATCTAGAAACTAAATAATTGGGATCATCACATTTCTTATTTCACTAATTGTAAATGCATCTTGATGTCTTCTGAATTTGTGAACTTGCAAGAAAATGCTGACTTTCACAACATATTTGACTAGTATATGGATAAATTAAATATAATGCATGACATTCTTTACATTAATTATTTTTAATAGTTACTTATATAAGATTCAAAAATATCACAACTAGATCACCAACACGTATTGTCGCTCCCTTGGAACTAGGTTTAATTTGAATATTTTGTCATTGATGCAAAGTATTCTGTTGCCAGGTGGACACAAATGTTGCAAGGATAGTTGTACGTCTTGGATGGGTTCCACTTGCCCCACTCCCAGAAAGTCTTTTGATACATAAGTTAGAGGAGTAAGTAAGATGAATAATCAACATTTTACTGATTTCAATGTATGAATATTTTAAACTTCAGTTCCTCAAAAAGAGTTACCTGCATTATTCATGATTTAATTAATTCACTTTGGCCGAGTAGTTGATGCCTAATACAAAACGGTTAATTAGACATATCACCTCTGGAAATAAACATTATTGCATTTATAATAAGTCACAAAATTTATATCAATTTTACAGTAAGGTTGATTTTGCATGGTGTATGTGTCTTGCAGGTACCCTTATTTGAAAAGTATCCATCAGTATCTATGGCCACGACTGTGTACTCTTGATCAGCAGACTCCGTAATTCCTTGTGCTTTTAGTAGACTGCAATTGTGTAAAACACATAGAAGATTAATTTTTAAACTCATACTGCAATTAATTAATGCATTTACCTGGGGCAAAATGTTGCTAAACTGTGAAAATTGCATGCTGCATCCCAATTTATCTACAGAACAAAATCTGATGTGCATATACAAGCAATCAAACTTAATTGATTAGCAAAGACTTAGAACCACAAAAGCAAGTTCTAGTGCAAACAGGGCTCTGTCTTAAGACGAATCCAATTTTTAAAAGGTAGGGGTTCTTTTCTTTCGTTGACCAAACAGAAAGTTTTTATATTCTTATTTAGATAAGAAAACAAATTAAAAGTTCTTAGATATATTCAGCTTGTTCAGATAAAACCTAAGAACTTGAGAATCAACCATTTAATATTAATTGTTATAAAGGTTATTGTACTTCTAGTGTTGACTATAATTGAAAACAAAAAATCGCAGAATAAATTTTAAACAAAAACACCTTCCATTCAGCTATGCCTATCCTTTTATTGTGGATATAGAGGCAATTAATGCTTTACAATCCATAAATGTGTGTAGTTAACCTTGTATATCTGACGCATCCAATTGTTTACAGATCTTTATCAACAGATTTTATAGATGTTTTTATTTTTTTGAGAAAAAAATCAAGGATGTTAAATGTTTAAACAAAAATGTCGTGGTATTTTGGGGGTTTTATTTTGTCCTTGCGTATTAGACTATTAGTATTCCATCCCACACTTTGTTAGAATAAAAGGGGAGCACATATTTTATCATTATATATGCTATTGTATAATTTGGAGATTTTCAATATTGATTCATTCCATGAACCTTAATTTCTCTTCTTTTTTTTTTCTACAGTTACGAACTTCACTATCAGTTGATTACATTTGGAAAGGTGTGCCCCATGCACTTCATAGTCTTCCATTTTTTTCATTGTTCGGTTGTTAACTGTCTCATTTATGACTCTGAACAAGGAAAAACCATTTTATTGTGGAACATTATTTTTCAATTAATTATCAACTTTTTAAGACAGCCCATTAAAATGCAAAAGTAATTGTATTGGCTAGTATTAACACCACAGAAAAGTACAGTATGTGCTAACGAAGAATACTGAGCGCATAACTAGAGCCTACTATTGTTCTCTTCTAGGGAGCCTTTGTACTAAGGACAACAAAGTTATGTTTTTTGTTTAAGGGGCAACAAGATTTATGAGAAAAACACGTTAAGAAAATAAAAAGTAAAACAACACCTAAGTTTGGCCATGCTGGATAAAGCCGGATATGGTTATCAGGCTGCATGTGCTGTATCCAAGTGACAACTGTTTAAAAAAATAAAAATATAAGTGAATTTTTTTATATGAAACCCTAAAATTCATTACAAAGCCCTATGTTTAGTGAGTTTAGGGTTCAAATTCAAACTTAACTTTAAGAGCTCAACTTAGGGCTCTGCAAATTCAAGTAGCAGAATGCTTTTATCTGAATTAGGGTCTTTTAAGTTTTTTAATATATGAATTCTAGCATTTTTCAATTTATGGCTTTTACTTTTTAATTTTTTCACTATTTTAATTAATGTGTACTTTTCCTATTTAGGTTTTCTGTCAAAAAAGCAGGCCAAACTGTAACGCGTGTCCAATGAAGCTTAACTGCAAGCACTTTGCAAGTGCTTTTGCAAGGTTGGTAAACAGTCTTATTTTAGATCATCCTTGCTAGTGTACTTTGACATATTAATGCAAAGCAGTTCTAAAACATCAATATCATTCTGAAGCTTGGTGCAGAAGTCTGAACTAGAAGTCCACATAGCAATAGGTCACGTTCATATTCTAGAGGTTTTCCAACACATTTTTTTGTCATTTATTTTTCAATCACAATATTTGGAATTCAATTAGCACATGCATCAGTATTTTAAGCAAGTATACACCAGTGAATTTATTTCATGTAATGTCATGAGCCTTAGCTTTTCAAGGTCAACATGGTCATCCATAACCATTTTTGTGATTTTCCTTCTATTGATATTATAATAAAGTAGAAAAGCTAACACAACTACATTAGTGCGTATAGGATTAAATCTGAGTTCAAGAGCTCCCAAAGACTTGATATACTTACATTTCTTTTATTTTTTCTGTCTCAGTACGCGACAAGCCCTTCCAGCTCCAGTTGACAAATCATTATCAATGCCAGTTTCCTCATTCAATCCACAATCTCAGCAAGATTCTTATCCCCTTGTTCCACTTGCTCTGCCTCCAATGTCTTGTTTTGATATTCTTTCTCAGCAAAATCCATTTACCCTAGATTTGGCCAATATTTATGTGAGGAACATATCAACATCAATGCCAAACTGTGAACCTATTATTGAAGAACCTTCATCCCCAGAGCGTGAGAGCATAGACAGTTCAGCAGAAAGTGCAGCACATGATTCATTTGATATGGAATCTGAAAAAATTCCCACTATCAATTTGAACTGCAATAACAAAGCATTACAGATATACAAATCTTCTGAGAGTGACACCCAACATTTGGATGCAACAGACACATCAACAGCTTTAGTGGTTGCACCTCCTGAGTCTGCTTCAATACCTTTACCTAAGCTAAAAAATGTTATTCGACTTCGGACTGAGCATCAAGTGTAAGCACCATCTTTGTCTAGTCATGACTCTATTCTTATCAAAGCAAATAAATATTTCCATACACTTTTTTAACTTAATAAGTTCATAGATAGGAAGGACATGATGGTAGTCCATGGACTTTCAATTGGAATTGGTATCAAAAGGTAGTTTTTGTTTGCAGATATGAGATTCCAGATAATCATCAGCTTCTAAGTGAGGTAGGCATTTGAAATTTTCATTTACTGTTAGAAATGCATAACTGAAAAACAAATTTCCAAACAGATATCTTACTGGCATTTTCTGAAACAGTTCGACCCAAGAGAACCAGATGATCCTTGCTCTTATCTTCTAGCTATATGGAGTCCAGGTACATTTTAAATAGCGCTACATTCATACACAGATTCAGTTATGCTGAAAAACCTAAATCATATGAAAAAAGGTTGAAAAAGGTAGATGAAAAGTTGGAATTAAAATAAGTATTGTATTTTTTTCTGTGGACTCTAATGGCTTATATTGCTAATTCAGGTGAAAAAGTAGAAAGAGTGATAACGCCAGATTCATGTTGCACTTTAAATGGATCATGTGAATATCAATGTGAACAAGAAAGTTGCCGAAAAAAGGATGAAAAAACATGGATGAAAAGTTAGAATTAAAATAAGTATTGTATTTTTCCTTGTGGACTCTAATGGCTTATATTGCTAATTCAGGTGAAAAAGTAGAAAAAGTGATTACGCCAGATTCGTGTTGTAGTTTAAAGGGGTCACATGAATATCAATGTCAACAAGAAAGTTGCAGCTCCTGTACAACTATGAGAGGCATTAGTGATAACATTGTCAAGGGCACAGTGTTGGTATGTTTGAAAAATAAAGCATATCTGAAATGCAATTGTCTCGTGTGGATCTCTGCATTGAATTGAGATAATAATGTATGGTAAAGATGTCTATATTAATTTTTGTAAACTCAACAACTTGATCATGTGCAGATACCTTGCAAAACAGCAATGAGAGGGCATTTTCCATTAAATGGAACTTATTTTCAAGTTAATGAGGTATGTTAGATGTTTATTAGTCAAGGTGTATCTTATATTGTTTAGTCCAAGTTGTAGAACAAGATCAACTTTGAAGCCAACCAATTCAATAAAATTAGAGACTTATCATAATGTAATCTAGATTAGTATTTACAATCTAAAATAATCTGGAATTTTGCCATCTGTCAACCAATTCAGTAAGATTATCATTCGATTTTAATATGATATGGATTAGAGATTGCTATTTAAAATTATATGGGAATTTCTCCATGTAAGATGCTTTATAATCGAACTTCAACAGGGTCCAGAAAATCCCTTCCAGAAATCAATATATTTGTAAAAAGGCTTGTAAGAACCTCCTTCCAATCTCTCTAATATAAGCTAGAATAATGACAAAAAGAAAACAACTACCTGGTGATCATAACCTTTATTTTTGAATTGCAATTGGTATCTAATCCTCTGTGAAGAGAACAGATTACAAGAAAGCCTTCTCGTACTCAAATATGACATTAGACAACATTGTTTTGAAAATTCTAAAATATCTTATTATAAACGAGGACAAATTTTGATATCCATCTGTTCTTAGTTTACTCACTTCATGGATTTTAAGACTGCTTTACATAATATGGATTTCAATGTATCCAATGACCATTATAGGGTTCATTGGTCTTGCCACACAATTTCAATTTTACTATTGATGTAGAACTTTACCTCAGTTGCAAATTAACTTTTATTTGCACTATGTATTGAAGAAAAAGGGGTGTTACACCTGGGATCTCACGAATATTTTCTTGGTTTCTGACAATGAAAAAATTTACACCAGATAACTTAAAATTTCAGATTCGCTAAGCTACATGGAGAACCACAAATAGAAGTGAAGTTGTCCCAATGATGCATGCAGCACGCCCATCAACAACTGGGAATCCAAATTCTGTGTCACTGATAACAACACGATACTGTGCAGCATATTTAAAATATACTCTAACAAATGGATTTATTCCTTACAGGTGTTTGCTGATCACAGAACAAGTTTGCATCCAATAGAAGTTCCTAGAAATTGGATTTGGAATTTGCGACGATGCACAGTATACTTTAGTACATCGATTCCCAGTATATTTAGAGGTCAGTTTATTTTCATTTAAAACATGGAAAACGTTTAATGGTTTTACTTTTCATATCTAATTTTTAATGTATTTTTGTACTGCGTGCTATCAGGTCTTCATGCAGAAGCAATCCAAGAGTGTTTCTGGAAAGGTACAAATATTTTCACAGCTTCTTTTATATCTATATCTATATCTACATATATTGGTGTTTTTCTAATAATTGAAAAAAAACTGAATTTGCATTAATCCCCAAGGAACCTTGAACACCTGATACCATTAATTTGATGGTGAAGAGCAGATTCAACTGTATAATCCAGTCTGTGTTCCTTGTATCACAGAAATAATACTAATTTTTAAATAGAAATCTTGAGTAGATCAATGCCGAGGATGGTTTCTATTTTGTAAATATAGATTTCCCTTTTTGTTTCCAATCTTGTAAAATAAGCTGGAAAGTGCTTGCAATATTTTAAAAATTTAAACCAATAAGATGAGCAAGAGGTGGTGAGATGTTCTTATGTTCCTTAAGTTTTTAGGACTCATCTCAGCAATCCTGATTTTGTCATCAAGTAGGCCCTTTGTTTTTTCCAAACTCTCAGAACCTAAAAAGTTTAAATACAAGTAACAGAATAACATCCATGGACACTGCAAGAAATAAGACCTCCTTTGTTATGATAATTGTTGAATAGGAAAATAGCATGGGGGCAGAGGCATGGGACAAAGGTATGGGTAGCCATCCCCAAATAACATACCTTTTTATTCTAATGGGCTGGGGAGTGTATTGGTGCTCTAAGAGACTTTTCAGCAAGTTAACTTCAATGCAAATGGAATCCTATACATTTTGTTGATTCATGTAGTGAATCTGTCATGTTCAATATTGATGTCCATGTTCATAGGTATTCATCATTGGCTTAAATATTTTTCCTTAATCATCTGACTCCAAAATAAGGTACAAGCATCTTCTTGTATTTGAAATGTTCACCACTGATTTTTTTTTTGAGTTTGTTCTGTATACTTTGTTTGAGAGAAGATGTAGAAGCACAAAGTGTTCATTTTCAAGATTCATTCACCATTTTTTCATACATAAATTGAATATATTTCATTGAATCAGAATAGAATGTTTCATTTGCATTGAACCACAAATATCACCATTACAAATCCAGTAAGCATTAAGCATATAACTGGAATCGGATTTGTAAAATTAATTGCAGACTTGAATACAGTGTCGATAAGTAGATTTTCAGACCTACAAGAGAACAGCAATCTCACCAATACTTCTCCAAATGACTCAGAACAGTAAGTATGAAGAACTTCCTTCAATGTCAACCTTCTCAAGAGATTGCCACTGAAATTAGGGCTGATGCAGAGATTTCTAACTCATCCACAGACCGAAATAGCACTCAGAAATTTTCTGAGTCAAATACCAAGAGCTGGAAGCATAGGGGCGACTTTGGGATAAGTTATTTAATTGCTTTCTACACCTTCTAACCCCAAAACTCCACAAACCCACTTCCAAAACTACTGAGCGCCAACAATGAACACTATTTTGCAGCCTTAAAGGGGAGATATGACTTCTTCAATCACCCACATACTGAAATGAGGAATGGTACAGCCCTGTTAGTGGTGACTTGCAAGATAAAATCAAATAACACTTGAAACCCACATATTATATATTATTTTTCATTGGCCAGCTATGATAGAAAGATTGCAATGATACCCAGAACCATATAAATTCAACCCACTGAGATATGAGCCAACATGTGATTCTCTAAACCTCTGAAAATAAGGCTAACACACTGAAAAATCATCCAATCACCACAAAACTCAAACAACACTCAAGAAAGATCACGGCACACCAAAAACTCAATACCCATATTAGAATACTTTATAAATCCTCATCATTATCAAACCCAAAACTCCAACACAAGCCAAAATGACAATAAAACTGAAGCTAAACACACCAACCAGCTAGGGTGGATGTTTCACCACCGAAACCAACAACAATAGAGAGGGCTTTCGTGTTCAACCACTAAATGAAGAGCTTTCACAGCTCATTCCATCTTCATCTTGTTAAGTTGACAAATCCGCTCTCATTTCACCTTTTAAAACAATAAAATATTGCATTTCCTTGGCATCCACGTTTAAGCTCACAAAAATTAACTTTTAAATTACTAAATTCATCTATTGGCCTTGGTGTCTCCTTTTGGGATCAAAACATATCTTTTAAAAATAACTTCAGCTGACTGACAGTCCCAACCGGTGTTGAGAGGGGAGGGGTCAATCAACACCTATAAAACTTCTTTTAAATAAATCTGATGAAGTATACTTATAACTGTAAGCCAAACAGATTTAAGCATAAAATAACATCAAACAATCAATCACATAGTGACACCAGATTTATCACATGGAAACCCAATTTGGGTGAAAACCACGGTGTGAGGAGACCTCCCAAATTCTGCACTCTTTAGAAGTGTGCCCTGTTAGGAAGCTTCCCTGTTAAAGGATTACAACGCACTATTAGATGCGACTCGGTCAAGGGATTTGTTACAGTAAGGCTGGTTAGTGCCTGCCTTGTTAGAGGACTTATAACACCTTGCAAGATGTCACCCAGTTAAGGGATTTGATACAAGGGATCTATTAAAATCCACCCAAATACTAAGATTTAACTATTGTAATTGCTAGAAAACAATAGAAGGATTGACCTTTTACAAATGGCTTTGCTTAGCCTGATAAAATCTCTGTTATGCTCTACTGAGATACATCACCAGTCGCCACAGGTGTGTTCTCTTTTACTGTTGTGCTTCTCTGCACACTCTTCTCTCTTTCTTCTTCTCTTTTCTATTCACCCTAGCTTCTTCGGCATACAGGTTCACTCTTTTCTTTGGCAGAATGAAGGCAACCTATATTCTCAACAGGTAGAAGAATATAGAGTTCTTGCCCTAATTGCGTCTTTCATGCATGACTTAATTATAGATCCCTTTCAGATACATCACTCGGTGGAGTATTAGTTCACTGAAGAAACATCCGATGCATGCTCTTGCTTTATCTGCTTTATAAAGAAAACAATAGATGCGTGTCAAGCATCTTTCCTTCATAAGAGTTAACAAATTGTTTTAAAGCCACAAACTTCGGCTTTAAAACCTTTAAACGCGCCTCGAACCGATCAACTAGTTAACTCAAAGTCTTTTGGATTTAGTGCAGTAAATCTCGGTCAAAGAGTTGTATAATAGATAGTTGACTATGACTTCCCCAGTTCATCTCGTCATAACAAAGTCTTCACTTGATCGGTTAAGATCCTAGTGTTGTGAACAGGTAAGAACTTTATCCTGTCACCTTTCCTCTCTTTGCTTACCGGTTGCACCCTTTCCTCGGTTGCGTAGTCGACATTGGTTGTATCCGTTCCTCGGTTGAAGACATTCCTTGGTTGTATCCTCTACTTGGTTGCTGATGCACTTTGCTTGGTGACCAGTTGCTTTTCTCTCTTGCTTAGTGTCTCCGGTTGCCAAACCAGTTTCTTTACATACAGATCTCCTTGGATCTTTAGACTTTAAATTGAGATGTCAAACACCTCTTTCCTCTTTTGTCTTTTGCTAATCAATGACAATACTTAATTGCCATGTACCGGTGGTAAGCTTACCGGTTACCATCTCTTAATGCCAACAATCTCCCCCTTTGGCATTGATGGCAAAACCTTAATGAGCAATCATGTCACCTGTCCTGTGTGCTTGTATCTCTGTGTTACTGCCACTGTTGGTCATCTTCCGGTTGCTTGCCAAACTCATCTTCCAGTTTATTTATTGCCAAAATTGTAATGTCCCAAAATGACTCGATAAATAATATTAATTATTTATTATTATTAGTTTTATCATATAAACTAATATTAAATAATTATTAGATTTTTCAATAAATATTAATTATTAAATATTAGTGTTCTTAATATAAACTAATATTTAATAATTAAAAGTACGATTGCAAAAGAAGTTTCTCACGAGAACCGAATTATGGGAATTAATAAAGGATTTTAAAGGCGATGTCTGGAGAGGAAGGGGTATGCTTGAATATTTTGGATTTTGTTCAAAAATTGCGAAGGAATGTATTAATAATTCCTTTCGTCAGATGGTATTCTGGCGTAGTGGAGTTAGAAGAAAATAGTAGTGGATTTGTGGTAGGCACAATTCGAACTACAGAAGAGACAGAATAGAAGCGACTCCTTAGCTGGGTATCAACATCTGGCACTTGGTGTCTACACATCATTAGAGAAAATATTTCAATACAAAGAAGAATATCGGGCCAGTGGAAGTGCGGGAAACCTGGCATATGTTCCAAAGAAGAATATCAGGCCAGTGGGCGTGCGGAATACCTGGCATATGTTCGTGTCATACTCTGTGAACGGGCAAATAACCATGGGTGTGTATCAATGAGATGGAGATTCACGGTATCCACTTGGTGAAGGAGGAACAAGGGACCACTACAAACAACTGCTCTTTGTTGTTCACAACACTAGTTGGAGAAACATTATGGGCCCTACAATCAATGCACACGTTATCAAACAAGCACGGTGCTGGTCTGTGGCTGGAGTAACACACTAGTGGAATAGACTGTCAAGGAAGTGCATGACGACATTCATTGCCAGAACGTCTTTTCCATCATGTAGATGCACAACAGCTCCTGTGGAAGACCGGTGACTTAAACTGGCCACACAACCTCACATTGACACAGGTGCATTTGATAATTAATCTTTGAATAAGAGTTATATATTTTTGTATGGAATACAAACGGATTCTTCCTGTGTGCATTACAATCAATTTAAGTAAATTGAATATAGTAGAAATCGTTCTAAAATAAGAATCTGTATTATCACTAGAATAGTCAAAGACCGGCAATGCAAATAGAATGTTTATTAAGTTTCCTGAGACTTAATTCTGGGAATTAGCTTATAGGATTTGGGAATTTTACAAAAATCTCCCCCTTTTGACAATAATGCCAAAGGCTAGTAATAAAGACTTCCTTTATCTAATCTGGTCCCCCTTCGAGCAGCAGTCCTTTTCATCAGTCCAGGTAAGATGAGGTGAAATCCTCTATAGAAGCATAATGAACTGACGATTTCCTTTGCAAGTTTACTGAAGATCAAGGAGGGGTATAACCCCTAGTTTACCTCTGAGATACTCAAAAGTACTCTTTGGTAATGGCTTTGTGAAGATATCAGCAATTTGTTCTTTAGTGGGAACATACTCCAATCTTACTTCTTTGTCTTGTACAAGCTCTCTCAAGTAATGATACTTGATGGCAATGTGCTTTGTCTTGGAGTGCATGACAAGGTTTTTGGATATATTGATTGCATTGGTGCTGTCACAATAAATTGTAATCGGTTCAGGTATCTGTTCCTGGATTCCTTCCAGTAGTTGTTTGATCCAGATTACCTATGTGCAACTGATTGTTGCAGCAACATATTCAGCTTCTGCAGTAGATTGTGAAATACAGTTTTGTTTCTTACTTGTCCAAGACACAATCCTCCCATCGAGAAAGAATGCACCCCCACTTGTGCTCTTTCTGTCATCAATATTGCCAGCCTAGTCTGCATCAATGTAAACCTTTACTTGAAAGCCTCCCTTGTGAGGAAACCACAAGCCATACTCCTCAGTACCCTTTAGGTATCTAAAAATTCTCTTCACTGCTATCAGAAGTCTCTCTTTGGGGTTCGCAAAGAATCTTGCAACTATGCCAACAGTATGTGCGATGTCCGGTCTACTATGCACTGCATACTGTAATTTCCCTATCATGGATCGATACAGTGTTTCATTCACTTCTTTTGCATCATCTTCCTTTGATAACTTGAGGTTAGTTATCATTGGAGTACCAGCCAGTTTGGATTCTTCAAGTCCAAAAATCTTAAGAATTTCTTTTATATACTTGGACTGAGAGATAAAAGTACCTTCTTTTAGTTGGACCTGTATTCCAAAGAAGAATTTTATGGCTCCTATCATAGACATCTCAAATTCTTTCTTCATTTCTTCGGCAAAGGCTTTGCTCATCCTTTCATCTCCTCCAAAGATGATGTCATCCACAAAGATTTCAACAATCAGATTCCCATCTTTCCCGGTTTTGAGATACATATTGTTGTTGTCCTTGATTCTTGTGAATCCTATGGTCAGGAGGTATGAATGCAACCTCTCATACCAAACCCTTGGAGCTTGCTTTAGCCCATAGAGAGCATTTCTCAGTTTACAGACCATACCACCTTTTTGAGTAGATGTGAAGCCCTCTGGTTGTTCAATGTAAACTTCCTCCTCTAATATTTCATTCAGGAATGCAGATTTGACATCCATCTAGTATACTTTGAATTTCTTGTGAGCAGCATAGGCAAGAAGAATTCTTACTCCTTCCAATCTGGCCACAAGTGCAAAGGTTTCTCCATAGTCCAGTCCAGCTTCCTGAGCATACCCCTTACAGACCAATCTTGCTTTATTTCTTATGACTTTCCCTTCTTCATTTAGCTTGTTCCTATAGACCCATTTTGTCCCAATGACATTCTCATCCTATGGTCTAGGCACAAGAATCCATGTATCATTCTTTTCTATTTGCTCAATTTTTTCCTCCATGGTCTTGACCCAATTTTCATCTTCTAGAACTTCCTTGGTGGTTTTGGGCTCTATACAGGAGAACAAACAGATACTCTCTTTGGCCTTTTTTCTGGTCAAGACATCTACATGTTTATCACCAATTATATTATCAATGGAGTGATATGTGACATATCTTGGAAGAACCTGTGTCTGTTCCCGGTCAGGTTCTCCCGGTTGAGCAATTTCTTCACCATGGTCATGAATAGCTTCCTGTTCATTATCTTGAGTTGGTCTATCAGCTTCAAGTACAACCTCCTGCTCTATATGTTTGTTCACCTGTTCTTCTCTTTCATCTTCGGTTGTTGCTTCATTGAACTCAAAGAGATTTCCTTCATTGTGACTTTGTTGACTGTCATATTCATTATGACCGATCTTCTTTCTGGGTTCTGAATATTCATCAACTTTTACATTGATGCTTTCTATTATTTTTTTCGTTCTTTTATTCAGACACCGGTATACTTTACTTTTGGTAGAGTAACCCAAAAATATACCTTCGTCACTTTTAGGCTCAAACTTTCCAGAGTACATATCTCTTTTAATATAACAATTACTGCCAAAGATTCTGAAGTATCCTACACTAGGAGTATGATTGAACCATAGTTCATAGGGGGTCTTATCGGTTTCTTTCTTGACTTGAACTCGATTCAATGTATAAACAATAGTGCTGATGACTTCTCTCCAAAAGTGATGAGGAAGATCCTTCTGAATCAACAGGGTTCTTGCGCAGTCAATCAGTGTCCTATTTCTTCTTTCTACTACTCCTTTTTGCTGAAGAGTCCTAGGTGCAAATAGCTATCTCTTTATGCCATGTTCCTCACAATAGTGAGTGAACTCTTGAGAAGTGTATTCGCCTCCTCTGTCTGATTTCAGACACTTCAAGTTTTTACCGGTCTGCTTCTCCACTCTAGCCTTGTAAATTTTAAACATGTGAAATGCCTCCGATTTCTCTCTGAGAAAGAGTGTCCACATCATTCTTAAGAAGTCATCTACAAAGAGCATGAAGTACCGATCTCCGTAGTAGCTCTTTGTTCTCATTGGTCCACATAAACCTATGTGCACAAGATCTAGAACATTTTCAGCAAAAAAGATTTACTGTTGAAACTTGTTCCTATCAGCTTTCCTAGCTGACAATCTTTACAAACACCTTTGATGGGTTTTGTAATCTCAGCGAGTCCTCTCACTAATTTCTTTTTGCTTACTTTGACAATACTGTCAAAGTTTATGTGACAAAGTCTCTTGTACCACAACCAACTATTGTCTTCTTTGGATATAAGACAAATTTTGTTTGATTCTCCTTTGACTGAAGCTATGAGACGGGCTCCTTCCATTGAGTCTAGGTAGAACAGATTCTCTTTTCTTTGTCTACCGGTTGCAACATGAGCTCCTGGTTGATTCTTGACTACATAGGAACCTTGTCCAAATTCCAATAGGAATCCTTTGTTGTTCAGTTGTGCAACACTCGTTAAATTGTACTTGAGTCCTTCAACCCAGTACACATCTTCACAGACAACATCATTGCCGAGTGTAATAGAACCTTTCCATTTGATGGCACAGGGAGCATTATTTCCAAAGGTTACTAATCCGATGTTATTGCGCTTTAAGTTGATAAACTTGTTCTTATCACCGCTCATGTGGTGAGTGCATCCGATGTCAATGATCCAATCATCATGCTAATGAGACCTTGAGATAAGTGTCATTTCACTTACCACTGGATTCTCTTCTTTTATTGCAACAAATGCAATTTCTGGATCATCAGAGTCTTTAGATTCATTGTCTGTGACTCCTGCAAGGTAGCACTCCTTTGCTTTACTCTTAAACCGGTTGCTATTTTCCTTGTTGTCATTGTCTAGACATCTTGCAGCAATATGTCCTATCTTATTGCAAGAAAAGCATTTCAGTGGGAAATCTCCTAGCAATGAGTGTTTCAAACTCATCTTGTTCCATCTCTTCTGAGAGAAGATTCTCAATAAGATTATCAATCTTACTGGTAGAGCAGTTACCGATTTCTCTTCCCTTTTTGGTGGAAGAGATATTGACATAAGGCTTAAAAGCTGCTTCCTGAATGGGTAAGCTATTATCAAAATTACTCAATTCAAATGCAGTCAACTTACCAGTTAGGGAGTCTAGAGTGACTTGATCTGTGGTCACCGATCTGAGCTCTTGAATAGCAGAGATCTTGATGGCATACTGAGGTCTAAGTGTTCTCAGTATTTTGCTAACCACCTCCTCTTCATTGAGCTTTCCTCTGCGCTTTTGATGGAGTTGATCACTTCTTTTATCCGGTTGCTGTATTGCTCAGTGTCTTCTCCTTCATTCATCCTCATGTCATCATACTTTCCTCTGAGGCTTTCAACCTTGGCTCTTTGAACATTTGGGTCCCCTCCATATACCAGTTGCAACTTAGTCCACATCTTGCAAGCGGATTCTAAATTTTCAATCTCAACATAAACATGATTAGGCAATGTGTTGGCTATCATATCCATAGCAGCCATGTGCTCAGTTTTGATCTTCAATTCATCAAGAGCAAGTGTACCAATTGGCTTAGTGTAATCGTTGGCTACATGAGTCCAATATTGATCACCAATGGTCTTATGTATAGCTTCATTCTGCTGCACCATAGAGTAAAGTTTTCCTTTGAAAACTTTGGTCCTTCCTTTCTCATCATCTTGCCTTTTTTATTTATGCAGTTAAGCAGTAAAGAAAGTAAACCAAGGCTCTGATACCAATTGACAATCCCAACGGGTGCTGAGAGGGGAGGGGTGAATCAACACCTATAAAACTTCTTTTAAATAAATCTGATGAAGTATACTTATAACTATAAGCCAAACAGATTTAAGCATAAAATAACATCAAACAATCAATCAAAAAGTGACACCAGATTTATCACGTGGAAACCCAATTTGGGTGAAAACCACGGTGTGAGGAGACCTCACAAATTCTGCACTCTTCAGAAGTGTGCCATGTTAGGAGGCTTCCCTGTTAAAAGATTACAATGCACTATTAAATAAGACTCGGTTAAGGGATTTGTTACAGTAAGGCCGGTTAGTGCCTGCCTTGTTAGAAGACTTAGAACACCTTGCAAGATGTCACCCGGTTAAGGGATTTGATACAAGGGACTTGTTAAAGTCCACCCAAATACTGAGATTTAACTATTGTAATTGCTAGAAAACAATAGAAAGATTGACCTTTTACAAATGGCTTTGCTTAGCCTGATAAGATCGATGTTATGTTGTATTGAGATACATCACCGGTCACCACAGGTGTGTTCTCTTTTACTGTTGTGCTTCTCTGCACACTCTTCTCTCTTTCTTCTTCTCTTTTCTATTCACCCTAGCTTCTTCAGCATACAGGTTCACTCTTTTCTTTGGCAGAATGAAGGCAACCTATATTCTCAACAAGTAGAAGAATATATAGAGTTCTTGCCCTAATTGCGCCTTTCATGCATGACCTAATTACAGATCCCTTTCGGATACATCACTCGGTGGAGTATTAGTTCACTGAGGAAACATCTGATGCATGCTCTTGCTTTATCTGCTTTATAAAGAAAACAATAGATGTGTGTCAAACATCTTTCCTTCATAAGAGTTAACTACTTGTTTTAAAGCCACAGACTTCGGCTTTAAAACCTTTAAACACACCTCGAACCGATCAACTAGTTAACTCAAAGTCTTCTAAATTTAGTGCAGTAAATCTCGGTCAAAGAATTGTATAATAGATAGTTGACTATGACTTCCCCAGTTCATCTCGTCATAACAAAGTCTTCACTTGATCGGTTAAGATCCTAGTGTTGCGAACAGGTAAGAACTTTATCCTGTCACCTTTCCTCTCTCTGCTTACCGGTTGCACCCTTTCCTCGGTTGTGTAGTCGACACTGGTTGTATCCATTCCTCGGTTGAAGACTTTCCTTGATTGTATCCTCTACTCGGTTGCTGATGCACTTTGCTTGGTGACCGGTTGCTTTTCTCTCTTGCTCAGTGTCTCCGGTTGCCAAACCAATTTCTTTACATACAGATCTCCTTGGATCTTTAGACTTTAGATTGAGATGTCAAACACCTCTTTCCTCTTTTGTCTTTTGCCAATCAATGACAATACTTAATTGCCATGTACCGGTGATAAGCTTACAGGTTACCATATCTTAATGCCAACATTGACCCCCTTCCCTAGGTCAGGCAATAGGGAACACTTTCTCCCTTTCACTTAAGTTATCAAGTGACTTTATAAAAAGCACTTATTTGAAACACATAAAATACTATTATTCAAACTTAGAACTCACCAAGGCACTAAATTTCAAAACATTGCACCTGAACTGTAAGGAGATGAATGTTGACACCAAAAGCTGAAAATGGCACTTACTAAAAATAGCCATATGATAAAAATAAACTCTGATGGAATACACTGAAAATGCAGGCTCGAGCCCTCCATCAACACTGAGTCCCCTAACCAACTCCGCTTAGCCTACGGGAATCTGAGGAATGGCCTAATTGCAAGTCGAACTGGCTAGAGGCGAAAAAAGGAACATTGCAATATTTCTTAACCTTTCAAGTTGATAGTGAATCTTGGGATTTATGTAATGGGCACCCTTGAATGCCCAAAAAACTAAACCAACTGCTGATAGGAATTATGTCAAATAGTTTGCATCCAACTTATTTCTCCATTTAATATTTTACCCCTTATAACTCTGGAAATGAAACTTTTGTTTGCTTGTTTGAGTTTTTTTGCATGGAATTGAAATCATACAACATAAACAAGAAAGAAACTACAATAATATGCAAACTGGACATTGAACTACTGCTGATAAGATGTTATTTTTAGAATTTAATAAAAGCAAATACATGGCAGATTATCAACTCACTAATTGCTCCAATATTATTGGCATAATGCTCCAGCACATGCTTTCAAACCCTGTTGCTACAATGACATGAATAGTAACTGCATGAATAGTGTCGCGTGAATAGTACCACATGAACAGTGCTGCTACAGTAGTAATTGTGTCTTCAGCTGGTTCAATATCTTCATAAAATCATCCCCTCAAAGTGGCATAAGCATCAGACAAGTAGTGAAGAAGATATGAGCAAAACATCAACCTTCCCTGTAACTAAAAATGCACCCAAACTGTCTGATAATGGAGCTGATAGCAATGGATTCCAAAGGCCAAACCCCAAGGGAATGACGTCTAGAATGTCACAAGAGAGGATAGACATCCTCTAATGCCAAGAACGGATCTACAACTCACATCAATTTCTTCTCATATTCAACATGCTGAACAAGGGCTACAAGCTCTCCTTTTATTTCCACTTCATATGGTCGACCCACTTTTCACAAGCAATGTGGGATAAAGTGTTTTAAATTAAAATAAAATAACACCTTATGTCTCCCTTGGGCTTCCCTTCTCAAACACACAACCCAACATGAATAATATTAAAGTAACACTTTATTATTTTAACATTTAATTTAAATGTTACTTTAATAAACTTCAAGCATTAAAATAAAATAGTAATTGGGCTCAAGAATAATGAGTGATAGCTTGTCGGAAAGCTCTCATCGAGGAGCATCAAATCCAATCACTAATTTTGACATCGCCCATGCCTTGCTGACTTACTAAATAGTAAGTTTGCCCGAAACCATGTAGATCAACTCAGTTTTGGCCCGAACTGGAAATGACTAGGCCAAAACATCTTAGGATCCCACTGACCTCTTTGTTAGCCTCCGGGACCACGCAAAAATAGGCTAACGGTCACACAGCTGGACAACCGCTAAAGTGGGGACATTACAATTTATCTTCAGCATTCCTTATTCTCTGCTTCAGCCCCTTGCATTTTCTGAACTGTCATAAACTAAATTGTTCCGCTACAAGCAACAGAACAACACATTTTCTTTCTTGGAGAATCATACTTTATGAGTATAGCTGGTCTGTTTCTAAAACACGTGCCCCTCCTTTGATCCCGACATAGTAGTTACCCTCCATGCTCCAACGTTTAATCCATCCCTAGATGCATTTGGGGAATTCTGAGGTGAAGCCTTGCTGAAGGAATGGGAAAACACTATTGGATAAGAAACCAACATTTCTAGAAAGAAAGAATGGGTAGGACTGTCAAGATGTATGCACCGCTAGAATGTTGAGATACAATCAACAATCTTCTCGTCCAACTATCAGCCGATCTCATACGCTCAAAAGCAACAAAATACTATTTAACAAAAAAAGGGAAAGCATGTAAGTACCTCTAAAATTCTACCCCTCAATTTTGAATGGATAATAATTATAGGGGCAATGATAAAACCAAGGGATGGGTAAGTGTTCACACAGAACTCACCTTACTGTTTTGAATGGATTAGAGAATATATTATTACACTGCTTTTTGTTTGATTTTCAAGTGCTTCCACTAATTTACTGAAGTAGCTTGGTAGTTTACAACCACTCAATTAAACTGCATAAGGTAATCATAAAGTGCTTGTTAAAATAACGATATGTTTATAGGATATGTTTGTGTAAGAGGGGGTTTGAGAAATGAATCACTGTGGTTTGAGCAATGATATCTTTGTGTAAGAGTGGTTTGAGTAATGAATCAATGATATGCTTGTGTAAGAGAGTTTGGGAAATTTTATGTGTGCAGGATATGTTTGTGTAAGAGGGTTTGAGCGTAAGACACGAGCTCCACGACCGCTTGTTGTAAGGTTACACTTCCCTGCAAGTAGGAAAGATAGAGATCAAGACAATGATGTGAAGTATAAGAAAGAAGGCTGAGTGTAGCAAAGCTTACAATATACTGAAACAAAAAAAGGATTGAGAATGAAACTTCTGTTATAGCATACTGATGGGAGCAAGCTAAGCATTAAGTTTAATTGTAACAAAAAATTTGAAGTGTATCCATAGAGTTCATTATTGAGGATTTTATGTATGAAGAAGCTCATGCCACTTTGCCACTTTATCCATTTTCAAACTTCCAAATTTATTAACTTGTAAAGAGAGGAATATAGTTCATAACAGAAAACATTACTATTCAATAATCAAGCAACTCATGTGTTGAGTTTTAATTTTATGACTAAACTAAGCATAAGCACATTTCCACATTTTTCAGTTATATGAATTCTGATTTTGATATACAATTGTGCAAATGAGAATAACCATGTGGCTGACATAAATTAAGAATAAGCTCCAATTTCCATACACAACTGCACAAACACAGTTAATAGAAATTATGACTTGAAATTTCCATATGCAGTAGCACAACTAAAGAAACACCGTGGATGAAACTTTGGGATGCAACAATCCAATTTACTATTGGAGCACAATAACCCCTCAATATCTAAATTCCTATAACACTACAATAAAAGAGTGCAATTGCATAAATGATGGAAAACTGGTAAGATGCAATAAATTTCTACAATAATATTCAGCAGGAATTATAATTAAAAAATGATTGGCAAACTATGACTCAAATAGAATTTATGCACTCCAGCTTTCTCACAATTTATCTAATAAAGTTAGAACACAGTTTTTTTTCATGTATTGTACAAAGCAAATTTACAAAGAATATAAGCTATCAGAAGATGGCCAAAGAGAATAAAAATACAACTCTCAAACATTGCCAATTCTACGTAACTAAACAAACTTTACAAAATTCATACAATAGAACATGATTTTAACTATAACATTTTACATAAGTCAAGATTGTTATTATTTTGGAACTGCTTGAAACAGTCTTGAATTTGTAGCAGGTGATCCGTGATTAATAAGTTCTTTTAAGATAAATCTTGCAACTGCGAAAACAAAAAGCAACCTGAAAACATGTCAAAGTAGAGCTTTAGAGAAACAAGTTTTGTGAAAACAGCTGCTAGAAAATACAGTGGAACATCTCACCTTCCAAAAATGTTTTAAAATCACATGTCTAATAGAATTAACAATTACATTATTGTGCAGAAAAAAACCAAGAACAGCTTCTTTCTAGTTCAATTTATAAATAAAAATAACTGAAAATTTTCTAAAATAGCACTTCACTGTTTTTTGACAAAAGGGCAATCCCAAAAGATATGTTTTATACTTTCAATTTGCAAGCAAAAAAGACAATTAACAGGTATTGATGTAAGTTTTGTTCCACTACAACATGCAGAATCGAATACATAGTATTCCAAAGAAAACACCAGATCTCCAACCATCTCTTGAATAAAGATGCTCATATGCTAAACAATGTAGATGAATTCTGTGATCAAATGAGACAACCTCAAGGTCTTATCGTGGGCTTAACTCAGTTTTAATGATGTGATATGCTGGGTATCACAAAGAGACTTACATTGTTCAATCAATGGATATCAACTTGACTTTAACTTCTTCTCAACAAACAAACTACAAAGGATAAGGGTTTAGAGAATCTAATCTAACTCTAAGATGCAAGACAATGTTGATGATAGGAGTGAACCTCTAACCAGTCCTTGCTTTAATGTGTCAACTAGGCATAGGAGGGTGTTATCTTCTAAGCATGCGGGAATGGTTTTCAAATTGTCAATACTCATTCAAATACTTTATGAAGGCACAATCTAAATGAACATTTCTAATAGAAGTCAAACACTTGCAATTTAGGCCCAGACTAACCTTGCACCGTTACTTACAATTAGCAAGTACCAAAAGGTATTGACACTAACTCCACCACTAATCACCATTCCACAATATCTACCATTCATCTACTTCTACTTCTACTTAACATGAAACAAAAGTGAGGGAATGTAGAAAACATGCAATACTCCAAACATCACAACATTCACCATGAAATCCAACAATGAAAGAAGGAAAAAAATTGGTAGTATTATAGAAACAATTTCAACAAGTCTCTGTTATGGTAAATCGATGTTGTATTAAATTATAAATAGAAGAGATGAAAGCTCCTTATATAGATATACAAAGACGATATTTCTAAAAGAAACAATCTTGAACTAAAGACAAAAATAGAAACTACCTAATAAACCTGAGAAGCCGGATTCGCCCCTAGAGGTCCTGATCTGGGTCCGGTCCAGGTCCGGGTTCACGGACCAGTCGGTGCCGGATCTGGGCAGGGTTCGCGTGAGTCCATGAGGACCCCGTCTGAATCCGCGAGAATCCTCAAGGACCAACGGGTCCAAGAGACCATAAAGTCAAAAAAACACTTAAAAAAAACATTTTTATATTATTTTTTTTGCTTATAAGTTAAAACAATGTTTTAAACCAGTATGATCAGGCAGTGATCAAACATCAATTGAATAAGCAGAAGTAATCGCTTGAAGGATAGTGATTAATAAGAGCAATAATAGATAAAACAGCGATTTTATGTTTGAATGGGCGATCAGTCTACATCCCTTAACCCAGCAATTAAATATGCTTAACAACAACTACAATTAGTTAAGGGGACATTAAGAGCTGGGAAGAGACCCCACTCTTGATGAGAGGTTGGCCACCTAAAAAGACACACACCTTCAGCAATGAGAGAAAGATATTTAAGGGGGGACTTTGATTGAAGAAAGCCATCAAACCATTCAGCAATAGCACTCATCCAAGCGAGCAGCAATCAGCATCCAAAGAGAAATGATTTAGTTTTAGAATTATGTATATTTCTCTTATATTTTTGGATATATAATGCATATATATATATATATATATATATATACACACACACACACGAATCCTTATGAATCCAAAATTGGAAAAAAAAATTCACGAATCCACAAACCGCATTCTTGAACCCGAATCTGTCCCCAAATCCCAACTGGTAACTTAGTAATAAACTAAAGAATAACTAGGATGACCATTGAAGAAACATTACAATATTGTAATACCCTCCCTTAATGGTCATCGACTAACTACCCTACAAAAGACTATACATGTCTTGTGGTCATAATTCTTCAGAACATTCTGTCGCTATTGAGACCCTCCCTAGATCTGCAGAATGTTAATGACCAAGAGTAGTCAAAATCCGTCCAAAAAAAATAGAGAAGGTTGTCCCCTTCTTCATAATGCTCCGCAACACAAGACAAGAGCTTGCCACTGGCTCTGCTACTGAGATGAGTCTGCCACTAACCCTCCCAGAATCTGCAAAACTATTGACCAAAAACCATCCCAAAATGTCCAACCTAATGTTGGATAATAGAGTTGTCCCTCCATGTAGCTAGAGACGCACACAAAGAATAGTTGCCACGATTTTGGCGAAGGAAAAATCGACAAACCCTCCAAACTTTTGCAAAAGAGCATGACGCCCCAAAATAGACTGCTAAACATCTAACTCTAAGATGCAAGACAATGTTGATGATAGGGGTGAACCTCTAACCAGTCCTTGCTTTACTGTGTCAACTAGGCATAGGAGGGTGTTATCTTCTAAGGATGCAGTAATGGTTTTCAAATTGTCAATAATGGTTTTCAAATTGTCAATACTCATTCAAATACCTTATGAAGGCGCAATCTAAATGAACATTTCTAATAGAAGTCAAACACTTGCAATTTAGGCCCAGAGTAACCTTGCACTATTACTTACAATTAGCAAGTACCAAAAGGTATTGACACTAACTCCACCACTAATCACCATTCCGCAATATCTACCATTCATCTACTTCTACTTCTACTTAACATGAAACAAAAGTGAGGGAATGTAGAAACCATGCAATACTCCAAACGTCACAACATTCACCATGAAATCCAACAATGAAAGAAGGAAAATTTTTGGTAGTATTATAGAAACAATTTCAACAAGTCCTTGTTATGGTAAATCGATGTTTTATTAAATTATAAATAGAGGAGATGAAAGCTCCTTATATAGATATACAAAGACGATATTTCTAAAAGAAATAATTGTGAACTAAAGACAAAAATAGAAACTACCTAATAAACTAAAGAATAACTAGGATGACCATTGAAGAAACATTACAATATCGCAATACCCTCCCTTAATGGTCATTGTCTAACTACCCTACAAAAGACTGTACATGTATTGTGGTCATAATTCTTCAGAACATTCTACTGCTATTGAGACCCTCCCTAGATCTGCAAAATGTTAATGACCAAGAGTAGTCAAAATCCGTCCAAAAAAAATAGAGAAGGTTGTCCCATTCTTCATAATGCTCTGCAACACAAGACAAGAGCTTGTCACTGGCTCTGCTACTGAGATGAGTGTGCCACTAAACCTCCCAGAATCTGCAAAACTATTGACCAAAAATCATCACAAAACGTCCAACCTAATGTTGGATAATAGAGTTGTCTTTCCCTGTAGCTAGAGATGCACACCAAGAATAGTTGCCACGATTTTGGGGAAGGAAAAATCAACAAACCCTCCAAACTTTTGCAAAAGAGCATGACGCCCCAAAACGGACTGCTAAAAAATTAACTCTTAGATGCAAGACAATGTTGATGATAGGGGTGAACCTCTAACTAGTCCTTGCTTTACTGTGTCAACTAGGTAAGGATGCGGGAATGGTTTTCAAATTGTCAATACTCATTCAAATACCTTATGAAGGCGCAATCTAAATGAACATTTCTAATAGAAGTCAAACACTTGCAATTTAGGCCCAAACTAACCTTGCACTATAACTTACAATTAGCAAGTACCAAAAGGTATTGACACTAACTCCACCACTAATCACCATTCCACAATATCTACCATTCATTTGCTT
Organism: Chamaecyparis obtusa; assembly: GCA_027943335.1. NCBI lineage: Eukaryota > Viridiplantae > Streptophyta > Pinopsida > Cupressales > Cupressaceae > Chamaecyparis > Chamaecyparis obtusa. The sequence continues at coordinate 904,994 of BSBK01000863.1, read as the reverse complement.
CTACTTCTACTTCTACTTAACATGAAACAAAAGTGAGGGAATGTAGAAACCATGCAATACTTCAAATGTCACAACATTCACCATGAAATCCAACAACGAAAGAAGGAAAAATTTTGGCAGTATTATAAAAACAATTTTAACAAGTCCCTGTTATGGTAAATCGATGTGTATTAAATAGAGTAGATGAAAGCTCCTTATATAGATATACAAAGACGATATTTCTAAAGAAACAATCGCGAATTAAAGATGAAAATAGAAACTACCTAATAAACTAAAGAATAGCTAGGATGACCATTGAAGAAACATTACAATATTGTAATACCCTCCCTTAATGTTCATCGTCTAACTACCCTACAAAAGACTGTACATGTCTTATGGTCATAATTCTTCAGAATATTCTGCTGCTATTGAGACCCTCCCTAGATTTGCACAATGTTATTGACCAAGAGTAGTCAAAATCCATCCAGAAAAAATAGAGAAGGTTGTCCCCTTCTTCATAATGCTCTGCAACACAAGACAAGAGTTTGCCACTAGCTCTGCTACTGAGATGAGTTTGTCACTAACCCTCCTAGAATCTGCAAAACTATTGACCAAAAATCATCATAAAACGTCCAACCTAATGTTGGATAATAGAGTTGTCCCTCCCTGTAGCTAGAGACACACACCAAGAATAGTTGCCACGATTTTGGGGAAGGAAAAATGGACAAACCCTCCAAACTTTGCAAGAGAGCATGATGCCCCAAAACACACTGCTAAAAAACATGATTTTTGCACAAAAAATCAATAAACCCAATATTACAAATGCTCACTTTTTAAAAAAAAACAGTAAAAACCCACAAAGGAATCCCACACAACCTTGAAAATTACAAAATCCAAAGCCCACAAAGGAATGCCACAACCTTGTGAACTACAGAAACCAAAGAGCCCTCCCTGACAAGCAAATCCTTAATTTTTTAGGAAAAATTTATAGACCCAAAATAAAAAAAATTTCAAGGGACAAAATTATTAAAAACCACTAGAAATTTTTTAAATGGAAAAATTTATGAAAACCCATTAAAAAAAGGTTAAGGGAAAAAATTCTGAAAACCCATCAAAAAAATTTTAAGGGAAAAAATTATGAAAACCTATAAGAAAAACCTTCACGCAGCAAAACACGAGACTTCGCAAAGTAAACAGCATATGCAAGCCACAAGCAACTCAGAAAAAGCACATGCAACCCTTGAAAATCAGAAAATTTTGCTCAAACCAAAAAATCACGCTATCAAAACCCTCGATTGGGCTTGCAATTTTCAACAAAAATCTTCAAAGACAAACCACAAAATTTTCATAAAATACCTCCAACGATTTTTATTTTAAAAAGTCAGAAAACAAATTTGCGGAAAAAAATTTCAAATCAGAAGAGGCTTGATTTTTTCTTTAAAAATTAGCCAAATTTTATGAAATCTCATCAATCTACTCCAATACCATGTTATGGTAAATTGATGTTGTATTAAACAAAAAAGATGAAAGCTCCTTATATAGATTCACAAAGACAATGTTTCTAAAAGAAACAATTGTGAACTAAAAACGAAAATAGAAACTACCTCATAAACTAAAGACTAACTAAGATGACCATTAAAGAAACATTACAATATTGTAATAGTCCCCCCTATTTTATTCTATTCTATTTTTAATCTCTAATGAGTTACAAATGAGAAGGCCTTAGCCTTTTATAGTTGTTCAATTACAATGAAGAGTCGAGATCAATTCAAGATCAAGGGCCAACATTAGGCCAGCACTATCCTAATCTACCTAATTGCTACAAGCATCAAATGCTTGCCCAATTACAATTAAGCACCAGCAATCAATGAGTCAATGATAAAATGTCACATGGGCTTGCAACAAATCTTCTTTTAGAAGATAATTTTCTTTGACTTTTCCTCTTTTGGCAAATTCAATGAATTTGGACATAATATGATGAAGCCCCTCCATTAGGACACTTTGGCACGTTTTGATTGGTTAAAGGTGAATGGACGCCACTTCAATATGTTCATCTCATAGATTTGATAAATACTCTTTGTCCTTTTCATAAACTTCTTCTACTCTTGGCAATCTTCTCATTGCCTTGATTTGTTCTTGCATTATTGACTTCTTGATGTATAGACTTTGATCTTGGATTCTTCCTATTGACATGCTTTTAAACTTGTACTTGTCCTTGCAATTGTACTTGACGTCCTGATTTGATGTTGATGTCTCAACTTTGGACTTGGATTTGCATCTTGTTAACTTGATCTTCAACTTAGAATCACCTTGTTTGATTGATGAACAACTTGTAGCTTGTTGGTGCATGAAGTCCTGAGTTCATTCTATCTTTAAATGCCTTCCCTTGATCTTCAATCTGCCACACAATATCATATATCAGATTTTATTTCGAACTTACAACGTGATTAATTGCAAGGATCCAGCTCACTTTTATAATTACAGAGATATCAATGAAACTCATTTTACTAAAATCTGATTTAACACCAGACTGTATAACATCATTATTAGTTAAAAAAAAAATTGCACTAACCACCTTTCCAATACATTGAGTGTATTACAAACCTCACCAAAAGGATACCCTGTTGTTGATGAAAAATAGGAGTCCACCTCCAGATCTAATGCTTTTGCTAGTTGCAGAGTTCTGATTTCAACTTGTAAACATAATGAAGCTCATCATTTCTTGCCCATGAGGCTGAGTCTGATATAATTCACCTCCTATCAGCTTGCCTTCATACCCAAAAATGATAATTTACAGCCTCCAAAAGGTCTGATGTTTACCAAGTTCTACTTCAGAGATCCCTTTACTTGATGCTTGCTAATGATTATCTTCAAGATCGGCCAGCTTGGCATGCTGTTCTTTTCTTCCAATGCTATCCCATATGGTTGATTTGAATTCTCATTCTCTGATCTTAGCCTATAAGTTGTTCTTCAATCTTCACCCTGTCCAAGTCGATCTTACCTTTCAAATTTGGGCCTGCATTTTAAGAACTTGGATCTGGACTTTGCTTTTTGGTTTGTATTAGATTTGAGAGGTTTTGTGCTTTTGAAATGAGGTGCCTTGATTACTCTTATATGGCAATTTGAGTCCATAAGACGAAGCCTTTTCCCAGGCCGACTTGGCTTCATAAAATTGAATTCCAATAATTAGAACTTAATATCTCCTTGCAAAATTCAATATAATTCAAACAATATCATCCCTCTCTCATTTAATTCAATCCATAAGGCTTGCTCAAATTTTCAAATTATAGCATTACTATGCTAGGATCGTATTATTTGGGGCAGGCACCTATTAAATTTGAGGCTTCTATACTTGAATTTAAGGCCTCATACGGTAGAGTTTAGGCCTTCATGCTTGATGTTTAGAGCCATCCTCATGGCCATACGCTGGGAACAAGGGCCTAGGCAATTAGATATTAGGCCATGTGTTTGGAATTTGGTCTGATTTATTAAATTTACGCCCCAATTTAGGCCTACTGTTTGGTATCAATACCATATGTTTGACATTATAGGGCCTCATTTCATTGAATTCATGCCCAGCTTTGGGTCTTATCTTATAGAATCAAGGCCCACACGTGGGAATTTTAGAGCCATACGGCATCATTTAAGGCCACATATTTCAGATTTGGGGCCTTTTCATTGATTTAAAAAACACGTGTTACACATTGAGGGCCTATAGGTCTGATCGTAACGCCTTGTGTCCAGAGTTATGGCCTCCACACATGATTTAAGGCCCACACGTTTCATTTTATTAGCCTACACGTTTTGATTTGAGGCAAAGCCATGCTGATTAGGTCCAAATGCTCAATTTAAGGCCTGCTCTATTGCATACACGCCCAGATTTGGGGCTAGGCATTTGAATTTAGAGGCTCTATCATTGAAATCAGCCTATTCGTCAAGCATTATAGGTCCATACATTTGAATTAAGGCTATCTTATTGGAGTTATGCTCAGATTTACGCCCGAATTTAATGAATTTGAGGCCACAGGTTGTTAATATGGCACCACACGTGTGATATGATGGCCATGCTGATTGGGTCCAAGGCCACACGCTATCCATTATAGGCCCACATGTTATCATTATAGGCCCACGTGCTAAACTTTAGGGTCAGATGTTTGGGTTTGGAGAAATACGTTGCAGATTTAAACCTCATTTTATAGATTTAGGCCCCTTGAATTGGATTTAGCTCACGCATTTGAGGTTCAAGGCCATTCTCATGGGGATACATTGGGAACAAGGGCCTAAGCAATTGATTTTAAGGCCTCCACATTTCAAATAGAAACCCATCGTTTGTAGTTTTGGGGCCCAAAGCATTGGAAACAAGGCCACACGCCAAGATTAAGGACCCGCGTTTGAGATATACACTTGACTTAATGGGGCTGGAAGTTCGAATCTAAGCCCATACTTATGCAAAATGGGGCTATATGCTTGAAAGGAAGGCTTTGCCTTGGTGAGTTAAAAGGCCTTGTGATTGGCATTATCCCAAATTTCAGCTATAAAGCCTGACTTATTGCATACACGCCCAGATTTGGGGCTGCAAGCTTACAGTTTTCAGCCCACTCAACCAGCCTTAACGCTTCCATGATTGGCTTAAAATTTCTTTCACTTTAAATTGCTTCCTCCTATCCTAATCTCCATGCTATGTTGTCCAATAAATGTCATTTCATTTCATTGCCACTTAAGCAAGTGGATTCAACCTTTTTATTTGTCAAGCTGCCACTTAAGGAAGTGGATTCCACCTTTTTATTTGTCAAGCTGCCACTTAAGAAAGTGGATTCCACCATTTTATTTGGCAAACTTAAAGAAGTGACATTTTGACCTCTGTTTTCCCTTATGGCAATTTAACTTAGACAATTTCATAAGGCCAAATTATACATTGGCTTTGATATTTAAGGTTACCACTTAAGGAAGTGGATTGTGAAACTTTAAAAAACAGAATGATTGTACTAACAAATCACATAAATAAATAGAGTTTTACAAATGCTAAAAATAGCGTGAACAAGCAAGATTGTCTAAATAAAGACAACATCTAGAAATAGACCAAATTAAGACAACTAAAAATAAAGCCTAAATGACCATGAACTAAGGTTCTACAATAACGAGCTAAATATAACAAGAACCTAGGATACTAAAATTAATCTAATACCCTCCCTTAATGGTCATTCTATCAACTACTTGACAGAAGATTGTACATGTCTTGTGGTCATAGATTTTTCAGTACATTCTGCTACTGCTGAGACTCTCCCTGAATCTGCAGAATGGTAATGACCAAGAGTAACAAAAAAAAGCAAAGAAGGTTTTCCCCTTCATCAGAATGGTCCACAACAAGAGAGTAGAGCCTGCCAATGACTACCACTGAGATGAGTCTACCACTAACCCTCCCAGAAACTGCAAAACCTTTGACCATAAATTATCAGAAAATGTCCAACTGGATGTTGGATAACAGAATTGTACTTCCCCATAGAAAGAGATACATACTGAGAACAACTAACACTTGAGGAAAAATTAGCAAAACATTGAAACTGAAGTTTACAAACAATCGTTTTTTCAGAATTGTTTTTTTTAAAAGCATAAAACATGAACACCTGACATAAAATCCCACACGAACAAACACCTTCCAGAATTACAGATCCTAGAAACGATTTTTAAGGAAAAAATCGAAAAAACCAAACAGATAGCTAGCACAAAATCTAAGACACAGATTAGCACAAAAAACATCATTTTTAAGGAAAAAACGGTAAAACCTTTCCACAAACTAGAGAGCCCTCCCAAACTACAGAAACCCTGACCAAGGTATACAAGAGCAAACCCCCCATTTTTTTTTGAGGAAAAAATTACAAACCCTCCCAAGCCTTTTTTAAGGAAAAAAATTTAAAAAATCCTAGAATTTTTTTAAGGATAAAAATTATTAAAAACCCAAAAAATATTTTTTATGGGAAGAAATTTAAAAACCCCAAAATAATTTTTGGGAAAAAATTATAAAACAACCCAAAAATACTGAAAAACCCTGAGAACAAAAATCCAAAATTGGATTTAGGGTTTCACTCCCAAAGAAATACTGAGAAATACTTCTAGTGCCCGCGATTTGCAAAAAGCCCTAGTTCAGCACATAGAAGGGTCTGAGAACACCCTAAATTGCAGATCTGACCCTGTCAAAACATAGTGCAACACGAATTTATTGAATTTACAGTCGATTTTGTTTGAAAAATCGCAAAAAAACAAGACAGACAAAAGTAAAACATTGTGGAAGTTGCATCTGGAAATATAAGGGCCATCGAGTGTAGTAAAACACTAGCCTCTTGGAAAGAAAACATTTTTGCAGGCTCTGAGATGCAAAAACACAGAACATCATGAATCACGAAAATGGCAGGTAGGCTTAAACGTGGTCACAAAAGGAAAAAAATGGCTCCAAAAGAATTGTTTGCTGCAAAAAACTGGAATTGAAGTCACGAGAAAAACATGTGCACTTAGGAAAATAACATAGTGATCATGTCGGCCAAACAGAAATCCCTGACACAGCTTGAAAAAGCAAACGTGGGCTCGGACCTTTGATCCTGACAAAAAACGACACCCAAAAAAGATTGAAACCTTCAAGATGTGCAATTTGCAAAAAGTGCGATCTGCAAAATAAATAAACCCTCAATGAATGATGACCTGAAGACAATGGCGCAAGCAAAAACACTAAAACAACACAAACTGAGATGCGCAAATAAAAATCCCCCAGAAAATTGCACACAAGAAAATGCTAGGAAACCCTAGTCGTAGGTTGAAGAACCCAAAAGATTCACCAAAAAACCAATTGCCCAAGACAACACTAAAACCCTCAAAATTTCTTCACAAACTCTCGAGAAAAATTTTAGAATCCTCGATTTTGCTGAAAGACGTCCCTGAAAAAAATTATTCATGATCCTAGGCCCTCCTGTGACAGAGTCATACCTAGACCCGCTCTGATAAATAAATTTTAATTTATTTTGCCTCACGTGTTTTTCAAACACAAATTACAGATAAAATAATCTCCTAGAAGATTTGCTTTGATACCATGAAACTTTAAAAAACTGAATGATTGTATTAACAAATCACATAGATAAATAGAGTTTTACAAACGCTAAAAATAATGTGAACTAAAAAGCAAGGTTGTCTAAATAAAGATGACATCTAAAAATAACCAAATTTAGACAACTAAAAATAAAGCCTAAATGACCATTAACTAAGGTTCTAGAATAACGAGCTAAATATAGCAAGAACCTAGGATACTAAAATTAATCTAAAAGATTGCACTTCTTTATTTGGCAGGGTGGAACTACCTTCTTCTCTAACCAAATGATTCCAAACACAACCTTGCTCCTTTCAATGCCATTGACTAGCTTGACTCAACACTTTACTCTTAACCTCTAGCTCTCATATGTAGCCATTTTTTTGCCCTTTTCAATTTTTCAACATTTCAATTTTGGGAAGCTCTCGAATTGTTGCCTACCTACTCTACTACGTAATCCTACCAACGGGATGCAAAAATAGGGGGACCCCATTTGCAACGGAGCGATGGTGTAAAAACCTCACAACTGATTGAATCATAATGCATTTCAATTTGTATATACAAGAAGCTTATGATGTAACACTTTCTAGGCCAGCATTTGTGTATTCGCATCAATTTTTAATTTCCATATTTATGCACACATTTTGGTCCACCTTTTAGGGCTGACTTCCATTTATGTTTAAGATGTAATTTACATTCCAATGAGAAAGAGATTGAAAATAGATTCCCTTAAATAGAAGATGGCCGAAATGAGTAGACAACAACCATCCAATCCTTAAAACTGGATTCCTTGGGAGTACAAATTTTCAAAGCTAGTTTAAGAGGAAGAATGAATGCACAAATATAATTATTTTACAGTTCAGCCCATATTGTTCCTTGATTACCTGTCACGCAGCCCATTCAAGGATATTTGATTTCCAAATATCTTTAAATCGTCTAATATCTTTCTTATACAAATAATGGGCATGTCTAGGAAAGCACACTGCAAGTGGTTGATCATAATAAGATAAGATTGTTCCATCAAATAAAAGAAGCAAAACTAAATCCATGTTATAGAGAGGAACCGTTCAATTTCAGAAATTGACAAAAAAACTGCTAAGCTTTCCAAATGGATCCTAAAGGGAAGCAAGCATTGATATCAAAAAAGGGAGACAATGATTTGGTTCAATCAATTTACTGATTGCCATTTATTTGCTCTACCTTGATCGATTCTATGGCAAACAAGGATTTTCCACAGTCCATTCCTAATAAAAGCTCTAGTATTGCACTTAGCAACAAAACGTAATCCTTGAGTTTTAGGGTCAATCATTCCCAAGCCACCTTTATGTTTTGGTTGAATGTATTGGGACCAAAAAGAAGAAATAAATCCAGCATTCCCGTTCCATTTGGACCATAAAATTTTTATAATAACTTATTTAATTCTTGATATTCTTGATATCCTTTCCTAGGATGTGTAATACACGTGTGGTGATGAAAATATTATTGCCTACTTGAATTTTACCACCTGATAATAAGAACTTGTTGCCCCAAATAAATAACTTGTTCTTGAATTTGTTTAAGAACCAGTCCTGCATATCGGAAAGAGATACCCCTACACCAAATGGAATGCCAAGATACTTAGTAATCTCACCATGTTTAATTTGACTCAATTTCTTAGGAATCCACTCAGGAATAGGACCATATTGCAACTTAGAAATTTAGTTTTGTTATGAGCTATCTGTGAACCAGAAATAGAAAAATACAAGTTTAGAATGTCCAAGGTGTTCCTTTGCTCTTCTTCATAATTTTGCAAAAAACAAGCTATCATTAGCAAAATGAGAGTTGATAGCCACCTCATTTTGTGGAATAAGGGGTTTCCCTGCATTACGGATCGTTGTAATTCAAATGAATCAGTCAAGGAATTATTGATAACTAGGTGAGCATTAGCATTTTGGAACATATGAACACGCTCTTACAATTTAGGCCCAAGTCCCAACCAATGTAACATTTTGAAAATGACAAACTCAGCCCATTCTAACATTTCCCAAGCCAACAACATGTCAAGAATATACCTACCTTTAAAAAACCTGGTTCGTTCAGCTCCAACAATGCCTTGGACCACTGGTTTAATTTTGAAAGCCAATACTTCAGCAATAATTTTATATAAGGTAATTGGTCTCCATCTAGAAATGGTATTTCGTTTTTCTCTTTAGGGGTAAGTTTGATTAAACCCTTATTAATCATGTCTTAAAGAGCCATTATAGAAAGCCTATAAATAGAGCATTTTAAAGTCATCTTTGATATGACTCCAAATAATCTAATAGAATTCAATTGGAGCCCATCAAAGCCTGGACTTTTGTTAGATTTCATAGAAAGGAGAGCATGTTCAATACCCTACAAAGAAATGATACGATCCAAAAAAAGATTGTAAACTGCATCAATCTTGTTAGGGATAATCTTTAATGACTTTCAAAGTTTGTTGAACATCCATCCATTTCTTTTCTTCTAAACATATTGAGATATTAAATAAAAAAGTGGATCATTTATTCCCTTTTTTTGATCCAACGAAGTCTAGCTCTCATTTTGGCAACTTGTCCTCTGTAACAGTCCAATTTTTGTAGTTGGGATTCTATGACAACAATAGAAGTTTGAATCTTCTCATTATTATGATTCACATTTAGTTGTTTCCTAGCATATTCAAGCTTCCCTTGAGGAGATTTTTCTTTATGTTTCCGTCTCCGAGCCATTCTACGACCAAATGCTTGAAGAAAATTCAAGCATTGATTAACATCAAGACACCCCCACTCAATCCAAGAACCCACCTCATGGGGTTTAGGAATAGAGGTCCAAATTCCTATTAAAGGAGCTAAACATTTAAGATTTTACAAGTGGGAAGTAAGAGTTCAATTGAAGATTATGAGGAACATAAACTTTGTCAAATCTGCTCATCTTCCTATCATTTCTAAGTCTACGGTTGGGCCAAGTAAACCCTAATGCTCTTTAAACTCAATCGTTCCTCTTTGTGATTATTTCGTTAGAATGTAATTGAAATATAGTAATTTTGTTAGAAACTATCTCTCATATTGCTAATAATAAGATTGGAACAGAGTTGACATATGATAATTTTGTTTAAAATAAATTAATCATCTCTAATTCTGATAATCTTGTTTTGATTTATAATTTTGTTTAAGTCTAAGACAGAGCATATTCATTAATTATTTCAATTACACAAATATTGTTGTCAAATTTTGAAATATTTATAATTCAATATTTTTCCTATACTGTGATTAATAATATTATTCATAGTTCAACTTTTCCTTTTTAGCAATTAATAATCTTATATGTTTTGTTTAAGTAAAAGATTATTAAGAATTTTTACTTCAATGAGAGAATGTGATTACTTGAATAGACAATTTAAGTATCATTGAAAAATCATTATCTCAATGTTCATACAATCTATAGTGCCTCCATAATTGATGCATAAGGGAGGCTTTACTAAAAAAATACTTAATAAAATGTATATACATGAGCACCTAAGTTGCCGAATCGGATACGGACACGGGTACGGGTACGTGGATACGGTATGTAGATACTGCATAATATTTCTAAGGGGTTGGGTACGTTTAGATACATCCATACGAAAATATATATATAAATCGTAAATATATATATATATATATATATATATATATATATATATATATTTTGCAGCGTAAAAACAAGAATTAAGAAATAGTATACTTGTAATATTAATAATTTCATATACAATTTAACAAATTAATATTATAACAAGAAATAATAAACATAAATTAAACAATTATATATTATATAATGTTACTATTAAAATATAAAACAATTTGAATTGAAAAAATAATTAAATACAACTTTAATAATAAATTACTAAGATTCCACAGGGATTCCAAGAAGTACCCGATTCGGGTACGTACCGTACCCAGGATTGGCAATTAAACTGGACGATTCAGCAATACAGATGAGCACAATTAATTTAGACTGATTATCTCCCCAGATACAAAAACTGAGTTAGTAATAGACTAATGGTAATGTTAATAGAAAATAAGTATATTTGATTTGCTAATTGATGAATGCATAAAAATCAACGATGTTTGAATGCAATGAGTCTCAGGATCAATAACAATGGAAGATAGATTGTTTTTTATATTAATCAGCAGCAAAACAAGAGTGTTGTCCCTTCACAACTACAGCCCAAAAGCATCAAAACTAACAACCAGAAAAAGAAGCAAAACGAGGGTACTGGCCCTTACAAAGAATGACCAAAAAGGTAAAAAAACAACAAGGCCAATAACAGACCGTTAACAGCACACTAGCAGAACAGATAGTAACCCACATCAAGAATGGGTAGACAACTCACCCACAACGATATTTCCTACATCGTCGAACCACCGTCCAAGCAACACTATCACTAGGATCCCCACCAAAAGGGGCAACAAGTGGGGAGATTCTCTTTGCAAGACTGTTAGCACAATGGGCAGAGTGCTGACAAGGCTGCACATCATCAACCAGAGGTTGATGCTGAATGAGAGCAGCAAACAAAGAAGGGTCCATGCGGCCAGAGGGTGCCACACCAACAGCAAGAGGTAGGGTAGGATCCACAAGGTCTAAGAAGATAGATTGTTGACCACCCTAAGATCAAATTTTCTATCGACTTCGTTTAGGTGTGGATTTGGCAGTCTTGAGGCTAATTTATGACTTTGAATTTGTTCTACATCTACAAACTTATTCTATGCAATCTATATACTCATGTTCTTCAATTTATTTAATCACTCTTGAAAAGTTATCTATGTTTCTTGAACAGGTTTAAGGTTTGTTGATTAATCATAGGGAGACAAGTTCTCCCACATTCACCCCGCTATATTGAACAATGATCACAAAATAATAATCTTCAATCATGTGATTACCTTCAGGATGTTTGCACAGAATTAGATTCATTTTAATACACCAATTGAACTTTTAATGTAACTATTGAACTTTTAATGTAACTAATATATTGAAAGGAGTTGAGCTGGCCATTTCTCCCAAAAGATGCATCTGTCCAGGAAACCGCTACTATCCCAATTAAGGATCTCACAAGAGGTTGTTAGACCATGATATGAATCCCGAGGGGATATGTTGGACATTTACCTACAATCTCCTCCTTAGCGTTACCCGAGGGTATTTAAACCTGCGACCTCGCTCTGATACCACTTGAAAGGAGTTGAACTAGTCGTTTCTCCCAAAATATGCATCTATCTAGGAAACCACTACCATCCTAGTTAAGGATGTCACAGGAGGCTATTAGACCATGTCACGAATCCCAAGGCGATATGTTGAACACTTACCAACATATATAAATAGTAAATACAACTCTGTGACTATTAGATGATAAGAATGACTACATTGAATATAAATATGAGAAAAAAGCAACGTATTGTGCAAAGTTGTGTTTGGTTAGCTTGATGTAAGACGGATAAAGGTTGAAAGCCAATTATTTGAACTTAAAATTTTAGGTCACGGTAATGTGAGTCTATGATTGCAAATATTTCTTTCCAACTGTGAACTAGTTCCAAGACATAGAAGAGGCTAGATGACAAAGGATGGTGTGTACATGGAAATATGTACAAGCATAGGTGTGATAAACACAGGAAAATAGGGTGAATGTATATGGATGTACGAACATATGAATAAGATGAGAAGGGTAGGTCCTGCGAAAATAAAGAAATCTCGTCACCATCCGTATTTGTAGATGCTGAAAAGAATACTTTCCATGTGTGGGCCACGAGATGCAACTAAAAAACTTTCACAAAAACACCTTTCACAAGGGCCACTGTTGTTGGGATAATTGTATGTACGGGTTATTATATTAGTAAAGTATTATGTTACTCTCGGTCGTTAGTGACCGAGAGGTTAGACACTTACGTCACGACGTTTCGGTCGTGACCCTTCGGGTACTTTATATACTCTCTCGGAGGTTGGACATGGGAGATATGATTGTATGATCATTATTATGTAAATGTCCTTACCAGTCCGGAATGATTAATGAAAGTATTTATTATTCTTTGATATATTCTTTGTTTATTATATTTCTTGTACTATGTCTGTGCAATACTAAGTTTACCCCAGCAGGTAAACAACCACAAGTTGTAGATCTACAAGGAATTTCTAGAATTATTCAAGGAAGTTAAAATTGCATTATAAGAGCCAGGCAGGCTCTTTACAAGATATGTAGATATTATTCTAATATATATATATGCAAAGAAGTAGGTAGGTAGCATAGGGAAAGGGACTTAAATTGGCACAAAGCAATGTCATTTGTTAATTTGCTTGTATCAAAGCATTCCCCTCAAAATAGATGAGAAATGACATGTTTGCAAATTTTACCATTATACTTTGCCCCCACTTTGTGGTGCACACAGATTTAGAATCATCACGTATCTAAAAGCACAAGGCGCTTCTAAACATGCATGCAAATAACATAATTCATTTAATTGATGTCACCATGGGATCCACGTAAACCAATTGACCTTGTAAGAATATGATCTTGTGTGGCACATTCTATGTATGCATTCTCTATAATTTGAATCTTTATAAGCACTTACAATTGTTTACATATCTAAACATAGGACTTCAGTGAGAGCGTATGCCTCCTCCAAAAAATTGGTTATACATATAAGATACAAGGAATTCTTATAAGGGGGAAAAGTAGTATTTTAAAATAAATACTATCTAAGCGTATAAGTATCACATCATATAATCATGCATATTATTATATGATCATATAACAATGCAAGCATATAGAAATGACTTTAAAGAATGCCTTTTATGTAAGAACATGGGCTAGAGATGATGGTGATAACAATAATGCTGCCCCTACCATTGACAAAAGAATAATGATGCATCCCTCAATGGATAGAAAATCATGGTGGGTACAATGACATGATGCCATAAAGGGGAGCAATTAGTGTTACACTCCCAAGGGGAAGAAAGGGGAGTACTTGATGTAGTGCCAACAAATTTGATCAAAGAGGAGAATGTTTAGTGCTCCATATGGGAAAGCTAAGGTGATAAGGTCAACACTATTTGAAAGGGGAAGAATTGATGCTCCCTATGTCAAAAGATATGATAATGATAACAAAGATATCAAAAGGAGAGGCGTGATTAACCCTATGTCAAAAGATATTACAATAATAGCATAGATATATGAAGGGGTACAGACATGATGCCCCCACAATATGACTAAATAATCAATGGAAACTTAGTCACACTATAAGATAGCCCCTAAATGACTCAATAGTAGTTATATAATATGACTCAATAGTTGTTATATAATAAGTGATAATCATATTGGTAGATTGGTTTCAAAGAATTTGTAAATAACATGTGATTGTGAAGGCCCAAGTATAGCTAAGCACCCTTAGATGGGCAAAATAACTCAATGCAAATCATGAAATAAAAGGGTATGAAAATATGTTAATGTTCACAATAGCCACCCCATTGCTTATAAAATTCAACAGTAATATTTGTTTCAAATGCATAGTGTTAATTGAGTCCTCCACTTGTTTTCCATCAAGAGTGGATAAGAATGTTGGATATTTAAACACTTATTAGACTGGGATAAAAGAAACTTAAGATTATGTAAACAAAAAATAACAATATTTACAAGATTCTATTATACAATAAAAATTAAACTATTGTTAAAATTATATTACATTAATTGAGTTGAATTATGGAAATGAGGGAAGTTTGAAAATATAGAAGTTTTCTGCCAAAAATTGTACTCCTTAATTGTGAGCCCAATTTCACACTCTCCTTAGCACTTGCTTTCACACATTTTGAGGACTATTTCTAGTCTTGAATTTAATCCCCAACTCAAGAAGATGGGTCCTATTCCATTTCAAAATTAAAATATTTTATGTTGCATTCAATGATCTGCAAATTCAAAAATGAGGACTGGTTCTAATACCAAGAACCCAAAATCTTGCATCCTGCTTTTCAGGAGCTTTGCACAGACGCCCTAACAAAATTTCTTGAAATTTTGGGTATTCATTTGTGACATTTCAGAATAAGTCTCAATTTTCGAATATGACTGTTTTATGTCGGCTTTTTATCAATTGTAAGCTTGTAACTCATATATAAGCAAGTAGCTTTCCTCACTTGAGATATCAATTGTTATGTATCCTTATGATGTGGAAACTCTGCCAAATTTGAGTCTACAGGTCTGCAAACCTGAAGAACAATCAACAACATCAAGTCTTCATCATGATGGAAGCTTCAAGGAATGTTGGAGGATGATAGGAAATTACTAATTGATAGTTAGCTTGTACTCCTCCTAAAGGGTTTGTTATGATTTCATATCATTCTTGCAATTCAGAGTTTTAGTTGCAGATCTGATATTCATCTTTTATTCATGTTCATTTATGTGATTCATGCATTCCTTCGTTGATGTATACATCACCTTTTGATTGCCTCATCTAGGGTTCACTCTAATACAATTGGGTAGGGTTCTTGTTTATGTTCATGCACTTATTTTGCTCACCATAATCTTAGACACGCTTAAGGTTCAGAGCACACACTTTTATCTCCGATCAAACTTGGCTATCCATTGAGGTGGAAACACCAAAATTGAGACTTCACTAAGGAAAGCCCCTTTATAGACCCAAGACCATTTTCCTCCTCTTTTGTGCATTTTTAGGTTCAAATACAGGTTTCTATTCCAATTTGCTAGTAAGGAAAACTAAGCAGTCTGAGACAAAAAAATTTATGAATAGAACTGCTCAAAAAAGGCCTAGTCTAGGGTGTCTAGCACTATACACCTGGTAATTTGACCTGAAAATTGGAGGAACAATAAATCTGAGTCTTTTAATGCCAAATCTCGACACTTTCTACAAGTTAGACACCTAGACTATGGAACCTACCACACTTGACTGATAGTTCTGACCTCTATTTGTTGTCATATGTGCACCTCTATATCTCAGTTTCAGTTTTGTGCTGTCTATAGCTTTCTATTTGTTTATCAATTTGTTTTACCAGTTTATATGGTCATTTATTCATGCTTTAGGACCTAATTAATTCACATATAAGTCAATCAATCAATCTTTCACACAACAAAGGAATAGAGCCTAGGTTGCTTGACTCTTCGAGTAAGAGTTAGACAAGCACATCACACCTTGTGGTTCGTATTCCAATGTTTTACATGGAGTGTTTGGTTCTGTTTAAATTGCTAGCTAGATTTGCCCATCTCTCTTCCATATCAAACATTTTGGTGAGCCTGACATATTTTGCATTTCTTTTGATTAAAAAGGGAAAAAAAAATTTCCATCCATTATTGTGTCTTTTAAAGTATTTTCTTATATTACATAACAGTTTTGAATGCTTTATTTCATCAGATTGCACCATTTAAAAGCATTAGTTAGAGAAAGTCTTTTCTTTTCTTAGATTAGAAAACCAAAACCTTAAAAACAAAACCAACCCTTATCTTGACTTTGATTATGTCAGATGAAGCATAAACTTGTTACATAAAATCAATGTGGATATCTCTCTTGTTCAACCCAAGTCTCTCTCTATTTGTGGCTTTGATAATGTTGGTAGGCAGTCGTTAGGTACAATTATATTTCCTATTAAGGTAGGTCCAATAAGTTTAGCCACACCTATCCATGCTCAATGCTCTTACATATAACCTTCTTATAGGTAGACCGTGGATTCATGATATGCAAGTAGTCCATTTTGTTCTTCATCACAATCTCAAATTCATCTATCACCAGATGTACACATTAGATGCTGCTAAGAAATTACAAAGATGTTTGTAAATGGAAGCAAGATCTCAATCTCTTTTACAATTCCTTCTTCAATCCTAATGGATACACCATCTCCTACTAAAGATACTCCTTCACCTGAAAGAGTATAACATACCTCCATTAGAATTTTGGCCTAAAGAGGAAGATATGAACACATCCACAAGTGATTCAACTTCTTCTAAGCAACCTAAAGAACAATTTCATAACTACTTCTACTTCTTCTTCTAGCTCTTCTTCATATTACATTGAGACTTATAAGGCCCCACCATCTCTTTTAGAAATGACATCACTTTATGGTCTTGGTTTCAATATCTTATCTAAGAGTGGAAATGTTTTGGTGCAAATGACCACGGAATCAAAGTACCCTTAGAACCTTGCATGCATGAAGCTTTGTTTGGTCTTGGTTACAATCCTTCAAAGCCCACCAGAACATCCCATTGACCATCTATCAATGTGAATGTGATCTCTACTTCTAAATTTCTTCCTCTATTTAATCCTCACTTAATTGATGTAAATTATGCTTCTAGCATACCTTCATTTAACATATTTTCAACAAATGATTCCCTAGCTGAATTTATGGGATTCTACGGTAACATTCCTCAAAATCATCATAATCATGGATTTCCCTTTTGTTTAAACATTGAAGCATACTTTGGGACCGCAGCTGAATTACCAAATGATACCTTGGAAATGATACCGAAGGCCTTTGTTGATTTAAAAAGTTACTTAGCCAATTCTCCTATCTCACAACATGCAGTTCCTAATCATCTTTTTTTTCTTTATATCTTTGCTTCATCTAAAGCTCTTGCAGCCTTATTGGCACAACATGATGACGATGGCAAAGAACGTTTTGTGTATCACATAAGGCACAATTTAATTATTTATGAGGTCCGATACATCATCATTTAGAAACAATGACTTGCTCTTATTTTTGCAACTCAAAAGATGAGAAATTGTCTTCTTAATGCTGAAACATGTTACCATTAAATTTGATCCATTGAAGCATCTTCTCTCTAAAATAGATATTTCAGGATGCTTAGCTAAATGGGTTATGTTATTAACTGAGTTTGACCTTAAGTTTGTTTCTCAAAAAGCAATTAAAGGCCAAGCCCTATCTGACCACTTAGCTGATGCTTCTTCACCTTTTACTCTTCCTAATCAAGATACATTTCCTAATGATCTTCTTCACCCTTTGGATGTAGATAAGACTTGAAATGAGTTATTTGACAGTTTTAAATGTCAAATTGACTCCAGTGTTGGTGTCATATTAGAACCTCCTTTAGGAAAGCCAATTCTCCTATCTCACAACTTGCAGTTCCTAATCGACAACATGATGACAATGGCAAAGAACGTTTTGTGTATCACATAAGGCGCAATTTAATTATTTATGCAGTCCGATACATTGTCATTGAGAAACAATTACTTGCTCTTATTTTTGCAACTCAAAAGTTGAGACATTATCTTCTTCATGCTGAAACATATGTTACCATTAAATTTGATCCATTGAAGCATCTTCTCTCTAAAATAGATCTTTCACGATGCTTAGCTAAATGGATTATGTTGTTAACTGAATTTGACCTTAAGTTTGTTTCTCGAAAAGCAATTAAAGGCCAAGCCTTATCCGACTACTTAGCTGATGCTCCTTCACCTTTTACTCTTCCTAATCAAGATACATTTCCTAATGATCTTCTTCTCCCTTTGGATGTAGATAAGACAATATTTGTTATTTGACAACTTTAGATGTCGAATTGACTCTGGTGTTGGTGTGAGGTGTCATATTAGGACCTCCTTTAGGAAGCCAATTCCTTTATACTATTGTCTCAATTTATTATGTACCAGCAACATTGTTGAATATGAAGCCCTTATAGCTGGTTTGCTTGCAGCTTTATCCTTTAAAATTCAACACTTACATATCTTTGGTGACTCGCGGTTTATCATAAGAAAAAAACATTAACTTATCAAAGAAATTAAAGTAAACTATCTCAATATATTGACTTAGTCTTATCACTGTTAAAAAACTTTGCTTCTTACACCATTAATCCATCCCACAAAAAGATAATTGGCATGTGGATTGATACAGAGGAAAGGGGTGGTGGACTGATAAACAAGATAAGTTACTCAAATTAGGTTCACAAACCCACTATCTTCCCAAGTACCCAATGGCTTTCAAGAGACTCAACCCAATCAAGACTCCTCCCAATGCAAACCAATGATGGATTTGATGTCTTTGAGGTGTATAAGGTTATATTAAAGTGGTTTCAAGGTTTCAAAGGTTACCCACACTCCCAAATGGCTAAACATCTTCAGACTGTCACAAAGGCCTAATGGCTCTACTTTGTAGCCCTGCAGAGACCTTTTTGGTCTTTAAACTCCTCACTTCCCCAAAACACTAGAAAATCTAAACACAGATATAGACACCCTTTTGGTCATATATGAACATATCAAAGATTTGGACATAGTTGTTTTGGACCAAATTACAGTACCCGAACTATACCCCTGCTAGTGCACCCCAAAATAGGTAATTTAACAAAGCAACTCCTAGTTGTTTGTAACTTCAAGACTCTAAACTCCAAACAGTGTCTCTTTATGACACAAAACCTCTAAATCCAAGAGGAATTAGCCCCAAACCATAGGGAACATCAAAAGCCCCAAATTAGTTACAACAAACCCTTGATTCAAGGGTTTCTTCAATATCGCCCTTCCAAGCACTTCCTGGATCAATTGGTGATTGATTCACCATTCATTCAACCATGTAAAGCTATTCCAATCATAAAATTATCATACCCTTCAACCCGATCTTCCACTGCTACACTTGTGCCATCATTTTCTATGAAAAACTCACTATTACAATCAGTGATCACTCTATTTCTTCAATTCTCTGCAAGTATGATCATTAGAAACTATGATACATAGTAAGCCTCCTTCCATGGATTTAGTCATACCAACTGTCTCTCATACCAAACCAAACATACAAAATTTGCTTCCAAATACTTTGTTGGTTCCTACTAAACATTAACCAAACAAAGTTACATTTAAATCCACACACAAAGTGCCCAAAATGGAAAGGTTTGAAGACTTCAAGGAATCACAGTGACTAGTTAACGCATGGGACAGTCAAGATAAAAGTCTCCAAAGCATTCAATGAGTGAATATGAATGTTTGAAACTGTTCCTTATTGCATAGTGAAAAGAAGAAATCAAAACAAAACTTTAGATACACTTAAGATCACTGATTTTCATATAAAACTTGTCTCTTATTCAGTTTCTTGTTCTCTGTCGTACACACCAGGCATCATGCCCGTACAATGGATTCCCAAAATACTTATAATAATCATCAACTCAACTTCCCCAACCTCTTTGGTCAGTTAGAGGGATTAGTTGAGTGATTTAACATTATAATCCTAACTTCCCTCCTAAATGGCTACTAGCCGTTGTAATTTAAACATTTGAAAATATAAACTAAGGAAATGCTTTAAAAACCTTATAAATTGGATTTTAAGAACTCCAAAGGTGTGCCAACACCTAGGAGACTTAATTGCATTCCTCCTACAACTTTAACCTATCCTACGATATCCATTGGGACACTAATGGTCCATGTTACACTTATCTAATCCTTTCAAGGATATAACTAAGTCCTTGCATTCAAATGTCATTTCATGGCATCAAAACATTATAGGTGTCAATACATGATAATTTATGTGATTTTCATCATTTAGAATCCTATTGTCCTCCTTGGTACTCTAGCTCTCATTAGGTGACTTCAATGTCTTCATAGTCTTCTTGTGTGCCTTGAACTGTTTGTTGATCCTTGGTGCCCCGGTGCCCCTGCACCATAAGACAACTAATGCAATCATGAAGACTATGAAGACATTGAAGTCACCTAATGTGAACCAAATGGCAAAGGAGAAAAATGAGACTCTACAAGATGTAAATCCAATCAATTATCATGTATTGGCACCTACCATGATTTAATGCCATGAAATGGCATTTAAATGTATGGAATTGGTTTATATCTTTGAAAGGATTATTTGGTTGTAAAATGGACCATTAGTGTCCCAATGAGTTTAGAAGGTTCTAGGAGTATAGTTGGTATTAAAGAAGTCTTCTAAGGGTTTAAAACACCTTAGAAGTTTTAGTGATCAAGTTTAATAAGTTTTAGTTCATTTTCATAGTTTAAAATTTCAAATATTGTAGCCATTTATGAGGGAAATCATATTTTAATGTCTAAACATCCAACTAATCCCTCTAACCGGTTAGGAGTGGTTGGGGAAGTTGAGATGAAGGTTTATATGTATCTTTTGGAAGCCATAGTATGACAAAGAAGCCTGGTGTATGAATGAAATAGGAAATCAAATAAAAGACAAGTTTTTTAATTGAAATCAGTGATCTTAAAGGTGTTAAAGTCTTTTTTTGGTTTTTCCTTTTCACTATGCAATAAGAAATAGTTTTCAAATATTCATTTTAACTATTGAATGCTTTGGAGACTTGAATCTTGACTGTCCATGCACTAATCCTGAGAATCAGTGGCTGTGGCTGTAATTCTCCTTACTACTTTGAAATTTCATTATATTTCTTATGTAAATTTGTTTGGATAAGGATTTGAAAGATTCAATAAGATATTGGAAGGGTACATTACATGTTTTGAAGGCTTTGAGAATCATTTGATATGACTGTACCCTCTTATACAACGTCTTAGACCGGTTTCATTAAGTTTTCTTTCTTTATTTTGAAGGTTACTTGTAATTAATAACCATTCCATGAACTCAAAGGCCTAGAATCCATGGAATGAAGCTTATTAGCTATGTACAAAATTGATCTAACTTGGAAGTTGCAGAAGTTTGAAAGAAAAGAGTGATCACTGGCTGTGACAGGGAGCGTTCCATGGAATTTCGTGGCACAAGTATAGCAGCAAGCGTTTGAGTTGAAGGGCATAGTGTTTTTATGATTGAAATAGTCTTGTATGGTGGAGTGAATGGTGAATCAATCACCAATTGATCCAAGAGGTGCTTGGAAGGGTGAGATTGAAGAAACCCTTGAATCAAAGGTTTGGTGTAACTGATTTGGGGCTTTTGATGTTCTCTATGGTTTGGGACTAATTCCTCTTAGATTTAGAGGTTTTGTGTTATTTGATGACATTGTCCAAGAGTTGAGACCTTGGAGATATTTCTAAGTTGTAGTTGCTTTGTAAAATCACCAACTTTCTAGTGTATTTGCAAGGGTACAGGCAAGGTACTGCAATTTGGTCCAAAGTACCAATACTTAAATCTTTGATATGTTCATATATGGCCAAAAGGGTGTCTATATCTGTGTTTAGATCTTCTAGTGTTTTGGGGAAGTGAGAAGTTTAAAGACCAAAAAGGTCTCTACAGGGCTACAAGGCAGAGCCATTAGGCCTCTGTGACAGCCTGAAGCTATTTAGCCATTTGGGAGTGTGGGTAACCCTTGAAACTTTGAAACCACTTTAATATACCCTTATACACCTTAAAGACACCAAATCCATCATTGATTTGCATTGGCAGGAGTCTTGGTTGGGTTGAGTCTCTTGAAGAGTCATTTGGCATTATGGGAGATAGTTTATTTGTAAACCAAATTTGAGTAACTTATCTTGTTTATCAGTCCACCACCCTTTCCTCTACATATATACTAGGACCTCCTTTAGGAAGCCAATTCCTTTATACTATTGTCTCAATTTATTATGTACCAACAACATTGTTGAATATGAAGCCCTTATAGCTGGTTTGCTTGCAGCTTTATCCTTTAAAATTCAACACTTACATATCTTTGGTGACTCGAGGTTTATCATAAGAAAAAAAACATTAACTTATCAAGAAAATCAAAGTAAACTATCTCAATATATTGACTTAGTCTTATCACCGTTAAAGAACTTTGCTTCTTACACCATTAATCCTATCCCACAAAAAGATAATTGGCATGTGGATGCAATAGCAAGTGATGCTTCCCTTATATCCCTTGACAATTCATCCATGGATTGCCAATTTATTATCCATAACCTCAATTCACGTGTTATTGCTTCTCTAGAAGGTCCAATGACCTATCTCTTTCTGGGTTTATAACTTGTTGCACGAGTCAAGACTAATTCAGGAAATTGAAAGACAAAGATGCTTCATCTACCAACCCAAATTTGGCTAAAGATGAAGCCATCGGTGTCCTATTTCATTCATAGTGTACTCTTCTGCATGTCTCAGATCAGTTAATTTGTTCATATGGAGAGAACATCTAGGATGGCGTATGGTACCCTTTGTATTGATACTCCATCTTTCCTTGTAACCCTGACATAATTTCTAGATACATGACTTTTATTGAAATTTCACTCATGTTAAACATCAACACCAAAATATTAATCAACACCTTACAGTGATTAGTCTTTAATTTACACAAGCTTGAATAGGGTGACTTTTAATAAAATCTCAAAGACATTCAGGAACCCAGGTTTGAGGTTGGTCGCTATGGTTTACTAGTATCTAAATTATTGTTCCTTTAGAATACCCAAACTTTGAGGCCCAATGAACGTTCAAAAACAAGGTTTCAGGTGGATGACAAGGGACCAATAACTCCCTTTCACCCTTTCTTTTTAATAGTGGAAGCTTTATTTGGAACTACAATTGAAAAAAGGAATTGAGAAAAGTGTTGCAGTGTGTAGCAGGTTTCTGACTTAAACTGTGTGGAATTTTTTTTCATCATCAACATTTCAGATCATGCTACACATCTCTGTGAACAATGGAAACTGCATGACTTTAAGGTATTGGGGTCTGAGGTGTGGGGGCTGGAAATACCTATTTTGAATTTGAATAGAATGTAGAAGATTGAAACCCCAAACTCTGATGTATGACCTACTTAGTCTTTTCAGGATTGACCCAGTCAGGTCAAGGATCAATCTTCAGGGGTACTCTTCATCCTTTTTTCCACAAAATGAAAAGTGCAGGAACTGCCAACCCATTATCACAATATTGTTAGTGGGTATTGATGATGTGCATTTCAGGGATCGGGATCGAATTTTCTCCAGACCTCTTTTTTATCAACACGGATGTCTAATGTGCAATATCGAGGGTCGAATTCCGATTGTCTCGAGAAAAACGGTGTGTTTCCGAACAGGTTTGTGGAGTTTGGGATGCCCCTTTCTTCTTACTTATTTTTTGTGTCAACACTTAAGGAGGAACTCTGAAGACAGATGCCCAATGAAATGATTGAACCACTCCCCTATAAAAGAACCCATCGGGATTGAGACACAACAATGCTGTATACATCTTGAGACGATTAGCGAAAGCTTTTAAGTCAAAAGCCTGATTATCGATAATCGACTGGCTTAATCAAAATTGGATGCTCCCGTGCCAATTGTCAAATTTTGAGGGGTCAAAGTGAATCAATCTTGCTTTTTCTCAGAGAGAAATTTTAAACCTTAGGGCATGCTTTGGATTCAAATAAAAATGTCACCACGACGCCGTGAGAAATTCTCCTCGAATCACAAAGGAAGGATAGGATTTGATCAAGGGGTAATGGGAGGAAACACAAAATCAAAAAAGGTCGACAACAAGATAAAAATGGAATGATGCCAAACCCCTAACCAGAACCAATGACAAACAGAATGAAGAGATTCCAGGGTAAAGCCAAAACAAAGGCAAACGACAACAAAATAGAGAAATTTGAAGAGAAGTAAAAGAGCAAACTCACTCGGATTTCGCGAGAGGCAAGCCAACGAGATGACCAGCAAACTGTCCCTATATGACTGGTGCAAAGCCGCAATTTAGGAGTCGGCTAACCTCGTATTAAAAAGTGTAAACATTACAAGAGTGTTAGGGTGAGGTTCTACGGAGGTTTCTCGGGAGACGATCCAGTAATCTACATCTTAACTTTGAGATTTTCAAAATTGTACGTGAAAATTTCAAATCACCTTTAATTTTTTACAGCAACTTATTTTGCAAGTAATTTACTTAAGGAATAACATTATCAAATATGATGTCAAGGTGTCTAAAACAAGTAAAAAAAAAAAAAAAAGGTGAGACCAATGGTTGTGTAAAGGAGACACCTATACTTGAGGACACTCATACTTGAGCAGTAGATGTAGCATCACATGATTGGTTTCTTTTTAGAATAAAGAAGACTTTCATTCAATTATGGGTAGTCATCATCAACAATAAAAATTTTAAAGTCACAATTTGTTGAGCGTTGTTTTTACACAAGTCAATTGCTAGGAATTCAAAATCTAAATCTCTGTTTTGAAAGAATAACAAAGTTATTTCTAAGGTTACGTAAGGCTATTTGTCAACCACCTAAATAGCTCAATTGAAGATAAATGTGATTGTTCATGAGGATGCCTTTGTTAGTTCAATCATTTGAGGGCTTCAAAACAAACTTAATAATGACTTTTATATTTTTCTCAATTTTTCAATGTATGCAATTTCCTAACAGTGCAAATCTAATTTTAAACTTACAATGAATTCCTGTCTTTAACCAATTTCTCAAAAAATATCAAAAGTACAAAGTAACGAGAGTTTGAAAGCAAAATTACTGAAAGTAGAACCTAACGGACGTAAACCACCCTTGTATCGTTCTTGTGAATTAAACCACCAGAGAAATCTAGAAAACCCACAAAATACAAAATTGAATTACTCACAATTTTATTATGTAGATGCAATCATCAATAGAATAATGTGAAGATGTAAGATTTATCAAAATTCATCAAATCATGCAACTACCACAAATGCATGCACACACAAGACAAATTTATCCTTTGCTCAAATGAATTTATTTCTCCAATTATTCAACACAACAAGAAAATCCAACAATGATAAAAACCAAACTAATTGATTGTAAGTACATTCACAATGAAACAATTGGCTATTTGAAACAAATGAATAAGCAAATGTACATAATTCATAAACTCCTCATAGATAACAGAATTCTCACACCATGAATGAAGCACCAATTGCATATATCTTTTATTGCAAAAGAATTACCTACCTTAATTACACCATTGGAATGTGTTTTTATAATGCTTCAACTTAGAAAAGAGAAACTCGTAGATAGGGTTTCTGTTTGGAATAGTCCCAAGAGATAACTGGCGGGGGAGGAGGGAGGTGAATTGGTTATCTACAAGATTCAATTCTTTATCCAATTAAGTACACAAGAACATTAAGCACATACACAATGAGATAACACTTAAACACAACACACAATTTTGGTTACAGGGAAACCCAAATAAGTAAAAACCCTAGTGGGAATTAACACCCACTATAAATTGCACTAGTGTATAATGATCCTTGTTAGAATATCTTATAACCCTGTTAGGATTTTAACTTTACAATGCAATAAGTACAGAGATCTGGTAAAGGTTGGACCCTATTAGGAGTCTTTTATGATTAACCTTGTTAGAGGTGAGGACACACTGTCCGGGAGCACACTACTCAAATGGTGAAGGTTGCAACCTTTTGAATAATAGATACACACTATATCTGGATTTTGGTGAACTACAAATTAGACCTGTTGTCTTGATCAGTTCCAATGTATAGCACACACTTTCTTCTTTGTCACATAGACCTTCTATTGATGGCTCTCAACTTCACACTTACTGCTCTGCTCTTTTCTTCACTTCATTTTCAACTTGCTGCCATGCTTACCAATCACAACTGACTGGTTATAAATATCTTTCTCCATAATCAAGTCGGCCTGTTAAAACCTTCTTGAAATCATATTAGAGAAATAATACAACTCTCTAATAGCATAACCAACAGCTAAATCAAACAAGCAACGCAAATAGGACTACGCAACCCAAGATGAGTAGACGTGTCGCTTCACACTGTCGGCTCCACCGAATCAACTGAATCTTTACTCTCAAACTGAATTACGATCTGTGCTCTTAACCAAATATTCTTGACTCATAACTAACCATGAATCTAAACATGCATACCATAATGATAAGCGCAATTGTTGCAACAACATAAATAATGTCAGCTCCACTAAACAATCTCAAGAAATTGTAATTGCCAAATGGAAACATCATAACTCAACTGTAACTGCACAACTAACTCTGCATCCATGAACATAGCATCAAGAACATGTCACCAACACAAATATAAATGTGCAAGGCTCCATCATAACCATACTAGACAAACTACATACAGAACTCTATTTGTAACACTGATAGGAACACTACTGATGCAAACAACTGCACAACTATCTGTACTCAGAATCAACCTTTGTACTTATGATATCATGTTGATAACATATCTAGGCAGCATATGCTCAAGGCTCCATACATAGGACTTCCACGCACATTGCTTACCATATGTTGTCATCAATGACAAACATATAGTCAACACTAACTTGCTGGCAAATCTCCAACAATTTCGACTACACATAAAATAACAAAATTAAATTAAATCTAGAGTTTAACAAAGAAAATTTGCTCTTAAACTCATTGTTAACAATTTTTCATGGATTCACATCCATTTGTACATCAAAAGCATGCAAAATTATATTGGAATCAGCTCCCAAAATTAAGGAAATCAAACTGCAGCTCATTATTTCTTCCTTTTTTATTCACACGGTTTTATCTTCTCTTTGATAAATTCACCCAAAATGCATGGATTTAACTACTCTTTTTGCTTGTAATTGATATAAGACAATTGGACTTGCAAAAATGACCCCAAAGTTGTATGCAATCTGCCCCAAAATTGATTGATTTCAAAAAATGTGTGCCTAGAATTTTCAGAGTTGACAACTCTGAAAAATGCACTCCCTGAATTTACTCTAAGTCCACAATCTTGTTTCAGGAATTTTGGGGCTGGAAACTCCGAAAAATGACTCCTTGAAAAATGGTTAAGTCCCCAAAACTTCTTAAAATCAAACTACAAAATTCTTGAACTTAATCTTGTGGAAGGATTATGGGATGTGCCCTGTGAAATCAATCGATGATCTCCTTGATTTCTTCATACTTGGTTAATGGCACAGATTTCAACTTCTTTTGTTGTGCCTTCCAGAATATTTTGATGTGCATGGAAAATTTCTGAAGATCCTCAATATTTTCCATAATTTGCCTTATGTCTTCCTTATAATAAAACATTTGTTGCAAGTCTTCCTCTGTGTTCACTGCCTCGATGGTGCCCTTAAATTGATGAATGATATTCTCAGTGGAATATAGTTGGGTCTTTTTTACATCTTGGTATATCTCCAAATCAAGTCCATCAAAGAACTTGTCACCTTCATCCAACCAAAGTGTAGCATCCCTTTTCATCT
Organism: Chamaecyparis obtusa; assembly: GCA_027943335.1. NCBI lineage: Eukaryota > Viridiplantae > Streptophyta > Pinopsida > Cupressales > Cupressaceae > Chamaecyparis > Chamaecyparis obtusa. The sequence continues at coordinate 876,903 of BSBK01000863.1, read as the reverse complement.
TGTCAATTTATTTGTATGCGGTCATGAATTCCTTTACAACAAACTACATCATGCCAAGCCAATCATCAAATTTGTCTAGTTCCTACTCTTGGTAAAGCTTAAGCAAAAATTGGAATCCTTTCTTTTGAATCCTTTTGAGATTCACCCTTTCTTGTTTCTAGATCTCAATAGAATCATACAAACCGTGGTTGCCCTCCTTCTAACACCAAATGAAGCTATAACTTTCATGCAACAAATGGACCCACAAGCTGGTGGAAATTTTGGTACTTTACCATCTTTTGGCAATAATGCAATTATGAATACATTTACAGCTATTAACCACACTTTGGCAAACCATACCCCATTACTCAATCCTACACCAACTTCACATCTGGTTTCCCCAATAGCAACTATCACATATTAGGGTTATGAACACCATAAAATTGCTTTTTTCAAGAAAAAGGTTGTACCCCCAAGTGAACATGATAACCACTTAGTATCATAAATGGATGCAATTAGAAAGACTTTGTCCTAATTGACCAATGAGATCAAAAGGATGAAATTGAATCCATCACAAAACCAAGGCAATTTCTCCAAATACTTATTCTCAAAACCAGAAGCAAAGTTACAACACTAATGGTGGTAATAACAATAACAACAATTCACAGGGTAAACAATTTGTACAATGACCCAATAGGCTTTAGAACACCTAACCCAATAATGGGATTATACTTGTCGATAATGCTAATGTTCATGACTTTGTTGATGTTAACTTTATGGGGATTATAAGTAGATGTCAGGGTGATAATGGATACATGATTGACATAGGTAATTAGTAAGCTCAGGGTTTTGATGATCCTCTAGTACAGTTCAATGCAATGATGTTTGATTCTTATGAACTAGAAACAAGAGAGAGTTCTAACGGTAATACACAGGAGGAAGAGTTTGTGTTCCCTTTTTGTAGAGAAAATCAACCAAGATACTCATAAGTTCATGCATTTCAGAACAATAATCAGAACACCTACAATTTGAGAAGTAGGAGGGAACCATTGACTGATGGTATTCCTCCTCTTTTGCAATCAAATCCTCCAGATCTGCAAGCTAGTAATGATCCCACACATCCCAAAGGCTTGAATGTTGTTGCCCCACCACTACAAAACATGCCCACTATGTTCATAAATCCATCTTGGTTTATAGAGAAATATAGTACACTAGAAGAGATCTAAAGGGTTAAAGCAAATATGTCGATGTTTGACATGTTCCAAAGCTCTTGTACGCAAACAGAAACACTTCTTTAGTCACTAAATCATTCTAAACATAGTACATCAAATAACAGTGCACGAGCTCCTACATCCAACATTAATACAATTGAAGCCATGCCAACTACGTTCAACGATAGAGTTGAAGTACATCCATTTTTGCTAAGTCTTAGAATTTTTGAAAAAATCTTGCACAATTGTTAGATGGATACTAGAGCTTCATGTAATTTTATGTCTTTATCTATCTGTCGAAAACTAGGGATGAACCCTCAACCAACCAATAGTATAGTGATTCAACTAGATAAGATAGAAGTTAAAGTCATTGGGGTTCTAAAAGATGCTCGCATTCACTTAACAGCATTCCCTGGGATACATGATTTCATAGACATACACATAGTTGACATTCCAAAGACATATGTCATGCTACTTAGTAGATAATGGACTAAGTGCTTAAGGGGCTAGTTTTCCACCGACTTCACACACTTGTGGTTGTTAGGAATATGAGTTGTCATTAGTGTATTTCACAAATCCCATTCACACTAGTAAAGGTTCACCGGTCACTCACATTACTTAGAAGACACCGGTAGATGAAGAACATAGTGTATGCACCGATTGACTATTTCGATAGATACACAAGTAGACCGAACCAAGTACTCAATACCAGTCTTATGAAACATACAAGGACAAACCGGTTATAAGGGTACACCGATCTAATTGCAAGATAAATCCAATCCGGATTTTGTGGATCCGTTTGAGTTATAATTTGAGTTAAAAACTTGATTATATGGGACATCCATCACCCAAAAGCAGAGTTAGCTTTCTAACATAAGTTAGCTTTAATTCTACGAATGATCACAACACACAGCTTTCATGTGTTGTATAATTTGTGGTTAAGTTTACTCCCTGGCGATTCTATGAGTCAAAGAGGTTTACTCTTGTATAAATATAGGTCATAGGATGCAAGATAAGTGGTTGTTGTTGTTGATAGTTGGAGATTGCATAGAGTAGAGGAAAGATATCTTTTGAGGAGTGCTACAAGCACAAAGGTGAAGTAAGAAAGTAAGATCAATTACCAGGCCTACCGGGGTAGAAATATACAGGTATGATCTAATCAGACAATTAGTGTCATTATAGATCACTGCTTTTATAAAGTGTTAAAGCATATAAAAATCCCTCTAACAAGGTGAACCTAATCGGTTTGTTGTAAAAATCCTCTAATAGGGTGACATCTTTTTTGATGTTCAAAGTCCTGTAACCAGGTAGCTTTTAATAGGGCTTAGATCCTAATCGATCTTTTGTAAAAACCCCTTAACCGGGTAGCACCTTAACCAATGCTTTATAAACTCCTAACATGGCACCTTAATTTATAACTAGTGAAGTTGTGAGTTCTGTCTCACCATGGTTTTTTCCTTCTAACCGAGGGTTTCCATGTATAAATACTTGAGTTGATCTATGTGGTTCTGTTTATGCTTGTGAATGATTGTTAACATTCTGCTTTACACTAAAGAATCTGTTTACAAGCTTTAAACAAGGAAGAAATAGTACTTACTGATTCACCCCCCCTCTCAGTAACCGGTAAAGTAATAACAATTGGTATCAGAGCCTCTGGTTCTCTATACAACAAATTTTAACAACTTGAGAAAAAGATCATGGAGGGTTACCAGTACCAGAAACAACTAGAGGAAGCCAACGACATCATTGCCTCGCTGGAAAATAGACTAAGGAAATCACTTGCAAAGAGAAAGGAGTTGGCTCTACAATTAAATGAGAGCAATGAAACCATCAACAAATTCTCTGGGCAGAGTGGATCCAATAAGGCTGAGGAAGTAGTCTCTGAGCTTACGGAAAAGAATCAGATCCTAACCTATCAGATTATTGATCTCAAAAGGGAGAAAAAGGTGAATGCTATAAGAATGACTGAACTAATTGAGTAGAAATGGAAAAGTGAAAGTGAAAGAAACACAACAGTCAAGACATCAACAACCTCTGAAAAAGCAATGAACCAAGTAGAGGAAGCTATAAAAGCAAATAAACTCCTCATTATGAAACTCCAAGAAGACTTGTTGATTGCCACCCAAGAAAATGCCAATATGCATAAAGCATGGTAGGTTAGGGATGAAGCATGCAAGAAGCTGGCGATCAAGATATATCAACTCAAGGAACAAAAGAAAGTCCTTGAAAAAAGGAATGAAATGCTTAGAAGATACAATGAAAGCTTGGTCAAGCTCGATGAGCAACTCAAAGCTCAATGAAGGCACAATGATCACACTAGTCTCGGATTCACCGGTGCAGTCACCAAAAGGAATAGTGAGTCATCTAGCACTAAGTCAAGAAAGAAAAACAAAAGGAAGATGCTAGCATAAAAAGGTAAGAAAAGCTTTAACACTTCCTATAAGCATTGTGGAAAACTGGGTCATAACACTAATGACTGCAGAAATGCACTGGTAAGAACCAACAACAGTTACTATAAAAACTATTGCAAAAATGGCCACAAGATGAATGAGTGCTTGTTCAGCCCCATACCTATGTCCAACAAAAGTAGGGGAAGCTTCAAGGGATACCGTTATGCCTGCAACAAATTTGGACACAAGGCTAAAGAATGTGGATCAAAGACAATGGCATTCAGATCACCAAGACCAGCATTCTCAAAGAAAAATAGAAACTGGAACACAATGACTCATCCAAACAAAGGGATGCATTGCAACATAGAATCATGGAGCGTACCACCTAATCCAAGAGGGATGAATCCATGGAGAGCAACCGGTATAGTCTGCTATTATTGCAACAGAGTCGGTCACCTAGCCAAGGACTGCTGGAACCAAATTAGGAATAAAAACAAAGGATCGAACAAACTAGTGGGGAAGATCTTGATTTATGATAAAAGGAACAACAAAGATAAAGAAACCAAGAAAGAGGTGAAGAAAATATGGTTTGTAAAGGAATCAAAGAACTCTGTCGAGGAGACAACGAAGGTAAAATCATCATCACAAGATGGTGATATTTCTTTTGCTAACTGAGCCCTCAAGGCTTAGGGGGAACCGGTAGTGCAACTATCGTTCCCAGTAGGACTGGTGAGTCCAATCTCACTTAGTCTAGAAGTCAGATTAGAAAGATATGAGGTGATCAACTGGGGCATGCCTAATTAAAAAAGGGTTAGACTACCAGTTAGCAAAAGTAGCAAGAAAGGTTAGGTAAGGCATTTATTACTATAGTCCTTTAGCAATAGTTACCATTTGGTAATTACCATTATGCCTTATTCCTATAAAAGCAGAGAAGGATTACCCATTCATTTTTACCTTGCGATTTTATGTTATTTACTTTCTACTTGAGTAATATTCTTTCGAATTGATCATCGAGCGAGATTATTTGTTAAATCGATCAATCATATCTAGCAACCAACTAAGAGCAATGACATCCTCATCATACGACACAAAGCTTGTTCCAGCAAATCAAGCTGATCGTGCTCTATTTGATATCCTGTCGAATCAAGATAGGGAGATCGACATGGCTGGCACACTCTCCTCTGTACCTAAAGGAGTGCTCCTGACAGAAGACATAACGGTGTTCATTCATGCTAAGCAAGAAGAGCTAGGAAAAATGTACATACAAAGCGAGTATTGGTCACTATGCTCAGCTGGTAATTATCCCAATGGCTACACAAAGATAGTATCATCAGAGATCATCAATGGAGTCTTGCATCTAGTCATTTTCAAACTTGAATGGATTTGAATGGTAGTCAGTCGGGTGCATGAACCAGGATTTTGGCTTATGAAAGGAATCTACACTCTTATCATGAAGGATGATCTATATAGGGTCACTGGGTTCTGCAATCAAGGGGAAGCCCTAACTCAGAGAACCATATCCAATACAGTGGTGGAAAATCTGATGAAATCAAAATTCAACAAGTGATTGATGACCATAATTGATATTGAAGATCTAGTTGTTTGGTTCACATCTACTGTAATAAGTTACAAAGTATATCAATCCAGTAACCTAAACAACATACCGGGTGGAGGCATACATGTAGCTTACATAATTATTCATGACAATGCACATTATGATATGTGTGAAATGCTAAGAGGACAAATCTTTGAGAACATGAAGAAGTTGGGCATCGTCAAGAAGAAATCACTGAAATTTGGCACACTTTTGGTTTGTCTTTACTTTTACTATTCTAATTCCTTCCCCGGGATAGGAAAAGTAACATGGACAATAGATTGACCGGTCATGATGCAAATCAGTGATAGGGCTAATAAATTGGGAAACTAGTTTGACAAGGCAATGATTGACCATTTTAAAGCATTTCAACTAAAAATGCATGCTAGACAAAGAATCCCATCAACTATCATTGACAAGTACAAAGAAGAGGTATGTTTTCTAGTGTCTATTGAATTCTGCATCATTCAAGTAGTAGAACTGAGAGATGAGTATGCACTAGATCTTGGGTATGAAATCACAACAAAGATCACAATGGCGTATGTAGAGGCCCTGGAAAAAGCACATCTGGATCTCGGTGCTCAATGGTTTGGAACCTACAAAGAGATAGAGAAAAATTTGAAGAAGGCTCCAATAAAGAATGTCTATGTGAAAAGAACACCCACACCAAAGAAGAAACCAGAAACTACACCACCAAAAGCACAAAAGAAGAAAGCTCAACCAGAGCCAAGCACATAGGAGCAAGAAGTTGAAGAAATTGATTTTGAGGATACAGTTCCACTCAGTGAAAGAAAGAAGAGGACCGATAAACTAACAAAGGTGGATCCACCAAGAAAAGGCAAGCCATCAATAGATGAATTTGTGTCAGGATTAAAAGAACACGGTGGAATGGGTAATGTCACAAGAAGATACAATCTAGAAAATGATGAAGACCGAAGGAAAATTGAAGATGTTGTAGTTGAATGCCTACATAAATTTAATCTGCGTCTTGCTGAACTTCAAAAGGTATTGCCTAAGGATCTCTTGGATATCCTTCAAGGTAGGTGGAAAGCTTCAATGGATAGAGAAAAGGAGCTAAGGATTTGAGCTCTATCAGAGGTTCAAAATCATCTCACTCTAGAAGAAGTTACTCAACAAATTGATCTACATCAGCACAACTTCCTATTAAAGAAAAGAATACATCTCTTGTTGATTGGAGAAACTGAGAGAGTACATAACGAAGGAGTAACTGTCTAGACCAATCTACTTCAGACTTAGCAACAAGTAGAGGAAGCATGCCAAAACACAATGGTTCCACTGGTTCATGACATCGAGAAAGGAAAAGGTGTACTTGGAGTAGATAAACTGGTCATTGTTGACATAACTGATGAATTGACAAATCCAACACTCCTAGTATCTCCAAAAAAAGGTAAGGCTTGCACTATGATTGTTAATAACATTATAGCCGAAATTAGAAATTTTGGAGAAATAGATAATGCAACCAAATGGTATAGTGTGTTAGCTAAGGAGGACAAACAGGAAATTGAAAAAGCTCTTGTTGAAAGTCTACTAGATTTCATCAAAACTCCTAGGGATTATAGAGGCAAGTTTCCTCTTGAATTAAATAGCAAGCTACAAGAAAAATGGAGAACCGGTCTAGAAAGAAACTCACAGATCAATAGAGAAGCACTGGAAAAAGCTAGACCTGGTCTAAGTGATAAGAGTATAAAGCTTCTATTAGAAGATGCATCTATGAATTTAGATACAAATTACAGAGTTGCTAAGATTCTCAATGGATATGAGAATGAAGTCTTCAGAGAGACCTTAGATTTCTGGCAGCAATATGACTTCAATACTCTTGAAGCAACAGGTCCTCAGGATCACACCACTACAATTGTTGATCTGCTTGCTCAGTTTACTGCAACTCAAACTCCAATATCTGATGAACATGAAGTTCTCACATAAATGTTCACTTCTAGTGAACCGGTCAAATTAGGAAAAACTTTTGTTAATATTCCTACTAACATATCAGTTAAAGGTGGTGAAGGAATCGTTGTAGATGACCTTCATATAGCTGAAGAGAAGTAACAAGAACAAGCCCCACCAAAAGAGTCCTTGCATCAAGAAGAAGATGCTATGTCTGAGATACAAGTTCAACAACCAGAAGCCAGACCAGAAGAGGGAAACAAGACAGATAAACAAGATGAAAAAGAACATGAGCAAGCTCCAAAGGAACAAGAGCGGAGAGAAGAAAAGGAACAGGAAACTCTTGCTAGGTCATCTAAAAGAAAGATCTCATCCTCTGAAGAAAAAAGAAGCAAGACAACTGATACAATAGTTGACATCAACAAAATGTCAACAAGACAGCTGAAAGAGCTTACCAAGAGAAAATAGGATATGGTTCTGACCAAAGTAAAAGATATCCTATGTAACTTTGTACCAGATGCCAACATAGAAGAAGATGAATCAGTCATCAACCAGCTGGAAGTACTAGTTGCAATTGTTGGTGAGGATCTAACTGATCCATAAATAGTGGCAATTGACCACTATGCAAAGAAAAGAGTGGAGATTCTTCATAAACATGTTGCAGATATAAAGGCTACTCTGTCAGATAACCTAAAAGTTCTTCAACATCAAATACAAGTTGTAGGAGCTTTAATGAGCAGAACATCAAATTTTGAAATATTCTTGCAAGACTCAACTGAAAAATAGAAAAAACCTTAGAAAACATAAGAGCTTTGTCAACACAATTTGATATCAAGAATAAATCTGTAACAACTTTTAGCAGAGAAATGACTAGTCTTGTTCTAGTCCCGAGAAAGACTACTAAAGAAGAGAATAAAAGAATACAAGATGTCATGGGATTTCAGATGCTCCTAGCTCCAACATTGGCTTTCATGCATCGAAAAACTATTTCTATAGATGTTCTAATTAAAGAATTGAACTACAAAACTATAGAAGATATGGAGAATATTATTGTTTCTCTCAAAGTAGCCCAAAAGAACATTGAAAATTTAACCAGCCAATGGGCTCCCTTCCTACATTCTACAAAGAATATCTATAAGGACATCTTCACAAAGCTACAAATGTAATATTAATAGAATAGCTTAACCCCTTGTCCTATGGAGGCAAAAAGGGGAAGAAGGTATAGAACAACAGAGGATGAAGAACAACAAAGGACGGGGAACAAAAAAAAAGGAAAAGAAGGTATAGAACAACAAAGGATGAAGAATAGAGGACGGAGAACCAAAAAAAAGGAAAAGAACAACACCAAAATAGGGGAAGTTCTGAACAAGGGAAGTGTTCTACACACAGTCCACAAAGACCAAGATCAAGGTACAAATTGATTCACAACTTTTGTATGAATGGTTTTGTGTATAGTTTTGCCACCAATGACAAAGGGGAAGATTGTTAGGAATATGAGTTGTCATTAGTGTATTTCAAAAATCTCATTCACACTGGTAAAGGGTCATCGATCACTCACATTACTTAGAAGACACTGGTAGATGAAGAATAGAGTGTATGCACCGGTTGACTATTTAGATAGATACACCGGTAGACCGAACCAAGTACTCAGTATCGGTCTTATGAAACATACAAGGACAAATCGGTTATAAGGGTACACCAGTCTAGCTGTAAGATAAATCTGATCCAGATTTTGTGGATCAATTTGAGTTACAGTTTGAGTTAAAAGCCTGATTATATGAGACATCCACCACCCAGAAGTAGAGTTAGCTTTCTAATAGAAGTTAACTTTAATTCTATAGATTATCTCAAGGTAAACTCTAGATCACAATGCACAACTTTCATGCGTTGCATAATTTGTGGTTAAGTTTACTCCCTGGCAGTTCTATGAGTCAAAGAGGTTTACTCTTGTATACATATAGGTTATAGGATGCAAGATAAGTGGTTGCTGTTGTTGATAGTTGGAGATTGCACATAGCAGAGGAAAGATATCTTCTAAGGAGTGCTACAGGCACAAAGGTGAAGTAAGAAAGAAAGATCAACAACCAAGCCTGCCGGGGTAGAAATCTACAGGTATGATCTAATCAGACAATTAGTGTTGTTATAGATCACTGATTTTATAAAGTGTTAAAGCATATAAAAATCCCTCTAACAGGGTGAACCTAATCGGTTCATTGTAGAAATCCTCTAACAGGGTGACATCGTTGTTGATGTTCAAAGTCCTGTAACCAGACAACTTTTAATAGGGCTTAGATCCTAACCGATCTATTGTAAAAACCCCTTAATTGGGTAGCACCTTAACCAGTGCTTTGTAAGCTCCTAACATGGCACCTTCATTTAGAACTAGTGAAGTTGTGAGCTCTATCTCACCATGGTTTTTTCTTTCTAACCGAGGGTTTCCACGTATAAATACTTGAGTTGATATGTGTGGTTCTGTTTATGCTTGTAAATGATTGTTAACATTCTGCTTTACACTGAAGAATCTATTTAGAAGCTTTAAACAAGGAAGAAATAGTATTTACTGATTCACCCCCCCTCTCAGTAACTGGTTAAGTAATAACAGTGGCTCCAATGGAAAAGATTAAACAATTAGATTAAAATTGACGCAGAGCCAAAATTGAAGAAGATGATCACAAACTATAATGAATCTAACAAAGTTTTATGCTCACAAGTTGATTTGGGTATGTATTGATTCAATAGAATCCTTATGTTTAGAATTGAGAAAAGGGATGATACTGATAACAGTCTTGTACAGGGATTAATACAACCTCTAGTTGGGGAGGAGGTTTTCTAGGACTTGATCAATAACATGATTAAAAACTTGAAACATCTTGGACTAGATGTTGACCCAAATATATTGATGCTACTAGGATATTATCGCTTACACCATGTAAATCATTCTAAGTTTGAGTGTGCTAGCTGCCAAGATGTCATATCTCAAGTGTTGACCCAGATGGTTCAGCCTATTGAACAAGTCCAAAGCCTAGAGACATGGAGTAAACATGGATATTATGAACCATTCAATGATACCTTGTTAGATGGTAGAGGTTTACCTCCCTACAAAGGGCCTCTAGTAGTTGTTCAAGTGGTCAATGAAGATCTCATTTCTCAAGATGAGAGTCCCATACAAGAAGAAATAAGTTCTTTAGATGATGGTTGTTTACCACCTTTTAAAGAAGTACTGAATGCAATCACAACAAAATAGGAAGAAGGAAAGGGGAAGGATTTCTTAGCAAACATCGATCCAAACCAAGAGTTAGACTCTAAAGAGATTCCTTTACCTAAGGGAATGATTTCATTAGATGATTTCTTGGACCATAAGTCAAAACTAGAAGTTTTGACAATCCAAATTAAGTCTCAGCCCAAACTATGACCCTCCAAAGGCCATCAAATCTAGAAGATAAGATTTGACAGTTCCAAATACAAACAAGGAGTTGGAGTAGACATTGAATTGATCAATCCACAGGGTAAGTATTTTTATCTTGCTTATAGGCTACAATTTTTATGTACTAACAATATCACAGAATATAAAAAATTAGTTTGAGGCCTTCTTATGGCACTTTAGAAGGGAGTGAAATCCTTGATTGTTGAAGGAGATTCTCAACTGGTTGTTAGACAAATCCATAGTCAAAATCTTGTAATGATAAAAGGTTGGTATCCTACCGAAATTGTGTTTGGGACTTAGTCAAGGACCTTGAAGAATTTAGCATCAAGACTATTTAGCGAAGAAAGAATACAATTGTGGATGCATTAGCAGTCTCAACAATATTTTCAATTGAAATAGTTACTATCCCAACAATTCCCAACAATATCACAAATTTTCAAGTGTTTCAAGATGATCAACACATACTCAAATTCATCATGAATGCTAGGGTATTTGGAAAATAAACCATTGATGAGGAAATAGATGAAGTTGGGGAGCTAGATGACCAAGGAATTTTGAACTTAAAAACCAACTCCATTCCTAAAGGAATGGTGGCATTGGAAAACATTTTTGCTAAAGATGACTCCGCTCAAGGAAGGAGGAAGACCCCAACACTAGGAGGAGATGATTGTGAGGTTTATAATTTAGGTACCAATGATGAGCCAGGGGAGGTCTATGTTGGAAATATTGGTACAAATGAAGAAAAGTAGTACATGGTCCAATTACTTGCAGAATATAAAGATGATATAGCATGGAGTTGTGAGGATCTCAAATCTTACGACCTATTAGTCATTATACATAACATACCATTGAACCTAGGTGAAAAACCATTCCACCAAAGACAAAGGCCAGTCAATCTAGTGATTGAACTAGTCATACATAAAGAGGTACAAAATTTGTTGGATTCCAAGATCATTTTCACTATCTGACACTTGACTTGGATTGCAAATTTAGTTACCGTGCATAAAAAGAATGGAGAAGTTAGACTATGTCTAGATTTTAGTAACCTTAATAGGTCATCTCAGAAGGACAACTATCCACTACCTTCCCTTGACAAAGTGTTGCAGATAGTCAATGGTTCATAGATGATGTCCCTTCTGAATGGTTATTCAGGATATAATCAAGTCATGGTGCAAGAGGAAGATAGATTGAAAACAACATTCACCACCAAGTGGGGAATATTTGTAGATTGTCGCATGCTATTAGGGTTAATAAATGTTGGTTCTACCTTCCAACATGTGATGGACGAAGCATTGAAGGGTCTTATGAACAAGTGTATAGTTATCTACATGGATGATCTCACTTTATTTTCAAAAATCAGGGCCAACCATATTGATGATCTAGGCAAGGTAATAGAGAGATGTCAAAGATATGGGATATCATTGAATCTGAAAAAATATGTTTTTAGGGTAACCCAAGGTAATCTATTGGGGCACATTATATCAAAAATAGGGATCTATACAGATCCTAAAAGAGTTGAAGAAAACTTCAAGTTGGTCTCGCCTAATAGCAGGAAGGAATTAAAGTCTTTTTGCAGAAAGATAAATTTTGCCAGGAAATTCATTAGTGGATTTGGAGAAATAGTATGCCCATTGAATGACATGTTGAAAAAAGATACCAAGATCAAATGGAACACTTTGGTCAAGGAGTCCTTTGAGGAAATCAAAATGTCCATTGCTACCAGTCCATTTTTGGTTAGTCCAGACTATACTTTTCCATTTAAGGTTTACTCATCTGCCTCAAAACATTCATGTGTGGGTATTCTTACACAAAAGAAGAATGGAGAAGATGAGATACTGATAGCTTTCATGAGCTTCCCTCTCAAAAATGTTGAACTCAAATATCCAAATTTGGATAAACAATCATTTGCACTAGTAAAGATTATCAAGTTCTGACATTACATTTTGAGAAGAAAATTTATAGCCATCATTCCTGATCCTGCAGTAAAAACCCTACTAATGTAGCATGAACTAGGTGAACGAAGAGGAAAATGGATGGCAATTCTGCAAGATTTTGATCTTGAAATTAAACCCATGAAGGTGGTAAGGGGTCAAGGCCTAACAAAAATGATAACTGAGATGGGGCAAGGTTTGGTTTTCCACACATACATTGATCAAGGGATTATAACTAATATTTGGTATCAAGATGTGGTTTATTACCTCCTCCAAAATAGATACCCCAAAGGATTGAATGGTTCCCAAAGAAGATCCTTGAAGATCAAGACAAATTCCTACATGTTGAAGAATGAGAAGCTCTACAAGTGCAATTATGATGGGTTATACTTAAGACGTTTGGACAAGATAGAAGCTAGGCATGTTCTTGTTGATTTTCATGATAAATATGACATGGGCCATGGGTCCTCTAAGGCCACTACACACCAAATTTTGAGATCCAAATATTATTGGCAAAATCTATTCAAGGATACAAGTGAACACGTGAGGTTGTGTCATACATGTAGATCCAACATTACCCATGAAAAGCATCTCACTATGCCTTTGTAACCAGTATATGAGGTACACCCATTTGTCCAATGGGACTTAGATTTTGTTGGAATGATTAATTCCCCTTCTTCTACATGTCATAGGTATATTTTGACAACAACAAACTACTACATGTGATGGACAAATGCTTGAGCTTTAAAAAATTGCACCACTGAAGTTATAATGAGGTTCTTGGAAGAATAAATCATAACACAGTTTGGCATGCCTTTCTTTTTGGTACGTGATAATGTACCTTCATTTTCCTCCACTTCACTTATGCATTGGGCTTTCAAAAAATAGGTAATTGTTTTCTTCCAATTACTATCCACAAGGTAATGGTGTTGCAAATTCCACTAAAAAAAACTTGATAACTCTAATTAAATGCCTTTTAGATGACAATCCTATGGATTGGGACACACAATTGAAATATGCCTTGTGGAGAGATCGAGTTAGAATAAAAAATTCCTTAGGGATATCCCCCTACTAGTTATTCTACAGTCTACAACCCATTTTTCATATGAACTTAAAGATACCAATTTTAAAATTCATAGATCAATACATTGAAGGTGGGGATAGGGTGTAGATCTAACTCATGAACCTCCTTGATTTGGAAGAGAAAATAACTGAAGATATAGAGCATGTATCTAAACATTAGGATATTTTCAAGCATTGGTTTGATAAAAGAGCCACTATAAAAGCCTTTTGAATTTCTAACCTTGTCCTCATGTGGGATAAGGCAAGAGAAAAATTGAGCAGCCACACCAAGTTCAAAAGACTATGGACTGGCCCATACCAGATAATGAAAATCTTGGGAGAAAATACTTTCAGAATCAATACTTTGGATGGGGAGTTGGTTCCATTTTCATTCAATGGTCAATTCCTCAAATATTATTTTGGGATTTGAAAAAGGGGTGCCCTTTTTCCCCATGTATTATAATAGTTTAGGTTGTCCTCTTTTTTTGGTTTTGTTTTACACCATTTCTTTTTCAGTATTTGTGTTAAGAAGAGTCTGTGTTTTTTTTGGGGCTATTCCTGGAAGTGGTCCATCCCAACTAGTTATTGATAGGAGGTAGGGGTATTTTTTAGTTAGAATTTTGGAAGGTTTGTCTTGCAAGAAATTGTATACATGAGTCAAGAATGGTTGTACCTCTCGCTAGAAATCATAATAAAGTTTGGTTTTGATTATCCTAATCATAGAATATATTAAAATATAACACTAGAAACATTGGTTTCTTGGCTAGTTGTTATTCAAAGCTAGCACCAACAGATTGACTTGGGTGCCCACCAGTTACATAACCATTCTCCATCTACAAATTGACTAAAAAGAAAAAAAGGAAAGAATAAGAGGATAAAAGGAGAAGAACATGAAAGAAAAATGAATCAATCAAAGCATTGGTTGCTACAGTGAGAAGAATATTATACCAAGGTAGCACAATCTAGGTGTTTCTAAGGTTCATTAAAAGAAATAAAATGAAGACATTCAAGAAGTAACATACTCAAAGCACAAGTGTTCCAAATCAATCACCGTTCAAGAAAGAATAAATAATCCCAAAGAAAGAATCCTCCAAATTCCTCAACTTCAAATATCATCAGAAGAAAGAATAAGGGTGACTCTAGAGATCTCTATCGGGGCTATGGACACCTGACTATTAGTAGAGAAAGGTTAGATTAAGACTCAAGGGAAACTTTGTCGGTGCTATAAATGCTTGACTGGCAGAAAAGTTCTTTTAGGGAATCCCTTGTCAACATTGTGAAGGTTAGTTTTGGCTGATATTATTTCAAGATATCCTCATTAAAGTATCGGAGGAATGAACACACAAGTGCACACACTAGAAGAAACAACAAAAGGCTCCAATTTCAAGAGTTGGTGAAAGAATATTTCCATGAATGGTACTTATGTTTGGTTTATTACAAGACGGATTCTGGGGTGGTTTATTGATAAAGAAATGCCTTGGTCATTTCTCCTTTATTGGGGGATATTTTTTGTGGTTCTACAACACACACCCCATTTTGGCTACTTGGGCTAAATCAGGACCCCCTTTTTCATTAGTCTTTCAACTTTCTAGGCGGTTTAGAGTTTAAAATTTCACTAAGACTAGGTACTCGGTGAGTTAAATTGTGAGTCTACTAAGGCTCCCAATACTTGGGTATCGTTTTGGTGTCCCTTTAGGCCTCTTTAGTCTTCTTTATCCCTTTAGGTCCTTAAGGTTTTCTGTCTTTTTAAGTTTTCTGAGCTAAGTCTTTCCCTTAGTGGTTTTTTAGCCCTTTTCAAACTTTCAGTGTTTTGGAGGTCACATGACCTCTAAAACCCCAAAAACCTAAAAATTTGTAAGCCCTTGGAAAATAGAGGAGCCTCAAACTTCCACAATCTGATAGTTTTATTGGACTATGAAGGTCTTAAACACTGTCGAGCCTGTAGTTGTCAACGTCATCATAGATCGAGCCATTAAATAGGGCATTTTCATTTTTTTTGTCTTCGAGCTCTAACCTGCAATTATTTCTTTGTGACTTTTCTTTTAGGTTTTTGTATTCACTTTGTGCACCAAGATACTAGATTCACCATCATTTGCATCGAGCATGAGCTCGATAATTGTAGATTCTTCCCCCCTGCTTGTTTTGAGGTAGGGTTTCATATTTGTGCCCTCATCTTCTTCTTTTGCATTGGTTGTTAGTCATAGGGTTTGTGTTGATTCTCTAATTGTTCAGGGTCTTTTTTGTCATCTAGGGTTTTTTTAGGTTTGTCTCAGTTTGGGGTTTTTTTTGTCTTAGGGTTTCTTTTAAATTTTTGTTTTAGTCGAGTGTAATCGACATGCTACAACCTTGAATTAGCCAAGTACCTAACGATGGTGTCATAGTTTTGTACTCCAACACACTGAAAGACTCATCTCCCTATGTAAATTCAATAATTGACGACCATCGAACAACTCCAACACTTTTTTTGCACTTTCATACCTTTGGCCTTTTGAACCTTCACACTTTGACAATACACTCTACCTTCAATACTATGCAAATTTGACCTTTGTTGCCTTGCAAAATTGACACTCCCATAATGCCCTATCGGCCTTTCAACCTTTCACCCTATGAAACTTCCTTTGCATCCCTCCACTTTGTGACACCAAAAATGCACCTTTGAATTGTGTAAAAAGACATCAAACTTTCAAAGTTCGATGATCTTTTGGGATTGTGAAGGTCTAAAACACCGAAAAGTCCAAGGAGCTTGTTTTTTAGTTGTCTAGTTTTTAGGTTTTTGGTCAAATCAATTTCTTAATAAGTTTTAGATGATGAATAATTTTATGCTTTCAATAAAATATTGTTGACAAGTTGTAGTTGCATGCAGGTTACAGAGATGTTGACTCCTCCTTAGCCAGTGAAGTACAAGTTCAAGGGATACAAAATCCCTTCTAGAATGGGAAACGTACATAGTGAGATAAATGATATGGACTAGAATTTATTACTCACACAATGTGCTCAACCTGACACTAGTTTTGCAGATTGTATTGCCATGGTCTTGGTGGGGTTAGTTAGGGATCCTAATGCAAGTTGCACTAGATGTCAATATAGATGAGACCACACCCATTATTGACCAACTTGCACTGCTCACTGAGACAATAAATGGACCTACTACAGATGCAGAGCAGATGATAGAAGAAAGAGAAAAAAAGAAAATTCAATACAAGATAACAGAGAAAATCAGCTAAGCAGTGGCAGTAAACAAGGTAAAAAATTTTGAACGAGTAACCGAGTTAGAAAGTATTATTCAAAAGGTTATTACTATTTTGCAGAAGTTATGCACTTTAGACTGTTTCACTATCAAGGTTAGTGAAAAGTTAAATAAAATTGATGATGATCTCAAGCAAAGTGAAAATAGTCTTACAACCGAGCCTCATTCATTTCATGTGCATTATTCAAAAGTCAAACACCTTCAACGGTTGAGACTAGAGTTAAGGAAAGAAGAGGACAAAATCAGAGAATAGGTAACCGAGCTATAGGCTAAGTTACTACCACACCTAGAGGTGATGCAAAAACATGTGAAGAAGGCAAATGAATTAGTTTCCACCCCCGAGTTATTAGTTATAGAATATATTTTTGACATGCATGCACAGGTAGGAATCAAGCATATTGCATTAGAAAATATAAAAGAGGAATGGGAAAACCTCATGGCCAACCTTAAGAAAACCCATCAGAATATCTTTGATAATATATAAGTACATTTTTGGCATTATTTTAAAGAAGGGGGGAAATAAATATATGTATTATATATATTGTATGTTGTATGTACTTTACACCGAGAGCATGTTGAAAGGGGGAGTTCACATATTTTTGAGTTTGAAAATTTTTTTATGTCAACTTTTTGTAATTGGTATACATATATGTTTTTGACACTAATGCCAAAGGGGGATAATGTAACTCGTAATTGCATTAAGAGTTGTCATTAGTATCACACATATAGTCGGTAACCAGAGCAAACTATTTAGTTGGTCATAACTACAAGTATAGTAACTGAGCACAGACTTGACCAAGAACCTATATCGAGTACAGTGTTTACTGAGCACACAAAATTACCAAACATCATTATTATACTGAGGCAGAAGCACAACATTTACTGAGTAATCCAGAGTTGAAATAAAAGTTTGGAAAGACACATAAATCAAGGCAAAGAACCTTTATCGAGATAAAATAGTTTACATAAATCGAGGGTAAAGATTTATTGGGAATGACACATAGATTGGTTATGATCTCTATGCTATTTTGAATTAGGTTATTCATTTGGATTATTGATCAAGATTTTACAAGATGGTTAAACAACCCTAATTAGGTCAAATTATTATGATTTAAAGCATTTCCAAGATGTCAGATTTATTAGTAGAAGAGAGATGTATGAAGTAGCCGCCATTGGGAGACATCTGAAGATCTGACAGGGTTATGATGAAAGGATTTTGATAGAGTATTCAATTTTATTAGAAACAGTTCAGAGGATACCAAGTAGTACTAAAGGAGACATTCATCACAACAAGGTGATTTCATATTTGTACTTAAAGGATCTAATATTAAATAAAGTAAGTTGCTTCAACCAAATCAATTTTACTGTTACTTTCTAACAATTGTGGCAAACAAAATCTTCTAATAGAGAAGACTTAATAGTCTTATGCAAATCTCTTAACTGAGTGCACACTTGAAGAGTTTTGCTAAAATCCTCTAACAACGTAGATCTTAGTAGATCTTTTATGTTACTCCTAACAGGGTAAGATCATCAAAAGTGATCAATCATTGTAGCCTTAACCAATAACTTTATTTACTAGCAGTAGTGAAGCTTTGTGGGTTCCATCCCCACTATAGTTTTTACCTTCTAATAATGGTTTCTGCAATACCAAAATAGTAGTGTTATGTGTATGAAGTTTCATGAATGACTATTTGATTGGATTAGAAGTATTTACATATCAGTTATGTTAATGAATGTATGGAGACAATAAACACTTTAATCGGTTAATAAAGGAACTTATCTTAAAGTTTGAAGGGAAAAAGTTTTTAAGGGTTAATGATTCACCCCTCCCCTCTCAGTAACTCACCTTTCCATAATCCCAACAGATACTTAATAAATTAAATATTTGTTGCAACAATAAGGTTAGAGTAATGAAGAATATGTATGTGTCTCAAAGTCCTCAAACAACCAAGCATTAGAATTGTTGATAGGATACCTGCATTTTATAGACTTTAATAACCAAATCAATGCAGAGTGTAATAAAAAGAGTTTAATAGGTATGAATACAATTGGACACAACAATGGTACCTTCTAAGCCATGTCCCTATGATAATAACATATCCTATTGGGTACTAAATACCCTCTCCATCAATGACTATAGTTGTAAATTTATTTTTGGCCTCAATACAACAACACAAAAAGTAATATGTTCTTTCTTCATTGTTCTTATTTGCAATTACTGTATATACATGACCTATATTTAATAGAAGGATTAGTTAATACCAAAATCAATATTTAAAATTGATTTAACCTATGAAATCTAGAGAAATTACCTAGTTCAACTAGGTCTAATACATGGTCAAAATCCATTGATGCTCAAACTAGTTCATTTGTAGTTCTCTGGGAAGTTGATATTTATCTAGGGTTTCCAAAGGTCTATAAGACCATTGGTCAACCCAATCTTTTGATTCACATTCATCCTACACAAAATGCATACACGAAGAGAAAAAGCATGCAATTTATCTAGTATAAATAGCTAATGATGTTGCATTTGAACTTCTAAATGAATGTATGTCATTTGATCCTGTAAGTGTACAACAATCTAGATAGTTTTCAATGTTATATTCATGTATAAACCAAAAAAATATAGAAACCATAGATTTTCATGCATTACCCAGTCCCATCATAGAGTTACACCATTGCACAATTATTTCTATATCTATTAACATTGCACCACCTTCGTACTTCAATCCTCTATGGTAAGAGCTCTTTTCACACATGCTCCCACACCATCATGCTCTCCCTTTCCATGCCCTACCTTAGTGAAATTCCAAAAATTTTGTACACCACTTTTCACATGCATCCTACTCAACTAGTAGAACATCCTTGCATTCTTGAATTGTGCAGTGCAATTGTCCGACCATATTAAGTGTTGGTTGTATCTTATACCTCTTTCCCTTAAACTATCATAGAATATTGTAAAGCATCCTTGCAAAAACTCAGAGGAATGAGTATGATCATCACTGATATATAAGTGATACTCTCTTATAATCTTTCTATCCTCCTCTATGCTATCATGTACATGCATGAATGCTATGTGTACAAACATAGTAACTTGTGTAGAGTGGTAATACATAGGTTGCACTTTATTTTGAGGTTTCTGTGTATAATTCTTAGCAAAATCAATGAAAAACACAATAGTACCAAGGGGGAAGTGTCCTTACACAACTTGAATTTCTCATCTAACCACCTAGCTCTATGTGTGTGACCTATGTACTTGTAAACTAGTTTCTCTTGAAACATCTTCATAAAATCAGCTACACATATATCCCTTTTCACTAACTCGCATCTCTTTAATTCTTTTCCATCTTTAACACCATATGTGATTGACTTGTGTTTTCCAATAGAAACTAGTGTCTTACCAATTTCATGTGTGTTATATAGATGTAGACATATAGGCAATTGCTGCAAACCACTACATGTAGGACAAAATCCTTTCAAACACATCATCTTATAGTAAATGCACCTGTCATGTCTTATACATAGTACACTTGAAATAAATTCTCTCAATGACTTAGGAGGTGCTTGTAGACCACATTCCTGCAAAACATCATTAGTGTGCAAAGTACACCATATATAACGATAAATATCATAATGCAAGGAAAATTCAACATGGACCCTACAACAACACATAGTACGTGCATGATTAATCTTAACATAAAATAGTTTTGTCATCTCAAAAAATCTTTGGCTAATTTTAATCCGAGGAAAGCTTTGAAGAAACCTTTTATAAGATTGTGTTTGAGTCATGTCTAAATAGTGTTTTGGATGTGGTTCATAGTTTCTAAGTCCAATTCGCCTTCTAACACCATCTCTTTGATTGGGTAAAACCCTTGTGTTGTCATGCCAAAAATTGTCAATTAACATTCTTAGTGTATCAATAACAACCTTGTCCTTACGTGGGAGTCTACCTAAGAATGACCAAAGAGAATTATTGTTCAGATCCCTAATTTTCTCTCACCTCTCTAAGGCATTGTGTAATGTTGTTCTACTTATCCTTAATAACTTTCTTGTTTTTCTTATTAAATGAGATTTCTTCATTTCCTTTCCCATTATGGTTGATGTGAGGACACATCAAGTAACATTAGCATCTTTTGTACCAATGGATTGGTATGCATCAAATATATTTCTCACAATAGTTCTTTCACTACTATTTTCTATTGTTGTTAACCCCGAAATTCACATTGTCTCTCTAAATTTCAGATTTTTTTATCATTTCAGAAACTAACTGGCATCTTCCACTCTAGTTTAAATTTTCAAAATAGTTATTCCAAATTATTTTAATCATTCTTCTACAAGTTCTTTTAGAAATTTTATCATGCATTGGCCTCACAATATTTTCATCAATGTCAATTAGAAACTTTGGTTTTCTATGAATTATTCTAGGAGGTGTTAAGATACATGCATGCTCTTGGTTTTAATTAGGTACATTATGTGCATTAATCTTATCAAATTGAAGTGGTGTATATTCTTCAAATTCATTAGGTGCATTCATCACATTGATTTGAAATGGACTATGGTCATTGCATTCATTAAGTGCATCCATCACGTGCATTTGAATTGGTGCATGCTGATCATTTTGATTTGGTGCATTAGGTACATTTATCATGTCAATTTGGATTGTTGCATGTTCATCATTGTCATTAGGTGCATTAGATGACATACCTCCACGTAATCTCCTCATACGCTCCCTTTGTCTTATCTTTGTTGCCTCTCATTTTTCATGTGTTCCTCTCTTGTTCTTTCCCACTACATTAATATTAATTGTCCCATGTAAATAACATTATGATGAAAATCCACAATCAAATAGAAAGAAAAAGAAATGAGCATTGTTGATGTATGTAGCATCGGTCAAATAAATAAAACTGATTATATAATTATTATGAGAATTGATTTATTATATATACATATAAATATATATATTAATATATTTAATAATTGATATTATTTTATCTTGTAAGAATTTTCCTAAGGCAAAGAATAGAAACCAAGATCTAGAAGACCTAACTAATACATAATTCCCACAGTGCTCTTATCATATAATAATTCAAATCTTGCACTTTAGGTTATTGGTCAAGTGTGGAATACACAACACATCATTGAAGTGTCCCTCCCTAACATCAATACTTCCTTTCCCAATCACATTCATGTAAGTGTGATTGCCCATCAAAATAGGTGGACCTTTACAAGGCTCAAATGATTAAAACATGGACTGTGAAGAAGCCATATGATGAGAAGCCCCTGAATCTAGAAGCCATCTACCTGAATCGGGACTTGAAGAAGCATTTAAAGCTTGTCCTTTTTGAGTGACAAATGTGTGGCCCTTTCCTTTATCTTTTTCTGAATTTGGTGAAGAAGAGGTTGAGGTAGACATCCTAGAAGGCAATTTGATGTTGTTCTTGGCAAGAAGATTCTTCTTATTATATGATGCCTTAGGTTTCTCTTGTTGGTGTAATTAAGTATTTACTAATTACACTTTACTTAAGTTTACTTAGGATAATGCATTTGCATATTAGTTGTCTTTGAGACACTTAGGAGTTTGCATTTCTTTTTAGCACATGGTTAGGAGAATCTCCACTTTAGGTGTGATAGTTGTCATCACATACCTCTTTGTGTGTGAGATCCACCTTTAGTGCTCTTATCACATTATCATCCTCTCATTGTTGCACATACTTTCATGTACAATGGAGGATGATCCACCTTTGGTGGACATGTGATTCCACCATGTCTAGTTGATATCTTATCACTTGCATATCTTCTAGATATCATGCATTGCCTATATATTGAGGCATTTCTACATTGTATGTAATCAATCTATTATCCATCATTTGATCATTATTGAATTCTTCATTTGATCATTTATCTTGTCTCTCTTTGTTGTGCTATCTCTTGAGCTTCTAGATCTTGGTTTCTACTCTTTGCCTTAGGAAAATTCTTACATGGTATCAGAGCCAAAGGAGTCTTCATTAGATAGCCATTGGAGAGTGATTCATTGCTATCATATAATAATTCAAATCTTCCACTACTTCTATCTTATGAAAACCTAACTAATACGTAATTCCCACTATGGTCGCCACCTTAAGAGTCTCGGGATAACCAACAAATATGCAAGGCTTGCTTTGTGGTTCCAATGCCTTATGTTTCTGTGGAGGTATGCGTGCCCAAGCTGGACAACCAAAGACTCTAAAGTGTTTCATAACTGGTTTTCTTCCACACCAAGCTTCAAAAGGAGTAACTCCATCCAAAGCTTTATGAGGAGTTCTATTTTGTATGTGAGTGGAAAAACATATAGCTTCAACCCAAAAGGCTTGATCAAGAGACTTAGCATGAATCATACAAGTGGCCATCTCCTTAAGGGTCCTATTCTTCCTTTCTGCAACACCATTCTACTATGGAGTGTAGGCAACTAAATGTTGAAGATCAATACCCTCAAGTGTGCAAAAGTCTATAAGCCTTGAGTTCACATATTCCCTTCCATTGTCTGTTCAAAGAATCTTGATGGCTTTACTTGATTGCTTCTCAACATGAGCCTTGAAGGTGAGAAATTTATCAAATACTTCACTCTTGTGACCAAGAAAGTAGACCCAAGTGTAGTGTGAAAAGTCATCAATGAAGGTGATTACATAACGAGCCTTGCCAAATGATGGCACTGGAAAAGGGCCCATCACATCACTATGAACTAACTCAAGAAAAAATGTTGCTCTCCAAGACTTCCCCTTATCAAACTTCTCTTCGAGATGTTTTCCCATTTCACATCCTGAACATACACCCTCTGAATACTTGATTTGAGGTAGACCTTTGACCATATCCTTGCTGCTAAGTTGCTGAAGATATCTATAGTTGAGATGTCCAAATCTTTCATGCCAAAGTTTACTTTGTGAATTTGAGTGTGTCAACAAGGCATGTGAAGGAGTCTTAGGTACAAAATTAGAAAATGAATAAAGCCTTGTGTCTTGATTTGCTTTTCCTATTGCCACCATAGAATCATCTTTAAGATTTTTTACTACAACTGAATCAGGTAGGAATTCAACTTTCTTTCCACCTCCATAGTGAGTGATTTGGTAAATTGAAAGGAGGTTTGTGCTAAGGTTTGGAACATAGAGAACATCTTTGAAAGCTCCATTTTCCATCTCAACTTCCCCTTTTCCTTCAACTTCCACTTGAGTATCATCTCCTACATAGATGTGAGGTACCATAGATGGTTTCAAGGAAGAAAATTGCTCCTTGGTTGCACCCATATGATGTGTGGCTCCTGAATCAAAGATCCATTCCTCTGAATTAGGTTTACTTGCCACAAATTCTTTCCCTTTACCCTTTGAAGTGGAAGGTGATGAATCCTTTCCCTTGTAGGCATTTGGAAAATCAATGTGATGCTTCTTTATTATGTTTGTCAACTCATCAATTTGTTTCTTGTGGCATTGATGCTCATCATGATTTGGCTTCTTGCAATATGCACAAATTTTCTTCTCCTTCTTAGAACTATCCCCCTTGTTTTTGTTGTTGTTGTTGGTGGGAGAAGACTTTCCTTGTTGTGAGGAGGAAGATTTTTGAGTGTCTGATTGTGATTTGGCCTTCCACTTCTTTTGCTTCTTGTTGGAACCTTTACCATCTTGATTCCCTTCATTCCCATTATTAGCCACCAATGCCTTAGACTTTGAAGACTTGAGAATCCCCATACTCATCAATTTTGTTTTTTCTAAGACCAACATTTCTGAAAATGATTCAAATGAAGGCTTAGTGAAGGCACTACCCATTGTAAACTTGTGAGTATTGTAACTTGAAACAAAAGCTGCATATTCAGGAGGAAGATGATTCAACAAATGACTAACCAACTTCGCATCCTTCATGGGATTACCACAATCATCAAGTTGTGCTCTATAGTCATTGACTTTGTTGAGCTAATCTTGGATTGTGTCAAAGTTCCTAGGATCTAATTTGAGGAGATCAGTCTCAATTTTGAATCCCATGTCTTCATCCACTTTACCAAACAATTCTTCAAGTTTATCCCAAGCATCTTTAACATCTTTTAGGGTTTTGATGTGATACATGACAGCCTAAGACATATTCTCTCTTAAGACTCCTAATGCTTTATAATTTTTGCTTGAAAAAATTTAGATTGCAGCAGTATCATCATCAGTAGGTTTTTTAAATGTACCATCCACATAAGGATTTAAACCTTTAACCATTAACTTGCTCCATACATTATCTTTCCATGTAGCATAGTTATGTGGAGTTAATTTTTCAATAGAACCCATGATGCGGAAATGAAAAGAGCATAAGAAAGAGAGACACCAACACACAAGACACCCCCCAATTCACTCAATCAAATAACCCCCCCCAAAATGATGATTTTGGCACTTTATAGCTAGTGCGTGTACAATTGCCACTTGACAAAATTGATCAAAGTGGACTTCTGATTTTGATGTTTACAACTACAAATGTGAAGCTATAGCAGACTCAAGAAGATAGGACAACAAATCGCTTAAGGATCTGATCAATTACAAGTGCCACAATAGGCCAAAATAGACCACTTTCTGAAAGTACTATGTCTACACAAAATTTCTCTAAAATGATATCAGATCTAGAAAGTAGACAAAAAATTATGCACTTTCAAAAAAAAATTCACTTGAAAATGTGTCCGTATGAGCCCGTACGAAGCCTCTGAAGTTGCAAAAATAGGGATCAGATAGGTATAGTCACCAAAAACTAAAATTTATGCAAAATCCATGATCCAAAACTAAAAAAAAACACCACCATTGAAAATTTCAAGAAATTTTAGCCAAAATAAAAAAAAATTGCACTCAATTTGGAGTTTGGATGACTAAGTTATGGCCTCCCAAAGTTGGACTACCAAATCCAAACTGCAAATGGTGAGGGTTGTAAATTTTTTTAAAATGCTAACGTCACCTATTTTACTATCTTAAAATTGACATTCAAATGACCGTCATTTTAGAGCAAAAATGCCCAGGTTTGATGGTCAAACGACCGTCAAAGTTCACCTCATAAACTGTTGATGCATTCAATAGTATAAATTTGACATCTTACAAACCGTCACCACAAAGCAAAAATCACCCAAATGATGTCTAGATGGGCATCAAATTTAACTTCATGAAAATTGCAAAAATTGAATTTTTTTAAAATTATAAAATACTGGTTGATTAGCTGCTGCCACTTGTCGTATTTCGATTGGGCCACTGTTGCACAGTGAGCTGCGGTGGCGTTGTGGTGTATGCGGTGGCACTATGGATGAAGTCACGAGTGGAGGGCAGAGATCTGTCCACGACCGTTGCTTGAGAGAGTACTGACAAAGGTGGGCATCGGAAGTGGTGCCTGTGTCCAACGACGTGGAGGAGCGGAGGAGGCCGGGGTGGAGTCTTCCATCCACGTGAGCGACGCAATTTGGTGGTGGGAGCGGCCGCGTTAGGCGAAGGCAGTGGTTTGGTCGAGCAGTCAAAGCCTGCGCTATAGTGTCTACCTGCACGGAGGAGCTGAGTAGTGCTAGTGGCAGAGTGGAGGAGATAGAGGTTGGCTCCGCTGAGGTGGGTCTTTGGATGCCGCTTGGAGGTGTGAGGTTTAGTCCCACATGGGACGTGCCAAAGGGTTTTAGACGGTTTAAAAAAGGAGCCTGATTTGTAAACAAAAGGAAGGTCTGCGGGCCTGAGCTCCTCCGTGACTTAGTGCACACATTGTGTGAAGCTTGCTCCCAGGTGATTTGTAATTCGTTTAGTTGACCGTTAAATTGAGCTCGGTATTTGGAACTGTTCTCTGTTTGAAACAAAGGCTAGATGCCAAAATTTTTGCTGCAACATATATTGATAATACCCAGATCCGAAAAATAATTTCTAACAATAAATACAGATCCGACAAATAAATGACAGAAATAGAAATAAAATTAGATCTAAAATAAAATTGATAGAATAATTACCCAATTTTGCAGATCGGGTCTTAGAGGTTCAATTTGCAAAAATTTTTTGCCTCAAATTTGACTTTTGCCCAAGGTAGGCAAATTTATAGTCAAAATTTATGGAAACAGCCACCTAGATGCAATGGTGAGGTCCAATCTTGCTCAAAACGCTCCCACAAAATGCTGATCCTGAATTTGGTTCGTCGCCCTCCAAAAGTTGAAGCAATCAATCGCTCTCCAATGGCTATGCAATGAAGACTTCTTTGGCTTTGATACCATGTAAGAATTCGCCTAAGGCAAAGAATAGAAACCAAGATCTAGAAGCTCAAGAGATAGCACAAACAAGAGAGACAAGATAATATGATCAAATGAAGAATTCAATAATGATCAAATGATAATGGATAATCAATTGATTACATACAATGTAGAAATGCCTCAATATATAGGCAATGCATGATAACTATAAGTTATGCAAATGATAAGCTATCAACTAGACATGGTGGAATCACATGTCCACCAAAGGTGGATCATCCTCCATTGTACATGAAAGTATGTGCAACAGGAGAGGATGATAATGTGATAAGTGCACTAAAGGTGGATCTCACACACAAAGAGGTATGTGATGACAACTATCACACCTAAAGTGGAGATTCTCCTAACCATGTGCTAAAAAGAAATGCAAACTCCTAGGTGTCTCAAAGACAACTAATTATGCAAATGCATTATCCTAAGTAAACTTAAGTAAAGTGTAATTAGTAAATACTTAATTACACCAACATATATATATATATATATATATATATATATATATATATATATATATATATATATATATATATATATATATATATATATATATATATATATATATATATATATATATATGAAGTTAATCATTTATTTATTCTTATAATGACTATATAGTTAAATTAATAAATTAGATTAATGAATAGACATGTCCCATGAAGGAACATGTCTCTTCTTATCTTTACCATGTATATATTCAAGAGATTGATCCATTTGGAAAACACATACTTGTACAATAGTGTTATTACATTTGCAACGATCTTAAACTTAACATAGTATTAGAGCCAAACTGCAAATGTGAGAAAGAAATGATATGAATGAAGAATATAGGATATATTTACTAAAATGGCTCACAGTGCATAATAGATTGCAAATATAGATCTATTCCATAAATAGTGCCTTCCAAGGTGGATCAGTTTGTCTTGGTCAAATACGCAGATCAGAATGAAGGCATGGACCATAATAAATGCACAACGTCAATGTCAATACTATGACAGCTATTCCCTATTTGCACTACACTCCAAAAAAGCTTGACTTCTACGATTTTATAAAGGGAAATTGGACTTGTTTACTCTAGTACTCAAGTTGTGCGTCGATGGAAAGAATCATTTGTGATACATTCTTTCCCAGTACACTGAAGGATGGAATAATGCATTTGAATGGCAAGGACATTCTTTCGCCAAGACAAATGGTGAGTTCGAGTTCTAATTTGTCTCATTTGAAGGCTTGAATGGCTCATTTGGCAACCACTCACTATGCACATAAGACTTTCTACTAGTTGATTAATACATTTGCCCTCTTTGTTCGGATAGATTCATAATTCTTTGAGAAATAAATTTGAAAACTCAAAATTTGGAATCTTGGTACATTTCTTAACATGCACGGTATTATAGGTGGGTTGAATTGAGGACCAATGTTAAAATTCTATATAGAGGTTAGTTCAAGGACAAATGCCTCATGACAATTAAAAACATTTATTTGGATAATCTTATTGCTTTTAGTGGAAAGTCATTTGAAGCTTACGCCCAAGGAGGCTTTACCAGATGCATTGTATAAATAGGTTGGCGACATAACACATTACAAATTTTGTCTCTCTGTGAGATGGTGAGGTGTCATCATGTTCAAAGAAAGATTTGATTCTCCTTTTTTTTAGTAATGTGTAAGCTTACAAGGATACCTTGATCTTCACACCCCAAAAGACTTCATTACATGCTTATTCATTATATCAGCTTTTTCTAAAAAGAAATTAAGCAGGAGGAAGTTTATGCTAGAGCTCATTAGTTGGCCAACAAG
The DNA here is from genome assembly GCA_027943335.1 of Chamaecyparis obtusa. Taxonomy (NCBI): domain Eukaryota; kingdom Viridiplantae; phylum Streptophyta; class Pinopsida; order Cupressales; family Cupressaceae; genus Chamaecyparis; species Chamaecyparis obtusa. The sequence goes on along the minus strand of BSBK01000863.1, from coordinate 848,117 downwards.
CGATCGATATTTGCATAAAGTATTAAAGGCATTGTAATTTAGTGTCGAAGTTGTGTTGGTTGTATCTTTGGAGCAAAAGTAGGATAATTATGTTTTTAAGGAAAAATTACTTGAAAATGTCTATTCATTATTTCCCAGTGTATTGAAGGATTGTATCCTCAAAATCAGGAGTAACAATTTTAGGAAGGATATAAGTTGCACATATATTATTTTGCCTAGTCATAAAAATACAAAATGTGGCTAGCGTGTAGAACTCTTGTTCAAGTGTTTCAGAGTTTAATTTGTTAATTTGGTCTCAAGTTTCAACTGTTGAGTCACTATCTGTAATGAGAAGTTACAAATGGTTTCCATTTGTAAGTTATTTTATTATGATGGTTATCAAAAATGGCAATACAGAGAATCAAATGTATGGTAATTATATTTGAAAAGTGTATTTAATGTGTGCCTCAATTATAACTGTGCCAAACATTTTTAAAATAGTTGGAATTTTAAAATTTTTTTATTCTAATTGTCCGATCAATATAGATTTCATTTATGAAACTTGAAAGCCGATAAGATGGGGTGTGAATGGGGATTGCTGAATATAGACATATCATGCAAGTCCAATGAAAGAGTTGTAAGTGTGCATCATTGACAAGTACTAAGGTAGATGTGAAATGTGTGGGTGTGGATCACTAATGAAAATCAAAAGCACAATGAAAAGAAGTTGATTATTGATTGATATAGCAGACAAAGAGACGTGATTTTCATATATGTATTGTTCATGATAAAATTAGTATCATTATTTGTGATTTTTCTAAGAAAATTGACATGGGATTTATTTCCTTAACATCACCATTATTGATTGGCCACTTCCTAGGACAAACATGTGTCTTAGAGTTCAAAGGAAATAATTGTCATCAACTATCATATCCATATGACTTAACATATAGTCGACAGAGAGTACCGAGAGCAAATTGTTTGATCTAGTTATTCGGTCTGAGACTTGGGCAATTGATATCTGAAGGCACTTAAAATTATTAATATCTTCCAATCTATAAAATTGGGGAGGCATAAAAAAATAGGCTTGATCCATATTTTATCTATGACTAGTCATTCATCGCACAGGTTGAAGACTTTATTGAACTAGCTTGGGGCAATAATAAAATATGAAACTGACTTTATATATATTGCATATGCTTCGAAGGTTCTGGCAAGTAAAGAGTGATCAAATAGTGGACACACAAATATAGTTGGCAAACCTGCATACAAGAGAAGCAAAGACAAAAACATAATAGCTAACATCAAATGACAGGTGTGTAGATATGAGTGGAGCATTATCTATATATGCGAATATATATACATGACATCACTCACTACTAAATATAGTCATGGTGGAGGTCATGTGAGTGATTCCATGAATAAACACCTGTATTGAGTCACCCTCTAGGAGTATCTATGGTGACCATCATCATAAGATGATGATATTACATGAGTGATTTCTTGATAAAAACTTGTGTTTGTTTGCGTCTCCATTCATGGGAGCAGCCATGATGGAGCCACCCTATGGGAGTACACATGGCGGATATTACTCTATAACTCATATATATGACAAGACCCTCCTTAGCTAAGAGAGGGTGTTGATTTTAGCATTAGGAGGACAAACCTGAAGTTATCAAGAAAGATTCCTCCCTAGCTAAGAGGGAGTGTTGGATTTAGCTTTGGGAGGATCACAATAATATTTCAAGTTGGTGGAATAAATTGCCAGAGGATAGTAATATGTGACAATAAGAGATAAGTATTTCTACCCTTGAATAATGTTTATAAATTTTGAGTCAATAATTCATGCCATAAGATCGAGGTAGTAAAATTTTATACTTCTATAATTGATATTTCCCTTCGGGATAGTTTAGTTTTATAAACTAATTTTAATCTCTCTTTGAAGTGCTTTGAGGACAAATCTAGAAGCATAAGAGATTGCATTCAAGGGAGAAAGAACTTAATACCTGCAGTTATGGATTTGAGTTGAGAGTTGATATCAGATATAGAGGGAGTCTGACAATGACAAGATGGAGTACGAACTTGAGCTTCAGAGGGAGCAACTAGAGGATCTGCATATGTGTGTAATACCCCAAAAATGGGCTATAGGTTCATTAACCTCCTACATTTTCAAATCAAATGAAATCGACATCAAAGTCCTAACCTAAGGCACATCTGAACATCATCAAATCTTAATTGATTATCATAAATTCTGCATTAGGGAATATTCCTAGTAATATTCCTAATTATCATAATTATCTTTAATTTAATGATTATTTGGCGATAAATCCTATTTATCCTAAAGTTTGATTAATTGAATATTTTCAATATTTAATTGATTAGATTTAATACTGCCACTTAATTATTTAATTGAAGTTAATTCTATTTATTCCTAAATTGTATTATTTAATTTTGATGATAAATCCAAAATCCTATTATTCATTGATTAAATTCTTATTTAATTAATTAAAGCAAGTTGTCACATTTAATGATATTATTTAATTTGAATAAAAGTTTGAAAAATAATTGATTAACCCATAAATCAATTGTTTTATTTTTAATATTAGTTAAGTTAGAAATAAATCACTTTATTATTAAATTAATTCCTAAATAAAACATGCACAATCAGAAAAGCAGACAACTATCAATTATCAATTAAATCTAAACTCTATTTTGTGTTAAACTCTGCTTTTGCATGTTTTTGTGAGTTAATTATCTTTTATTTAAAAATAACTCAAAAATCAACTTAGTTATTTGAGTGATTTATGGCTTTTCTCATGCACCTCCAAAACCTTGGATTTCTATAAAATCAAGGCTCAGCTCTTCACAAATCATCTTACGAATTTGCAAACTTACTCTGCAAGAATCATAGCATATCAAATTTGAAGAATTTGAACGATTGAAGCTTGAAGAATCATCTTGGGAATTCAAGTTTGTGAGATCATCATTATTTTACATAGCATTGCATATCATATTAGAATTTCATTTCTAGATTAGTATATCATATCAGTTTTTACATATCATAGATTTCATATCGTTTTTCATCACAATTGCATCTAAAAATAAAAAAAAGATAGATTAAATAGAATTCATTTCATATCTAGATTTTGCATTCAAATCCTTCCTTTAGGTGTTGTCAAGGTCATTGATCTCGGTATAATTTGAGAATACATACTCGCATCTACTAGAAGGCAGTAAATCGCTTGGTTAGTTTAGTTTCAATTACTTGCATGATTTCAATTTTAACTAACCTCTAATGTTTTACTGAAGTGTTGTGTCTACAGAATAGGTACAAAATTCACACACACATTTCTGGCACCCATCGTGGGGCAACCCACCTTTACATGCTAGTTTTGGTTATTTCTTTGGAGCTAACTCCCTTGTGCAAATTTACTTGGAGACTAAAACCCTAAATTTTCAAAGATTTAATTTTATCTCCCAAATGACTTGGAGTTTTGGTCTAAAATTATTTTTTTAGGTTGGAGATATATCAGGAAAGCTTCGATAAAAAATTCAGAATTTTTTGAGATGTTTTGAATTTTTAATAATTTTTTTCAATTTTTCATAAATAATTCATTTTCGGTGCAAATCATCATTTTTTTTGGAAATTTTTACATTTTTGAAAAGCTCTTCAAATTCTACAAGGGGTCCATTCTTTGTGTTTTAAATTTGGATGCAATATAATAGTTCAAATACTCAATTTACAAAAACTGGTCTGTTTTGGTAAAATAGGTCTCTAGAGCACAAATGAAGAGATTTTTCTAAAAATTTTACATTTTTGGAAAGATCTCTATTTTTTAGCAGGGGTCTTTGTTTTGCATTTCTATTTTTGTGGCCAAAATCATATCAAAAAAATAAGATCTTGTTGACTAGGTCAAATGCAACAAAAAAAATAAAAAAAAATTGTGATGGGTATGCACTTATTTTTCATATGATTCAATGCATGATATGAGTTGTCATTTAGATTATTTGCTGGTTATTATTGCTCCTAACAATTGGTTTTCAGATCTAACCCTAGGGTTTGCATAAGTTGAATATACTTTGCATATCTTGTTTGCTTGTTTACTTGTTGGCTTGTTGGAGAGTTCATGGCTTGCTTGCATGGAAAAGCTCAACAAAAATTGCTAAAATAGGTAAAATATACTAAGTGCATTGCGAGGAACTCAGGTATTCTATTACATCTGATAACACTTCATTTTGGGACATAAAACAAACTCTCTTGTGTCAAGCTTGTGTGACTTTTCTTGCTTTCATATCACAGACTTCATTTTGGGCTCTAAAAAAATGAACATAGATTTGCTTTCAGCATCTTTGTTACATATAGTAAATAGGCCTTATGAACACTATTCATGGCTCTTGAGAGAGTGAGTTTCCAGTGAAACTCTTCTCAACGAAGGAACCCTTGTAGGTAGGGAGGATACTAAGAGAGTCTCACGTTCCACTAGATATGTGTGTCTTCAACTTTTGATCGAGGCATTCTCTCTCCAGAGAGGTTGATAGATCATAAGGGGTTGACGTCATAGATCTTTGTGAGATAATGTTGGTCTTAGCGTGTTGGATTAATCTGTCTGCTTTATTTGGGTCAAAAGTGAAAAGGCCAGGGGATTATGCTCTACTTCCTTTTTGGATAGTATTAGAAACCCAAATCCTTGAATATGGAACCAGTCTCCATGTGGTATATCTTGTGAGTCACCTTTAGAGAGGGTTAACTATAGTGGACATTCCCTTAATTGGGTCAACCACGTCGATAAAACCTCAAGAGATAATAGCCATTTTCGCCGTGGTAGTGACAACCGCTATATAAATGTCCTATTGGAAGAAATCTCCACAGGTGTGGTCTCTTGTTGGACTATCAGATCTCCCTAGAAAATATTGAAGATTAAGTTCTCAGACTGTGTCAAAACCCTGGTGTGCCTGGATTGGAGTTCACCTTCTTGGATCATAAAATCTGCAGAGTCAAACCATTACTAAAAACCCTAGTGAGGCCAAATTTTCATTTTCTAGGAATATGTGCATTAATGCAAAACTTTTTGGAACATACACAATTAGCACTTCTAAGGATTAGCACAAATAAGTCACTTGATTGTTCATGCACAAGGTTGCTTTTGCACTTGCTCATTGTCTTCAGACATGCTTTAAATCACTTGCTTGCTGTTTTGCGTGCTTGCTTATCTATCTAGTTACTGAAAATGAACAAATCTATTACAATCTTCAAATCTAGATAGACATTTTTGTGAATAATTTGAAACTAAAAACCTAAAATTTGCAAAATCTAAAGCAAAATCCTTTCTGGTGTCAAAAGTCATCCTAAAATTTCAAAACTCATATCAAAGACAAAGTCAAAGTTGTTAGAGGTTGGTCAGATTTGTCAAAAATCCAATTTTTACAGCCTATTTCCAGAATCTATCAAACAAATCACTATGTCAGGAACATAACAACAAATACTGAGAATCCAATCATTTTCCTAAAGTGGCCTTTTGAATCCAATTTAGCCTTTTGTGTAATCGATTTGAGTCTTTATCATCTTGTGTCAAAACCTTGTCATAACTATCAATCTTCAATCAATCATCAAAATGACTAAGTGTTGTGATATCTTGTCCGCTATCTTTTGGGCATCTACCCATACATCCAAGGCACAATATCCCTCATCTAAGTCATATATATACTTCAATAAATCAAACCTTGAAAAGGTTGCGTCATCTGATCATCTTGATTCAATTCATTCTTCAGTTGTCTTCATCTTGTTCTTTTGTTTCACCCAGGGTTAATGGTGGAAACTAGAGCTTCCTCTCACAAGAAATTAGGAGAAACACTTAACACTAGAACTTTGTCTACTCACGTAGGTCCAACTCTTGAGCAACTCTACAATTCTGGTCTTTACAAAGACGACGGTCTTGGCAACTTTCGATCAAAAATTGGTTACATTCCCCCTCCATCAATTCAAGGAGTCAATCAACAAACTCTACATCAATCTATTTCAGGGAGTCCTAAAACTCCTAACATGTGTTAAAGAATCAGTACACATGAGGAGGAAACTCTAATCACCACTATGATGAAACAGATGCATGATATGCAAGTCAAACTTAACAAACTTGAGAAAGAAAAGGAACCTAAAGAGTTCTCCATGGAAGCTCTATGCCCTTTTCCATTTGATAAAGACTTGTACATGTCACCATGCCCTCAGACCGAATATGAGCAATGTGATAATCCTTTTGATACTTCTTCCACAGAGAGTGACACACCCATCTTTGAAGACTATGATGACTATGATGAGGGACAATATAGTGATACCTATGACACCTTTGTTCCTAAGAGTCCTCCTCACCATGTGCTCATGCTTACTAGAAATGGGATGTCACATTGGATAGATCATGATGGTGATCCATATGATTCTAATTTTGAAAGAGACTTTGATGATTTCTGTGAACAATACCTAGATGATACATCTACTTCTATTGAGGAAGAGAAAGCTTACCGAGCTAATTATAAATGTGCATACTATAAGGATCTCTCATCTAAGAACTCTCATGCTGAAAATAAAGATTACACTCTCAAGAAAGATCATGTTAGTGCTGAACCTTTGTCTTGTGATGGTTCCCTTCCATCCCCTACTTCCTCCAATACCCATACATTTCCTAAAGCTTCGAAGCCTATCAAATCTTTCACAAGTCCTTCATCCACCAAAGGTCCTAATACTTTTCATGCAGTTTCCTATAATTATCCTCAAGGGCTACCTCTTAAAGAAAATCAAGCTAACCTTCACTTGGCTACAAATACTTTCAATAATGCTAAACCCAAAGAGCCTAAGCCTTTATATGCTATAATGCCTACTTCAGCTAGTCCTTCACCATCTCTTCCAAAGTCTTCCATACAATCCCAACATGCCTCCTTGTCCTTAGAAGTGGCTCCATGTCAAGAGGACTCTAAAAATGATAAAGAAAAGAACATAAAGAAAGATCAAGATTAAGAACCCTCCATGTCATCCAATCCTTTTGATGATGTCTCTTATCCCCTTCAGAATTCTTTTGATCCTGCACATCCTTTTTCATGCATTCCACCATGTCTTAAGTCTTCTCCTAAGCAAGATCAAGCTACTACTTACACTGTTGAGCTTATTGACAATCAAAATAACCTTACCCCACTTCCGCTTTCCAAAGATGATACTTCCATTAAGGTTGGTTAAAATGGTGTTGTTACTTCCAATGTTAAGCCTATTGAAAATCAAGAGAAAAATAATGTACTTATGCTATCCAAAGATCCTTGTCAAGATCAAAGTCTTCCATCTTCTTATTCTACCACTCCATGTTCATTTCCACTTTCTACTCTTCCTAAGTCTTTGCAAGCTTTGAACAATACAATCAAAGAAGGTTCTCATATTCAAGATGTACATGATTCTATTGAAAATCCTAATGCTCACTCTAAAGATGCTGATGTCCTTGGTTGTCACATAGATGATGATGAACTTATTGATTATCCTTTTGCATTTTCCATGTCCATCCTTGGACCTCTTCCACCACTACAAAGGGCTTCACATCTACCTTCCATCTTGGGTCCTTATGTCCCTTCACTTTCCCCTCCTAACTCTCCTAATTCACCATCCATCTTGGGTCCTTACATACCTCCATCTCCTATCTTTCCTCAAGATCAACATAGATGCATACCCTTGAATCCTTTTCATCCATCCACCCATCTAAACTAGTCATATTCTCATTTTTCCTCCACAAGTCCCAAGTCTTTTGGAAGTAATTTGAATGTTCAATACAAGAAAAAGAAGCAATACAAGAATCCATAAAAAAAAGAAGTTTACCATGTCTCATCTAATCGACATGGAGGAATAAAGTCAAAAGAGATATCTAAGAAAAAAATACAAGACAAGTATGGGTTTCAAAATCTATCATTGAAGATATTCTCTCTAAATCATCAAAAAGAAATGAAAAGCCTATGACTATATGGATTCTAAAATATCTCTTGAAAAAGTATGATGTTGAGTAACAAGAGAAGTTGACATTCAAGCTTCCAAAGACTTCCACTTCATCTTCTTCCAAAAATATTCTTCCATTTCATGCGCCTAAACCACAACCTCTGTTATCCATTTGCCATATTCCTTCACATATTCCTTCATCCACATAATCCACAGAATCCACATAATTTGCATACTTTGGCGAATTAACATCAGAAGAATTGAAGCTTCTTGCAAATCAATAATTTTTGTGAGATCAATCTTGTTTTCAATTCATTTTAGTTTTATTTCATATCATTGTTAGATCAATTTCATATAGATTAAATTCATATCAGATTTTTCATCATAATTGCATAGAAAATAAAAAAAATAGATTAATTGCATTCATATTTCATACCAGTTTTGCATTCAAATCCTTCATTTAGGTGTTGTCAAGGTCATTGATCTCGGTATAATTTGAGAATACATACTCACATCTACTAGAAGGTAGTAAATCACCTGGTTAGTTTAGTTTTTCATTTATTGCATGATTTCAATTTCAACTAACCTCTAATGTTTTACTGAAGTGTTGTGTCTATAGAACAGGTACAAAATTCACACACACAATGTGAACATCTGAGGATATTTATTTAGAGGGGGTGCAAACCATGTCAAGAGGGGTTCCTTAGTGATCAATAGTTAGAGGACTGTGATTCATAGAATGGAGTTTCAACATCAGTGATCCATTATTTTTGTATCTTATGGAGATTCCTTATCACTATGTCTGAGATATGGTTGAAAGGAAAGTGATTCAGTTGGAATATATTAGTACAGGAGATCAAACTACATATATTCTTACCTAAGCACTTCCCAAGGTGAAAGTTGATCAGTTCAGAAAAAATCTTGGTATGGTTGAATATGATTTTTTATTTGTATTAATATATGTAGATAAAGAAATGGTGTTCATCTAAAAATGTAAATATATAAGGAATATATGTAAAGGGGAAATGTAAAATCCACCTCCAAAGTCAAATTCCCAAAGGAGAGATCCAAATTGATCAACCAAAAAGGTTAATGCACAAAAGAATCAATCTATAGAGAATATGAATAAAGGAGAAGACCTTACACTTTTTCTATAGAAATTATGAATTGAAATTTTAATTGAATTGAAGACAAATACTAACCTCAAAATACGGCAAATCTAGAAAATGCTGATTTCTGATGTCTGTGTACAGTTTAGAGAATTTCTACAACCTGCTTCGGACTGGAAACACTGAAACAGAGAAAATCCAAAAATCTTTTGTCGATCTAAAGAAGGTCGACCTTGACCTAGAGCCGAGGTAAGATCTTACCTCGGGGTACAATCTTACCCCAAAAAGTTGACCTTGACTTGCACTGCTCCAACGGAAATTCTGTTCGTAGATCCTGAAAGTTTGCCGAAAAGGGTACTCAGATCTACACTAATATTCATTGTTCCACATTTGTATCTACAAGAAAAAAGGTTTTGTTTGTTGGATGGGGGGTTTGCCTTGGTCAAACCCTAGTTTGGAATCAACCTTGAAATGTAATTAAAATTGCAGTATAGATAAACAAAGCAAATGGAACTATTCACCTTGCTTATGTTGAAATCCTTGTGGAGGATTCAAATCCTTGAATCCACAAGTATGAATGCTTCAAATAAATGTAGAATCAAATGTAAGATGTCTCAAATCAATTGCACTAGATCTTCAACACTAATCTTGAATGGATCTTGGACTAGGAAGAAGCTTGAATGGATGTGGATGAAGAAATCTTCAACAAGAGGGCTCCAAAGAGATTGAATCCTTCAATGGCTATCAATGGATCTCCTTGATGAGTCCTTGAATGCTTGGATGAATTATTAAATGCTTGAAGACTTGAATTCTTTCTTGATCACCAAAGTATGGATGTTTTTAGGCACTTGTGAAGAATGGATGCTCGTGGATGCTCATGAATAATGGATGTGAAAATGAGGGAGGAAGGCTTCCTTTTATACAAATCTAGGGCACAAACTTCTAGAGAGGTTGACATATAAGAAATAAATTCTCATTGAGTGAAAAACCCTAGAAATGGACCTAGATTAAATATCATTTAAGAGTTTACCGTTCCAAAATTTGAAACAACCGACTCGAAAGCGGGAAATAAAACTTTTTGAAGCCTGACATCCCGATACTTTTGGATCTTAAAAATTGGACCTAAGGTCAAGGTTGAGGTCAACTCTGACCTAGGTCATGGTTGAGGTCATCCTTGACCTAGGTCAAAGTCAAGGTCAACCTTGACCCACAAGGTCATCCTTGACCTAGAAAGTCAAACTCTTAGTTTCTCAGGAAAAGTTGTCAGAAAGAGGCTGGAAATAGGAGGGAGAGAAGCATAATAGGGGGAAGAGAATTAGATCCAGTCAAATATCCATTCAAGGTGCTTTCCATGACCCCATACCACCTACTCAGAGGGCTAAACTAGTCCTAAATGGAAGTGCTTCCATTTTATGATGATAGATTTAGCCCCCACTTTAACAAGAGTATGGACTCGATGCAAACTCTTTGTAAAGGAGATCATAATGACAAGATAATCTCATTGAAATCAAAGGGACAAAGAAAATCTGAAGCCTCTAGGGACTCAAGTCTTCATCAACTCCAAGATCACAATAAGAGAGACATCTCTAGGAAAGAGAGAGAAGAGGGTGTGATTATCTCACCCAATGAGAACTTATGTCCCACTGTGAACCACACAAGGAAACATTGCAACTGGAAAGATGGAATTGAACCACCTAGTGAATGTGGCTACTCACTAGTCAACCCATCAAAGGTTCACTCTTAGGAATATCTTATTCCACAAGAAAAAAACCAAAAATAAAAGAGATCTAGTCTTAAGGACACCTCTGACCTTAAGGGATCAAAATTTTGAAATTGGAGGGATCAAGAGATCCTATGAAATAAAAACCCATGCTTTAAGGATTAGTTACTAATCCAAAAAGGGAGAGAAGTATCTTGAAAAATAAATGTATATTGAAAGTGCGTGTGTGCAACAAGTGAGCAGAGCATATGCCCCCATGTTAAAGTGATTGCTAACACTTTAACAAGAGCAATGGCTTGAACAGAAACATAAACAACTCCACTGATTACATTTCCACTACAAGATGCCCCCAAACAAAGACAAATCAAGGGAAATACCACATAAACATATAGAGAACACAAAAGAGATCTATTTGTCATGGAGTTAGTATGATCATAAGATAATATAATATGATATTATTTCAAATGAATTAAAATCATTCCCCAAAGAAAGTAGAACTACAATCACAATGGAGGAAATAACACATAAGAGTTACGAAGATGAATCTTTTTGGACCATGACATGGAGACCAAAAAGAATCAGTGCTACCACGTCGTGGATCCAAGCAGATTGCACAAGGAAATAGTTACGAATAATAGCATAGGTACAACATAACATGAAACAACATATAGAAGAATAGAGATACATATAGAGGAATAGCACAATAGGTTTGATTCCTGTATCACCTTGCACCAACAGAGCAACAAAGGTCATATAAAAGAATTTAACAAATATTTAGCAAACACATTATGGAAGAAGCATAGTATGAAAAACAAACACACAAAAGGCTACCATGAAGGGCAAGCTAATTAAGCATGCCGCCTACTCTCCCCATCTCGTTCTATATCATTTAGGGAAGGTGGATAACTCACAAGAGGGACTATATCCAACATAGTAGGAATGATAGCCAGTTCCAAACAAGGATCCTCTTGAGAATCATCATGTTCGATACTAGGTGTAATTATCAATTGTGATGAAATCATATTAGGTAAATCAATATCAATGTCAATAGTCTCATATTCATCATTAACATCATCAAGAGTATCTTCTTCATCTGGATTAATCAAAATAGGATCTAAGATACAAACATAATCATCATAATCACGCATTTTAATATCATTATTAGCAGTAACTTCTTGTAACACATCATGCATAGATTGTTCAAAAGAAGGTAAAGAAATTCAAATAATAGAAGTAAGGGCCTTAGCGTGAGAATGATGCTTCTTATGATGTTCATTAGTAGATCGATTGCATTTTGTCTTGTTTGAAATATGTTGATAACTAGGAGGAACAACCACCAGATCCTTCATAGGTTCTATAGGAGGATTAGTAGGATTATTAATGGATTGACAAGCAATAGTAGGAGCTTGATTAACATAACTAGAAGCTATAGATAGAGGAGGTATGGAAGGTGTAGGCAAAAGACCATGATCAAGATCCATCAACATGCTTAATTTGAGAATCTTGCGATGTTTATAGGCTTGATATGAGCGAAAAAGATTATCAGGTTGAGAAGGACATGAATTATTGAAGGCCAAAAGAAGCCAAGTGTAGCACAATCCCTGGGCCTAGAAGGTTGATATAAACTATGGTTAATCATCTTCACTTTATCATCATGAATGAATTTAAGGCATTTATGGATAGGAGAAGCAACAATATGCACGACATTCAACCAAGGAAAACCAAGCTTAACTTGAAATTGATTGGAAGTAGGAATAACAACAAAGGTAGTGTTCACAATTTTGCCACATAGTTCAATCGAAAAATTAATAGAACCAAATGATGGATATAGAAAACCATTACAAGTTTGAATCCACACATCATATGTATCATAAGAATCACGTTGTAAGTTTTTCATAAAAATATTTTCTTCAGTAATAACATTGACTAAGGATGTAGGATCAACTAGACAACCACGTGTAGGTATCTTAGAAATCCTAGCATGAATGTAAAGGGGACCATCAGGAGCTTTAATAGTCTCAGAATCATCAAAGGTAATCAAGAGTTCCCAAGGTCTTTTATTCTTAGGTTGTTTTCAAGATTTGGGTTGAGTCTTTTGTTTAGGCTTAGGTTGAGGTGGAACTTGAAGTTGAGGTTGAGTTTGAGGTAGCGGTAAAGATTCAAGTTGAGATGAATCTACATGGTTAACAGTATGATTGAGGTCATTTATCTTTGAATGAAAAACAATATCCATAGAAGATGGCTGAGAAATGGTATTAGTGTCATGTGTAGGTAAAGGATTCATATAGATTTGAAGGTTTTGATTAGGAGGAGAAATAGACTTTTTCCCACTACCATCAAAATTATCAACAGATAAGGCATTAGAATCAATCAAGACTTGAACCTTATGTTTTAAAGAATAACACTTCTCAGTATCATGGCCATTTTGACGATGGTATTGACAAAAAGCTTTAGGATCAAAAGATTTAGATGAAATCATTGTAGGCAAAAGAGGTCGAATAGGAGGTAAAGTAATCATATTAGTAGTTAATAAACTATTCATAATAGAATGTAAAGATTTAGAGAGAGGAGTAAATGTACAATTCAAATGAAAAATAGTGGATGCAGAAGTGGCATTGTGAGATGCAACAACAACTTGATCAACAACTGTATTCGCTTGTTTGTTTATCTTGACATAGTTGTTAGGATTTTGAAATTTGTTTGGATTAGGAGCAACATCACTCTTATCAACTAGAACAGGAGCCATTGGATTGTTTCTCTCAAATTGACTCACTTGTAATTGATAATGATGAAGCGTTGCAAAAAGTTGTTGAAAAAAGGTAAATTCAGTAAGTAGAATCTTATCTCTAATATCCTTTTGCAAATTTGAAATAAAAATATGTTGAATATCAATACCAGGAACAAGATAAGAAATCTAAGCATGTAAATGCTTAAATCTACCAATGAATTCAGTTAATGTTTCTTTAGTATTTTGTTTACAATGCATCAAATCAGTCAAAGACACTTGCAGACCAATGTTATTTTGAAACTGTTGAATAAAGGCATTGGCAAGTTTTGGAAAAGAGTCAATAGAATAAGGAGGCAAGGAACAAAACCATTGTAAGGCCTTATCACATAAGGTTCTAGCAAATAGCTTGGATAATATCCTATGGTCATGAGCATAGTCACTACAAAGGATTTAAAATGTTTTAACATGAGTAACAGGGTCTCCTTTTCCATTGTAATTCTCAAGATGAGGCATATCAACTTGTTGAGGAATAGGAGTACGAATGATTTCTAGGGATAGATGACTTCCCATGTCACATGTAGGAATGCTAAACTTGTTTTGAGTTAAGGAAGCAAGTTATTGTTGTAAAGATGACACAGTTTGAGCCAAACTAATGATTATTGAATCATTAGAGGAAATAGTAGGCACAACAACAATATAAACACTAGGTAAAGTGTAAGAAGCAGCAGGAATGGAAGACACAACTAGAGGAACACTTGGAACCACAGTTGGAAGAGGATTGGAATAAGTAAAAGGAATATTATGGTAAGAAGGTTGTGATGTAGGAAGGGATACAGGAGGAGCACTCATAGAAAGAGAGGGAACCATTGTAGTCACAAAAGAAGGGGTATAAGTAGGAATACTAGGTAAAGGAACCAAAGAAGGTTCGACACTAGTAATGGGAGGAATAAATCCTAGATCTTGAGCTTCTTGAGCTAAAGGTTTAACATTTGAATGCACAAGGTGAGGAATACCATGAAGAAGATTAACACCTTGATCATTATCATGAAGGACCTTCTTAAGAGCTTCTGTAGCTTGAATAGAATCTTGATTATGGTTTTCTTGAATAATCCAATTACCCATTTTATCAAGTTCGGTTGAGAGTTTTTGGACTTGTTTAGGAGGAAATCTTAAAGCATCATCCTCATCATGAGATGAGTGAGAAGATTTTTTCTCCATAGTAGGGTTACAATAATGAATAATCAAATTGTCATACAGGATCCTAAGGAAAGGAGAGGAAGATTCAGGATCAAAGGCACCCATGAATCTACGACTTCTTCTAACCAAAATGTTATAAGTAGGACTAGAGGTAGTAAAGCTCATATACCAATGCAACACAAATGAGCTAAACTAGGGAGACACAAAGCATGAATAAATGAATGTTTTTGTATTTTTATATGAGATGTAAACACATAAAAGAAATCTAATACATGCAAGATCTAACACCATAAAAGAAAGAGAGTAAGCTAGTCGGGTTCACCAAAATGTAGATAAAGAAATGGTGTTAATATAAAAATGTAAATATATAAGGAATATATGTAAAGGGGAAATATAAAATCCACCTCCAAAGTCAAATTCCCAAAGGAGAGATCCAAATTGATCAACCAAAAAGGTTAATGCACAAAAGAATCAATGTATGGAGAATATGAATAAAGGAGAAGACCTTATATTTTTTCTATGGAAATTATGAATTGAAATTTTGATTAAATTGAAGACAAATAATAACCTCAAAATAGGGGAAATCTGGAAAATGCTGATTTCTGATGTCCATGTACAGTTTCAGGAATTTTTGCAACCTGCTCCAGACTGGAAACACTGAAACAAAGAAAACCTAGAAATATTTTGTCGATATGAAGAAGGTTGACCTTAACCCAGAGTTGGGGTAAGATCTTACCTTGGGGTACAATCTTACCCCAAAACATTGACCTTGACCTGCACTACTCTGACGAAAATTCTGTTTACAGATCCTGAAAGTTTGTAGAAAAGGGTACTCAGATCTGCACTGATATTCACTGTTCTACACCTATATCTGAAAGAAAAAGGGTTTTTTTTGTTGGATGGGGGGTTTGCCTTGGTCAAATCTTGGTTTGGAATCAACCTTGAAATGTAATTGAAATTGCAATATAGATAAACAAAGAAAATGGAACTATTCACCTTGCTTATGTTGAAATCCTTGTGGAGGATTTGAATCCTTGAATCCACAAGTATGTATGCATCAAATGAATCTAGAATCAAATGTAAGATGTCTCAAATCAATTGCACTAGATCTTCAACACCAATCTTGAATGGATCTTGGACTAGGAAGAAGTTTGAATGGATGTGGATGAAGAAATCTTCAACAAGAGGGCTCCAAAGAGATTGAATCCTTCAATGGCTATCAATGGATCTCCTTGATGAGTACTTGAATGCTTGGATGAATGCTTAAATGCTTGAATAATTGAATGCTTGAATGCTTTCTTGATCACCAAAGTATGGATGTTTGTAGGTACTTATGAAGAATGGATGCTCGTGGATACTCATGAATAATGGATGTGAAAATGAGGGAGGAAGGCTTCCTTTTATACAAATCTAGGGCACAAACTTCTAGAGAGGCTGACATATAAGAAATAAATTCCCATTGAGTGAAAACCCCTAGAAATGGACCTAGATTAAATATCATTTAAGAGTTTACCATTCTGAAATTTGTAAAAGTCGACCCAGAAGCGGGAAATAAAACTTTCCGAAGCCTGACATCCTGAAACTTTCAGATCCTAAAAATTGGACCTGAAGTCAAGGTCGAGGTTAGCTCTGACCTAGGTTAGGGTCAAGGTCATCCTTGACCTAGGTCAAAGTCAAGGTTGACCTTGACCCAGAAAGTCAAACTCTTAGTTTCTCAGGAAAAGTTGTCAGAAAGAGGCTGGAAATAGGAGCGAGAGAAGAAGAACATGGGGGAGAGAATCAAATCCATTCAAATACCCATTCAAGGCTCTTGACATGACCCCATACCACCTACTCAGAGGGCTAAACTAGTCCTAAATGGAAGTGCTTCCATTTTTTGACGATACAATATAATAAAGATGTTTAATGTGTAAACTTCTTATGGGCTTATCCATCCCGTGTACATTTCTAAGAAGTGACAACTTCTTAGACAATAAATGCTTGTATTAGAGATTACAAGATGACAATATTGTAATGGAGATTCATTATTGTAGACTTTTATATGTCATTGCACATACCATAATAAGGTTATATGTAAGGGGAATGTAATGTTCTTGAATTACTATATCCTTGTATCATGATCTGAGGTGATATGAAAATCAGGTATCACAATCTAAGGTGATCCCTCATATCATGGTCTAAGGTGATATGAAAACTAGGGATCATGATCTAAGGTGATTCCTCATGTCACAATCTAAGGTGATATGAAAACTAGGTATCATGTGTTAGGTGATTCCTCATATCACGTGTTAGGTGATATGTAAAACTAGGTATCATGTGTTAGGTGATTTCTCATATCACATGTTAGGTGATAGGTAAAACTAGGTATCATGTGTTAGGTGATTCCTCATATCATGTGTTAGGTGATATGTAAAACTAGGTATCACATGCTAGGTGATTCCTCATATCACATGCTAGGTGATATGTAAAACTAGGTATCACGTGCTAGGTGATTCCTCATATCACTTGTTAGGTGATATGTAAAACTAGGTATCACGTGTTAGGTGATTCCTCATATCACATGTTAGGTGATATGTAAAATTGGGTATCACATGTTAGGTGATTCCTCATATCACATGCTAGGTGATATGTAAGATTGGGTATCACGTGTTAGGTGTTTCCTCATCTCATGAGTTATGTGATACTTATCATCATGTGTTATGTGATATATGCCTTCATGAGATATGTGAGACTTCTTATCACTAGAAATGTGATATATGATTTTATCTTCCCTAGCTAAGAGGGAGTGTTGATGTATGTAGCATCGGTTAGATAAATAAAATTGATTATATAATTATTATGAGAATTGATTTATTATATATACATATATAAATATATATATCAATATATTTAATAATTGATATTATTTTATATTAATACACACACACACACACATATGAAGTTAATCATTTATTTATTCTTATAATGACCATATAGTTAAATTAATAAATTAGATTAATGAATAGACATGTCCCATGAAGGGACATGTCTCTTCTTATCTTTACCATGTATATATTCAAGAGATCAATGCATTTGGAAAACACATACTTGTACAACAGTACTATTACATTTGCAGCGATCTTAAACTTAACAAGCATCATTTTATTATAATCTAAAGTAACAAACCAAAAAAAAAATCAATCATTTCAAAGCAAAATTGACAAAAAATGCAAACCTGATTGTTACTGTCCTGAAAATTTGCCAAATAGTGCAGTGAGACCTTCAAACAACTTGTAGTGCTGATTTCTAGGCCATTGGGAATATAATATATAGATATTCTCATAACATATATGGGTTATGGAAACCTAAAACCAACATTAACATTTCCTCATAACCCATACGAGTTTTTTTTAAATAGGAACCTAAGAAGAGAGAGAGAGAGAGAGAGAGAGAGAGAGAGAGAGAGAGAGAGAGAGAGAGAGAGGCACACATTTATATGTGTATAAAAATAAAGATATGCATATATACAAACATAGACATTTATTATATACATAAGTCTATACATAAATTTAGTGTATTCTTAATTTACTACCATGTGTTTTGATGTATTCATAACCTGTACATGTTCTATAAAACATAAATTGCATTTCTTTACATCTTCAAAACATGTACGGATTTGGAAAATTTTGAAATGTACTTTTTGCTTTTCAAAACCCAAGTGGGTTATAATGTACACAAAAACTCGTACGCATTTTAGGCTTGGAAAAAGGGTTAGTAAATGAGCCTAAGACTTGAAAGCCCATTTTCTCTCTATTTTAGTCTCTTTACACATATTTTCATCTTTCAACATGAATTCTTGATTTTATCATCATCAGGTTTACAAATGATTAAGAGGGTATCTCTGAAATTACCACCGTAATCTTACATATCTTCTCATCTTTCTAACCATATAAATTTTTTAATTTTTGGACAACATTAACACAGTGAAATTTAATTTTCTTTACCAATGTCTTAATAGGCCTCACAAACATATGTCTACCATTTTTTTAATAACTTTTGATCTACTCAACCAATTACAAAAAAAATACATATTACTATTCTACACTTGAATCTATACACTTTAAAAAAAAGAAGAGATCATTTTTTATTATTTTGATGCAAGTTATACTTAGCACACAAACAGGTACCAGATTTTTAGGATGCGGTTACTTCAAAAAATCATAAAAAAAAGTACTCAACAAAAAATTATGAAAAAATACACAATGTCTAAATCTGAGTCTTACCTACCATCCTACCAAACAATTTTTCAAAATATTAAATCTAACTATATCTTTTGTTGAGCACACAGAAACAACTATGTTATGTTTTTCTGAAAAATCAGGAACAATTTTTTTGCACGGAGGGTTTTACCCTCTTAATTTTATCCATTTAAAAAAAACTTTAGTAGTTTAGAAACTAGATTCAGAGCACTACAATTCTTATTCTTTACACATCTTCTAGTTTTGAGTGCAAGACCCTTAAATTTCTCTTTCAAGTTCAGGTTTACCGAATTTCAAAAAAAAGTGGCCACTTTTACCCTCTTTTTGCACACCATCTTGGTGCACTTACCCATATAAAATAATTTAGAGTAAATGTGTGAAGTGTCTTGGGAGCCAACTCATTTTTTAGTTGAAGTGCGTGAAAGACAAATTGAAGTATGATTATCTATCAATATTTATATGATATAACATTTTTGGTAATCATGTGTGTGATGATATGTTACATATGAGATGTGATAAAAGGGCCAAAGATTGCGATTGAAATCAAGTGTGAAGTGAAGAAGATTTGCTAGAGTGTAGAGTCTGATTACTGAAGTTTAAGGGAACTGAATTCATGCATATAAAAGATGGAATCGTAATATCAATATTTTTTTTCTTAATCTTCTTGGGTAGTGAGCCCTTAAAAAATGAACCTTATTAGGTAGTAAGTCTTGTAGTAAGCATATTATGTATTATACTATAACTAGTTATACTATATATTCAGAGTTAACAATTCCCGTGGTTTTTCCTTAATGGGTTTCCACAATAAACATATGGTGCCTCTTTGTGACTACTATTATGGATTCTATTTCTCTTTCCATTTCTTTACTAATTATATATTTCAATATGACACATGCTAGTTAAGTTGCTATAGATTTTCAAAGTAAAGAAATTATGATATTTTAGGGAGTACTATTTCAGCCCCCTCTCATCATTCTATCTGTTCAACATATTATTGATTTAGTTTTATTCCTAACATGAAGAAGTTATATCTATTGTGCAAAAGGTGTGGTTTATGTGAAAGTGTGTAAGTGATAATTAATGGATGAGTAGCATGATATCAATTGCAAACTTGTGCAAAATGTCTACTCAATTACTATGTCTGAATGTACTATGTAACAATGTTCCTAAGTTGACCAAATCAAGAAAAAACTAAGTATTTAGCTTTGAAGGTTTGCATTACATAGCTCTTATATATGTATGAGTCAAATATTAGATTATGGGATTGGTGTCTCTTGTATGTTGGTACCTACAAATGTAATTAGGTATTGGGTTCTCTAGTATACTAGTTCTTACTTCATTAGGCTAGATGTGGATAGTAGATCCAATCAACTATTTTCAATGTTGTATTTCCCTTTTTTGGTTTCCATATAGATTATATGTTCATTTGTGTGGATGTGTGTTCATATTCATCATTTGATAAGTTGCTTGATAATTAGGGAAATACTAGTAAATACTACTAATGATGATTTGGGTTTGTGATGCTTGGAGAAGTTATAAATGATAATTAACATTCAATCAATTTTAAATTGGCATATAATAATTACCCCCTCTCCGTGTGTGTGTTCTTAACACCAAAAACTAGGTATCATGAGTTATTGATGTATACTAAAAAAATGTCTCATAATTAGAAAAATGAAGAAAAATAATGGAAATAAAATCCTCTCCAAAAAGAGGTAAAAATGTGAAAGGACACAAGAAGACTCCCTAGGGAAAAATTCCTTCACCCCAAAAATTAATGAAAATAGAGGATAATTAGGCAATTCCAGATGTTTAGTAAATTAATTAAAGGATTGATAACCTACTAACTAAAGTCACCTATATCTCAAAGGCTTCATCCTTTGATGTAGCAATTGGGATCCATTGGGATCTATGCAACGTGAATGAAACTTTACTTGGTTATTACACCAAATAATTTTTGGTCTATAAAGTCCAATAGACCATACTTAATCATAATTTGTTGAAACCACAAAAGCTCTTATTTGGAAATAATTACACTTGATATTAAACCTTAGTGGATGATAATGCAATAACACTTTTATTTTTGCACGAATAGGCAATTAAAATAGAACCAAGGAAAAAATAAGCTTGGAAGTTGACTTTTGTGAGTTAACATGATCTACCTAATTTGAGTTAGTGAAAGATCCCATCTATGAAGCTCTTGGTGTGTATTGAATGCCAAAATCTATACAGTGGCTCAACTATACCTCAAAACATACTTAGCTACCTTCTAATGAATTTCATGAAGATCATGAAAAAAAGGGAGACAAGCCCAAAAATAAAGGTGATATCGAGATGTGTGTGTTTAATATAGGGGATTTACCACCACTTATCTATACAAAGTGGAATCAACACTAGGTGTGGTACAAGTGATAGTCAATGTGACACTTGACTAAGCTACTATAGTATGTAGCTTAAAATTTATAATACTAAAATGATGATGTAGATCAATGGCACAATTATATCAATGTATGGAGATATATGTTGTGATATAAAATTACATATTTCTAGACTAGGTCTAGAATTTTAATGACATAATAAAAATAACCTCAAAGTGTGGGACCTTTACAAGTAAGGTTGAATCTTTGGAGATCTAGACAACTCACTCATAAAGGGAGAGACAATGTTTTAATTAAAGAAAACTTATTTTTAAGTCATTATACACCATCTTTTCTAAGTTTTCACCAGTAGCCAATCTAAAACTCCTATTTTGTACAACCTGTACAGATTGGTATGGCTACCCGCACTTGGAAAATTTGGTTTTGGATCTTAACTTTCAAATTATTTTGGTTTCATGCATTTCATTAAGTTTTGAATAATTTATCACATTTTTACTATTAACTATCCCAACCCAAAACTAGGGTTTTCAACAAGAAAGAAAACTCAATTATAAGAGTTTCCTTTGTGGAAAAACTATGAAACTTGGTGAAAACCTTTATCCTAATTCTGACCACACTTCAAAGGAGAGGTTCTAATTTTTTTATTTTTGGAAGCTATACTTGATTGAGTGCTTCATTTTGCAAGGTGACAATCATAAAACCCTTGGTGAATGGAGGGTTTGATAAAATAATGCACTATTTTGAGTAAATGGACTGTTTGAAAAATTTTAGGCCATCAATGTGCATGAAGAGAGAGTTTGAGAAGCCAAATATTGTATATCATAGGTTAATTTTGGATGGTGTATAGCCTAGATATAATAATTGGCCCAACTTGGAATAAGATACTTAGTCTAATCATATTCTATTATGGGCTTGTAGAAGAAAAGGAAAGAAAAATAATGCAAAAAAGGAAGGGGAGGAGACGCACCAAGGTTAGATTATGGTCTTCCTACTAGAACAACATAATGAATTAATGGGAAAACCATAAGGACTTACATATAGTTATTTTCCTACTATATTGTATAGATATGTATGGAGGTTAAGGTTTGACAAGAAAATGAAAAGAATTAAAGGTTCAAAATAAGCCTTGGAAATATATTAAATATAACACATACATACGTACACATAGACACAGACACAAGATAATATGAATATAATTAGACATAGAGGTAAGAACAAATTACACAACACATCTCATAAAATAAAATATAAGAAGTCATTGTTAGCATTCATACAGAGGCATAAGACTGAATATGATTGCATATTTCATGAAATATAATGTCTACTAGAGAAACTAAGAAGGACCAAACCATTTACTATGATACATAGAATCCTATTTATCCTCTTTTATCATCTGAAAGACTACAACAATGGCCTCATGACATAACCCTAACATCTTGAACAAGAAGATGAAAACCAAGCCCTATTGACACAATATAATATGAAAATGATTAAAAATGCTAGATAGGACATGTATACTATCCAATTATGTGTTGACATTGATGATTCTAAGTTTATGTGCAAATTAGAAGGGAAGGTTGCCTACAAAATCTAGTCAGGGGAAACCTGAGGGATGTTTACAACATTTGATGAGTATAGGTCATGTTCTTCAAATTTAAATCTATAACAAGCATATTTAATGAAATTATACAACTTTGAAGGCTCAAGAAAATGGTGGTTAGATGGTAATGGACTTTAATGATGTTGATGTATTTTAGAAATGATCTCAAGATCAACTCCATGTATAGAAGGTTAGAAAATCGCCATTGGTTCAAGTTTGAATCTAGGTCATTGATCGTGATTGGACACAACAAGATCAATGATGATACATGTCTTAATTTTAATGATTATATCAAAGATTGTATATAATTTCAAAATCATCAACCAATCAAAAAAATTTGTATAGGGGTTAATGCACTATGCATCATTGATCAAGGTTCACATGGGTGAGCAGTCTTATTTTGAGTAGATTGAATATTTGTCATCATAATGCAATAGCTACATGTAATGGTTATGTAGTATCATGCAGACATATATTTGTTCCAAACTTTGAGCCTTACGATGACACAATACAAATAAGGGGTGGAAATTTGGTGTTAGCCTAGAGACATGTAGAATTCACAGTAGATCCAGAGTGATGAGGCCAATAATAAAATAAGACATAAAAAGATCAAGAGGGGTTAAGGGTTTTAGCTAGGGTAAAAAAAAACCTTCATGGCATTATCTAATATCCTTACCAACCTATTGTGCTTAGAGACATGAAAAGTGCACTAGGGTTAATGATTCCATTGGCTAGGATTGGAATAACTTCACTAGATTCAACCTATAAAGACAAAATGCATTGGCCTCCTTGAAACTAATGATGATATATGGACCACTCTAGATGGCATCAAATTTCCTTCCTACCTTCTAGTTTTGTTTGTATCCCATTTTAGTACCAAATCTCCTTTTTTGAAAATCCTTGTTGATGTGCTTTCTAGTGAGAATTTTTTCTAACCTATTCTTAGTGAATTTCAAGGGTCTACATGGCCTTGGTCTTTACCTCTTCTAATTTTATTATCTTAGCTAAGCTTATTGTCATGGCATCATTTTATGCCAAATCTAGCTGATGTGTTAATTCAAGAGATGTCAACTAGCTATAATGAAAGTTTGTTTCCTTTCCATAGACTAGCATGAATGGAAAGTTTCCAATAGCTCTCTTGGGGGTAATGAACTATTAGCCCAAAGGGTTGTCTTTAATTTTCTATGTTAATGTTTTTAAATTTTTTTCTACGATCCTCATAATTATTTTGATGAGGTTCTTGTTGGGAGACTCAATTAAGCTATTACCTTTTTGAGGAGGTTTCTAGTATATGTCATGATTAACTATCTAATCATTGATTTGGGCACTAACAAATTCTTTGGTATTCTTAGAGATGATAGTGGCGGGAACACTCAAATTGGTCAGAATTCCATTAAGAAATTCTAGAATCTAATTATTATTAGTATTTTTCAATGTTACTACCTCTATCTATCTAGTGAAATAATTTGTGGCTTCTAAGATCCATTTGTGACAAGCACTAGATGGTGAATTTATCTTACCAATAAAGTCCAATCCTCACTATGTAAATGATTCATCTATATGGGTGGAGTGAAGAGGAATAAAAACTAACTTTTGATTTCTAAAGAAAAAAGCACACTTCTTGCAAATTTATATCCACTTGCGAGTGTTATTGAACAATATTGGCCTATAATAACAAGATCTCATTATTTTAATTGCAATGTTCCTTGCAAAGAAATGACTATATGAGGGGCCATCGTGAAATTCTTTAGACATTCTACCACCCTAATTTTGATTATTACATCTCAATAATACTCTATTGGAGTCTCTTCTAAAAATTATACCAACCATTAAGACATAGGGAGGGACTATGAAATATATTCTTTTGGTCCTATCTTGACCTAAAGGATATTTATCCTCATACATGAAGGTAATCATATTCATTCACCCAGATATTATGAGTATCAATATTAGTTGATTGATTTTCTTATAGCACAAGGATAATCACTTTAGGAGTTTAAAAGTTGATTAAAGTTTCTCACACTATCCCTTGCCTCTCACAAGCTTGGTGATCTTAATTTATATGTCATATTCCTTTCCTTTGATGGTCCATCTATCTTTCTTCTCATTTATATCCTTTCTCAAAATGGAATCTTTAGTGCTAGCATTTGGAACCATTAGTTAGATCCTATTATTTGATGCCATATGTACAATGTATTACCAAGCATCAAAGTTCTTCTTAACAAAGATGGTATAGTGTAGGTCTTAGGAAAGCATCCATGCCATTGCTTTGTGTGATTATAAAAATATTTAATAGTTACATGCCAAAATTTAGCTCCTATATTTGACTATTAAGTTTTCCACAAGTGTGATTTCACCCATATTATATAGATTTTCTCTAAACCTAAAGCAAAATTGACTAGAGTCATAAAATTTATTCTTTAATATAAATACATATTGCACTAATATATTTATATTTGAATTGAGTCTTAATTTCCACATTTCATCAAGATCTACCTCCTTCAAAATATTTGTTTAAAGTCACATATTGATATAGGAAAAATAGATATTGAATGAGTACAAAAGTTATTAAAGAAAATTTTAGTCATTGACTTGCAATTAAAAGTATTATAAGAAAAAAAATTATTCAATCTAAAAATCTATTCCAATATGAAGAATACCACCTAAGATACTATGCTTCTTTGTACTATTTTCATTAACATTTCTATAAAAGTTTCAAGATGCCATTTCTTATAGTTCACCCCAATGAACATGTTCTAGGAAGATAATGATTAACTCTCCATTATCATATTTGAATATCATTAAATGAGAACTTTTGGTAATAGCTTAATGTAATTTATATTCATTCTAAAATACTTGACCTAATATTATAAGATTTAAATAAATTGTAACATTAGAAGTATTAGTAACTCATGTATCTTCAATACCTTGAATTTTAATAATAAATAAGTCATATATATCTTTAACACTTTAATTTGTTAACATTTTACCCTTACACACTTTCTAAACTCTAGCTCTTTCCAACCATTTTGCTATTAATAACGATTATAAATATATAATTATAATACCTTATAAGAAACCTTTGTTTCACAATTAATCTTCTAAAAAAAGATTTATAATGAATTATAAAACAATCATACCAGCCTCTATAAACTAGTTGAGAAAAACAAAAGGCTTTATCGGGGTGCCTCGGTTCAATTTGTAAAGATTGCATCCTTACAAAAACAAACATAAATCAGAAACAACAATTTTTCCTTTAAAACATACAATCTTTTCGCTTAAAAAGATCTCTGCATTTCAGTACAAGCTTTAAAGAATAAAAAAAAGATCAGAGATACAGTATGCTACATTATATATTTCAGCAAAAGCTTTCAAGAATAACAAAATGATTACAGATTTATACTAAACAGTTGTAAACTGCGATAAGCTAAAAGTCAGGGTAAGATCGGACCAGCTACATTCAATTCCCCTCTCTGCAATCCCTTTCTCCATCTAATGGGCTTATAACAGATGAGTATTTCACTCTTTAAAATTAAACGTAGATGAGGAATTGCAGAATCTGAATCAATACTGAAAATGGCGACAGATCATGATCAGGCCTGCAGAAGCCTGTAATCAATATGATCTGATAATAATCTCAAGAATATTGTTTTTAGTGTATTTTGCAGTTCAATAAGAACTATATCTGTTCTTCGAATTTCATGATTAAAATGAATCTAAGCCCACATCATTTTATCTTCTGATATGATGGCATTTGAGGACATGAATTTCATATAATATGAAGATAAGATGGTACAGAGAGTCTTCCAATAATAAGAGCTATGAATCGTATCCCTGGAAGATTGTATGATAAAGTTGTAACAGTAGTTCTCCATTACTACAGCCTGAAATCAAAATAATGTATAATTAGTATTAGCTAGTATAGCTTTTTTTAATGGACATTCTAATCATACTTCATGATCTATTATCAAAATGAGATAACAAGAAAAGAAATAGAGAAAAGAAAACATTCTAAAAAAACATTAGAAAAATAAACATACATTGATCAGAATACAGGTAAAATCAGATTAATAAATCTTATTAATATTAGCTAGTATAATGTTTTTCTTTATTGACATTCAAATGACCGCATTTCATAATCCATCATCAAAATAAGATAACCAGAAAAGAAAAATAGAAACTAAAACATAAATTTACTTGTGAAACATTGACCAAACATACATTGATCAGAATATAGATCAAACCTGATAAAAAGTTTCCTAATTAATAGACTAAACTTATCGCATACTTGCTTACATTTCTCATGATTCTGTACTACCTGGAACCTGATACAGTTTCATACATTCAGAGAATTCTCCCACGTAGTGACCCACAAATACATTCAGTCTCTAGAGAAAACAACCATAGACCATATTCTCAAAACTCCGCTACAGTTCTCCCTATTTATGTCTATAATCTCACCTGCACATTAGCTGCATTTCCAGATTCACTAAATATTGATATTTGTATACCTTTGACTAAGCTGGTTTCTGAAAGTCTAGATCCTTTGTAGAAACAAGAAATCCCAACATTCTGCAATTTGACTTTCATTAAAAAATGTTATGGACAACACAACATCATTATGAATACCATGTTTTCTTGACTTCTAAATGGACAATTATCTGTTCACTTTTTTCAATGCAAGAGTTGACAAATACATGAAATGCAGACTGCAGGGCCTGTGCTTTTGAATTGGATTTTCACACTTTGTATTTTTATCTATGTTTGCAACTGTTGAAAGCTTCAAAAGCAACCAATCTAATAAGATTCCGATTCACCCATGGTGAGTATATGTTACTCAAGGTGTGGAAAATCATGATTATATGAAGCGTGTGTATCACTTCATTTTGTACATCTGCTTTTCCTATGAACATTACATGAGAAAGTAAAGTGGTAGGGAATATATGAAAATCAGTGGTTGCCATGTGATGGCATATGTTCCAATGTACTAAAGTTGCAGCAAGTTTTTGTACTAAACAAAGTCATGTAAAGTTTACCGTGTTTCATTTTATAATATGTATTCGTCTTTTCTCAGCTAACTCTCCACTGTGATTAGATTAGGCTGAACTACATGTACTTCTATATGCCATGCCTCTGGTATACCTTTTAAAGCTATTTTGTTTGTTCAGGCCTAGTATACTTTTTAGGTGTTTATAGGATTATCTTTATAGTCTAGATCATCATCCACTTCAAAGATTGCTTTTGAAAATAGAGATTAATAGCAGGGAAAAGCCGAGTCAGGTATGAAATGGCCATGCATCCATGTTAGTTGCATGACTTTTTAAAAGTTACTTTTATAGATTTCTCCACTTTAGGTACAACACTTGCTTTAGGTAGCACTGCACATTCTCAGATACAGATCAAAATGACATTTAGGTTCAATTGAAATGCCCAAGTCAAATTATATCAGCAAACCAAAGAAGTATGATTGTTTTTTCTACCTTAATTTACAGGAGAAATGACGTTTAGGTTTGTTGAATTTGTCCTTGCCAAATGGTACTTACAAATCAAAGAAGATTGATTTTTTTGAAGTGTGTGAGTGGGTGTTTTATTTCTTTCAAATACTTGTATCTCCATTGGGATTATTGTTTATTTTTTTTACAATTATTTATTGATTTTTTTGAAGTGTGTGATTGGGTGTTTTATTTCTTTCAAACATTTGTATTTCTATTGGGATTATTGTTTTTTACAATTATTTAAATTTCAGATAGGAAGGGTTTGAGGTCTTAATTTGTAGAAGTCTACTTATCTTATAAATAAAAGAAAAATAAATTTATATTATACATGTATAATTTAGGATAATCAAATAAGATGTCATTATATACAAGTAATGATAAATTCAAATTAAATATGTAATAATACATTTAAATTAATAAAAGATAATTATGCACTAAAACTTGATAATTTAATGTTAGTTCAAAATATAAAATGGAATAGGATATTTATTTGTATGTCTAATGATGAATAGATCTAATGTGATGGAGAAAAACAAAATGAGTCTTCAGTCTATCTTCTATCATGCTAGTAGAAATAAAGATAATTGCTAGCTGAATTTTACAATCAACAATCATAAGAAGGAAAAATAGAGGAAATAGGATTAGGAATTATGCTTATATTGAAAGTGGTAATGCCTCACCTAACACAGTGACCATGTGATGACATATCATACTAGACACTTTGATGTTGTGGTACACAATAATTCTTTGTCTTAACATGGCGATGAGTCTCTATGTAGGCAATTGCAACTTCTTGCAATTTCAACATAGGAGTGCTAGGGATTAAATATTGCCTCTATTTATTTATTGGGTAAAAAAATTAGATGAGAGAAAAAATAGTACATAAAAATTAAATGTAAGGTAAAGATAAGCATGTAAGCATATGAGTCATGTAAAGTAGTAACTACAATAAATGCAACATTTGATAGATAGGTAAAACATGCAGATGTATAAAGAATGAAAACTATTTAGATTCCAGAGATAACATCAAGATCTATTAAGGTTTCTCCTGACATTGACAAATAAAAAGTTGTGATTCATCCTTTGATGGTAAAAAAGACCCATGTAGGTACATATGGCACTAGACCTCTAGTGGTAGAATGGGTCTAAGAATGTGATCTCAAGGTACTGTGAAGAGGATCATGTGATTGAGTAACCAACAATAACATAGGAATTGAGTGGCGAGGGAATTGTGCTCCCACTAAAAAAATAAATTCTAGAAGCACAGTAATGCAATGTAGGAAAAAATAGAAAGGAAAAGATGTGCAAGGAAGAAAGGTGTGTAGAAACAATTTCCTATATGAATATTGAAGGGAGTGACTTATAGACAACTTAAAATATGATCCAAAATTATTATAGAAAGTAGATAAATATAATTTTAAAGAGATAATTTTTTTATACCATAACATATTGATTTACATGGGGAAACCCCTTTCAAGAGAAAACCCTACACTTCAAAGCTTGCAACATGTATTATTAAAACTGAAAGAGGTTTACTTAATACATTTCCAATACAAGTTTTTACATAATTTTATTTTACCAAAAGTATATTTTGAAGAATTTTGGTGGCATTCCAAGATGAACTTGCAAATTATCATACTATAGACAATAAAAATCATCCAAGACCCACGACAACACTTTTTGTTAACATTTCCTTTACATTGATCAAATAATATTTATCGTTCGTTTGTCATGTCCTTTCTCTTAATTAAAATTTTTCAACTATTTAATTAATAACCAATTATGTCTTCTCATCTAATAGTTCTTTGTTGATTTGTCCTAAATCAATCATTTTGTTTCTTTGACTAAATAATTATGTAAAGTTTTTCATCTCTCTCCTTCACATTTAATCATCCTAATTTGTCCCTAAAAATTAAAAAATTCTATTATCTTTCCATTTCCTCTCTAGTTAACATTTCCACTTACTAATTTTCTTTTCTAAAACTAATTCTTCCTAATTTTATTTTCCACTTTACTTCTCTCCATTTCCTTTTATCACTTTCCCATTTGTCTCCACTTGACTCCTCCTCTCATGTGATCTTGGTAGTTGATTGTCTTGAGTTTCGAATTGATATTCTACCCCCATTAAACTTGAATTTGGCTATAAATTGCTATCAACCTGTCCATTTCTACTAACTACAAGTCTTTGATCTTTTGATCCTATCATATCATTGCCATTTTAGATTTCAATTGTGAATTTACACTAAATTTTTGAGAGAAACATTAGAGAAGTACTTGAAGAAAAATAGAGGAGGCTTGTCAAATGAAATACTTTTGGTTTGCATGGGTTTTCATGTTTTGCATTTCCATTTGATTTTATCTATTGATTAGATTAGGATTTTTTTGCACGAGATTAGGATCTTTGTGGTGATCTACATATTCCATGTGTTTTCTACCTAATTTTTATCTATAGATTTGGTGTACTTGACACAAAACACTCAAATGGATAAATATTAAATAGTTTTCTATAGATACAGGTACTAGCATCTCAATCATCTTATGGTGCAATTAATTAATTTTTTTGTACATATATAGGAATGTTGAGTGCAACTGTACTGAATACTAACATACTTGCAGGATTTTGCAATGTAATTATTCTAATGTTTTTAATGCACTTGCAAGAATTTTAGAATAATTATTTTGATTATATGATAATCTAGCTTTCTTGCAGGGAATTGATCATTATTCTATTTGAAAATGCACTAGATTAGAGATTGTATTTCTGTTCTATTTTAATTAAGCAAATATGCAAATCTCATTTAGATTGAATGGGGTAATCTGTTGGGTGATTGTCCAAGTAACCTGATGAAGTAGCCACTTTCAATCAACAAGGTCTTGGATTAGTGGCCAATAAACAAGATCCATCCAAGGAGATAAATGGTTGAGATCCTCTACACTTTAGGCTCTATAAATCCCGGGTGGGCCCCCCTTAATAATATCCTTTGGATTTAGCAACTACTTGATAGATGTTGTTTGAGCAGATGGTTCTCAATGAAAATTGTAAGAATTTGCCTAAGGAAAAGAATAAAATGACAAGATCTAGAAGCTCAAGAGATAGCATAAGAGAGACAAGATGATATGATCAAATGAATAATAATGGTTGAGATCCTCTATACTTTAGGCTCTATAAATCCTGGGTGGGCCCCCCTTAATAATATCCTTTGGATTTAGAAACTACTTGATGTATGTTGTTCGAGCAGATGGTTCTCAATGAAAATTGTACAAATTTGCCTAAGGAAAAGAATAAAATGACAAGATCTAGAAGCTCAAGAGATAGCACAAGAGAGATAAGATGATATGATCAAATGAATAATTCAATAATGATCAATAGTCAAAATAGAATGCATAAATACAAATTAGGAGTACCTGAATATATAGGCAATACGATAAGACTACATGATAAGGAGATGATAAGGTATCAACCACACTAGGTGGAATCACATGTCGACCAAAGGTGGATCATACTCTATTGTACATCAAAGTATGTGCAACAATGAGAGGATGCTAATGTGATAAGAGCACTAAAGGTGGATCTCACACAAAAAGAGGTATGAGATGACAACTATCACCATGTAAAGTGGAATTTATCCTAACCATGTGCTAAAATGAAATACAAACTCCTAGGTGTCTCAATGACAACTAATATGCAAATGTATTATCCCAAGTAAACTTAAGTAAAGTGTAATTAGTAAATACTTAATTACAATAACAAATCCCCTTAAGTGCAACTTATGGGAATGCACTAAAGCTCACAATACTAGATGATAGTGCAAGATGGGTCCCGACTACTAGGCCATGTTAGGTACCCATGTACAAAATGAAAGAGCAATGCAATGTAATCTCTCATAAAGAAGAAAAAGAGGGAAAACCTCATGGGAGAAACCATCCCCCCAAAAGAGAGATGAAAAATAAGATACATGGATGGATGGAGTAATCAATACCCCCCATTATGACATACATCATATAAATACAATAGAGAAGTATGAGAAGGATAAAACCCCATATGAGGAAAAAGTCCCCCCATAAGAGAGAAGTAGTAGTAGAAGAGAGACATGGTATCCCCCCCTTAATGTAGAATGATCATCAGTGATAAATGCTCCAAGATGAATGTAGAAGTTGGTCCATGAATGTCAAACAACGTCCCTCCCCTTAGGAAGAAACAAAGCCATAGGTTTATATGAGATGTCTCCCCAATCTTTAGGAAGAAACCTCAAGATGAATGATGTCTATGAAAACTTCTCAACTATCCCTGTGTCAATACTGAAGGATGCCCCTTCCAAAATTATTGAAAATAATGAGTTAGGATCAAACAAGGATGGATGTAGAACATGTCCCAAAGAACTAAGTGTCTTCTCTAATGATAAAGAGACCTCTTGCAACTACTATACATAAGGATCCCCAATCAAATCAACCTCGAAAGACTGATCATGTAGAGAATGGACATGAGGGTCAAAGTGTTCCCTTGCAACAAATGAAGAAGCATCTTCCCCATCAAAGAAAAGATTTCTATCATCAATGATGTCTCACATATCTGCAATGTAGGATTCCACAAACAAATCTGCAATGTCTATTAAGTAGTCATCCCCTGATGTTGTAACTAGAAGAAAAGGTGTACCCTGTTGTGCTGAATCATATGGACCTATCACTATAGCAATGTATGCATGTGGAATGTGTTGATGTTGTGACCTTGTCCTATGACTATCTGAAGGATCCCCCACAATTGAACCTACTAAATCAAGAGTCTTTCTAACCCAATGAGGTTTAGTGGAAGATGATGATGAAGGAATATCATCAACCTTAAGTTGACCAAGGAAATGTGAAATCTTGCGTATAGGTGTTGAGGTAGATGAACCATCTGAATCACTACCACTACTGTCACTATCAGTTTCCACAATTTCTGAAGTATGGAGAGGAGTAGAGGATAAGCTAGGTGAACTATCCTCAAATTGAACATTACTCTCAATGAAAATCTCATGAGTCTTGGTATCTATAAGTCTATATGCCTTAACACTTTCTTTATATCCAATGAATGTACAAGGCCTTGGTGGAGGTGGCTTTCATTTATGTGAAGAGATGTTTTCCCATGCTGGACAACTAAATACTCTAAAGTGTTTCACAACTGATTTTCTTCTACACCATACCTCAAAAGGAGTACTTCCATCTAAGGCATTATGAGGAGATCTATTAAGGATGTGATTGACATAACTTATAGATTCTACCAAAAGTGATGGATCAAGAGACTTGGCCTCAATCATGCAACTTTCCATTTTTGTAAGAGTTCTAATCTTCATTTTTGCAACTCTTGTCTATTGTGGACTGAATGCAATTGGATTCTGAAGATCAATACCCTCAAGTTCACAAAAGTCTCTAAGTTTTGAGTTCGCATATCCTCTTTCATTGTCTACAAAAAGAACCTTGATGGATTTACTTGATTGATTCTCGACATGAATCTTGAAGTTTAGAAACTTATCAAACACTTCATTCTTGTGACCAAGAAAGTAGACCCATGTCTAGCGGGAAGAGTCATCAATGAAAGTGAGGAAATAGAGACCCTTGTTAAGTGATGCCACTGGAAAGGGGCCTACTAGTACACTATGAACCAAGTAAAGAACAACTAATGCTCTCCAAGACTTTCCTTTTTCAAACTTCTCTTCAAGATGCATATCCATTGAACAAGTTGAACATTCACCCTTGGAAAAGATGAGAGTATGTAGACCTTTGACCATATTCTTTGAGCTAAGTTGATGAAGATTGTGGTAATCAAGATGTCTGAATCGGTCATGCCATAATTTACTTTGTGATGGAGTATGTGTCAACAAAGCATATGAAGGATACTTAGGCACAAAGTGGGAGAAAGAATAGAGCCTCGTGTCATGATTAGCTTTCCCCACTGCAGCCAATGAATCATCCTTAAGATTTCGCACCATGACTGAATCATGAAGGAACTCAACTTTATTTCCACATCCATAGTTAGTAATTTGGTAAATTGAAAGGAGATTGGTGCTAAGGTTGGGAACATAGAGAACATCCTTGAACTCTCCATTTTATATCTCAACTGGTCCTTTCCCTTAAACTTCCACTTGTGTATCATTCCCTATAAAGATGTGAGGTACCTTAGATGGCTCCAATGAAGAAAGTTTCCCATTTAAAGCATCCATATGATGTGTGGCACCCGAGTCAAGAATCCAATCCTCTAAAGAACTTGGACTTTCCATAAATGATTTCCCTTTTCCCTTTGAAGTGGATGGAGATGAATCCTTGGAAGCATTTGGCACATTGATTTTGTTCTTCTTAAGTAAGTTTTCCATCTCATCTTTTCTCTTAGTCTTGCAATGATTCTCATCATGATTTGATTTCTCGGAATATGCACAAAATAGTTTATCCTTCTTGTTGTTGTTTCCCTTCTTGTTGAAAGAAGAATTGCCTTGTTGTGAGGAGGAAGATTGCTTGTCTCTGATTGTGATTTTGGCTTCCACTTCTTGTTGTTGTTGTTGAAACTTTTTCCACCTTGAATTCTTTGGTTCTCATTATTATCCACCAATGTCATAGACTTTGAAGACTTGAGAAGTCCCATATCCATCAACTTTGACTGTTCCAATATCAAAATTTCTGCAAATGCATCAAATGAAGGCTTAGTGAAGGCACTTCCCATGGTCAACTTGTGAGTATTGTAACTCGATACAAAAGTTGCATATTCTGAAGGTAGCCTCTTTAAGATGTGATGAATTAACCATTCATTCTTCATGGGATTACCACAATCCTTAAGTAGTGTTCTCAACTCATTGGCTTTGTTGACATAGTCTTGAATTGTGTCAAACTTCCTAGGATCCAAGTCAAGTAGATCATCCTCGATTGTGAATCCCTTTTCCTCACCCACCTTACCATACAAGTCTTCAAGTTTGTCCTAAGCACCCATGGAATCCTTAAAGATAGAAATGTGGAAGAAGACATCTTCATGAACCCAATGCCTTATAATTCATAAAGCCATATTGTCTTTGATTTATTAATCATATTTTTCATTATCATCCACATTAGGACCAATAGGCTCTTTAATTTTACCATTTATATAAAGATTTAAACCCTTTTCCATTAGTTTACTCCATACTTTATCTTTCTATGTAGCATAGTTGTGTGAAGTTAACAATGGACATTTAGGTGAACCCATGATGCAAAACTAAAAGACAACAAGAGAGAGAGAGAGAGGCACAAGAACATAAGACACCCCCAAAATTCACTCAATCAAAGAACCCCCCCCAAAAAAAATAAATAAAAAAAAAATAAAAAAAATGATGCTTTGGCACTTTATATGTAGTGCGTGTACAATTGCCACTTGCCAAAATGGGCCAAGGTGGACTTTGGATTTTTCTATTTACAACCACCTCAATGAGGCCAAAGAAGACTCAAATCAATATTGTTCAGAATCAAATCAAAATCTAAGCATTACAATGATCATACAAGGCCAAAAAGGACCTAGATCTGAAAGTGATATGTTTTCCCATATAAGGCTACAATCTGATAGAAAATCTAGAAAGTACTCAAAAAATTATACACTTAAAAAAAATGGCACCTGAAAATGTGTTCGTATGAGCCTGAATGGAGCCTATGCAGTTGCAAAAATAGGGATCATACAGGTACAGTCACCAAAATCTACATTTTCTATCAAATTCATGCACAAAAACTAGGAAATAACACCACCATTGGAAAATTTAGGAAATTCTACCCAAAAAAAAATAAATTGCACTCAATTTGGAGTCTCGATGGCCAAGTTATGGCCTCCCAAAGTCAGACATTTTCCATCTATGCTTCCATGTGTTGGTTTTCTATTGAGTCTCGCCTGATGTGTGTCATCCACATGGACAAAGGGCTGACTGGGGTGTCCAAGCTAGTCGTGCTTACATGGTGAGATGAGCCACCAGTGGAGGTGGTGGGCTAGGTGGCATGGAGGGGGTAGGGGATGTGGGATATTTATCCCACATTCACCCGGCTTGTGGTTGCGTCTCAATTTATGTTACCGAGTGCTCACATTTAATTTAAAGAGCTAGGTTTGGGTTAGTAGCTAGTGAACTCGTGCTCCTACTTGCAGGGGTCTGAGCTTGGCTCACTGATTGCGTGATTTTTGAGTTAGAAGTGAGCTCGGTGATTTAAGTCACCTTGTGTCAGGTCTAGTCTGGTTTGGGTGATGCGAGCCCAAAAAATTTTGAAATCATGTACCAGTTTAGACCCACATGCATACGGTGGGTTAAATTCTATTGCTTAAAAGAAAATCCCAGTGAAAGGTAGAATAGAGAATCTTGTGGGTATCCCTTCATGTTCTGACGATTGATTGGTCTGTTGATTGTCATGCCTTGTCACCTACAGATTACGAAATGGTCTGACAATAACCATGGGTTGGGACCTTGAAAATAACCCTATTTTTTTGTGAGAAAAATGAAATAATACTAGATTCAGAAAAAAGTCTATTTTTTTTAATTTTTGTTTTTCGAAAATCCATACCATACCATAGATCAGATTGCTCAAGTTTGATTTGCAAATTTTTTTTGCCTCAAATTTGACTTTTGCCTAAGGTAGGCAAGTTTATAGTCAAAACTTATGAAAACAGCCACCCAAACACAATGGTGAGGTTAGATCTTACTCTCGATGCTCCCACAAGCTACTGCACCTCTAGATCTGAATCATGGCCCTCCAAAAGTTGAAGCAAAGAGTCCTCCAATGGCTATATAATGAGATTTTCTATGGATTTGATACCATGTAAGAATTTGCCTAAGGAAAAGAATAAAATGCCAAGATCTAGAAGCTCAAGAGATAGCACAAGAGAGACAAGATGATATGATCAAATGAATAATTCAATAATGATTAATAATCAAAATAGAATGCATAAATACAAAGTAGGAGTGCCTGAATATATAGGCAATGCGATAAGACTACATGATATGATGATGATAAGCTATCAACCACACTAGGTGGAATCACATATCCACCAAAGGTGGATCATCCTCCATTGTACATCAAAGTATGTGCAACATGTACAAAAATGAGAGGATGATAATGTGACAAGAGCACTAAAGGTGGATCTCACACACAAAGAGGTATGAGATGACAACTATCACCATGTAAAGTGGAATTTCTCCTAACCATGTGCTAAAATGAAATGAAAACTCCTAGGTGTCTCAATGACAACTAATATGCAAATGCATTATCCTAAGTAAACTTAAGTAAAGTGTAATTAGTAAATACTTAATTACACCAACAAAAATATACCAAGGAAAGCACATTTAATCGTTGAATTTGACTCTATTTTTGGTGTTTAAGAATGATTTGGTAGATTGAGAACATGGGTCTAATCTAAACTACTCTTAATCCTATTCTTACAAGTAGGTAATGAAAAGAATTCTTGAGACTGAGATTTGGTTCCTTCTAGAGTTTGCACAACCAATTACACTAAACCAATGCCTTCTCCATTGGGCAGAGTTAAGATGAAATAACAAGAATACAAAACCAGTGACCAATAAATCACCATTGCCTTACATTGTTGATCATGAAATCATTATTTTAGGTTACAAAAATGAGGCATGTTATAGACATACATGTTACATTCCTATTTATTTAGACATAATACATTATCCTCAATAATTGACTAAAAGCATATTTAACTTGTCGCTTGGGTAAAAGCCATCAACCAAATGTGTACTAAAATAAATGTGTAAAAAAAACCATCATAACCCTTTACTATTCTGGTTAAAATAAATAATGTGCATATTCAAGGAGACATTACAGTTCATGACATTAATATTGACTACAAATTGATTTGAATAATATTCTTATAAAATAAAATTACATCATTTGATCTGTAACTTTAAAAACAACATGAGATCTAGGAAAAGCTTGTAAAAAATTCACATATCTAAAACTAGGACTGGAATCCCTACTAGAGCCAGAAAAATACTAGAACTCTTGGATTGACCATAATTGAAATGATTTTTGAACCACTAGCAATAGCCTTGTGTTGATGATTTGTAGCTAATTCAGTCAGATCAATCACAATTGATTAAATTAATAATGCAACTATATATATAATTGTATATATATATATATATATATATAATTGTGTATATATATATATATATATATATATATTACAAGTAGTGGTTGCCGTTGCACCAAAAGATCGACTTGTTAATGCCCGATACAACCACTAGACTTATAGAAGACATAGGAGGCTGTTAAACCATGTCGCAAATCTCGAGGGGAGCGCTGACCATTTTGCCAACAATCTCCCCCTCAGCATTACTCGAGGGGATTTGAACTTGTGACCAAGCTCTGATACCACTTGTTACAAGTAGTGGTTGCCATTGCACCAAAAGATCGACTTGTTAATGCCCGATACAACCACTAGACTTATAGAAGACACAAGAGGCTACTAAACCATGTTGCGAATCCCGAGGGGAACGCTGACCATTTTGCCAACTATATATATATATATATTTATTATTAACATATTTAATCTTTTCCATGTATCAAATACTGATTTATATCAGTTAACATAAATACTGAATAAGCTCTTTTTTATGACTGACGTTCATACTGATCGAGTATCAGTTATGATACATACCAATTTGTATACCGATATGTATTGGTTTGTTTAAACATGACTTATATATTGGTATGTATCAGTCTATTTAACAAGTTCATCAGTTTGGGTAATCATTGTTGTTATCAGTGTTTAAAGAGACATTGTGGGGAGGTATGCTGATAGAGAGACATGTCTCCACACATGGAGACATGTCTATCTATCAACATGGCTCCCCACACACATATATACCCTTCTCTTAATCAAATGATGACAAGTATATAACACACTGCAATACAAGTCTCATTCACTCATTCAATTTAGTTCTCATAAATATTTTGATTATTAATATATATATATATATATATATATATATATATATATATATATATATATATTGAGAATTTATTATTTAGAAATTGGATTTTGAAAGGAAAATTTAAGCCATCTAATGTGATCTCTAAAAACTAACATGGTATTAGAGCCAGGTTCCTTCTATAAAGCCTAACCGATTGAAGCAAGATCTGATTAGATTGAAGGAAGAGAAAGATCATATTTAAAAAAAAATCTATATATTCCTTTTGAAAATATTATACTTCAAAATGGTGAATGGAATCAGACTTGAAGACAAACTTGAAGGTGCTTCAAATTTTGAATCTTGGAAACTATGAATGACACTAATGCTAAGAAAGAATGGGTTCAAACCAATTGTAGAAAATCCTCCTAAATCTAATGCTCGAATGATGAGAAGAGCCAATGGGAAAAGGAAAATACCAAAGAAATGGACCTATTGTCACCAAGCTAGAATCTGCATATGAAATGTTCAAAGCTCTGAAAAACATGTATGAGATCAACAACACTAGCAAGATTCTTTCTCTTAAAAATCAACTCTCTAATATTAAAATTGTTAGGGTTTGACATATTCGAAACAATATAATAATAGACAGTTATATGTAGAAATAAAAGAAGAAAGCAATCTGAACAGAGATAACACACATATTTAATGTGGTTCACCCAAAAACTGGGTTACGTCCACCTAACAGCTTCTCCTTTCTTATTATCCAACAAAATAGTATATCCATATTACAATGCATTATGCATCTTAGCCGCTTATAATAGCATTTTAGGGCAACCTCTAAAAATGGCCATTTTAGGGTTTTACATTTTTTCTCATTTTTTATTTCCTGAAAAAATGCCTAAAATTTTTAGCGCTGCGCGCCGACCGAAGGTGAGGGGCTAGTGCCCCTCACCTCTGGTAACTACATGAGAGGTTGCCACAATATCAACACCCACTACATGATCAATCACCACAATATCAAAAATCTCCCACTTGAAGACTGATCAGGCTCCACACCAGAACAATCTCCCACTTGGAGGCTTAATCCAGACGACAATGTAGTATGTGCAACTCCCGTTGGATAAAAGACTTGGCTATGTATTAACTCCATGATCATTAGTCAAGAATCCTAATAGAAGCTGAGAAAGAAACCAAATTCTCCTTAGGGACTACCTTCGCGAACATGTCTGCAGGATTATCACTTGTGTGAATCTTCTCAAGTCATAATTGGCTATTCTCCAAAATAGATCTTATAAAATGGTACCTAAGCTGTATGTGCTTTGTCCTTGAATGAAAAGAAGAATTATTTGCAAGATGAATGACACTCTGGCTATCACTGTACAATAGGCAATCTTCTTGCTTCTGACCCAATTCCTCCAGAAAACATTGTAACCAAATCATCTCCTTGCTAGCCTTCGTAGCAGCTACATACTTAGCTTTAGTGGTTGAAAGTGCATTAACCTTCTGCAATCTAGAAATCCAACTGACTGTAGTACCCCCTACAGTGAAAACATACCTTGTAGTACTCCTCCTTGTATCAATATCTCCTACCAGATCAGAGTCAACAAATCCACTCAGAGTAGAACTAGATCATGTGAAACATAATGCCTTTGTAGTAGTACCTCTCAAATATCAAAGATTCCATTTGATAGCGTTCCAATGTTCCATACTCAGATTGCTCATATACCTGCTGACAACTCCCACTGCATGAGCAATATTTGGCCATGTGCATACTATTGCATACATTAGACTGCCAACAACTGATGAATATGGGATGTTAGACAATTTATCTACCTCTTCCCGTGCCTTTGGGCACATTTCCTTAGTCAATTTGAAATGACTAGCCAAATGTGTACTGACTACTTTTGCATCATGCATATTAAATCTTTTCAACACCTTCTTTATATACTCACTTTGGGACAAATTCAAGGTTCTATTTTTCCTATCCCATGTAATCCTCATACCAAGGATTTGCTTAGCATCACCCAAATCCTTCATAGAAAATGACCTTGATAATTTCTGTTTAAGGTCATTTATTTGTTGCATATTAGACCAAGCATGTCATCAACTTAGAGTAATAGGATAATGTAAGTCCCATTATCCAATCTCTTAAAATATACATAGTGATCAGAATGACATCTTTGGTAACCTTTTTTAGCCATGAAACTATCAAATTTTAAATACCATTGTTAGGGTGCCTGCTTTAGGCCATATAGACTCTTCCTTAACCTGCACACCAAATTCTCCTTACCCTTGACCTCATATCCCTCTGGC
This sequence comes from Chamaecyparis obtusa, assembly GCA_027943335.1. Taxonomy (NCBI): domain Eukaryota; kingdom Viridiplantae; phylum Streptophyta; class Pinopsida; order Cupressales; family Cupressaceae; genus Chamaecyparis; species Chamaecyparis obtusa. The sequence goes on along the minus strand of BSBK01000863.1, from coordinate 806,496 downwards.
TGCTGCATGTAAATTTCCTCCTCCAGATCTCCATGGAGAAAGGCTATTTTTGACATCTAGTTGTTCAAGATGCAAGTCATCTTTAGCCACAAGACTTAGTATAATTCTAATTGAAGTCATTTTTACAATAGGGGAGAATATTTCATCAAAATCTATACCCTTTTTCTGTGCAAAACCTTTTACCACAAGTCTGGCCTTATACCTTTTCTTTCCTCCATCTTCCTCCTTTAGTCTATAAACCCATTTGTTAGGCAAGGCTCTTTTTCCTTCAGGTAAAGGGACTAAGTCCCAAGTCTTATTTTTCAACAAAGAGTCCATCTCCTCTTTCATGCCCAACTTCCACTGTTGTTTGGCATCCACTTGCATTGCTTCTTCATATTCTTCTGGTTCACCAGAATCAGTCAACAAAATAGAATACAAAGAAGGATAAAACCTTTCAGGAGGTCTACTTGACCTTGTAGAACATCAAACACTTACATGAGTTTGTGGGATAACCTGTTGTTCTTGAGCACCAGGTATCAGTGGCATTTCATTTTCAAGAATCTCATCCAACACCACATATTCTTGATTGACCTATTCATGCTTCTTTTCTTGCAACTGTTCTTTATACATGACCTTCTCATTGAATATAACATCTCTACTTCTAATTATTTTAAGAAGTTTAAAATCCCATAACCGATAACCATAGTCATCTACTCCATATCCAATGAAGGTACATTTTAGAGATTTAGCATCAAGCTTAGTCCTATTTTCTTTATCAACATGGACAAAGGCTTCACAACCAAAGGTTTTTAGAAATGAATAATTTACCTTTTTACCAGTCCATGCTTCCTCTAGAATACCACCATCCAAAGGAGCTAAAGGTCCTCTGTTTATCAGATAGACAATAATGTTTATAGCATCTGCCCAAAAATGAAGGGGTAGTCCAGCATACAATCTCATGCTCCTTGCATGTTCCATGATTGTCCTTTTCATTCTTTTTGATACACCATTTTCTTGTGGGGTTCCTTGAACTATCTTCTACCTTCTAATTCCATTGATAGAACAATAATCTTCAAAGGCTATGCTGCAATACTCACCTCCATTATTAGATCTGAGAAACTTCAACTTCTTTCCCGTCTCATTCTTAACCAAAGCTTTCCATTTCTTAAATGTTTAAAAAACATCAGATTTTTGTTTCAAAAAATATATCCATGTTTTTCTAGTTGAATCATCTATAAAAATAACATAATAATGAGAGCCAGCAAGAGATGATACCTAAGCCGGTCCCCATACATCTGAATGCACTAGCTCTAACTTCTCACTCTTCTTTTCTTTCCCAACTCTCAGAAATCTAACTCTTTTCTATTTACCGTAAACACAATTTTCACAGAACTCTAAACCAATATTTTTCAGTCTTGGCAACATATATTTAGAGTGAAGGATTTTTATCCCTTTCTCACTCATGTGCCCAAGCCTATGGTGCCACATTTTTGAATATGTTCTTGCAACATCTATATTAGTTTTCCTTGCATTAATATTATTAGTAGCAGCTAAGGTCGAATAAGTGTTACCAATACACAGATATAATGTGCCTACCTTTGCACCTTTAGCTACTACTAATGAACCCTTAGTGAATTTCCAAACATTGTCTGTAAACATGACTATGCAGCCTTCACTACCTAGTTGTCCTGAAGAAATTAAATTTCTTCTTAAATTAGGAACATGCCTTACCTCCTGCAGTATCCAGTCATTTCCAATTGGTAACTTGATCTTTATCTTTCCCTTTCTGACAATAGGACAGGGCTCATCATCACCCAAATATACCTGTCCAAAATCACCTTGAACATAATCTTGAAAATATTTTCTATGGGGTGTAGCATGGAATGAAGCCCCAAAATCTATTACCCAGGAATCATTAACATTATCCAAACATAAGATTAAAGCATCTTGTAAAGTATTACTTGCAACATTAGCTTCCTTACTGTCATCTTCATTTCTGTCTCCTTGTTCATTTTTTTGAGCCCAACAGTCTTTCTTCAGGTGACCACGCTTTCCATAGTACCAACAATCTTTCTTTCTTTTAGATTGAGAGTGCCCTTTCTTTGACTTCCCTCGTGACTTATCATTCGAAGGGCCTTTTCCTCTTTCCCTTGCTCTTCCTTTGTTCTCTACATTTAGAGAGGAACCTAATGAGGTTGAAGTTTCACCTGTGCTTTTTTGTCGCATTTCCTCACTTAGGATAACACCAACAACATCATCAAATTTCAAAGTATTTAAACCAGAGACAGTATTACTTACAACCATAACCAAGCTATTCCATCTTTCTGGCAAAGAGCATAAAATTAAGAGAGCTCTAACCTCATCATCAAAAGAAATATTTACCAATGACAATTGACTAGTAACTATATTAAACTCATTTAAATGATTCGATACAGATCCTCCCTCACCCATTTTCGTATTAAATAAATGCTTCATAAGAAATACCTTATTCAAAGCTGAGGGTTTCTCATATAACTGAGCCAATGTCTGCATCAGATCTATGGTCATTTTTGCCTTTGATATGTTGAATGTTACAGACAGTGCAAGACACAAACGAATAGATCCCAGTGCCTTTCTATCCAAAATATCCCAATCTTCCTCTGACTGTGCAACCAATTTCTTTGTCTTTCCTTCTAATGGCCACCACAGATCCTTTTGATATGGATAATCCTCCATTTGCATTTTCCTTAACTAAAAATTTTGGCCGTTGAATTTTTTGACCTTGAATTTGGAATCCTCCATTGCTCCCACTCAAATCTGAAAGTCCTGCCAATCTGCAGCACAAAACCTTGCTCTGATACCAATTTTTAGGGTTTGACATATCTGGAACAATATAATAATAAATAGTTATATGCAGAAATAAAAGAAGAAAGCAATCTAAACATAGATAACACACAAATCTAACATGGTTCACCCAAAACCTGGGCTACGTCCACCTACACAACTTCTCCTTTCTTATTATCTAGCAAAATAGTATATCCACATCATAATGCATTATGCATCTCAGCTGCTTATAATAGCATTTTAGGGAAACCTCTAAAAATGGCCATTTTAGGGTTTTACATTTTTTTTCATTTTCTATTTCCTAAAAAAACACCTAAAATTTTCAGCGTTGCACGTCGATCAGAGGTTCGGGGCTAGCACCCGTCACCTCCAGTAACTACATGAGAGGTTGCCACAATATCAACACCCACTACATGATCAGTAGCCACAATATCAATAATCTCCCACTTGGAGACTGATCAAGCTCCACACCAGAAAAAAATGAATAAAGGAGAGACCATCACCTCATACTTTATGAGGATAATAGAATTAAGAAACCAACTCTCAACAATTAGTCACATCTATGATAATAAACATTTGACTATGGTAACTTTAAATGGACTCCCGATGTCATGGGAAAACTTCAGACAAGGAATCAATGCTTGCTCCAAACTTCCCAAATTCAATCGACTAAAAGCTTACTGCATTCAAGAAGAGTAATGTAATATCTAGAGGAATCAGTATAGAATCCACAAATGAAGATATTTAAATTCTCACTGTTAAATTGAAAAGGAAAAAGGGCAAGAACTTAAGTGGTAAACAATCATTCAAGAAATATAGAGACCTTTCTACAATACAATGTTATAGATGTGACAAGTATGGTCACACTACATTCAAATGCCCCAACAAACTTAAACTTCAAGCTTCCTTTGCTAAGGTTAGTAACTTAGATTTGTATTCAAAGAAGCTTGTATTCTAAAGAACTTCAAGATACCTTGTGATTAAGAGGGAGTTCGCTGATAAAGATGGAACAATTCTGAGGTAAACTTGATATGATTGTAAAATTTATTATTGTACTAATGTTATTTTTACTATATGGGCCCTATGTAAATTATGAGGAAGTGAAGACTTCCAAATGATTATCACTTGTATTTTTTAAAGTTATTGAAAGGTGACGATCTTACATTAATTTGATTTTCTATCATGATAGACATCTTATGATGGCTGAAATAGATCATGATAGATGATATAAATGTTCCTATGGTAAGTGCACATTACCTATGGATATTTGTTGAGTACTTGGTGGACATCATGAGACTTGATGTTGGTTGTCCATTACTCTGAGCACTTGGTGAATATCATGCGACTTGATATTCTGTAGGCCAATGCTCCCGATATCATGAGATTATATCTTTATAAAATTTTGAGTGCTTGGTGGACATCATGAGACTTGATGTTGGTAGGCCATTACTCTGAGCACTTGGTGAATATCAAGTGACTTAAAATTCTACAGGCCAATGCTCTTGATATCATGAGATGATATCTTTATAAACTTTTGAGTACTTGGTGGACATCATGAGACTTGATGTTGGTAGGTCATTACTCTGAGCTGTTGATGAATATCATGCAACTTGATATTCTGTGGCCAATACTCCCAAATATCATGAGCTGTTATTTCTTAAGAATCTTTGAGTTATAATGAATATCATGAGACTTGATATTTACGGTCAGACCATATCTCTGATATCATGATGATGTGATACCATAATAAACTTTCAAAATTAACTTTGTGTTGCTCTCTTGGATTGACCTATTTATCCTCCCTAGCTAAGAGGGAGTGTTGATGATTTGTAGCTTCAGTCGGATCAATCACAATTGATTATATATATATATATATATATATAGTTATTATTAACATATTTAATCTTTCCCATGTATCAAATACCAATTTATATCGGTTAACATAAATAGTGATTAAACTCTTTTTTATGACTGATGTTCATACCGATCGAGCATTGGTTATGATACATACCGATATGTATCGATTTGTTTAAACATGACTTATATACCGATATGTATCGGTCTATTTAACAAGTTCATCGGTTTGAGTAATCACTATTGTTATCGACGTTTAAAGAGACATTGTGGAGGAGACATGCTGATAAAGAAACATGTTTCCACATGTACCTACCTACCTACCTACCTATCCATCCATCCATCCATCCATCCATCCATTTAAGCCATATAATCTGATCTCTAAAAACTAACACCTTGAAACTCCCTTTAATAGATCAAGGGAGCAAAACAAGCTTCAAGCTATAGAACAAGGGAGCAAAACAAGCTTCAAGCTATTGTCTAAAATTAGATCTCATGGTGCTTGACATATCAAAAGACAAAAAGGTTTTTGAGCTGCTGATAAAGGACCAAAGATTCTCTTCACCGTCTGCAGGTGGTAGCTGTTGTTGATGACTTGGATTCTTCTTGTCTGCATAAGTCTTCTAATCAAGTTGAAGGAAATATGATAACCTTGTAGACATATTAAGACACCATGACAGAGCAGTTTGTTTTGGCTTTTCAAAAGATATGCATTTAATGCTAAAATCATTGCATCCTTATTTCAATAAGTATTTTGGCATAGTAGGAATCGACCTCTGAAACAAGATCAGATTTCTTTCAAACTCCTTCAAAGCCAAAATAGCAAAATTTTCAAAAATCCAAAAACTGGCAGGAAGTAGTTGTCGTTATTCAACTCTAAACATTTGAGATTTTAACAACTATTATGCTGGTTTAATTGATAACCAATAGGATTAAACCATATCGTCTTTTTAGCTTTGAGAATAAACATGATGGTTGGCTAACCATCGCATGCTAAAGTACAGATAAACTGAGTGGGCATCTTTGTCTAATCATGCAATCACACATGAATCTCAATCGTAGATCTTGTCTTGAATCATCAAGGTTTATTGCCCATTGAATAGTTGGCCATCATCACTGCAGAGATAACCTTTTAAGTACCTTCTCCTTAGTTGCACAATCACATTTGAATCTACATCATCAACATATCAGAGATGATCACACTTTATGTTCAAAGCTTTACGTTATATCCATGGAGTCCACTAGCCCATCGGTTCAATTGAGACACATGGCATGCTGTCATTCGCTTGACCCAGATGACATGACATCATTATGGGGCTATAAGGATTAAAGAGGACCAAGCTCACCTGTTGAGTCTGAGGAACCTTGGAATGCATCAAGACCATACACATTTCATCTTCACAAATAATGTACGGCTCCGGAGTTAGCATTGACAAGCATGTTCACCTAATCGGGCAGCTGCGTGAAGATCTGAGCCGTTAATGTGAGCAGAGAAGATCAAGCTTTAAATTCTATGAGACCTATTGATTAGCTATTGCGGAGGTAGATAAAGATGCGGATTTAGGTTAATTTCACAATAGTGCATGAATATGAGTCATCGATCTCCCTTTACCTACACAATAGATATATTAGTGTAAAAGCGTGGAAGGCTATTAAGAGAGATCAAGCAAGTTGTTTGATTACAGAAACTATGCAAATATGAACAAATCAAGACCATCCATGTATAGTGAAATTTGAGGGATTTAGATGTAAATACTAGGGTCATTCCCCAACTGGAACAACGAGTTTACATGTGAAGGGGCTGGTCATTTGAAATGACTAAAATGCCTTTAGTTGGTAACTGCTAACATGAAGACCTGGTCTATAGCGAGTCAAACGGTTGGCGACTCACTAAACTATGGAACAGATGATAGTGACGAGTATGAAGGTTCAATGATTGCCTAATTGGTCAACTATGAAGGTGTCCGTACATAAGGTTTAGCAATTAAGAAAACTGACAAAGCTAACTAAGGGGGCATGGTCACCATGACATTTTAAAAGGCTTAATTAGTGACTTAAACCAAGAACTTGGTATAGTCAATCAAGAATGATGATAGAGCTCAGAATGCACAATGAACAAACACTCAGGGTTTAGGGTTCTTAAACAAGGTTTGTGATTGTAAACCTTTGAAAATATTCATGACACTAAGAGATTAAGATAAAAAATTAGGACTTTCAATAGTAGCTCTATTTGGAGATGATTGACTAAACCAAGAAATGTGAGAATCTAGAACACTGGGAATGCAAACCAGGAGCTAGAATGAAAATAAAACCTTGAAGGCTTATATATGTGTTGTCCCATTTTTGGCACCCATAATTGAAAAATAGTCTAAATTAAATTGCGTCAATATTAAAAATCCCTTGCCTTAGTCATTTTCACAACAATCGGGATTTCATGATTTAGGCGTCAATCAAGAACGGTTGTTGGAAATTGAGTGTCTAGCTGGAGCTGTCTTTGTTTTGATTTGTGTTCGTTGAGTTAGTCTTTTGGTCATAAAATTCAAGTCAAAAGTCCTTTGTCTCTTTCAAGAAGCAAGCATCGGGCCTGCCAGTCACTTCCAGAAACATCATCGAAACCCGAGGCTATAGATGGAACCAAAGAAAAAATAAGGAAATCAGATATGCCTTAAAGAATGTCATTCAAAGAAAAATGAATTTCTAGAACCATCATCAGAGTTCGGGCATCTAAGTGGAAACAAGTCAAGTGGTAGAAGAATTCATCAAAAAGAAGTGCAGAAGAAGACTTAACTTCCGGAATAGTTGTCAGGTTTTGAAAGATGGAAAAGAACTAAGAGGAACCTAGGGAAAGACCAAGAAAAAGAAAAATTCAAGTTGTCAGGTTGAAGGTCGAGTTTCAGAAGACTATTTGAAATCCGAAGGAAGATCTAGAGATCACTTGATTGAAAGATAAAAGTTTGGAGACAGAAGAAATTGCGAAAACTAAAGTCTGTAGGAAGTGTTGCTAGAACCCGACACTGCACTTAGAACTAATCATAAACGAATGAAGGCTCTCATTCTCATAAAGTGAAAAGGCAGAGAAAGTTAGAGGATCTTGAAAAAGCTTTGGGTTCTGAAACTCGTAGCAGAAGTTTTAAACAAAAGGAAGTAACTCTTTGAACATGAAGAAAGAAAAGGGTGAAAAGACATATGACTTCCAGAAGCCTTATTAGAGACCGGCGCCATGATAAGAATTAAAATTAAAGTGACAAGTTCAAAACTAAGATGTATCCCAGTTTCTGGAGTGGAAGGACATTAAATGCTAATGCAACTGATATTAATGGAGCGACTTGTTGGTTATTAAAAAAATAATTTTTATGCCATTTGAACATCCTCTGAAGATTACTTTGAGATTTGAAGTGCAAAGAAGACATTGAAGCTAGGACATCATCAAAATTCAATCTGTAGTTACACAAGGTGAAAACCAAGTAAGTTAATCAGCTTCATGATATTGTTCCACCTATAAATTGAAATTTGAGATGTGTTTCCATATCTAGGAATCAAAATGAAGTATAGGCATCTAGGGTATTATCATTTGAATGAGATAGAAAGTTCTTTATGTGAAATTGATGATACAAAATTGGGTCAGGTAAATTTAGATGAATTATGGGGACGGATTAACAACTCAAATAGACATCTAGTCACAAAACGGCTAGCACAAAGTGGTTTATTGCAAGAAGATGGTTCCATGTAGTAGTTCAGTGTGCCAAGTTGATTATTGAATGCATAAATCGTGCTATAACCCAGAAACCTGACAAATTAAGAAGCAAAACTAGGAGGTTCTTATCGCTCTTAACAAGGAAATGATTCAAAACTCCTTTTGATTGCCTATTAGAGAAGAGTATGCCCATTATAATTTTGCCTCATCACAGTTGTAATTTAGTGAGAAGAAAACATATTATAGGAGTGTGATGGTCGCATAATGGTTTCAATCGAGGAGGGTAGGTCAATCGAAGCTTCCCAAAAATATTATAGGGACTAATCTTAAATGAGAAATCGTAGATATCATTGTGCTATTACACAAATTAAGGGTATATGTGGACACAATATACCTTGAGTGGATGTTCTTCTTTGTATAAACAATCTATTTTGAGTGCCCTTATATCGATTGGGTAGAAATAATTAGTGATCGTATCCATTCAATAATGAATTTTTTCCCTCTCAACAATTTCTTTTACATGTCATCATATATCATTTATGCCCTACCTTGCACACAATACTGGCCAGGCTTGGAACATGTGGAAGAATTTAACAATGATATCCAAATCTATGACTTCCACCCTAGCTTATAATTGCACAAGATCTATGCCAGTTTCAGAGATAAAATGATACATTTACCATGAAATTTGCTCAAAAATTGCAGGGATGTCCTTAGTGGAGATTGTCCCCTGAAGCTACTGTGGTGATCTTGGAATACGATAGCTATTTCATACAGTTTCTGTTAGAGTAATAAAGTGTTTTCTTATTAATTAAATCATATTTAATTTATTTACTAAGTCACTTATTAGCTCTTTCTACTTAAGCTAAACTTTAGGCATATAATAATTAATTAATTTATTAATCATTATTGTGCAACCTAGGTTTTGCCCTTTTAGGGTTTCAGATCTCTTTTTATAAAGATTGATCTCTCATCTTGTTTTCATAACTTTTGATAACTTTGTAATAGAGAATACCATATTGTAATTGAAAACATTCATTTTATTGAATTTGAAACTTTTTTTTTCCACATCAAGAGTGTCTCCTCTTTCATGGATCCATGCGTTCAAGTCTCTTTAGCTTCTTGCTTCTCTATTTTTCTATGACAAGTGTTTGCGTGCAGGTGTTCTTGGGTGCTGTGGGTTATTTATTCATCAACTCCAACATGGTATCAGAGCTTCAGATCTATTTGCTCTTGTTCTCTTTCTGAGAGATTCAATTGTGTTCGTCAGATCTACATTTTTAGAGGGTTTTTTGTTGGATATGGGGGTAACTCTCTTTCTCATCATATTGGCCTCAAACAGACCTCATGGTTGCATTCAAAGCACCCAAGTACCCCTAAATCCATATAAAGTTTGTCCATTTTCAACAAAATTAGAATCTGTGGAAAATTATTTTTGCAACTGGCCCTGACATGGATCCCAAGGAAGACCCTATTTTTTGGAGTATTTTTGGCTCAAATGGACTTCACTATTGAGCTCACAGCATCCAAGAACCCTTGTTTTTATATAAAATTCATCCGATCTGGACAACGTTGTAGGGAGACACGATTTGTTTTTGTGTGGCAAATCATATGACTTGGGCACACAATCTCAGGCACATTTTCTTTTCTCACCCCGCTAGCGGCCCTGCTAGTGGAACCACCATGGCCTCCACTGTATTTTTTGCTGCGGTTACCACTAGCATGACCATTGCGGCTAACTGCATGGTTACCGCTGGGCCCATCAGATCCATCCCTAGTCAAATGGTGAGAGGGAGTTAACCCCCACCGACTAGGAGCCAACTGCACCAACCCGTGACCACTAGAGCATGGTCACATGCAGGGGACCAGCCCCCAAAGCCTCAGCCCTCAGCGCCAGCCCCCTGGTCATGTGGTGACCAGGGGCCAAATTTTTTAGTCGCAAGGGCTAATTGTGTTTTTGTGGTGATGGTCATATGTACGTCAAGTTTAGGCCCTTGAAGTGTTGATGTCAGCACTACGTCAACACATTCGGACACCTTTTTGGGCCCTCCGGAGCACTCGTTGGTTTTTTCTCATAACTTGAGCATACGGTGTCGAAATTGGGAAAATGAGATATCATCAGAAAGCTCTTTCAGAGCTTTATCTAGATATGGTGGTTTGAATTTTTATTTTTTCTTCTTTAATTGTGTTGTTTTTTGTCAAAGTCAGAGGTTCAATTTTTCTCTCTAGGAGCTCTATCTTGCGCATCCAGACTCCGTTTAGGGAAAATGATATATAGTTGGAAAGCTTGTTTTGAGACCTTTCTAGTGTTGTGAGTCATTTTAAATTTTTTTAATCTAGGTATATTTTATTCAGTTTCTTACATTTTTTTAATCTGGTGGATATCTTGGATGTTTCAGGTCCTGGAATCTCTTCCCCTTGAGGGATGTCTTGTCTTTGGATTTTCTTTTGTTTTAGAAGCCTTCAATCTTCTTTGAGAAGTGTATACTTCACCTTTGTAACATTAGTTTATGCACATGCACTGGGATAAAGTGTCATTCTATTGCATGTATGAGATCTTACACATGTTCGTGCTCTATGTACTCACACTCAATTATAAAGTGCCATATGGGGTTTGATGTTTTCCTTTGTTTTCCATCTACTTTTTTCATGTGAGTGTTCCTCCAATGACATTAGCCTCATGTATCTCTATTCGTATTTGTACTCTCTACACCTTCAATGTTTACGGTTCTTCTTCATCATGCAGTTCATATTGGATGATTTTTTCACTGTACCTATCATTACTCCCTTGTCATTATTATGGGGGGTTTCTACTGTTGGTTCTTCTGCTTCCTTGGTTTGATAGTGTGAGCTATGTATTCAATAGTTGATTCTATGTACTAGGTGAATGTAGTGGCTGAGTACCTATGGATTCTGGTGAGATGGATCATTTACCATAGGGACACTCTTCTCTTTCCTATTTTTGGAAGCACTCTTCCAGCTTTGATTGATAAAATCTTCATAATTTTGGTGTTTTTATGCCATCTGTATCTTCGAGTTTAGGTGTTTTCCTTTATTTGCCTCCTGATTTGAATAGTTCCATTTGTGGGCACTTGTGCAGATTACAATATTCTATATCTTTGACTTCATTTGTTTGCCTTTGTTTGCCTCCTGATTCGAGTAGTGTCATTTGAGGGCACTAATGCCGATTATAGTCTTCTCTACCTGGTCATATTTTAGTGGAGGATCTTCAGATCATAATTTACTTCTTGATAGAATTTTCAGCTTCTTTCTTTAGTGATGTTCTACATGTTCATCCTTGATCCTATTTTTTGGAACATCCCTAGTTTTGGAGGCTTCTTTAGTCCTTCAGACTAGTCTTCGTCTCTTTTTAGAGTAGAGTTTTTCCCTTGTGGTTTTCTCTATTTCTCCTCTTTTATAGAGACTCTCTTTTGTACTTGGGTACCTGATCAGGCCTTTTGTTGCTGGGACCCATTTTTTTTTCAGTAGTTCTTTCTAGGTTTTTAGCTTCTCCCAAAGTTCATCTTAAGGGGGGTGTTAGAGTAATAAAGTGTTTTCTTATTAATTAAATCATGTTTGATTTAATTACTAAGTCACTTATTATCTCTTTCTACTTAAGCTAAACTACAGGCATATAATAATAAATTTCTTTATTAATTATTATTGTGCAACCTAGGTTTTACCCTTTTAGGGTTTCCAATCTCCTTTTATAAGGATTGATCTCTCCTCTTGTTTTCATAAATTTTGATAACTTTGTAATAGAGAATAACAAATTGTAATTGAGAAAATTCATTTGATTGAATTTGAAACTTTTTTTTTGCACACCAAGAATATCTCCTCTTTCATGGATCAATGAGTTCAGGTCTCTTTAGCTACTTGCTTCTCCCTCTTTCTATGACAAGTGTTTGTGTGCAGTTGCTCTTGGGAGTTGTGGGTTGTTTATTCATCAACTCCAACAGTTTCCAATATTCACATATATTAGAGTGGGTGCTTTTGATTTTCCTTACAAGTTCCCAAGGTATGCTAATGATAAAATTATCATGATAGAGTTGTGTAGGAAAATTTTTGAACTCAACAAAAGGTGTGTGAAAAAGCACAAGGATGGCATTCCTTTTCCTATTTCAATAGAACTGTATTCATTATCTTCCAATTCAAATGCAATTAATATTACCAAGGATACTATAAAATATTTGATGGGTGCTTACAATGTCTTAAGACCACATTTAAATTCAAGCAACTATGTGCAAGATAATTTGCAACTGGGTTCTATCTACCACCGTGAGGCTACTTTTGAGGATTGCTGGTTGAATCATAATATGAATTTAAAATGAGGAAGAGATCTTGGTCCAAGCTAACCATTGTTCAGATACAAGAATATAGGTTTCCATTGGATGTGAAAGGGGTAATGGAGGATGGATATGACTTGCTAGATCTTCTATATTATGCAAGAATTCAAAATACTCCATTAAAGCCAATTAATTGGGATATCCTAGAACTAGATGAAATTGATATAAGGACTGCTATGGTTTTGAAAATAACCAAGATTTGGATAGAAAACAATAAAGGTGGAAAGAAAGGGGATACATAATCACAAAATTCCACATCCCCTACACAAAATACCCCTACCTCTAAAGCACAAACGACCCCTATTTCTGTCATTCCTATGTTGGTTTCATCAAATGTTGTAGGAGGAGGAGACAAGCCACCACCATAGAAGGAAAATGGCATAAAACCAACTTTTGGATCTAGTTATTTACCTCAAATAGACCTAACTAAAGAGGATAAAGTTGAAAAGTAGAATTCTGTGAGGCCCTACCTTGAGCCCTTCAAAACATTTCTTTTTATCCTTATGATGGACTTAGTATCCGATACTCTATTTTGATGCATTATGGATGTATACTCTACATGAAAGGGATGTGATCACTTTGGTTTGTGGTGCACCTTATTTTATGATGTTTTTCCATACTCATGATGATGACTTTATGATGCATTATGATTTTATTATGGTTAATTAACATAAATGAATATTATGATTATGTAATTGAGTATATGCTTATGTAAATTAGTTAGGAGAATGACAATTAAATTTAATTATGATGAGATGTGATCTTATTGTAAATTAAATGTTAATTACCTATGCATTTAATTTAATGTGGAAAAATACAATGGAAAGGTGTGGATTATTCTATTGAGTTGAGTATGAATTGGTTATGTGGTGATGTTAATTAAATTCCAAATGACTCTGTGATATTATTTTCATGTATCTTATATGCATGTGATTATTGGACTATTGATACTTGATTTGAATTGTGCGCAAAAATGACTATGGAAATTATTTGGAGAACTAGGACCAAACATATTTGTGATAGTAAAGCCAAGGTTGTGTCTATTGAAGAGACAATACTTTGTATGTAATGTGCTTTATTTTGTAAATGTGAATGCTTGCATGTTTGGTCAATTGTAATTGGTATTTTTTTCAATTATGTAATTTCCTAAATGGACACGCCATGTGTATCTTTGTGTTGTGCATTTTTGTGGTGTCACTTGACACTTGTAATGTGTATATGTAGCAATGACATATCCATTTGAGGAGGAATGTGTTGCAACCTAACCTAGGGTAGTCCCTTCTAGGATTTCCATGTGAACCACTTGGTTAGAAAACCATAGGTATGGTCAAATAATGTTGAACCCATAGGTAAACTTCAGGTGGGTTTTTGGAGGGTTAAATGATCCCCTAGAGATGAGTTAAGACCTTTTTTAGCTAGCCCACTTGGTGTACCTTGCATTGGGGGTTATTTTTTGGTCATATTCTTGCCCATACATCATTTATGACCCTTATTAAATTCTACTTTTGAGAAGTGACAAATTTTGGGGGTTGTGGGAAGATTCAAGCCCATCCCCCTTCCCTAATTTTGGTCTCCATCTCATTTATAAGGGGACACAAGAAAAGAGGGGAGGATTTTTCAGACCATACCTCCTTAATGAGAGTTGGTTGGAAAGTAGGTTGAGAGGTGTTTTAGAGGGTCTTTGGAGAAATTTTTGGGTTGTTCACCCATTCTCCAATTTTGGAGACAACTAAAAGTCAGAGAAGGATTGAGAAAAAATGAGAAGGATTTAGGACTTGGAAGCTCTTCTTCAAATTTCATTTTTTCCATAACTTGAGTGGAGGTTGGTTGAATATCCTCCTTGATTTTTTCATGTTTGTTTCTTATTGATTTTTGAAGATGTATGATATTGTGTCTTATGTTGTTGTATTTTCTTTCTTGTTGTTGCATGTTGTTTCATGCCTCATTTTTATGGGAGTACAAGGCCAAACTCACCCTTGGGAGGGAAGAGTAGTCATGGGGTGAGGGTGTTAGGACAACTTAGTGAGTGTAGATTCTCTCCTCATGGAGGAGAGGGATAAAACATGGATTATGTGGTCCTTGTTTCCATTTTGTATTTGAGGGTCATAAGGAAAATTTAGCATGTAGCTATGAGGGCCATAAGGTTTGTGAGGTTTTGTATTGTGGAGAAGGAAGTGATTTTGAAAGCCTTGTGAAGGCATTTGCATTTGTTGTAATGATGTTCTCCTCCTAAGCATTTGTTCCACCTTCACCCCATTATTTGGGTCATTTAGTGACCTTGTGTGTAAGCCTTGGGTTGGGAGATTTGGTGTTTGTATCATTTGTAAATTTTTTCTATGCACATGTGTTTGGTTGTGTTTAACCTATTTGGTGTATAGGTTTCCTAGCTTAGGGGTGGCCTTTTAAAGGCCTAGGTTGGGAGGTGAGCCTCTATGGTCCATTTTGAAATCTTATTTACAGGTTTTACTTGAGGATGTAAGGTTGTAAATATTGGTGTTAAAGAAAGAGAAGAAGTTCCATTTTTTATTTTATTTTAGTGAAAGTTGGGACCTTGAATGTAGTTGAAGTATATTGTTGTTATGATCTATTTGAAAGGTTGTAAATTGTGATAATGTATTTGAGGAAATTATTCTACCTTATGCTTTCTTGTCATAATCTATGTAAGAAATCTCAGATTTAATGAAATGCAAAGATAGGAAGCTATATTACCATTGTGTACTTTAAGCATTCTTTTCCCTCTTTCATTTTTGTTATAATTTATATATAGATGTACTAAAAAATTATTTTATGTAAAAAAAAGAGAAAGAAACATCTCCTTTATGTAATAGCATTTTATTTTTTTAAAGCATGTATGCCAATATTTTGAAAGAAAAGAAAAGAAAATATATTTGTTTTACACAGTTTATGATTTACTTTTGTTTTAAAAAAAAGAGACTTATGTATAAATACACATAAATATAGTTCCTTATAAAAAAAAACATATTAAATACATACTTGTATGTTTGCACACTTATATTTTGAAATGAATATATATACATTATAATCTCTTATATGTTTATATATATATATATATATATATATATATATATATATATATATATATGGAAATATACATATATATTTGCATGAAAGGTATATATGAAAATAAGATAAATTTTTCTTTAGTTTTACCTTGCTGTTCAAAAAATAAATAAATAAAATTATAATATATATTGTTGTGTATATGTGTGTGTGTGTGTGTGTGTGTGTGTTTTACTTTACAGTTCCCCATGGCTGCTACAGGAAGTGGCTAAGCCACTATCATGGTTGTGTCACTGTAGCCAGTGGCCCAGGCACTGTCGTGGCTAGGTTCCCACAGGTAGTGGCAGGGCCATCGCGACCAGTGGCTAAGCACTTGAATTATTTAGCTTAAAAAAAAGAACATTAATGCTATAGAAAATAACACACACTACTAAGGGTGTGTTCTTCTACCTCTTGCCCTGCAAAAAAAAGACGTCTCCATTTCCACTTGGAAAAAATAAATGAGAGAGAGAGAGAAGGGAAGATGCGGGAATTAGAGAGTTGATGGATGTGAGAAACCCTCCCGAAACCCTAATCTAAAGTTAGGGTTAGGCTAGAAGAAAATGAGAGGAGAAGAGTTTTAAAAAAAGAATAGAGGAAAGATTAAGTTTTCAAAATGAAGTTTCTCCTTCTCATGTGGAAACAAGGAAACCCTAGTTAGGTTTGAAATAGAAAAATAATAAAATAATAGGTTTTATATTTGTGTTTCCACTTTTTGTTTTGAACTTTAAATGTAAATTTATGTTTTTAGCTTTTTGTTGTGACTTTTCAAATTAGGAAACCTAATTAATTAATTAACTAAAATGTGGGACCATTATTTACCAAAAAAGAAATTAAGTCTAATTGTAAGTGTAGGTGATTTAACTTGTCACATATGTAACTTAAAGGTTTAAAAATATTTATTTTATTCAGTGATTTAATGAGACTTTTAATATCAAATCATAAAATTAATTAAAATAATGTTATATTATAACATTTCAAACTAATGTATCTTTGATTTGGTTATGATTGTTGATTGAAAATTATGTGGGTTAATTAATTTATTAATTAACCGATGAAATATTAAGGATGATTTATTGAACAATTTATTGAGTTTTGTTTAATTTAACTTAATTAGTTAAACCTATTTAGGCGGGGCAATTTAATTGACACAATTTTTATGTCATAAGGTATAATTTTTAATAATGAATGTATATTTGGGGTAAAATGAGATTACCTTAGAAGGAATTAATTAAATTATTAAATGATCGTTTAATCATTAAAGACTCTCATAAACCTATATTTGATAAAGTGTAATATGATAGAATTAAATTTATTATCTCTAACTTAGGGAAGATACCCTAGCTGGACCTAGTTGTTTAGACTCAATTGAGGGATGTTGACAAGTCGTTATTCACTTGTCATGATTACCCTTGATCTTTCTATCATTGTTCCTTAGTCAACTTTTTGGAAATTGATTTACCCAATAGTGTCATCCCCTCTTATACATTGAACTTAGTAAACACTTTAACCTCAACAATGTTTATAAATAGTAAATTTAACATGTTTAAAGAAGTAAAATTTCTAGGTGTGTTTTTGCCTAAGATTTGGGCATGACATTTGGTATTAGAGTTGTGTTTCATCACTAGGAGCCTTAAACCATTACATTTATCATTAAAATTTTAATTTAACACTAGAGGATGCTTCCTACTACATGAAGAGCTCAAAAATTAAAATTTTAAGGTCTTCATGCGAAGTAGGGGTCTTTGAGCGAAGACATACGACATCTTTGCCCGAAGACATACGACATCAGGAGAAGGGATGACGATGTATTCATGTGAAGACCCCCTTTTCCCGAAGACCCCTTATGCTAGGTTTCCTACAAATTTCAAGTGGAGGGGTGTCATTTTCATAATTACTATTCACGAAGAACTTGTAGACTCCAGTGTTGGAGCGAACCCCCTTATGACCTCAGGAGGACCTCATTGACTTCATCCTCCTTGCCTTCTATTTCACCTCCTTCAACTGTCGTATATTCCAGGTACACACATTTTTCTTTGTTTTTTGAATTATTTTTTATTGTAAATTATATTTTTATAAGTTATTTTAGTTCATTTTTTATTTTCAAATAGTTATTTCATTTTAAGTAATTTTTAATTTTTAAAAAATAGGTTTAAGTTACAAAATTATGTTAGTAAATGTTAGAAAATATTAGAAAATATTAGAAAATACTAGAAAATGTTAGAAAATACTATAAAATGTTAGAAAGAACTAGAAAATGTTAGATTTTTAGTAATCTTATTGCTTTTTTAAAAATCATTTTTAATTAGTAATGTTAAAATGTTAGTTTTAAATTATTTTTATTAGAAAATTTTAGAACAAATTAAGAAAATTTAGAAAAAATTAAAACCTTACAAAAATTTACAAAAACCTTATACTTTAGGAAAATTTAGAAAAAATTGAAACCTTTGAAAAAATTAGAAAATTATTATAAAATGTTAGAAAATTATTAGAAAATGATAGAAAATTTTAAAACTTTGTCTCTCCAAGACTAGGGTAAGGAAATACTAGAAAATGTTAGAAAATTTTAGATTTTTAGTAATCTCATTACTTGTTTTTAAATTATTTTTAATTAGTAATATTAAAATGTTAGTATTAAATGATTTTTATTAGAAAATTTTAGAACAAATTAAGAAAATTTAGAAAAAATTAAGACCTTAGGAAAATTTACAAAAACTTGAAACTTTAGGAAAATTTGAAACCTTTGAAAAATTAGAAAATGTTAGAATATTATTAGAAAATGTTAGAAAATCTTAAAAATCTCTCTCTCTCTCTCTCTCTCTCTCTCTCAATTATGTATAATTATATTTGTATAATTTTAGATTTTAATCTTATTTTACTTGCACACATGTAATGTACTTAAATTTTAACATTTAATAATGTATGTTACTCTTAGATGAACACACATGATCATGCACAAGGTGTTGCACCCCAGGATGACCTAACACATGGTACCTGACCCCATGATGCCCTAACATAGGCTACCCCCCAGCATGACACAATACAAGGTTCCCCACAGTAGGCACCCAATGTTCCTGATATGGGGGTGATATTTTATTTTTCTATCCAAGAGATGGGGCACTTACGGGATTCTATCGGTTCCTTTGAGGACAATGTGTACAAAAATATTTGTACCATCATTTTGTGTTGTCTAGAGGATTTGTTTGCACACATGAGTAGATGGACTGCATATACTCCATAGATTGTTGATTCTATTTTTTGAGAGTTGAGATTTGAGATCTCCGGTGATATATCCTTAGTTGAGGTCCAATCATAGGTCTCAAAGGATATTATCAAAAGAGAGGTTTTCCCTTGCTATCAAGAGAGGAGCAAGGTCAGAGCATATCAGGTTACGCATTGTGTGCTTCCATAGATTGCACATATGATATACCCACGGTTCCTTATAGCACATGGTCGTCATCCCAATAACGACCAGATTACACTATATTTTACATAACATATTTACGGTAAGGTCTGTTTGGGTCTCAATGAAAACTCCTTAGATCTTCTGGGGTACTTTGGATAGGGGTGCAATAGAGTTACAGGAAATGATTAGTATCGTAGACCTGATCGCATTGTGCTGAGACATAGGCACTTAGTTGGGTAGAGGGCACCCATAGTGGCACCATATATGGATGATACTACTAACAGAGTTATCATTGCTTCCCAGAGGGAATCAATTGATAGGATTGGACACATTGTAGCTGTGGCCGCCAACATTACTTCAGATACATTCACTAGATATATTATAACTAGACCGAGTTGACCCCAGACATCTTTAGAGGCATAATCTTGTAGTGCACCCCCTACTGATGAGACATATAGAGATGCTGGTCTCCCTAGAACATGTGATATACAAGCTCTTACTGGACATCAGAGTTACGTTGAGATGACACTTTTTTATTGGCCCTGTTAGAGTCATATACCTATATTGCTCAGTTAGAGAGGGTCCCTATATAGTTTTTCAGAGACACCATTAGACTCTCTCAGGGCCTTCCAATTCCACCACCGTAGTGCACACCATAAAATCATGCATCTCATAATTCATAACACTCTGTACCCATTGATCACTTTGTAACTACACAAGGAGGGATACAACTTGGTGATGTTTACATTACAAAGGAGGGCCTAGATGGTTTTGAGGAGCAGTTATAGGGATTGAGACACACCACCAATGAAATTGGTATAACTTCATATATGGATCTTCTACTTCATCTTGACTCTAACCACTCCCTTCTCAATTACACTCCCCATTACGCTCCTCATTAGAGAGGATTGGTACTAGAGATGATGTGTGTGATGGTATTTTGGTAGATGATGTGATGGTGCATGTTGGTGATCCTCTTTCTCCTAAGACCTAGGTATAAATTTAAATTTAAATTTATTCCTAGTCAATAAATTGATTACATAGTTGCACATACGTATGCTTGTATAATTGTATTCTATATATAATATTTTTAGGCACAATTTCATGAGTGTACTATTGCTAGTGTGGGATCAAAGCATATATGCATGAGAAATTCAAAAGAGGCAACACCTACCAGTGCTTAGGTAGGTTTTAAATATACAAGTTTAAATTCATGTCTTAATATATTTCAAATACTTTGTATATAATTATAAGATATGAATGTACATGTATATTTGACAAGTTATTGTACTAAATTTATAGGGGTCTATTGCTGCTTCACGTGTAGAGGATGCTCATGACACTCGGTCAGAGGGTCACTCTGTTCGTATGCTACTTGATCAGTCTAGGATACCTTAGGGCTTTTGTTGTCCATCTTTGATTTATGTTCTGGACATTCCACACATATTTGACATTTATATATTCTGGACTTATGCATAGATGATTTATGTGTTTATGATCTTTGGTTATGGTTAGATGGTTATGTGATTTGATTTGATTATGGTTAGACAGTTACAAGATTTAATTTTATTATGGTTAGATGGAACTACATGATTTGATTATGGTTAGACAGTTACATGATTTAATTTGATTATGGTTAGATGGTTACATGATTTGATTATGGTTAGATGGCTACATGATTTGATTTGATTATGGTTAGATGGTTACATGATTTGATTTGATTATGGTTAGACGGTTACATGATTTGATTTGATTATGGTTAGATATTTATATGATTTGATGTGATTTTATACACGATCATATGATTTGGTTTAACATATGGTTATATGACATGATCATTGATTATGGTTAAATGGTTACATGATTTGATTTGATTATGGTTAGATGGTTACATGATTTGATTTGATTATGGTTATATGGTTACATGATTTGATTTTGATTATTGTTAGATAGTTATATGATTTGATAGATGGTTATACAAATTAACACTAGAATATGTAACTAATGGACCATAGGTAATATAAATAATCTAGAACTAACATGTCATAAGTTTAATATAACTAATGTCATTAGTAACCTAACTAATGTATTAAGGGGAGGTCTTAAGGGGATCTTTAACTAATAAGTAATCTAATTTTAATATCATAAAAAATAACACTAATATGTAACTAATGGACCATAGGTAATATAAATAATCTAGAACTAACATGTCATAAGTTTAATATAACTAATGTCATTAGTAACCTAACTAATGTATTAAGGGGAGGTCTTAAGGGGAAGTCTTAAGGGGATCTTTAACTAATAAGTAATCTAATTTTAATATCATAAAAAATAACACTAATATGTAACTAATGGACCATAAGTAATATTTAAGTAATCTAGAACTAACATGTCATAAGTAATCTAACTAATGTAATTAGTAACCTTACTAATTTCTTAAGGGGAGGTCTTAAGGGGATCTTTAACTATTAAGTAATCTAATTGAACCATCATAAAAAATAACAAGATAATATGTAATTAATGAACCATAAGTAATTTCTAAATTTAATATCATCCATTTAACATGTTCACTTTAACAAACATAAAAATATTTATATAGCCACACATAAAAATTATTGAACCATCAAAGCATACATAATAACATACATATAAAACCATATGGATAAAAACATTATTAAAAGCATACATAACTATATATTAAAACCATTGAACCATCAAAACATATATAAAAGCATTGAATCATGTCAAAATATATAATCAAAGTCTTATTAATAGATAAACAAAATATAATCCATCATATGTTTCAAAATATCAACAAACTATAGTCAATTTAATCTAGAGATGTCAAGTAGGTCATAACACATGAAATATGTATGTAATTTACTTTTTAGACCAACTCAAGTGGTTTATATCTCTCATGGAGAACATGTAATATTCTCTCATGATCCTCACTATCTAGTCTCCACTTACGACGTCCATGTTGAAATTTAACTAGATGGAGACAAAGGGAGGTGGAAACTACTAGGTGGCTATATTGAAACACCTTATTGTATGGTTGGTAATCAACAAAGTGAATACCATGTTGAATTACTTTGATTTGATTGAAATATGTTCCCTCTAAAACAACTGAACTTGCAAGTCACAAGTTTTTACAATATAAATTTAAATAAAACAATTTAAATTAAAAATTTGTTAAAAATTTCAAATTTTATATTTACAAAATGAATAATATATTGACATGTAAAGAATGCAAACCTATGGGGAACAAGATTCCATTTCTTTCTTTAGGATCAATTAACTTCATCCTCTCTGGAGTACAACACAATAAATAGTAATTAACTCCTTCTACATTCCCAGGTTCAAGAATCACTGCAAAGACATCTCCTACACAACAAATTTATATACATGTGAGATCCTAATATATATATATATATATATATATATATATATATATATATATGATCGTAATCTGTAGAAATCAAAGGAATGTCATCAAAGTTGTTATCTTCATCTCTATCAAATGTATCAGTAACAACTAGTGGCACCATATTCCAGGCACCTACATATCCATGTTCCTGATTGATGCATTCCACATAGTTGTCAACAATGCAGTGACAACAAAATTATGAGTAGTCCTTAGTATTCAATGCCCAATTGCGATAATTTGTACTCATAACTGAATGCAAAGATCACATCTTTTCTATCCTCTTGCAACCATGCATAATTTTTCTATCCACACTTGAACACATGAATATATAATATGAATTTTATTTTATAAATTTGAATAAAGAATGTAAAATTTAAACAAGAATAAATGTATAGATCACACATGCATAATTTAGAAACACGTGCATACTTTTTTGTTGGATACAATTGTCTGAAGGACATTGTTGGATTAGCTATGTGTTGTCTTTGATGTCACACAAATGTCATATCAATTATCGCTCTCAGTATCTACCGAGTTCAGTCGGTCAGCTAAGCGGTTCTCAGTATCTACCGAGCTCAGTCGGTCAGCTAGGTGGTTTTTAGTGTCTACCGAGTTCTCTCAGGTGTCTAAAGGAAACATGACAAGGTAACAGTGTTAACCGAGCCTCCTCAGTTATCGAAGGAAAATTAGTGGTTACCGAGTTCTCTCGGTCTCCAAAGGATGTTACAGAATTCACTGTGGTTACCGAGTTCTCTCGGTCACTGAAGGAAATCTTTTCAGGATTAATGTTTACCGAGAAAGGTCAGCCCTTTCAAAGAATTTTGTTATTACAGTTTGTTTATCCCAGCTGACTGTTATAATAATTATTAGTGCTGACTTGACAATCTAAATGATTATGAAATGGCATATATATATAGAAGGTCAAGTGGTGAATAAAAGATATATAGCATGCAGAAATCATTTTGAAGAAAGGTGTGTGCAAATTTTGAAGGATGGTCAGATATCCTTGAGGAGCAGCAAAGATTTAATTGATCAGTAAGGATCTAGTGAAACAGAACAGAGATCTATATTCAACAATTCAGTTGCAGGTCATTTCATTGTTACTCTCTAGCAATTGTAGCAGTGATATCAAAATCTCTTAACTGAGTTGGTTTAACAACCATTTTGTAAATCCTCTAACAAGATAACAGTTCTATTGAATTGTTTCAAGACCTCTTACAAGGCCACTCCTACCAGGGTGATTAAATCCTCTAACAAGGTCACACCTAACAGTGTGTTTTGTAACCTTTTACCGGGTTGGCTTCTAACCGGGCATCACTTCAGAAGAGTGAAAAATAGTAACTAGTTACATTGGTGGTTTTTCCCATATTGGGTTTCCACGGTAAATCTGGTGTCTCTTGTGTTCATGTTATTTTCTTTATTCATGTATGTTAATCAATGATGAATGCTTAAGAACAGTTTAATTATTACACACTTCAAAGATCAAGTTTTCAGCATTTCTCTCTATATTTACTGAGTGGCACAGTAAATAATTTGTTAAGATATTTAAGGGATCAGTGGTAATATTTTTGTGGTTAACTGATTCACCCCCCCCCTCTCAGTTATTGCATCTATATTTCCAACAATTGGTATTAGAGCTTTTGGTGCTTGCAGGAAGGGTTTCAAGGACCTAAGCTAAAGATCAGGATGTCTTACAAAAGAGAAATTCCAAGGCTTAACAAAAATAAATTTTTAGCATGGAAAGGTCTCATGAGACTACATCTGGCTTCCATTGGTGATTCAGGATGCAAATATATTGATCAAGAATATACAATTCCTACTGGCACATTAACTGTTGAAGACATTGCAGAGAAGAAGAACCATAACACTATGATGATAGACATTGCATCATCTCTTAGCTATGAAGAATTTGATGAAATCAAAGATTGCACAACTGCTCATGAAATGTGGAACAAGCTGAAGAAAATCTATGGCGGTGATGACAATGTGAAGAGAGCCAAAGCAGAGAGCCTAAGAGGACAGTTTGATCAAATGAAAATGAGAGAAGAAGAAAACATTACAAAATATGTTGAAAGGATCAAGACAAGTGTTAGTGCAATCAGAGCTTCTGGAGGAAAAATTGATGATGAAACGGTTATAAGTAAGGTTCTTAGAACATTACTCCCTATTTATGCAATAAGAGTTTCTGCTATTCAAGAAAGAAGATGTGAAGAAAATCACAATATAACTTTGGATGCCTTAGTTGGAAGATTGACAGCCTTTGAACTAGACAGCTATGACAACTATGTTCCAACTTCTAAAAATATTGAATCAACTTTTGAGGCCAAACTTTCACTCAAGAAAGGGAAGAAAATCCAATCAAAAAGTGAAGAAGAATCAGAGGAAAGTTTTGATAGCGATCTTGAAGTTATTGAAGCATTACTTGCAAAGAAGTATTCAAGAGGCAGAGGAAAATACAAAGGTAAAACTCCCTTAATCTATTTTTCATGTGAAGAAATTGGTCATATTGCAGCTAGGTGTCCAAACAAGCAAAGAAAAGATGAGAAGAAAAATTACAAGTACAATGGCAAGAAAAATTTCAAATCATTCAAGGATAAAGGTAAGAAAACATGTTTTTTAGCTAAAGATTCGGATGATAGTGAAGAAGAAATTGTTTTCATTGCTGTAAAAGATGAATTTGATAATGATGAAGATGAGATGGCACTTATCTCTCATATAAGCAAGAATGATACATGGATTATAGACAGTGGATGTTCACATCATATGACTGGTGACAGGACCAAGTTTGAAAACTTTGAAAACTTTGATGGTGGTAATGTAAGGTTTGGAAATAATGAACCCTGTTGTATAAAAGGAAAGGGAAAAATTTCATTAACCAAAGAATTTATATGTGATAATGCATATTGGGTCAAAGGACTAAATCATAATCTTCTAAGTGTAGCACAGCTAATCAACATTGGATTCAAGGTTGAATTCATGAATGGAAAAGCAAGACTGCTGGATGACAAAGGAAAACTGATAGGATCAGGCAAACAAACCAAAGGTAACTTGTTTTATCTCGATCTTGTTGATTACTCATGTTTTATTACTCAAATTGAAGAAAGTTGGTTATGGCACAAAAGGTTATGTCATGTAAATTTTGACAACATGATGAAAATAAGCAAATTCAAGAAAGTAAGAGGTATTCCTACTTTGAAGAAACCTAATGTTGGTCTATGCAAGAATTGTCAAATTGGTAAAATGGGAAAGTCTAGTTTCAAAAGTAAAAACTATCAGTCTGAAGATATTTTGGAAATTGTGCATACTGATTTATGTGGACCTATTGGAATTGAGAGCAATACTGGAGAAAAATTCTTTATTCTCTTTGTTGATGATTATTCTAGAATGATGACTATTATGTATTTAAGAGAAAAGTCTGAAGCATTTGAGAAGTTCAAATGGTATTTAGCAAGAGTAGAAAAAGAAACAGGAAAAAGAATAAAATTCTTGAGATCAGACAGAGGTGGTGAATTCATCTCCCATGAATTCAATAATTTCTACATTGAAAGAGGAATCAAAAGACAGGTATCAGCCCCGAGAACTCCTGAGCAGAATGGAATAGCTAAAAGAAGGAACAGATCTATCATGGACTGTGCAAGGACTCTAATGATTGAAAAGAACATTGCTATGAAATACTGGAAGGAAGCTATCAGCACTGCAGTTCATACCTTGAACTGAGTACAGCTGAGAAAAGACACATTCAAGACTCCATATGAGCTATGGTATGGCTACAAACCAAATGTAAGTTACCTAAAAGTATTTGGTAGTAAATGTTACATCTTAAAAGAATCTAGAAAAGGAAAATTTGATGTAAAAAGTGATGAAGGAATATTTTTGGGATATTCTTGCAAAAGTAAGGCATATAGATGTCTAAATTTGTCTACTCACAAAATCATAGAAAGTGCACATGTGAGAATTGATGAGTTTGTAGAAAAGATTGAAGAAGAAAGCAAAAAGGAACTAGAGGACTACAGAAAATTTGTTTACATTGAACTTGATACATTGCCAGACACATGTAAGGAGACTACATCTACCGAGCCCAGTACAGTAACCAAGTCACAAGAAGAAGTTCAGACTGAGTCACAAAGTACCGAGTCTTAGTCTGAAGCTACCGAGCAAGTATCTGCCAAGCTCGAGCAATCTAAACCTAAAGATGAAGAAGATGACAATGTAACCCATTCAGGAAGCAAGGAACCTGTATTAGCCAAATACATCAGAAAGCATCATAAACTAGATCAGATTATTGGAAACAAATCAGATGGTACTATGACAAGAAGTAAACTAAAAGGTACATGTTTATTTGCTAATTTTGAACCTAAAAATGTCAAAGATGCATTAGAAAATGAAAGTTGGATTGAGGCTATGAATGAAGAAATAGAGCAAATAGAGAAAAATAAGACATGGACTCTTGTACCTAGGCCTAAAGATAAAAATGTAATTGGGACAAAATGGGTATTCAGAAATAAGTTGAATGAAGATGGTCAAGTATCAAGAAATAAAGCAAGATTAGTATGTAAAGGATATTCTCAAGAAGAAGGAATAGATTATGGAGAGACTTTTGCTCCTGTTGCAAGATTAGAAGGTGTGAGGACTTTACTTGCATATGCAACACATAAAAGATTTAAGGTATATCAGATGGATATCAAATCTACTTTTCTCAATGGTATTCTTGAGGAAGAAGTCTACATTGAGCAACCTAAAGGTTTTATTGATCCAGACAAAAGAGATATGGTCTGCAAATTACACAAAGCATTGTATGGTCTGAAACAAGCTCCTAGAGCATGGTATGAAAGATTACATAACTATCTTACTCAGATTGATTTCAAAAGGGCTAATGACAACAACAATTTATACATCAAAGAAGGATCAGATAACAAAATTGTTTTGGCAAAAATATTTGTGGATGATACTGCGTTTACAGGAAATGATGATCAGTGCAAAGAATTTTCAGAGCTTATGAACAAAGAATTTGAAATGTCTATGTTTGGTCAGATAAAATTCTTTGTTGGACTTCAGATTCAGCAGAACAAAAATGGTATCTACATTACTCAGTCTAAATATATCAGGGAAATACTTAAGAAATTTGGTATGGAAGATTCAAAACCAGTTGGTACACCCATGTGTACTGGACTGAAGCTTACCAAAGATGATGATTCAAAAGAATTAGATCAGACCTTATACAGATCAATGATTGGAAAATTACAGTATGTAGTACACACAAGGCCTAATATTGCCTTAGCAGTTGGAATAGTGGCAAGATTCTCGGCTAAACCCAGAGAAAATCACATGATGGCAATCAAAAGAATCTTGAGGTATTTAAGGGGAACTGAAGATTATGGCTTGTGGTATAAATTTGGAGGCAATCTAGATTTAAAAGTGTTTACTGACGATGATTGGGCAGGAAACATTGATGATAGAAAGAGTACAAGTGGTGGAGCATTCTTTCTTGGCAAGAGGTTAGTATCTTGGACTAGTAAAAAGCAAAACTGCACATCCCAATCCACAGCAACAGCAAAATATGTTGCTGTAGCAGTAAACTGCTCTAATATTATATGGTTTAAATAGCTTTTGGAAGGCATGGAGGTTGAGATCAATGAACCAGTTGTTATGTTTTGTGATAATACAAGTGCAATAAATATTTCAAAGAATCCAGTAATGCATTCCAAAACCAAGCACATTGCAATTAAATATCACTTTGTCAGAGAATTGGTGCAGGACAAGGAAATCAAATTGGAATATATTCATACAAAAGAAAAAATTACAGATATCTTCACCAAACCACTACCTAAGGATGCATTCTTGTATCTAAGAGGCAAGTTAGGGGTCACTCCCCTATCCGAGGCTCACTAAATAAAGTTTTAGTGATGCATCAACCAGAACATGTTGAAGATCAATTAGTTGATGCAACATAGTCAGGGAATCATTGCATATGAATCAGTACATAAGGTACATTGATATTTACCGAAACTGTGTAAGTTATCTTTGGCATGTGTTTTCAAAGAGGGAGAGTTTGCTGTCATTTCAAGAAATTTCTAAGAAGAATAATTTGAGAAGTTAAGAGGGAGAGTTCTCAGTCAGAGAAAGAAGTTTAAAGATGATGAGAATCAGAATGAAGCTAAGGATATGTTTCTTACTCTTGGTTTCTCTGTGAAATTTCATTGTGCTATGACATGTTGTGTTGCCATCAATGCCAAAGAGGGAGATTGTTGGATACAATTATCTGAAGGACATTGTTGGATTAGCTATGTGTTATCTTTGATGTCACACAAATGTCATATCAATTATTGCTCTCAGTATCTACCGAGTTCAGTCGATCAGCTAAGAGGTTCTCAGTATCTACTGAGCTCAGTCGGTCAGCTAGGTGTTTTTTAGTGTCTACCGAGTTCTCTCAAGTGTCTAAAGGAAACATGACAGGGTAACAGTGTTAACCGAGCCTCCTCGGTTATCGAAGGAAAATTAGTGGTTACCGAGTTCTCTTGGTCACCAAAGGAAATCTTTTCAGGATTAATGTTTACCGAGCAAGGTCAGCCCTTTCAAAGAATTTTGTTATTATAGTTTGTTTATCCCAGCCAACTGTTATAATAATTATTAGTGCTAACTTGACAATCTAAATGATTATGAAATGGCATATATATATAGAAGGTCAAGTGGTGAATAAAAGATATACAGCATGCATAAATCATTTTGAAGAAAGGTGTGTGCAAATTTTGAAGGATGGTCAGATATCCTTGAGGAGCAGCAAATATTTAATTGATCAGTAAGGATCTAGTGAAACAGAACAGAGATCTATATTCAACAATTCAGTTGCAGGTCATTTCATTGTTACTCTCTAGCAATTGTAGCAGTGATATCAAAATATCTTAACCGAGTTGGTTTAACAACCATTTTGTAAATCCTCTAACAAGATAATAGTTCTATTGAATTGTTTCAAGACCTCTTACAAGGCCACTCCTACCAGGGTGATTAAATCCTCTAACAAGGTCACACCTAATAGTGTGTTTTGTAACCTTTTACCGGGTTGGCTTCTAACTGGGCATCACTTCAGAAGAGTGAAAAATAGTAACTAGTTACATTGGTGGTTTTTCCCATATTGGGTTTCCACGATAAATCTAGTGTCTCTTGTGTTCGTGTTATTTTCTTTATTCATGTAAGTTAATCAGTGATGAATGCTTAAGAACAGTTTAATTATTACACACTTCAAAGATCAAGTTTTCAACATTTCTCTGTATATTTACCGAGTGGCACAGTAAATAATTTGTTAAGATATTTAAGGGATCATTGGTAATATTTTTGTGGTTAACTGATTCACCCCCCCCTCTCAGTTACTGCATCTATATTTCCAACACTTTTTATCTCCCAAGATTCTCTATATGGTACCACTTGAGTCATTCATGATGATGTGCCATCCTTGTTTGATGTAAAATGTGTCATGCACTGTTCAACAACATCATGTGCATTTTATATATGAACTCCCTTATAATTCATTTGATACTTTCGTAGAGCACGTTTGATGCAAGCTCTTGCACCATCATGTTCACCTTTTCCATGTCCACTCTCAAAGAAACTCTAGACATGCGGTATGTTTTCATTATGATGATATCTACATAGCACATAAAATGGTCTAGATGACTTGAATTGTGCAACACATCCATTTTACCAAACATTATGTTTATCAATTTTTATGCCTCTTTCTTTCAAATTTACAAAAAACATCTTGAAACAGTGTTCTAAATAATGAATGTCATGCTCTTTATTATCACTTATATAAAAAATTCCTTCTTTATGACTCATGCTTTAAATGTACTCTAAATACCATCCAAATCTAACTGTGCATGTAGATAACACACATGTACCATAATAGTAATCTTCTTTGAAAAATAGTATTTTGATTGAACCTCCTTTTAATGAACAAATGAACAGTTTTCTATGAAATCAACAACTTATAGAATAGTACCAAGTGAGAAATTTTCTCTTAGTGTTTGTAATTGTTGTGCTTGCCACTTTGCAAAAAAAAGCATGATGAATGTAGGGTTGAATCATTTTTAAAAATTTGTCCATAAATTCTCCAATAGTTAGTTCCTCTTCAAAATATTCTAATCTTTTGGATTCTTTCCCAAATTTTGTTTTATTCTTTACATATTTGTAACTCTTGCAATTTACCATCTTTGTTACATCAATATTTTCATTTTTCAAAGGAAAAAGAGCCAAATTAGTACATGTTTCACATATTCCTTTTATGCAATTTATTTGACGAACTGCATCATCTCTTTTGTCACATAAAATGGATGAGATGAACTCACTTCGTCTAGTTGGAGGGGTATATTCAAAACCATAAGTGTCTTCTAAATTTTTTTGAAAAACCTGACAGTGGAGATCAAATTTAATATGATAATGACAACAAAAAGTTTCAAACACTTTGTTTGTCCTGGCATAATATGGCTTCAATCTTTCAAATAATGTTTGCCCAATCTTCATATTAGGATTTGAACTACAAAATGACACATACATTTTATGTTGTGTTGTGTCCAAACAATGTTTTGTACGATGTTCATATTGGTTAGCTGCAATTCTATGTCTGATAACATCTCTACTATTTGATGAAGGATGAGTATTATCATTCCAAAATAATGTGAACAAATTATTTATTCCCTCATCAATCCTATCAAAATGAGGAGCTCTACACATGATTTACCAATTACCTTCCAAGGTGATATCATCCAAAATCATTCTCCTCTTAACATATCGTGATATTATTTCCTACTAAAACCAATCCGAGATGAGATTGGAGATATTTATCTGTTTCGGGGCATAGTGTTACCTACAATGGATGTCAACATAACTCTTCTTGTAATGGTCTTATCTTTAGTTCAAGATCTCTTCCCTACCTAGTTCAAACCTTTCCTAAGATTTTGAATCATATTAGTTTGCATGTCAACAATTTTTCTCTTCTTTGATGTTGTATCTATACCCAATAATTTTAATGCCTCTTCCAAATTTTTGTTTATAAGTACAACCGAAAGCAATTGGGCTTGTTCAAGTGTTTCAAAATTATCAAATTTATCCAATATTTCTCTTGCTATCTTATTCATTGACCTCTTAGCAAGAATTAAAGGTTGAACATTAGCAAATGATCTAAATTTCTCCACATCCATTGTAAGTAAATGATCTAAGTTTCTATAATTAATATTTCTCTTTATAGTTTGAGCTAGATCTATAAGTTCATCCATACCAATAGGAGCACATCATCTTGAACCTTCTCCAATGCCAATTTATTGAGCTTCTGTAGGGAGTGATCCCGACCCTTCTTCAAAGTGCATTTATTCAACGTGCATTTCTTCAACTTGGTTTGACCCTCCTACTTGAGTTTCTCCTTCACCTTGACCATGTTGATTGTGAGCTACATGCACAAAAATGAATCAAATTAGAGAAAAATAGAGCATAGGTCCATAAAATTTGGGCACATAAAATTAGAGGTAGATAGGTCCATACCTTCTTTGGTTTTATAATAATATGTCAATGTAGATTCACAATTTCTTTGTTCGGTACTAGGTGACCTTTTTCTTGCAGATTTACTTTGTCTTCCCTTCTTGTTCCCCATTTCTTCTCTCCAAAAAAAATTCTTCTAAAAATTTGGCAATAATAATTCTCCTCTTCATAAAAATTTCTTTGATAAAAACACCAATATCAATTCTCCTCCAAAAAATCATCTTTGATAAAAACACCAATAATGATTCTCCTCCAAAAAATTATCTTTGATAAAAACACCAATAGCAATTCTCCTCCAAAAAAAAACCTTTGATAAAAATAATAATAGCAATTCTCCTCCAAAAAATTGCCTTTCAAAAAATCAGAACAATAGTAAAAAATGTGAATTAAGTTGATGTCAATTGTGTGAAAAATAAATAAAAAACCATTTTCTTATATACCATGCCTAAAAAAAATACCATAATTAGCCGATCTACTTTGGGTGAACTAGGTCAGGTAAAATTCCGTTGGGGCTTGTTCCCACTGGACTTTTCCCAAGGGATCTTCAAACATGAAGACCCGAAAATGGCTTCGTGCAAAGTGGGTCTTCGCACGAAGACCCCAAAAGATAAATTTTTTTTAGGATGCAAAAAAACATAACAAAAAAATATCTTTCAAGGCCTAAAACAAAGACCAAACAAGATGATATTTTGAAACAAAAAATGCTAGATGATGCTACTTTGAGTAAGCATTCTAATGACTATAATTTTAATACATATTGAGTTCATTGTCACTTTCAAAATTAACTTTAATTGAACATAGGTTGTTTGGCCATTCAACAACCTGTCTCTTCGATGCTTTCGAAAAAATAGTAACTTACAATTTTTTTATAATGAAAAATATGTAGGAAAAGTGTATTTGTGTTACCTTTCTATAAAAAAGAAAAAGAAAGAATGAATTTTTATATATACAGATCAAGTTAGAGCGATCCAAAAGAAGTTATGTCTAAATTACAGTTACTCCCACTTTAGAACTTAATAAGTATGAAATATTCAACCAAAATGAATGAAACCAATTCTATCCATTAGATATTGAACTTAACATTATAACCTCGAAAGAATTACATCGTTATCATTTTTGAAAAAAAAGTTATGCTAATCCAAGCTACATTCACTCCTTAAAATTGCTGATTTTTCACAGAAACCACTTTTCGAAGGAGAAAGAAAAATGGATTCAAATCAATTTTAATTTTTTTTATAAATATATATTTAGAACTAGAAAGAAAATTCTAAGAGAATGTAGTTTACAACATCAAATTTCTAATAGTTTTGTGGCAATAGGTGTTCGAAAGTGAATTTTTTTTTTTTTTTTTCAGAATGTTGATCTCAGTGTCAAAGTTGGCCAAAAAGTGGTTTACACTATTGTAGGACCACCCATTATGTATATGAAAATCATACATTTGACAACGGTAAATATTTGCATTTTTTTTGATGGCCCAAGGCCACTAGTCAGATGTTTGGTTTGATTTTCATATGTTGTAGGAGGTTGGCCCAATGGATGAAATTTTTGGTCTTCTCTCCTTAGATATATGAGATCTTGTTATGCTTGCAAGAGGCATACATCCCCAGTCAGAGCCACTTTTGGTACTCTAAAAAAAGTTATGTTAGGGTTGAGGGTTTTGTTCAATCGCAAAAATTCCAATAATAACCCTAAGTCCTTTTTTTTTGTCATTTACCTTTTAAACTTAAGGATGCGTGTTTCATCATCGTACAAGGGGTTGTATGTTTCATGTCCTAATGATTTAAAGTCATTAAGTGTTTCCCTTTTAGTATTTTGATGTCCTAAGTTTTATTTATTGAAGTTTGTGCCCTTGGTTCCTTCTTTAATTTTTCTAGGTTGTGTTTGACTTTCTTGTTAAACGAGACCCTTTATGTCTTGCAGTGGGTGGCGACATGTCATTATTTGATTTGCCCCACTATCCTATGGTAGTGTCACACTTTAGCTACTTGTATTCATGGGATATAAATATCTGCCATTTGTTATGTTGTCATTGGTTTGAGTCATCTTTTATAACCTTATATTATGTTTAGCATTCAATATGGTTAAATGTCAGTTTACTAATAGGTTCATCATTCAACACATGGTTTATTTCTAGGGAAATGTTTTAACCTATTAGAAAAGGTGGTTGGATATTACCTTATGATATCATTTCTCAGAGGATAAAGTTTTGAAGAAATCTATGGCTCTCGTGATCCTATGATGAAAAGTGATTGAATTTTATTTAGCTCGGGATTACGAGATGCCACCACATGTTCTGGGCTGACAAATGATTGCAAAGTAGAACCAAAATGTGTTACATTTGTAGGCTTTTTCATTGGTTGGAATTTCTGATAAGGACTACCATGTGGTCACTACCAATTTTTATTAGAGATAAAATGTGTGCAAATAATGGTTCAATCTTGTAGAACATGCTAAAAATCAATGGTGATGTTATAACTCAATGAAAAAGGTGCTCAATGTTTAAGGGGCCTTTGTATCTCTACAACACTAAAGTTCCTATGAAGATCAATGGTTATCATGATCTCATGATGAAAGATGCACGATGGTTATCTAGCCCAAGATCATGAGATTGATACATGTGTATCAAATTGTCAATGCATAAGGGATGGTGGAATGAAATGATGACTTGATGTTTTTTACATCATGGTGTGTTTCCATTGTTCAGGTTTTAGGACTTTTTCCTAGCTCAAAATTAAATTGTAGGTTGAACAATGAGTATCATTTGATACACCAACATGGAAGGAATCGATAGCCTAATTTTAAACTTGTCACACAAGGATCTAACATGGGTTATCTTATACAATCAAAATAAATCAGACTAGATAAATTATGAAGGTTACAAGGCAGAAACTAAGAAAAAAAGGTGTAGGTCTACAAGCTATCACAACATCACAAGATTTAATATTCAGTACAAAATAGAGCTATAGGGATAAGAATAGAGATGTGAAGGGGAAACTTTTAAAAGAAATTTGATATGACATGCACAAAGATCTAAGGGTCACTTACAACTGACAAATTCATAATTTTTACAGAGGAGTGATAATGAGTTTTGAAACTGCAAAGGGAAAATCTACAGAGTAACCTTAATGATGTTCAATAAGAAAAATCATGTGAAATCCCAAGAAGAGTAGATAGAAATTGGAATCTATAAGTACCACTTCCCAGTAGAGTTTATTATTCTAGTGTTAGTAAAAATGGATCTAATAGAGAATGCAAATGATTTATGGAATATTGCCAAATTTATTAGGATGCAATTACATGAAGAGTATTGGGATAAAGGGGAGGATCCTAGTGAATTATAGCCAGGGGGATATTTAAATGGAGGACCATTGATAGGATCATACTAGATTTCAACTCTCTTGTCAGGACCACTTAGGTTCCTAGCTCACTAACTCTCGATTCCTTGATCAGGGATTCCATAAGGTGCTTCCTTGCTTCTTAGGATTTTATCAATGTCCTCAATCAGAGAAAAATACTCCCACTCTTCTAGGTGACCTATCAATGGTCAAAGTACCTTCCCTTCTCATACCCACTTCCATTCTTCCTAGTGTATTCTACCTCCTAAGAAAGTGATGAATCTTGAAGGCATGTGGAGGTAACCAAATTATTCTCTTTTTTCAATTATTGACACTTTTTACAAGATCATTTCGACTCTTCCTTACTGATCTCTTCAAAGTCAGTATTTTGGCCTTGTAGCCCTTAAGCCCCCAATTAGGTTTCCTAATCTAGGTTTTTAGGATTTATAGAAAAATGCTACTTAAGAACCTACCAAAAAAGTTATGGATTCTTCCATCAATGAGGAAACCCTAAGAGATTTTATGGCTCTTGGGCTCCTAAGTCTCCCTACATTACCCTATCTCAACTGTGAGGGTTTAATGAGGGTTTTAGTGGCTTCTAGGAGCTCTCTATTCATAGGAGGGAAATTATTTCCAAATGGATTGGTCAATTCTCTATCTCTTCATCAAGTCTCTATACCATCTTTTTACAAATCTCCATTTCCTTGGATTTAGTATTCATAGTCACTCCTACAAGTAAACTTACAAATCACCTCCTTGTTCCTAGTCGGGCAATGACTGTGCTCACCTAGGGAAGGTAAAAAATATATCCAAATACATCTTTAGGCCTCCTTCTTTCTTATGTACACTATCCATGGGCTCCACTTCCATGGTTCAATAGGTTGTGAAGAACACATAGTGGGATTTTATGGGGGAGCCACTTTAGGGACTATTCCTATGTACAGGCCAGTGAACTAGTGGAAACAAAAGAAAAATAAAGAACTTACAAAAATAAACAAAAAAACCTACTCCTATGAAGAAATGAAGTAAAAATAAAAACATTATCAAAGTTCTTCAATGAAGATATTGATCTATTCTATTCGATCTCAGTCATACAAAGAAACACTAGACTGTGCCTTAATTGTATGTTACAGTGTTTGTTTGCTTAATGCCAGTAATTAAAAAAATTCTCCAACCTTGGTATTTGATCCTTTTAGAGTTTAAATATATTTTTCCCACATGTATGGGTGATTAGGACCTATGCAAGACCTAATTCTATCTTTCAGAAAAAAATGTCATGACAATTTTTTACCAACTTTGACCTAATTTCTCTTACTCACTTCCAAACCACTTATAACTCCCTAGGATGTTATAAAAACACTAATAAAGTTCATTTAGGATCATTTTATCTATTTCTAAGAATTTTTGGGACTATCACCCTTAGGCCTACTTCCACTTCCTAGGACTATACTAGCCATTTGGCTCTCATCCCAACCTTTACTAACTCAAACCAAAACTAACTTAACCAACTAACTTCCTTATATCACCTAGACTCTCTTGGAGCCTTTATTAACTCCTTGATCTAGTTAGGATCAGTACAAGCCATAAATGGGATACAACACTAAGCCTAAGTCCTAGGTGCTCTTGCACGATTCTCCCCTAAACAAAAGAGATCAAGTCCCATTTGAAGCAATCAAGTCAGGATCAATTCCTAACTTGTGAAACTCTGTGTCAGAGACCCATGTAGCCTCTGAATCTTCCTTTGCTTTCCATTTGATAAGGTATTCCATGTATAGCTTATGTCTTGTCTTCTTAGCAGCCTGAGAGCTAAGGATCTTTTATGCCTATGACTTTGTTTAGACTGGTAGCTGCAAAGTCTCTACATCTTTAGTAATCTCATATTTATCATGTCATTCTACTAGGATTAATCTTTTGTAAGATACCAAATCTACAATATTTAACACTGGTGAGAGCCATATATTTGTAGATAACTCCACCTTATAAGCTTTGTTCTGATACTTTTCT
The DNA here is from genome assembly GCA_027943335.1 of Chamaecyparis obtusa. Classification (NCBI taxonomy): domain Eukaryota; kingdom Viridiplantae; phylum Streptophyta; class Pinopsida; order Cupressales; family Cupressaceae; genus Chamaecyparis; species Chamaecyparis obtusa. The sequence goes on along the minus strand of BSBK01000863.1, from coordinate 769,040 downwards.
AGGATGGCACAAGGGCCAATCCTTCTCATCTGGAGCTTAATAGGGACCCCCTTCTAAAATATTTCCTTGTTCAAGTGAACCGTCACTAGATCCCCAACTTGGAATAGAATATCCCTCTTTCTCTCATCAACATTGTTCTTAGTCTTGGTGGTATTGTCAATAAGGGCTTGTTTGACTGAATCATGTACCTCCTTCATGGACTGATCAAAGTCCTCTAAATAACCACTCCTAGTTGTTGTATCTCCTAGATCTCTGAGCTCATGGATGCATCTTAGATAAATCCCATAGACCAACTCAAAGGGACTTCTACTAGTGGTTCTATTTATGGTGTCCTTATAAGAAAATTATGCTTGTGCAATGAATTGGTCCCATGTTTGACCATATTCCTTAGTAAGACACCTTAGGAGATTGCCCAAACTTCTGTTTACCTCCTCGGTCTACCGATCTATTTAGGGATGGTATGTAGACCCAAAAGAAAGGTTCATGCCATGATTTTGCCACAAGGTCTTCCAAAAGTGACTTCTAAATTTGGAGTCTCTATTAGACACAATACTTAAAGGTAGACCATGTATCCAAACTTCTTCCATGAAAAAAAAGTAGCTAAGTGGAAAGCATCATGAGTAGTTTTGCATGGCACAAAATGGGCCATCTTGCTAAATTTGTCTACAATCACAAATATTCTATCAAAACCTTGTTTTGTCTTGGGAAATCCTACAACAAAATTCATGCTAAGACACTCCCAAGGTATATTTGGGATTGGAAGGGGTTGATACAACCTTGCATTTGATGAAGTTCCCTTATATTTTTGACATATAATACAAGTATCTACATACCTCTTGATGTCATGGTTCATCTTAGGCTAATAGTAGTGTCTTTGGATCATTTGTAAGGTCTTATGAACACCAAAATGCCCACTTGATGATCCATTATGCTTCTCTTAGATTAGGTTTTCCCTCATTGAACCTCTAGGCAGACAAAGTTTCCCTCCCCTAAAAAAGAGACCTTCTTGTAAACTGCAATTAGAATATTCACTGTGGAAATGGTTTTGAAACTCTTTGGATACCTTATAAGAAATTGATAAATCTTCATCCCTTGGGTATAATTCCTTGAAGCTATCTATACTAATTATTCTCAATTGTATTTCTTGAACCGTCAAGAGTCTTCTGCTCAAAGCATCTGCCACTTTTTTGTTGTTGTCCTTTCTTATGCCTAATTGTGAATGTGTAAGCTTGGATATACTCCACCCACTTCATATGTTTTTGGCTTAGATTGTCTTATGAATTTAGAAAACTTAAAGCTTGGTTATCTACATATACACTACAAATTCTTTTGGGAGGAGGTAGTTCCTCCACTTTCTCAAGGCTTGAACCAATGTATATAAATCCAAATCATATTAGGAGTACCTCTTCTTTGCATCACTCAGCTTTTCACTATGGAAGGCCATTAGTTTTTCCTCCTGGATTAGGACTACCCCTATAGAAATATTGTTGGCATCGCATTCAACAGTGAATAATTTATCAAAGATAGGGAGTACCAAGATTGGTTGGGTAGCTATCTTCCTCTTCAAGGTCTCAAAACCCTTGTTATCTTTCTCATTCCACTGAAATTTGGATTTCATGCCTCATTTGATGGTCTCTAAGACTAGTGCACATATCTCACTAAATTTCCTAATGAACTTCCTATAGAATTGTGCCAAACCACAAAACCTCCTTGTACCTTTGTAGTATAATTAGGTGTAGTCCAAAAAATGATTGCACCCACCTTGCTAGTATCCATTTTCAATTTCTCTTGTGACACCAAAAAACCTAGGTACACCGAATCTTATTTCATAAATTCACATTTGTCTAAGTTGATGGTTATAATTTACTCATCCAACTTTTGCAACACAACTTGTAAAGTCATCAAGTGATCTACCTTGGTCTTACTGAAAATTACAATGTCATCTAGGTATACCACAACCCACTTACCTACGAAGGCCTTCAACACTTCATTCATTAACCTCATGATGATTCTAGGGGCATTAGACAACCCAAAGGGCATGACTAACCATTCATATAGGCCTTTTGTGGTCTTGAAATCCATTTTCCACTCATCCCCCTCCTTGCTTATTATTTGGTGGTATCCACTTTTAATGTCAATATTTGAGAAATACTTGGCTCCTCCTAAGAAATCCATTAAGTCTTCTATTCTTGGTATTGGGAACCTATACCTTATGGTAATCCTAGTAATGGCCCTAAGGTCTATACACAACCTCCAAGTACCTCCTTTCTTTAGGGATAGGATACTAGGGACTGCACAAGGACTTATGCTTTTCCTTATTAGGCCTTTTGTCAAGTAGTTCTTGGATTTGCTTAGCAATTTCCTCATTTTGTTGTGGGGTCATTTTGTAGGAAGCTTTGTTGGGTAGGGATTCTCTAGGTATGAAATCTATTTGATGGATTATGTCTCTTTTGGGTGGCAGGTTTTCCATCACTAACTATCTCTTTATACTATCCCAATAACTCCTAAACTTCTATGGGTACATCTAGATTCTTCTCCTCTTTCTCATCCTTAAGATTCAACACTAAAGCATATCCCACTCCTTCACCTTCTTCTAGTGTGTTTAGTAACTCCTTTTCTCCAACCAAGAGTACATTAGGACCTACTATTTTTACTTCCCCTTCTTCTAGGGTTGATTGAATTCTAAAGGTGAATCCATCCTTCTTGAAAAAATATGAATTCTTGGCTCCATCATGAATGGATTTCCTATCAAATTTCCAGGGTCTTCCCAATAAGAGATGGAAAGCATGCATGGGTAAGACATCAAACAACACTTTATCCTTATACCTCCCTATGGTGAATTATACCCAATCTTTTTCATTCACTAGCACATGCTGACCCTTGTTCAACCAAGTGACCCTATATGGTTTAGTGTGTGGGATCTTTTGGAAATTCAATATGTTGAGTAGTTTATTTGAGACTATATGGTCACTAGATATAAAATCAATAATGATATTACAAAATTTTCTTAGTATCTTGCACTTGATCTTGAATAGTGACCTTATTTTTCTTGGCTCCTTTCTAATTGGCTCCTTAATGAGAGTTCTCCTAATCACAAGGTTATCTCCTACCTTTGAATCTAATACCAATTCAATAGTCTTGCTTCTTGAGGAATCCTCTTGTACATAGCTCACTCTCTTCTCTCCACCTTGGGATGATGAAATTTTCTCTGGACACCTATATGTCGGATTCCCATACCAATGATAGTTGTAACACTTCATGGAAGAGAAGTAGGATCCTCTTTATTGCCCACTTGATCTCCCTCTATAGTTTTTTATTGAGCATCTACTACTGGTTACTTCTTGTTTCTCTGTGAGCTTAGTCTCACATTTATTTATTTGTTATGAATTTCTTCCTCCAAATCCTCTTCTATGACCTCTACTATCTCTCCCTCTGCCTCTACCTTAGCTTCTTTAGTCATGTCTCTTCTTGAGCTTCTCTTCCACCTTGAGAGAAAGCTGATAACATTGGTTGAATGTTCTTGGGCTCAAGAGGCTTATCTCCCCTTGCATATTCCACCTTAGGCCATTTAGATACCTATCCACTTTTAGGATTTATTCCTCCATCACATGTGATCTAAGACATAGTTTATGGAATTCCTCTGTATAGGAACTCACTTCAAGGTCCTTTAGCCTCAATTTTTCTCTCTTCTTGTGTATTTGCACCTCCTAATCATCTGGTAGGTAGGTCTCTCTAATATTTTCCACCATACCTTTCCAATTGGTAATAGGGTTCTTCCCCTCTTTTCCCCTCTCATCTTGCACAAATGTCCACCATGTGAGGGCATCTCCTCTCATCCTTGATTTAGCCACTCAGACTCTTTGGGATTCAATGATACTATCATGCATTCAAAGTTATTCTCCATTCCTTATATCCATTCCATTACTAACTTTGCTTCCATCCTTCCACTAAATAGTGGTGTTCCTTCCAAAGACTTGCCACTCATGGCATTCAATGCTTTCAAGAAACGTTCTTCTTATGGCACAAGGTCTGGTTCAGGGACTTTGTCTTAGTCTACTGCTGACTTGCCTTTTTCTCCTAACTCTTTCACCTTCTCCTTTACTTATATTTTCTTATTTGTACTTCATCAAGCTTAATTTCCATTTCTACTAGTTATTCCCTTAGGAGTCTAGTCTCCTCTTCCCGATCTTCCACCTTCTTGTCCAACTCTGCATTTGTTACCATCATTGAAGAATCTAATGACTCAATTGAATACAACATCAATTGTCCTCTAACCCAATCTTTTAAGCTATGATACCAATCTAATAGCATCACACTAGGTTTTAACTCTCCTGTCAGGACCACTTAGGTTCCTAAGTCACTAACTCCCCAATTCCTTGACCATGGCTTCCACAAGGTTCTTCCTTTCTTCCTAGGACTTTCTCATTGTCCTCGATTAGAGAAAAATATTTGCACTCTTCTAGGTGACCTATCAATGGTAAAAGTACCTTCCCTTCTCATACCCACTTCCATTCTTCCTAGTGTATTCTACCTCCTAAGAAAGTGATGAGTCTTGCAGGGGTGTGGAGGTAGCTAAATCATTCTCTTTGTTCAATTATTGACACTTTTTACCAAGATCTTTTCAAGTCTTCCTTACCGATCTCTTCAGAGTCACTCTTTTGGCCTTGCAGCTCTCAAGTCCCCAATTAGGTCTCCTAATCTAGGTTTTTAGGATTTCTAGAAAAATGCTCCTTAAGAACATACCAAACAAATTATGGATTCTTCCATCAATGAGGAAACTGTAAGAGATTTTGTGGGTCTTGGGTTACTAAGTCTTTGTATAATACCCTATCTCAATTGTGAGGGTTTAATGAGGGTTTTAGTGGCTTTTAGGAGCTCTCTATTCATAGGAAGGAAATGATTTCCAAATGGATTGGAAAAGCCTTTAGCTCTTCATTAGGGCTTTATCTCATCTTGTTACACATCTCCATTGCCTTGGCTTTAGTCTTCATAGTCACCCTTGCAAGTAAACTTACAAATAACCTCCTTGTTCCTAGTTAGGCAATGTCTGTGCTTGCCTAGGGAAAGGTCACAGGGTAAAAGTAAAAACTTGTGTCACACTTTTATAAAGGAAAAAGGTCAACAACACACAAATTGTTCAACTTCACCAACATAAAAGTGGCATTTATATTTAGAATTTGAAGATGATGTAAAATGATGAAATGTGTAAAACTTGATGAAGTTTATGCCTATAACTATTTTTCAAACAAATTGAGCAAGAATTGACATAGTTTTTTAATTTTTGATGTCTATTTTTTAATTGGTGAAAAATGTTGAAAATATGGGGTCTAGTTCCCACCAAACAAGTATATGCAAATAATCATTTTTTCCTTTGATTTCAAAATATGTTATAGATAACATGTATAGCTAGTACAAAAAAGAAGAAACATTGGTTACCAATGTATTTTTCTCTGTTATAACTACTCAAAGTCAAACTTATCTAAAATCAACAACATTCATCTCTCACCAAAATTTTCCTATCAAATCTATACCATTCAGAAAAAAAATACATATTATAGAAGAGGACTCTCTCCTCTAGTGTTAAATATAAATATAATTTTTTTTTGATATGATTTACTATTTTTTTTCTTTATTTGAAGAAGCATCTTCTCGAATGTTAAAATACCTACTTGTAGTATTTTGAAATTATAATATATTAGATCCAATCAAAATACTATTAAAATTATATGAAAATAATCTTGACTGTGAGCTCTACACAAGGGTATTTATTATATTTTTCAAAAAATATCATTAAAAAGAGTAGGAATTATTAAAACATCACTTTTTTAAGATAATTTTATTTCTTTTGTAATTGGACCCAAATTGGTATAAAACATTTATTTAAAAGACATTTCAATTGGAAAATTTGAAGAACTTGTCTAACTTAGCTAGAATGAATCTAGCTAGACCATATGTTTAATAAAAATTAATTTTTAGTTAGAAATACTCAAATTCAACTATGCTGATAAGGTAACCTAAAACGTGACACAAATTTGTGCTTTCACCCCACAAATATAACCAAAAACATATTTAGGCCTTGTTAATGCTTATGTACACTATACATGGGCTCCACTTCCATGTCCCAGTTGGCCGTGATGAACACACAATGGGATTTTATGGGGGAGCCATTTTAGGGACTGTTCTTATGTATAAGCCAGTGTATTGGCAAGAACAAAAGAAAACCAAGAACTTACAAAACTAAACAATAACACCTATTCCTATGAAAAATGAAGTAAAACTAACAACACTATCAAAGTTCTTCAATGAAGATACTAATCTATTCCATTAGATCTCATTCATGCAAAAAAATAGTAGTTTGTGCCTTAACTATCTATGACAGTGTTTGTTTGCTTAATGCCAATAATAACAAAAAATATCCAACCTCGGGATTCAAGGCTTTTGGAGTTTAAATAGATTTTCCCATGTGTGTGAGTGATTAGGACCTAGGTAATACCTAATTTTAGCCTTTGATCTCTTTAGGACAAAAGTTGTCACACAACTTTGCAAAGTTGTAAAAGTTGTCATGACAACTTTTTAGCAACTTTGTCCTAAGTGCTCTTACTCACTTCCAAATCACTTCTAACTCCTTAGGATGTTATAAAAACACTACTAAGGCTCATTTAGGCTTATTTTATCCATTTCTAAGCATTTTGGGGTCTATTTCACCCTTAGGTCTTTTTCCACTTCCTAGAACTATAATAGCCATTTGGCTCTCATCCCAACTTTTACTAACTCAAACCAAAACTAACTTAACCAAATAACTTCCCTATATCATGTAGACTCTATTGGAGCCTTTATTAATCCCTAATCTAGAAAGAATTATACTTACAAGACAAAAATGGGATAGGACACTTAGCCTAAGTCCTAGGTGCTCTTGTACCAAGCATAGCCAAAGGATATTTAAATGGAGGACTATAGCCAAAGGGATATTTAAAGTTGATTGGAGTGATAGAGTCAAAATCCATAAGGCTAATGTTCTCATGTCTCCTAATGATGACATTACAAAGAGATAAAAGATGAAAAAGATGCCGATGAGACGTCAAAGTTATACATGTTCTAGTAGGAATAAGTTTTAGAATACTTTAGAGTCTGAGGAAGGAGTTTATGGGAATCTTGCATCCTGGCACTCTTTGTATCAATACCAATAAAAATGGATATAAAAGTCCTTATTTGTTTGTAGAGCGCTTGCAAAATCCTAGCTATGAATTAACTTTGCAAACATAATAACAATCTCATGCTAATATTGGCGTGACTCATGAATGTGGTATTTTCATACAAGACTTTTCAATTTCTACTAGCTAATAGGTTTTGCACCTAAAATTGTAGGGAGGTAGCAGATAATGTTAGGAGATGATAAATTTTTTTAGGCTGTGATCCTATTTTCCAAGTCTTATTAGGAATTCAAATTTAGGTTATGACCTGAAGCTTGTCACATTCCAATAGGAGTTTCAAATCGCAGGGTCATATGAGAGTTTTGAACAACTGTGCTAAAGAAGAGAAGTGGACGGTATATTGAAAATTAGATCAAGAGGAGGGACATATGTCAACACTAGATTCCATCTAGAGCTTCTTTCATTTCTATATATTCCTTTCTCTTCTCTTATGTAAGGGTTCCAACTTTTGTGGTTCCAAGTTTTCCATTTTTTAGGCTAATGCAATTTTATTGTACATGATAGCCTAAGGCTAGGCTATTTTTCTTTGAGTTTTCAGTTGTAGAAAGTTGTAATCAGTTTTGTGGTAATGATAAGAAAACAATTTAGCATTGTATAAATTAGAAGCATTTGTTAATTTATCTTAAGTGTCCTTCATTTTTTTGAGTCATAATGGTCAAGGACTTGAATGGATTTTGTTGCACATTTGTTGTGATAAATGTTCAGATGTAGGCTCATGTTCAAAGAGCATGCTAAAATTTTCTTTCAGCTGAATGTTGGATATTATTGAAGTATTCTAAAGATCAATAAGAATTATACCAACATGTTTATACGAGATCTCATCTTTGCAATGCATTTATGGTTTATAGATCACTGGTTGTGTGTTCATATCATTGCCATAAATAGTTATTTTAGGTTATCTCCCAATGGATAAGGGAATAGCTAGCCGATCTTCTCTATGTAAACCCTGGAAGGAATCAAATGTTTAAATCTGATAATCTTTACTTTCCATGTATGTTTTTGTCTTATTATTATGTCATAATCCATGTAAGTTGCAGATCAGTGAATAATAAGCCATTATTTAGCATCTCCTTATTGTGTTGATCATTCTTATGAGATTTATCTACTTTTTTTTTAATCCAGTCATAAGTGTAGTGTTATCATTTAAGGGCATTAATGGATCACCCTCCTAGGTTTTGCAAAGCTCAAAGTGAAAAAGGGTTTGTTTGATCAGTTGTCCAAGTCTCAAAGATTTTTGATTATTGGAGTTGGCTTCTCCATAGGAAATTGAAAGATCAACTTGGTTTCTATTTTTGACTGTAAACCCTTTTTATGAGATAACAATAGGTACGACTTCTCTTATTTCTTCAGGGGACAATGTCAAAAGTTATTAGTTTACCATACACAATCTTATATTTCCTACTATCTTGGAATGTTCTAGTGGTTACATTGATTTCCTTAGTCCTCATTTTGTTGAATGATATTAACACATCTTTCACCATTAGAAAGATGGTACCATTTCTTGGAACAACAATGGGAAACACTAGAGCTCAAATTCACAAAATTGCTAAGAGATATATCATTCTCACTAAAATTATTTATACGAACTCTTACAATAGTCTTCTACTCTGGTCTCTTAAAATGAGATTCCTTTGGCTCTATAAGAGGCTCACTCAAGATCTTATGGTGAATTTTGGTGGAAAATCCTTAGTTAATAAGCTCCTTCATATGGGATATTATTGGACAACTATGAATCAATAATATTTTGATTTTGTCAAAAGATGTTCTCAATGTCAGCATCATAATAATATAATCCATGCTCCTATAGATGAACTCCACTCTTAGGTATCTTCACAGCCTTTTACCTTTGGGGCTTGGATTTTATTGAAAAAATATCACCTCCTTCTCAAGGACCTACTTACATCATCACCACTATGGATTACTTTACTAAATGGGTAAAGAAGTTCCTCTTCATTCTACTATGGATGATGTTATTTGTAATTTCCTCTTACAAACTATCATTTATCAATTTGGTATTCCATCAACAATGACAATTTAATATTTGATAATGGTAATCCTTTTAGAAATAAGGAAGTAACCAACTTTTTTGACAAATATCATATCAAACAACATTTTTATACTCCTTAATTATCCTTGATCTAATGATAAAGATGAACCATCTAACAAGATAATTGAGAAAATACTTAGGAAGACTATCAAAAAACATACTAACAATTGGTATACTCAATTGACCTATGTTTATAGGATTATAGGAAAAGTGTTCATACTACAATGAGAATAACTCCTTATAATTTACTTTATGACACTGATACAATCATGCCTTAAAATTTATAAATACCTTCACTAAGGGTTTCTATTAATAACATAATTGATAATCACCCTTTTAGATAACAAAATCTTAAACAACTTCAAAAGCTAGGTGAACAACGAATTAATGCGCAAGTGAACATATTAAGGCATATCACAAGTCCTTAAAGAAGCAATATAATAAAAAGATGAATGATCTATCTTTCTCAGTTTGAGATTTGGTTCTTTATGAGAGTCAGTGAAACATAAATTCTCTACCCAAAGAAAGAGAAAAATTCAATCCTAACTAGCTTGGCCCATACACCATAACATATGTCTATGGTTCTAGTGCATATACGATAGTTTTTATGGATGGTATACCCCTTAGGAACCCCACAAATACTATGCATCTCTCTCTCTCTCTCTCTCTCCATTCCTTTTCACTTCATTTGTGTTGGTATCTTTGTATTAGAGAATATATATATTAGTAGGCTAAGATTTATCTTTTCTATTTTCTTGTATTGCTTCATTATTGACAAAAATGTATGTGTTTTAGTCTTGAATTTATGTGTAATATGTTAATTATTTGGATAGGATATAACTTAGAAGATAATATCATACCTCTTCTTCATTTCATATTTTATTTTTGGATAGATTAGTGTTGAGTTAATATTGTTAGCTAGACTATATGTTCATCTATCTACATAATTATATTACATCACCATAGTGGTGTAATACCCCCAAATTGGCACCTATTAAATTCATTCAATTTTGGTGCATTCCTCGAATTTCTATATCTTCAAAGTCCTGCTTTGCTAGGAAATTTTCTCTCTCCTACCTGACTTAATCTGACTTGATGTCAAATGCAAAAACCCTAAATTGCATTAATCAAATATTAAAATTAATTCCCAAAGTCTTTGACTTTTATTAGCTAAATTACCCGTATGATAAATTAATTAAATTCTAAAAGCCCTAAGTGCTTTAAATTAAATTAAACTCACCCCATTTGGCTAATATACATAAAAAGGAATTAATAATTACTTATTATTTGAATGGACACTCATTTTTTAATATTTGAAAGGTCACCTTGTGTGGCAATTTCCATCCTTTTAATTAAGTAATTTATGCATTTTTGTCTCAATTGGGAATGAAGAGTCAGGAGGTTCAAATCAAGAAACTCTTCATTCCTCCCCGGGCTTGTCTATTTAATGAACCTCTTTTTTCATTCGAAGAAGGGAATTTTTGAGAGTAACTAACATTTTTTTAGTTTCAATTTGATATTTTCAAGCTTTCACTTTGCAATTAGCTTAATTTCTCATTTAGTTTAATATTGCATCTCATATTAGAATTAATTTTCTTAATTTATCATAGCTTAATATCATCTTTATTTCAAGTTCTTTAGAATAAATCTGCACTCAATATTTCTTTCCAAGTTTTAGATTAATTGCACTTCATTTTCATTGCTAGTTTGATTGCATCTTGATTATTAATTTCTAGATTGCAAATCCTCCATTGTAGAACTGGTCTAATGGTTGTTGGCTCTCCAATCTGAGAGTAATCAAACACCCCATCTACATAGGAGGCAACAGGTCACATCACCACAAATTTCAGATTGAGTCACTCATACTCTTTCTTGTAATTCGATCATGTGAGTAATGACTATGTTGTGTTTGTGCTTGATTTAGAGGTCACATTCAGTCACACACATTTTGGCATCCACTGTGGGGTAGAAAAATTGATTTTTGGCCTCATTCTCATTTTTTTCTGATAGGAAATTTAAGCTTTACCGTGTGTTCGTACTGTTTGTGTATGGATTCTCGTGTGAGAATCCAGAGCATATCATGCAAAGTTTCTCTCTCTATAGCACTCTCTCGCACGAGCTGATGCATCCTTGCATGGCACCCTGTGCTTTCTCGCATGCTATGGAGTACTTCCTCGCGTGAGATTTGGATATAGTGTTTTAAATTTTTTAGTTTCTATCTTTCCTGTTCCAAATTTCTAACAAGTTTTCTATTTTGCTGTTGTTTATTATTTCTCTGTTATTTTCACAACATAACAATTTTTTGTAGGATGTTTGACCAAGAACATAAAACATGCTAATGGTTTGATTGCAGGACGATAGTCGAAGACTTGCTAAAATGTTGTGTTTATTTCTTGCTTTCATTCACATAGTCTAAATAGGGCTCCGTTAAAATTTCTTGAGGATTTTGATAGTGAGTAGGGAATTTGGCTCTTCATTACATGGAGGTGATGACCATGAATGAACCTGAAATCCTAATGATCTTACTAATATGAAAAATTCTTGGGGAAGTGGAGAAAGGTAGTGAATCTTTAGCACTTCTACTCGCCAGGGGATTATGCTCTTCTCTCTTTGAGAGAACCAGAAACCCAAAAGTGTGTGGATTTGGTGGAGTGAAACTAACTCAGTGATGAATCTATTTTGCATGTTTGGGTGAAGTGATGAGGTAGAGAATTATGCTCTTCTCTCTTTGAGAGAAATAGAAAATCAAACCCTTGGATCTAAGCCAAGTTGAGTCACCTTTAGAGGGCCTGCCAGAAGTTGAACCTCCAGGAACGACCCAAGTGAGTATGCACCTATCACTGACGATTCCACCTCACTATAATAAAGAACATTTTGTTGAATCTAAAGAATCCAAAACCATGTTAGCTTCCTTATCAAGACTTTGAATATCATCTTGAGAAGGCTCCGTTTGTTATACTGAGCAGCGCCGCTCCTAGCCCTGTTTGTGGGGGTGTATGACTTTCGAGTGTTGGTGTGGTTGTGAGGCCTCAACCCTATATCAGGGGCACCAAAGGTTAGTGTGAATGAAAGCCTATTAAAAAATTTCCTTAGCTAGTGGCCTACCCGGTTCACTTCTGAAAGGAGTCATAATCTTTGCACAGGGAGGGGGAAGAATCTCTCTCGTAGATTCCCATCATAGGCATACACCTGGATGCTTGAAGGTGGTTGCGACACTAGCCCCTGCTATAAGGGTAACCTTTGAACATACACCATTGAGTCCTCAGAAACACCAAAAATACGAGTGCCCTCTAGGGGGTGACACGGCTGTGTGAGTTGCACGTATGCGCATAAGCAATGGGGCAAAGGTTTTGTCTTCTCACCATTTTTTTTGTAGGACTAAGCTACATGTTTGTTATCAAGTCTTAAAAAATTGTCCAATCATTATCAAACAAAGACTCCCCTCATGCTATCAAGTTGCTTTGTCCTTGATAGGTCTATTAACGACTGCTTCTTGTATCACAACTACTTGATTTGAACCATTGTGTCTTTAAACAAATGCTTGAAATCCCAAAATGAGATTGTTGATTAAACTGTTCTGCAAACCTATCAAGAAACTAGATTTTATGTCAGACATTAGTTTAGGTTGTACCTCAAAATTCAACTTTAACCTCAAAAACTATGTCAGACTGTTAGATTTTGCACTTTTCCCATGTGAAGTTTCACTCTTTAGAGCACTTTCTTGCACGAGACTTTGTTCTCTTGTGCAAAGGTTTGTGTTCTCTCGCACGGCTTGGTACTATCTTGTGCAAGACTGTAGCCCAGTTTTAAAAAACAAAGACTTGTTTGCCATTGACTGTTTGACTTTTTATCTGATCTACTTTTTGTCTAAGGTTTGTTTTTCTATTTTCCTATCATTCATTGTCAGAACCTGAGTGTATCAAACTGAGAATTGATTGATCTTTTCTTTGAATCATGTTGTCTCTCATTGGTTTACCTTATCTCTTTATGTTTTTATACCTCATGTTGCAATAGTCTTATCTCGACTGTTCTAGCCACCTCTTTTGATGATTTGTACTAGGTTCATCTTGCATCTTGGCTGTTCTAGCCATTTATCTCCTTTTCATTATCTTAGAGACAGAGTCTAGCATTATTCTGAGTCTTCTCTCATTACATCTTCATCTATGACTATCACAAATCGAAGTGGCAAGACTTATCCCATTCAAAATACTGGTCAAGGTAGAAGTGAACCTTCTAATCAAGAGATAGATCATCCTGAATCCATCATGAAATCTAAAATTTGTGAGAAATCCTCAAGCTCTTCATTGAGTACTTCGAAAGATAGTCCTTCTCAACCATTGCCTCTGGTGTTTCAAGAGTGCTTTAATCCTTTGGTTGAGTTACAATCTAGTTTTTCATTCCAAGAACAAGACAACTCATTCTTTCAAGACAATTCATTGTTCCGTGACTTTGGAAGACGATTCCCTAGGACAGCTCCTATCATTGAATCTGTTGATACTGATCATGATATCTTCCCACCTAAATTTGTTAAATCTTTTGATCCTGTTTATTCATCAGAAGTTACTTGGGCTGCACCTCATCGACATCATTCATATCACTTCACTGAATCTTCATTTGTTTTAAAGACCTCTGCTAAAAAGATGGGAGGACCATTTGATTTCCAACTGGGCCAATATGACTAGACTCATAATCAATCTCAAAACAACCAATATCATGGTCAAACTTCTAACAAACAACATTATGGTCAATCTCAACATGACCAAAATCAGACCCATAATGATGATCAATCTCGATATAGAACTCAAGGGGATCAGCAAGCACATTTCTATCGCCCTCCCCCATTTGATCAAAACCAAGATGATCAACAAGATCAAGTTCCTAGTATCTATGAGATCCTTGGTAATGAAAATGATGTGATAAATCAATGTGATATTGACACTGCTAAAGCTAACAAAAGCCTTATCAAAATGATGGAAATCCTTCTTTTAGAAGAAAAGAAGTACTTTCTTGAGTTAGCTCAATAAGGAGTCAAGTTACCCCCAAACTTTCAAGTTGAGACACTTGTAGCTAAAGAAGAAGAAACTAAAACCACTAAGCTACAAAAGATGATCCAAAATATGCAAGATCAGATTACCCAACTGGCAAAAGAAAAGGATAAACCCACACAACAATTCACATTGGAGAGTATATGTCCTTTTCCTTTTGACAAGAGTATTCACATGCCTCCTTTTCTAAAAGGAGTGGAGTTTCCCAAATATGACAAGTACATGGGTACAACCGATCCCCAAGATCATCTAAGGGAATTTGGTGCCTTGTCTATGGAATTTATGCATGATCAAACTTATCTTATGAGACTCTTTCCCTGTAGCTTGGGTGGACCAGCTATGGAATGGTTTTGCCGACTGCTTCTTGGCATCAAGACTTTTGATGAGATCACTAGTCTTTTCCTTCAACATTATTCTCACAAAATTCAACACCCTATCAACATTCATGACTTGTGTAACTTGAAACAATGACTGGGAGAGTCTTTCTTGTCTTTTCTCCAGAGATGGAGACAACTTTGCACAAAGTATCCTCGTAAATTGCCTGAATCTGAGAAACTTGATATCTTTTGGACAATCTTCTCCCAAACTTTGGATATCAGGTGCAATTACAAGGTCCTTTGACCTTTGACAACATGATCAAATAGGCTATGAGGATAGAGGCCTTCATGGTTAAAAAGGGAGAGTTGACTCTGAATAAGGACAATAAGTAAGTATTCTCCACAAATAAAGACAAAGGAAAAGCTGTCAACAAGAATAGAGACATGGTAAATGATGGAGTGGTTGATAATGTCATCGCAAAGCCTTCAAAGCCTATCTTTAATCTTACTTCTAGTATACAAGAGACTAAGGCTGTTGAAAAGACCACAACGGATAATCAACAAAATTCAAGACTTTCTAAGAACAAACCTTGGGCCTCTCGACCCAAGCGTGAATTCACCTCTTTAGGAGAGCCTCTTGATGTGGTCTTTAAAATGCTTATATAGAATCAAGTCCTCACTCCTTTGGAAAAATGTCCTTATGACCCACAACCAAGACCTCATTAGTGGAATGATAATGCCTATTGTGACTATCATCAAAACATTGGTTATAAGACATCTACTTGTCTTCATTTGAAGCATAAGGTTCAAGACCTCATAGATAATGGTGACATGCTTGTGGAAAACCATAATAAGAATTCAGACCATCAGGTGTTTAAAGATCCTTTCCCTCCTCATGAGAAAGGTGAGTCTTCCATAGCTAAGAATACCAATGCTAAGGTTAATTATATGTACACTTCTACTGATAATGTCATCAATATGATTGAACCTGTTGGGGTGGACTATTGTGATGTGATAACTTCTAAAGGGAGTGAGGATGCTCCCTATTCTAGGACTCCTTTCATCTTGCATAGTTCCACATCTTGTTTGTCTGAATATGAACTAACTCAAGATTGTGCTAATGTTGTCACTCGGTCACGTGGAAGAGTTTTTTTGAAAGGTCATGATCCTCCAAAGAAAACTGTAGATAAGGATTCTTCAAAACAAACTGTAGACAAAGCTACTCTGAAACAAATGGTGGATAAGACTACTGCTGGTCCTACCAATAAAGTCCCAAAATTGACTCATGTGCCTAGCACCGCTAGTTATAGCATCTTAGATCAGCTCCAGTGAACCAATGATCAGATTACCATTTTCAAGTTGTTGAAAATCTCGCCTGCTCATAGGCAGATTTTGGATAAAGCCCTCACTGAGGCAAAGGTTCCCAAGGATCTTGATCTTAATTGGTTCCAATCTATGGTGGGTCATTTAGCTTCACTGCACTATTTGTCCTTCTTTGAAGAAGAGGATCACTCCTTGAGCCACTTGCATAATGCTCCCTTGCACATAGAGGTCATGATAGGTCCCAAACGTGTCCGTCGCATGCTTATAGACAATGGTTCTAGTCTTAACATCTATTCTGCTAAGTTGCTCACTTAGCTAGGTTATGATGAGGATTGCATAGACTCCCACAAAAAGATTACCATCAAAGCTTATGATGAAGAAGGATGCAAATCCCAAGGCTTAGTTATGTTACCTATCTGTGTAGGACCTGTTGAGAGAGATGTTACTTTTCAAGTTCTTGATATTCCTCTCACCTACAAAATTTTGTTGGGTAGGCCATGGATTCATGAGATGCAGGTAGTGCCCTCTACATACCATCAGTGTACCAAGTTTCCCTTCCATGGTGCAAAAGTCACTGTTCCTACTAATACCAATTATTCTTGCAACACCCTTGCGCAATCTGCTGATAGTTTGGTTCCAACAAATAGAGAATCCACTGAGTTCTATGATGCTAAGCTTAGAGAAATGGAAAAAAATTTGAAAGTCACAGATACAGGCATGAGAGAGTACTAAATTGAACCTGTGCTATCTCTAGCTACTTTGCCTCTGTCTCCATGCTCTTATGGGAGACCTTCTGAGAATAACAAATCTGCCACTAACATTCCTCAGAGAGTTTATGATGGTGCCTTTGTTAAGGCTAAAACACCTTTAGAGGAGGAAAAAGAAGAAAGAGCTATCACAACTTGGATCTACAAAGGGAAAGAAATATCTAAAGCAACTACTCCTCCTCTAGACTTAGAACAAGAGCCCTAAAGTGAAGGCTTCAAAATCATGAAGCACTTCAGATACAAGGGGAGTGGTACTATACGGATGAATGGCAATGGTTTGCTAAAACCCATTGAAGCTACTAGTTCTCGCTCAAAGGACACTACTGGCTTAGGCTTTAAAAAGACTCCCTTTCATTTAAGGACAAAGAAATTTGTGTCAGCACCTGAACCTAAACTTGAGTCAGAATATGAAGATACTATACCAGAGGTAAAACCAGAGGCCAACTCTGATGAAGACATCTTTCCTTATCCCATACCTCAAGATCTTATTGCATTCTTTGAAGAACTTGATGAGCCTATCATACCTGTCCATATGGTAGAGACTAAGACTAATACTGATACTTATTCTGAGGCTAGTTCTGAAAAACATCTTCAATGCATCAATTCACATATGAGCAATGGAAAGAAACACTGAATAATGATCCCCATTTTATAGGTGAACAATATAGACTGCCACATTTTCAAAAGTAGATTGAACAAGAACAACTCCAACAAGTTGTTAATGCCACCAGAGATGATAATGAGTCTGATGATGATGCTAGTGCTAATGGAATTCCTACATCAAGTACTAACTCACATGAATATGAGTTTGACTCTTTGTCTGCTGCTACTTTTGATGTAGACATAGATACTGTTCATGTATATGAGAGACTTCTCAAAGTAGGTGAAGGGTCTAGTGCTAGGACACATGAATTTGATGCCATGGGTGTTAACATGTCCTCTACCTCTGACATAGGATCCCATAGGGATTTAAACACTCCTTTGGAAAAAATCACTCTAGGCCTTGACTTTCTCATCAGTGCTTTTGATGGTTATACCGTGAACGCAATTGAACCAACCACTACTTCTCTTTCACTCCACCGTCCTGATCTCATAAACTGGAACTCCCCCTCCACATCCAATGAAGTCCTAACATTCTAGAATGATTACGATCTAGCCTGTTACCTCCATTCCATTGAACCTGTAATGTCTTCCACCAATGAAAGTAGTGTCAGCATGACAAAAGAGGATATCAAGTATCTTAGTCAAAAAATTAAAAGAAGAAAAAATAGAAGCTCTGATGGTGAAAACCACTTTGTGGTAGTATCAAAGCCAAAAATAGTAAAAATAAAAGATGTATCTGAGGGTGAAAAAATCTCTAAGGTGCCCAAGGATGAGATACTTGATACTCTACTGAGCCATTTTCAAGAAAGATCATCAGTTTTGATTGAGCCGACACAGCCAGTGAACTTGGGTACAGAGGCTACTCCGCAGATTATTCATCTAGCACAATCATTGTCCGCTGAAGAAAAATAAGAGTTCACTAACTTCTTTCAAAGTAAGAAAATAAACTTTGCATGGACCTATTCTGATATGCTTGGATTGGATCCCAATCTGATCATGCATCATCTATCCATTGCACTAGGTATCAAGCTTGTTAAGAAAAAGCTTTGAAAGATGGACCCTCATGTGACACTTTTGGTTAAAGCTAAACTAGAGAAGCTCCTTAAAGATGGCTTCATAAGAGAAATTGATTATGCCAAATGGATTTCAAACATTGTTCTAGTCACTAAACATGATAAATCCATTTGTGTATGCATAGACTTCAGGGATCTCAATAAGGCATGTCCAAAAGATGACTTCCCATTGCCTAATATTGATATTATAGTTGACATGACAACAGGTTATGAGATGTATTCACTAATAGATGGCTTCTTTGGCTATAACCAAATTAAAATCATGCCAGAGGATCAAGAAAAGACCAATTTCACATGTTCTTGGGGTACTTTCTGCTGGAATGTCATGCCTTTTGGGCTTAAAAATGCTAGAGCAACATATCAGAGAGCTGTCATTACCATTTTTCATGATATGATGCATAAGACAACAGAGGACTATGTGGATGATAATTTAGCCAAAAGTATGCAGTGAAGGACTCACCTTGAAGATTTGGGTTCCATTCTTGATCGCATGGAACAATTTAGTCTTAGACTTAATCCTAAGAAATGTGCATTCGGTGTCACTTTTGGAAAACTCTTGGGTTACATTATTTCAACTAAAGGTCTAGAAGTTGATCCAGAAAAAGTTCAAGCTATTATAGACATGCCTCCTCCTAAGAACATAAGTCAGATGAGAGTACTTCAAGGAAGGCTACAATATATTCGATGGTTCATTTCACAATTGGCTGAAAAATCACAACCATTCACTAAAACTTTGCATAAAGATGTAACCTATGAATGGAATGAAGAATGTGATAAGGGACTCACTCAAATAAAATAGTATCTTGCTAATCCACCAATCTTGATGCCTCCTATCCATGGGAAGCCACTTATACTATACATCTCAGCCATAAGCACGTCTTTGGGTGCTCTTCTAGCTCAAGAGGATCAGAACAATAAAGAGAGAGCTATTTATTATATCAGTAGAACATTGGTTTCCTATGAGATGAACTATTCAGTCATTGAAAAAGCTTGTCTAGCTGTAGTGTTTGCATCACAAAAACTATGACATTATATATTGGCTCACACAATGAGACTTATTGCAAAAATTGATCCACTGAAGTACTTACTAAGCAAGGCTGCCCTCACAGGTAGATTAGCTAAATGGGTTATGATCCTTAGTGAATTTGACATTGAATATGTGGAAAGAAAAGCTATTGAAGGACAAAAAATTTCTAATCAGTTGGTGGAAGCTCCTCTGAAGGATCATCAACCTTTTAAAATTGAATTCCCAGATGAGTCCATCATGCTTCTCACACATTAATCCTGGAGCATGTTCTTTGATGGATCATTCACTCAGCAAGGATTAGGTGCAGGCATTCTATTTATAACACCTCAAAGATACTCATTGCCAAAAGCTTATAAGATGTTGTTTCCTTGCACAAACAACATAGTTGAATATGAAGCTCTCATAAATGGTATGAAGATAGCCCTTGAATGACATGTGGATGAGCTCAAAGTCCTTGGAGACTCTCAGTTAATCATCAACCAAGTTAATGATGTCTACCAAACAAAAGATGATAAGTTAGTGCCCTACAAAAGGATGGTGGATGATCTCAAGCAGTACTTTGCACACATTTCTTTCCAACAAATTCCAAGAGAAGATAATAAAGTAGTTGATGCTATGGCCACTCTTGCCTCAATATTATAGATGTCAGAAAATGATTTTAGACATGAATTCCTAGTGGAGACATTATGCTACCTTGCTTATGAAATTCTTGAATCCAAGATGATCTGTTCAGTCATTAGACATGACTCATCCCACTACCACCATATTTTCTCCTACCTCCATGAGCAAATCATTCCAGACACCTATACCCAGAATGAGAAATGTCACCTCATTCATACTGCTTCATGATATGTTATCATTGCAAATGAGTTGTGTAGACGGGGTCTAGATGGTACCCTCCTTAGGTGTCTAGAACCCAATGAGTCCAAATGTGTGCTAGCTAAGGTACATGAAGGTATCTATGGCTCTCATTTGAGTGGTCTAACATTAGCTCATAAACTTATTAGAGCTGGTTATTACTAGCCGGATATGGAGAAAGAAGCTGTTCAATATGCCAAGACCTCCAAGTAGTGCCAATATCATGAGAATCTGATCCACGCCCCTGCTAAAGAGCTTAGTCCTTTCATCAGTTTTTGGCCATTTTAGCAATGGGCCTTTGACTTGGTCGGTCAGATACACCCTTCTTCCTCAAGAGGACATAAGTTTATCATCACTGCTATAGACTATTTTACCAAATGGGTCGAGGCAATCCCTTTGACTGTAGCTGATGGCAAAACTATTGCTATGTTTATTCTGAACTATATCATTTGTAGATATGGTATACCCTCATCTATTATCACTAACAATGGGGGATAATTCAAGAACAAGAACCTGACAAAATTATGCACCAAATTTAGGATCATTCAGCACTGGTCATCTATCTATTATCCGTAGGGTAATGGAAAAGCAGAAGCTTCTAATAAGACAATTCTGAAAATCTTGCACAGAACAGTTCATAAATCTGGTAGAGATTGGCATCTCCAAATTAATCCGGCTTTGTGGGCCTATAGAACAAGTATCTGAACACCAACGGGGCCACTCCCTTTGCCTTGGTTTATGGATCAAAAGTAGTATTGCCTATTGAGGTTGAGATTTTGACACTGTGAATCTCTGTGAGGGGCCTCATCACTGATGAAGAAAACAAAATATCCCAGCTACAAGAGCTAGAGTTGCTAGATGAACATCACAAGGTGGCGTTCGATCATCTTAGAGCATACCAAAAGAGAATGTCTAAAGCCTATAATAAGAAATTCAGATAAAGAGAATTCAAAGTGGGTGATCTCGTCCCGAGAGAGAATCCCAAAAATCAGCAGCAACGAGTCCAGAAAGGGAAGTTTGAACCAAACTGGCTTGGTCCATACGTTATTACTGCATCATTTGGATCTGGTGCTTACTGACTCTCCACCACTGAAGGAGATCAACTCAAAGAGCCTATCAACGCTCTTCATCTTAAAAAGTTCTACAACTGACATTCTCTATGTGCTCATGTACATACTTATTGATCCTGAAAAAATCCTAAAAATGATATATGCTCAAAAATCCTAAAAATTACAAAATATCCTGAAAAAATGATCATCTTAGTGAAAACTTGGCAAATAGGCACTTTGATGTATCTATTATCCTGGTGAAAACCTGGCAAACAGGCACCTTGACAATACTCAAAAAAATAGAAAATTTGAAAAAATACAAAAAAAATGAAAAAAAAAAAAACAAAAAATGAAAAATACAAAAAAAATGAGATATTCAAAAAATACAAAAAAAATCATCAAAAAAGAGAAAAGTACAAAAAAATTGAAAAAGAAGAAAAATGTGCCATTGATGAAAACCTGGTAAACAAGCGTCATGGTAGCAAAAAAATAGAATCTCTGCCAAGATGGTGAAAAATTGGCAAACAGGCACCTCTTGTTTCCTAAAGCTATATCTCATCTTAGCGCTACTTGGCCTTTAGTTTCCTTCTCCATTTTAGTTTGCTTGGCCTTTAGTTTCCTGCTTTAGTTTGCTTCTCCGTTTTAGTTTGCTTCCTTTGTTTCCTTCTTTAGTTTGTTTTTGGCTTTGGTTTGTTAGATCATGCTCTTGCTTTTAGTTAACTTTGATATTTTTCTTGAATTTTCATGGATTGGAATTGGTAACACTTGGGGGGCACCTACCTGGTCTAGGGGGCATTGTCCTATCGCTATCAAAAACTCTTTTGTGCATTAGTCACCAGTGGTTCTCACTGTGTCTGCCTGTTGATGCTTAGCTACTTCTGAGATTTCTCTCCTTGAGGATCTTTCATGTATCAGTCACTAGTGGTGTCCACTATGCCTATCTACTGATACCTAGCTTTCATTTGACCTCTCTCTTTCGGGATCTCACCAGCATTTCTTGCTATGTTTGCCTATTGATACTTCGTGTAGTTTCCTGATATCTTCTTGAGACTTTGTCTCTCACGATGGTCACTTGTGGTTCTCATTGTGTCTACCTACCATTTCTATCCCGTCAAGACTTTGAATGTTATATTTTTGATTCGACTCAAATCTGTTTGAACATGAACATAAACTGAAACTGGATTTGTGGTTCTCTGAGGCATGCTGAGCTTTGTTTTCTTTGAGTGCTTGTTTGTTTGCTTTTTTCTTTTGTTTGCTTTCTGCTTTCTAGTTTAGTTCCAATGATCCAAATATTCTATCTAAGAGGGTGGTCCATCTATAAGAGCCTCCATCTCGTATTGGATGGCCATGCGTACCTTGACTCCTTTTATATGGACACTTTGGTGAGGTTGGTTCTTCTCCTTGTTTGTTTTGAGTGACTTCTTTCTGCTACAAGTGACATTGCAAATGCTCATCCTGCTAAGTGAATGTAAGGGTCACTGTGAGCAATCTTTAGCAAATGAAGAAACTCCTACATGTCTAGTGTGTCCGTTTGCAAGCAACATTCAGGTGATTCTAGCAATTGTGCTTTGATGCTTATGTTAACTTGCTAAATCAAAAGGAATAGGAGTTCAGGTCATTCTGGCTTCTTGTGCCTTAATGCTACACCTCATTCTGATAAATCTAAGATTTATGTCATATTCATATTCTCATAATTGCAATGTTAGTGAGGATTATATGGCATTTTGTGATCATCCCGTGCTTAAACGAACTCGATGATGATAAATACAGTGAGTCCAACAACCAAATCCTAGGGTTTGCATTTTCATTCTAAGCTTGCATTTTAGCTTAGGTTTGCATTCTCATGCTAAGCTTGAATTTAAGATGATATCTCTTTACTCTCTTGATTGCTTTCTGTTCATTAAAGGTTCTCATCTTTTGTCCCAGTTCCATCTTGGCTGCACAAGTGTCCGGTCTTCACTCTCGATCTTTGAAACATAATCTTTTTGATTAGTACCTATCATATATTGCTACAATCCTACATGAGATGATTAGTCCTATATACATTACATATCCATTTCATTTTCATTTCATTTCCATTTTCATCCATAAATTCATTTGCATCTACATATACATGTGTATCCACTATAAGTATAACTCAAAAATCATACATTACACATATGCATACATTCTATCCATCTATCACTGCATTTCACATTGCATCATCATAAAAATAACCATGTGCATATTCATATTCATAAAAGGAAACATGTGCATTTCATATATTTATATCCATACATTTAAGCATATAGAAACATCTCATAAACATCAATATCGAAGCAATATATCAACAAGTACGATGATATCAATCATCTTCTGACGTGTCATCTTTCGATTTCGTTCCCAAGGGGGTAGGATGATTGCATTATTGAATCTTGTTGAATCAATTCTTGAATTAGTCTGATTTGAATCATCAGTTCTCATTGCTTGGGGCATCTCAGTGCTTTGCATTTTGCTATCTGGTCATCTATCTCTTAGGTATCTGAGCAATCTAACTCGGATCCTCAAGAGCCAAGCTTCATTCTGGAGATGGTTCTTGAAATCTTTTAGGTATTGGGGTAATCTAACCCTAATTCCTAAGAGTCAATCTTCATTCTGGAGATAGCTCTCAAAATCTCTTTTTACCGTTATTTGGGCAATCTAACCTGAATCTCGAAGGGCTAAGCTTCACATTGGGGCAATCTAACCCTGATTCTGAGATAGTCCTAAAATCTTCATCAATTGGTATTGGGGGAATCTAACCCCGATTCTGGTTCTCTTTTAGACCGTTGTCTTCACAATCTAACTTGGACTTTGGAAAATCATGCTTTGATCTATTCGGTGTCTTGGCAACCTAACCTAGACTTCCTAATTTCTCATCATCTGTCACTTCAAACTATTCTTTGAATCAACACATTGTTCGCACATCAATTCAAAGAGGGGCAAATGTAATACCCCAAAATTTGCACCTATTAAATTCAATCAATTTTGGTGCATTCCTCAAATTTTTATATCTTCAAAGTCTTGCTTTGCTAGGCAATTTTCTCTCTCCTACCTAACTTAATCCGACTTGCTGTCAAATGCAAAAACCCTAAATTGTATTAATCTAATATTAAAATTAATTCTTAAAGTCTTTGACTTTTATTAGCTAAATTACCCATATGATAAATTAATTTAATTCTAAAAGCCCTAAGTGCTTTAAATTAAATTAAACTCACCCCATTTGGCTAATATACATAAAAAGGAATTAATAATTAATTGTTATTTGAATGGACACTCATTTTTGAATATTCGAAAGGTCGCTTTGTGTGGCAATTTCCATTATTTTAATTAAGTAATTTATGCATTTTTATCTCAATTGGGAATGAAGAGTCAGGAGTTTCAAATCAAGAAACTCTTCATTCCTCCTTGGGCTTGTCTATTTAATGAACCTCTTTTTTGATTCGAAGAAGGGAATTTTTGAGAGTAACTAAACTATAGCATTTTTTTAGTCTCAATTTGATATTTTCAAGCTTTCACTTTGCAATTAGCTTAATTTCTCATTTAGTTTAATATTGCATCTCATATTATAATTAATTTGCTTAATTTCTCATAGCTTAATATCAACTTTATTTCAAGTTCTTTAGAATAAATCTGCACTCCATATTTCTTTCCAAGTTTTAGATTAATTGCACTTAATTTTCATTCTTAGTTTGATTGTATCTTGATTATTAATTTTTTTAGCACAAGTGAAAAATTCCATGGCTTTAACATTTTTTATTGGGCCTCTGCAAGTATTTTTTCCATTTTCTTGCCAAAACCCTAGGTAATTTTAAAATTCTAGCCGTTTGGGTTGAAAGCCCTAGGTATGCCCTAGCCTTGTTCTAATTTCGTGTTACTTTTTGGGCTACTTAAAATTCATAAATGCATGTGTTTTAATTTTTATCACCCGGCGGCCTTTATTTTCCTAAGTTTCCATGCGCCCAATGGAATTATTTTTTCCTAAGTCCGACGGCAATGATTTTTCCTAAGTCTAGCACTTTAATTATTTCCTAATGTTTTTGGCCTTTATCTTTTCCTGGACCTGGCTCTGACAACATTTCAATCCTACAGTTGGTGTAAGTTCGCAAGGGATGTGTCAGAGGCTTGCGATCTTGCGCCAGCCGTCAATCTTTCTTTATGAATCAGTGTTTCAATGAAGTGGGTTCATCTGCCAGGTATGCACGATTGGAGGTTTGTGATTGGTCCATGTATTAATGATTTGGCAAGTGTCAGTGGGACCTGGGTTGCTAGCGTGTCAGTGGGCTCTGACAGCTGCAGAGAATTGATGGTAGGCGTATCTTCACAAAGGATGTCTTAGACGCATGAGATCTTAAGATGACCGTTGATTTTACTTTTTGTAGAGGTGACAAAGTAAAGCGGGTCCACTGCTATGTGTACTTGAATGGCATTTCCTCATTGGTCCATGAGGTGATGAGTTGGAGTTTTCCAGAGGGTCCTATGTTAGAGTTTTGGTTCAACAGTTGGCATATGATCGCATGGAATATTCTTCCCCCATGCGATCTTGTGCCCACCATCTGATTAGATGCCAAAGGATTAGTGGGTCCTGTGTCAGAGATGATTGAGCATAAATAGCGAATGGTGTGTTGACATGTGGCAATTTTTAGGTGGGCCCAAGGTTATAAAATGATTCAATAGTTTAGCGGCCCAGATAAATTGGTTAGCGACATCGATAAAGTTCCCTTCGGTTGCTTATTCTCAAAAAATTTGGTGGGGTTCGAAGTTTTCTCACGAATACGCAAATGTGTGTATTTGCTAAGTCTCCAAATGAAGTAGTGAAACTCTAAAATATCTTGCAAACTGGTGACTTAAATTTTTCCCTTCAGTCGCATATTCACGGAGTAACAAGGGTTAAGTATTTGACCAAGAACAAGTGGGACCGTCTGATGATTCATTGCTGAGGTGTCTTGTTTTGATTGGCTGAGTTGGAAAGGAATGAGGACATGTCAGTGGGCCTGAGAGATTCTAAAGGATACCAAGATGGAAGACCTGATGGTTGGCATATCATCACATAGAATCTTTTGAGGCTATGCGATCTTATGCCAGTCGTCCATTTAGAGCCTTATAAAGAGTGGGCCCAAAATTTTTAGTGGGGTCATGGTGTGGATAATCTAATGGATGACGTAAGAACTCAAAGGATGTGTCAGAGTTTTAAGATTATGCACCCGCCGTCCGATCTAAGGCTTATACAAAGTGGGTCCAATGTGCTGATTCATTGCCAATGTGCTTAGATTTCATTGGTCGAAGAGTTTTATGAGGTGGCGAAGGATTTTCAAAAGGTTTTGTTGACTATTGAAGGATTTTTCCGAGCCGCCTGATCTGTCAAGAATAAGATAGATTGACAGTCCTATTTTAAACTCCAGTCGGTTACCGTTCCCATTTGAAATTCAAAATTCCTGCAGGGTTTTTGCTAGGGTTTTGACGTAGAAAAGTTGTAAAATGATGCGATTGCTGATAATTTATTGTTTCAGGACAATTTGTAGTTGGGGAAGGATGCAGAAGGTTTGAGTTACAATAAGAATCTAATTTTGTTGTTAATGATGCCGTGCCAGTTGAATTTCAAGGTTAAATAATTGCAGAGGGGCATTCATTGCAGGGTGGACAACGAGGTATAAAATAAAATTTGTTGAAAAGGATCTGAGGATAGCATTGAAGACATAAAGCATGTCGGCTCATCTATGAAATATCTCATCTATTTCAGTAGTGTATTAATTGTAAACCCTTTGGGGTTGTTGTAAAGGTCTTTAGGTTAATTTTTGTAACCCTAGAATGATCAGTTGCTTGTTGCATCTCTTGGTATAAAGGGATTTTTCATGATCATTCTAGATTATTGGAAGTTTAGGTGTTAAAAAGATAGAAATTTTTGAAACCCTAGCTTTTTAGTCAAGGGTTGTAAATTTTGATATCATTTTATCAAACAATAGAGAAGAAGTACAGATTATCTTCATCTTGTAAGCTTGCTATTCAGGATACTGTATGCACATGGTGAAAGGTTATACTTAATACAAACCTCAGATCTTTGCTCTCCTTTGCTCTATTCTTTGAATCTCTAAATCTTTGCATAAGGTTTATATGAATGTATTGGTGCTTTGAGTTCCAACCTAGGGTTAGATTAAATATTGCTCAAAGTGGAATATGTGTTCTTGGAATTTATTTGAAGGATTCTCATAAGTAGGAAGGACTTGGGATTTTTTGTGTTTATGTCTAAAGACCAATTTAAGACACCATTGTATCCATTCTTTTCCTTGATATCTTGCCCAATGGATAAGGCACTGGCCTATATTCTCCTATCTTTGTGTTGAGAAGAGTGATTCAAACTTTGTAATCCCAAATCATTTAAATTACGATCAATCTTTTACTTTCATTTACATTTATGTATTGTCCTACCTAGTGATAGAGGATCAATGAACAATAGGTTCTTGTTTAGTATTCTCTCATTGTAATCATCTGTTGAAAGGTCCAATAAAGAAATAAGGGGCAGATTTAGAACTATCAGTCAGAGTTAATAGTATTGGATCAGGTGCACCCACCTTGGTTTTGCAGAGCTAGAAGCAGAAGAGGGTAGTCTTATGCCTATAGTTGGTCCAATTGCTTATAGATTGCTCACATTTGGAACTAACCAATCCTTAACATCCATCATAGGCATATTGGTATCTCGTGGAGTGTAAAATCCTATCCAAGACCCAACAAAGTGGCGACTCTGCTTGGGGCCAGATAGAAAAATCTTGTTAAAAAAATTAGAATGTTTGGTGTTTCTTTGTTAAATCAAGTTTTAGATAAGTTTTCCCATCTGGGTCACCATCAAAGTCTGTGACTCTACTGGAGAATAGAGAAATATTTTCAAGAGAAAATAGTGCAGGTTTCAAGTTGAGCTGGACTCTTGACCTACCTATTTCAATCCTTTGATATCTCTAGTGTTACAAATCAACATAGATAGCATGGGTACGAGTTGAGCTTAGACTCCTGGCTAGCTTATCATTTATCTAGTGGACTTCATTGAAGAGTATAAGTGATGCAGAGGGAAAGAGTGATGGTATTAAAATGCCCAAATAGGTTTAGAAACTTAAGAGGTTTAGGCTTTGTAGCCTATCAGCCAACTCAAATGTTTCAAAGGTCCAACTTGCCAAAGTCCTACTCAACACTTCTCAGGAATGAACTTGGTTTACCAAGACTTGAATTTTAAAATATTCTAAGTTCTTAGATAATTCCCACACCCAATTTACCACTGTTTCCACAAACTGTTAAAACCTATCTATTGATTTTGTAGCAAACTGTGATTGACTATTACTTTGCCTCTTTACAAAAATAGTTGATAACTTAAAGACATTGACTGATACCTTTTATCGAGCCTGTCAAAGTGCAACCCACTGTTTACTAATTGTTTCAATCCAATTCCTCTGTTCAACACTGTCCCCTATTCAATGCATCAATTTGATTAATAACAAAATATGAAATAGCAATCCACGATGCCTTCCCGAATACAAACATCAGAAATCTTTAATCAGTGTTCATAATACTTTTGGTTGACAATGATTACACTAGTCCAATCATTTAAAAGGAAAACCAATTCATTTAAGACTTCAAGCTCCCGGTTCCCCTGTCCAGTCACCAAGCACAGCATACAACCAAGTTTATTCTTTATATCACAGAACTATTACCACAATACTAGTCTTTGAAATTGTTTTTGAATAATAAATACCATTGATTCATTAGTTACTCCTCTTTCAAAACCCAATATCATGCATTAAACTGTGAATCGACATTCAGCAACATAAACTTATATTCAGCAACATATATTTAGCAATATAGACTGTGAAAACCGGTACTCAATCACATAAACATATGCATATTCAAGAGCAAACCCGATACCATAAACTGTTTTCCAATAAACATTAAAAACTTCCTTCCAATAACCCGATACATATGAACAGTTCTATCATTTCATAATCAGCAAAACATGAAAGCCGACTTCACATTTGGATGAATCACCCACTGTCATACTTTAACCTTCCATTTTAACATGTTTTTTCCCCTACTCTAACTGTGATCATACTTATCCCACGCGGCTCTGCATCTGTTTGGTTAGAATCATATAATACAAATTAATAATGAGCTTCCATGAATATTGGGCCCTTATACTCATGGAATAGTCTTCATAATGTTAAAACCCGACTGTGGTGACAAAACAATTAAAAGATATTCACTGTTTACACCAGTGCGACAGTCGATCAAATACAATGTTTGAAATTCTTTAGTTAATAAATGAAATGGTTGAATAAATCTGTCAATGCATAAGGAAATTAGCCAACTCAAGTTTAGATGCTAGAATGAATGGCGTCACAGAAAAACTGAGAAAACTTGTTATTCAAATGTTCGCCAGTTATCCACCAGTCTTATTCACTGTTCGGCTATCATTTGGAACAGTAAAAATTAACAATCCTCAGCGCATTCAATGATAGAATGTATGAGGTCGACTCTACACAGCATCTTCACTTAGAATCCAAACAAATAACTAATAACAAACAGAGAACACAACATTTTCTTGAAAGATTGATGTTTTATTAAAAAAACTTTGTTCCGTCCGTACACCAGATGTATGTTCGTATAACATAGACCTCCTCTATAAATAACTACCCAAAATAACCATTCCAACCAACTGTCATCATTGAGTTGGAAGGTTAAGGCTTAAACAAAAACAAACTAAAACTAGTCGTCTGATTTTGAAAGTTCAAAATTCCAACTTACAAATTATTAAATTCCTTTAACAAAAAGACCACTAAACTTACCAATTTTGATCTTTTATGATCACTAAACTATCCTAGACTCTAAATACTCCAATTCAACCCAAGGACTCTATTGGTCCATTACATATAACTCCATAACGATTTATCCTTATTACATATAACCAAAGCCATTATAGACTTTTAGAATTGCCCAATCTGGCTTCTGAACTTTGTTGATCCTCCTTGAGTCTTCTTAGTCTTTATAGCCTTCATCCCATGATTGAGTGTATGAGGTGCTCCTGGACCAAACTCCCCACCATGAAAAGAACTCTTGCCCCAAGAGTTAGTGTGCTCGGACCTGCTGTCTTTGTTCACAGAAATTGGATGTTTAGGAATTACAAACTTGCCAAAAGTGACCTGCTGTTGTCCCAAATCTCCTGCATTCATACACAAAATGTTAGAGAAAAACTCAGTTGTATTGGACTGTCCCTATTCAGGATAGTGATGCTGTTGTACTTTAGACTGTTGAACCAACTTCATTTGTCTGTGCCCTTTCTCCCTTTCTCCTTCATCTGCCTATCCTCCAATGGGACACTTCACTGCTCCAATCAGTACAAAAGATTGTGTAGCCAACCCTGCTTTCCTTGGACTATCTTGGCCCTTAAGCTGGCAATGTTGCAAACCCCAACCGGTATCATGATGTAGGATACTCTGTCCCTGCACTAAGACCTCTGTACCAAAACACATGACTACATGCTGCATTGCACCTTGAGGAAGTGGCTTCAGTTTGTAAGTGACCCCTTCTTTGTGCACTAAATAAGTATTGATGAAACCATCATGCACAGTCCTCCTAGACCATTGCCAAGGTCTACCCAAGATAACATGCCCACAACTCATCTCCATTACATCACATAAAATACTATCAGAATATTGCCCAATTGAAAAATGTAGTACAACTTGCTCATTCACCAATAGATTATTATCTTTACTCACCCAAGTGGCATAGTACGGACTTGGATGTGGAGAAGTTTGTAGTTGTAACTTATTGATGACCTCCCTTGAAACCAAATTATGTGAAGCACCGGAATCAACAAGTAAACTGCAAATCTTACCTTGGATCAGACATTGCGTCTTGAAAATGCTTGCTCTTTGTGCTGGCTGTCCTCTTCCGACCAACAGATATTCACCTTCTTTTGGATGAATTTCAATGGGTTCTTTGTGCTCATCCTTTCTTGGTTCTTCCTCAACCAAGTGCACTCTTCTCCCTTTGTCTTCCTGCCATTTAGGACACCTAAAGGACTGATGGCCCACTTCATTACAAGTGAAGCATCTTCCTATGAATACTCCACTTCCTCTTCCTCCACTTCTTCCACCTCTATAACCTCCTCTTGATTCTGAAAATGTTTTATCTTTGTCTTTGTCATTCTGATTCTGAGAATCAGCAGTACCTCTTCCCCCTCTTCCTCTCATGGAAGATCCACCTCTATTGCTACTTTGCTTCTCTTGTCTCCTTCTTATCTTCTCTTCAGCCCTTAGGGCCAACTGATAACATTCATCAATCGTCCTCGGGGTAGAAAGACTAAGTTCATCCTGAATGTTGAACCTCAGCCCCCCCATATACCTTGCAATTTTTTCTTCCAGCTTTAAGAGTCAGTTTTAGTAAGGTTCCAAATTATCTCACATATTGTGAGTGGTGACTCTCTAAGCATCTCTGTGAGTAGTACTTTATAATATATAACTATGAGTTTCAAAAATACAAGGTCTTATAGTAGGGAACACCTAGAGGAAAGTCTGTAGGGTGGGCTTCATACTACATCTAGAAAAAACCAAGTTAGAAGAGAAAAAAATAACAGTGATATGTCTCTAACTTGGAAACAAAGAGGAAACTCAAGACAAGGAAATATTGCTCCTCCTAGTCAGGAGGGAAATGCCTCAGAATATGAGGAGGTAGTTAATCTAGGTCTTAATTAGTATGAGGATTATTACTCTCCCACAGAAAGAGAGGGTGATAGACCAGCCCAAAATAGGAGGATAATTTCAAATAGAGAGCATGGAAGGGAAGGAAGATCTAGAAGTAAAAGTAGAAGTGGTCAAGACTTTTTCTCCCCTTTTACCCTTGGTTCTTCATTACCCCAAGGTCTTCATGAGTCTCAGGATCAACAAGAAAACCCTCAAGCACAATAGATTGAATTTGAAACAACTTTTCCTGATTTTGAGGAAATATTTGAGGAAGTGTATGAATTGGAAAGAAGAATTCATGAACAAGCAGCCATTAGGCAGAAAAGAGAAAAGGAAAAGGAAGAAAGAATTAGACAAGCTATGATAAGAGTTGATCGATTAAGAAGGCAATTGTTAGACTTAGAAGCTATAAATTATGTCCCCATTCCTGAAGATACAAATGAGCAACCTGTTGTTCAAAAAAATTTTGAAACAAGAGTTCTGAAGGATAAAGGGAAATAAAAAGAGAAAGGTATTTCAATCAATGAGCCTGTAAACCCTAAGGATCCTATAGACCAAGCTTTGAGATTGGAAGGAGACCTTCAAAAGGCTAAGAAAGAACAAGAATTGTTAGCCAAACAACTTGAAAAGGCAGAACTAGAGGCTGCAACATTAGAAATGAAAAAGAAAATAGATTTTCTTAAAAGGTCTACAGGGCCTACAAATTTTGCTAGTTCTACTATGACACAAGGGGCTAATACTACAAACACAACTGGTCATACTGTAGGTGGAACTCCCCCACCAGGTGGATTCAAAATTACTGCCACCACAAATAATAATGCATCCACATCTTAGGGTGCTGATTTTCCTAATACAGGGATTATACATGAAAGATGTAAACAATTGGTTTTTACTGGTATCCCTGGTTATCCTAACCCTTTCCTTGAAGAAATCAGAAAGAAGCTTCCTAAGTTCACAGGAAGCAATGTTGTGACTTGTGAGGAACATTTAAAGAAATTTATTGATGTAATTGATGACTATAACATTGTGCCAGATGATGTTATCATGAAATTATTTGTGCAATCCCTCACAGAAGATTCAAGGGATTGGTTTAGGGCTTTGCCACATGGTAGTTTTGGTTCATGGGATCAATTCAGGCATTGCTTCAAGGAACAGTATGGTGATAAAACACATGAAGGTTTTATGCTAAATGAATTCAATAACATAAAAAAGAACTTCAATGAGGATGTTGTTGAATTTAATGTTAGATTTTAAAAGGCCATGCATAAATTGTTGCAGGTCATTAGACTGGATGATAGGGTGTGCCTTGTCACATATTTAAATGCTTTTGACTCAAAGATGGGCTACCTTTTAAGAGATAAAAATCCAAGGAGTCTTGTTGAGGCTTACAAGCTAGCTGTGAACATAGAGAGTAACCGAAGAATCTTAGGAAAGTTGGGAAGGAGAGAAGATAACAAGTCTCCTTTGTTGAATAGAAAGGATCCAGGAAAGCCTCAAGGTGTGAAACCTAAGGATGATGAAAGCCTAAAATAGATTCTAAAAGAAACAAAAGATCTGAAGCCTGGTGAAAATAGAGGTAACAAAGCTGCAGGAGGGGACAAGCCTCCATTTAATAGTTTCAACAAATTGCCAAGAATGCAGAATTACCCCTACAATACTCAATGGAAAGATGGAAAGCCTTTTATTCCTGAGAAAAGAGATAAAATAAATGATAGGATCCCTGATCCATTTCAAATAAATTCAATGAATGTGGTGGAAGAGGTCCCATGGTGTATTGCTTGTCAGTCACCACATGATCCTGATTATTGTGCCATATCCTAGAATGTCTCTTCTCAGGAAGAGCAGGAGTGCAATGAGGAACAACCTTATGAGGACCAGGGATGTGGGATGTTTTCTTCTAATGTTTTGAGTGAGGTGGACTCTGCTGAAGAGGACAAAAATCAAGATGTCTCACATTCCCAAACTAGAGATGACTCATACCATCAGCAAGTTTTTTCAGATGATGAAGATAGTGAGCCTGACAACATCCAGTGTAATGTTCAGAAGAATGAGAAAACAACTACTTTAAGAAGACCTTCTGATGAGGAGATTGCCTTGATAATAGCCAATTTGGTTACTCAGGATAAAGAAAATTATAATTTGAGAAATAGAGTTGTTGGTGATCCAAGTCAGAAGCCTGCTAGCATTTTTATCAAGAAAATAGACAAAGATGTAAAAACATCACAAGAAAGGACTAAGGATGCTAGTCCTATTGATAAGGTCAAGGTAAAGAAAAATAAAAAGCTTAACATTGTTTAAAAGGTGAAAACTAAGCCTACAGCTGAAGTTCTACCAGCTGTGCAAAAGAAGAATAAAGCCCAAACTGACAAACCTGCAGATATATCCACCCAAGAAGCTGATAAAGAGATTGCAGACTCAAAGCCAGATATATTTGATTTAAAGTATGTTCCAATTGACATGAGTAAATTGTTGTCTCAAATTAATGTCAAAGTTCCATTATTAGAGATGATGAGAATATAAGAACATAATAAAAATGCCTTAAAATGGGTAAAGAGTGTAGTACATACCGATTCTCAAAAAATAGAAAAAATTGAGAAACAAGTAGCAACTGTGAATGATGAAGATGAAAATTGCAGTGAGGAGATTGTTTCTAAAATCCCTCAAATCTATTTGGATACAAATGTTGTTAGTACTACAGCAGGATCAGTTGATACTTTTTTCTTAACTCTGCAAATAAATGGAAAGTTGCTAAAAAATTGTATGATTGATTTTGGAGCATCAAATACTGTTATGCCTACTGAAGTTATGAAGTCATTAGGATTAAGGGTGGATACACCTCATGGAAGATGTCAAGCTATGGATTCAAGAGAAGTACCAGTTGTTGGTACTATTAAGGCTCTTCCCTACAGATTGGTTGCATACCCCAACAAACAATTGACCATGAGTGTCTTGGTAGTGGATATTCCTCCTCAGTATGGAATGTTACTGTCAAGAAAATGGAGTGCTTCTATGGGAGGCAGCATACAATGTGACTTGTCATTTGCTACATTCAAGTTGGAGGGATAGAATAGTAAAGTTACTAGGGAATCTAGAACTCCACATATGATTGAAGAAGAAGACACTATGAATTGTTTCCTTGATACTGATATTAATGCCTTCAAAGTCCAAGATAAGGAAGCAGAGGAAGGTATTAAGCCTGTTCACAAATCAGAAAGCCAGGAAGGATGGATTGATCTTGATACTCTCTGGACTATCTATTTTGATGGAGCAAATAGGAAAGAGGGATATGGAGCTAGAATATTGCTTATATCCCCGAACAGTAAAAATTTCAAGTTCTCATTTACTTTTTTGTTCTCATGCACAAATAATTTTGTAGAGTATGAGGCTCTGCTAATTGGTCTAAGATTGGCATCAAGGCATGGCATAAAATGTTTGAAAGTTATAGGTGACTCTGAGTTAGTGATATCCCAAATTAGATCAAAGTATGCTTCAAAGAATAAGAAATTGAAACAATATAGGAATGCAGTATGGGATGAGATTGAAAGCTTTAGTGCTTTTAATATCTGTTGGATGGAAAGAAGTCAGAATAGGATGGCAGATTTATTGGCTAATATAGCTTTTAGACCAAAGGACGTTACATTTGCAGATGTTTTCAATATAGAGGTACAAGTTAGGCCATCTATTCCTGACAATCTAGATAATTGGAAGGTCTTTTCTGATGACCAAGATATAATCAGGTTTCTTCATTGTGAATCTCACTTTGGTGACCAAGATATACTCAGGTTTCTTCATTGTGAATCTCACTTTGGTGATAAAGAAATGGATTTCAGTGCTTATGTTAATACAGTGAATGACAAAGGTGTCATCTTTGGGAAAGAGATTTTGTAGTTAAAATCAAACAGAGTTCCTAAAGGATTAGTTGCTCTTGAAAGGGCATTTGACAACAAAGACAAGGCCTTCTCTGCTAGTACTGATAAAAGAAATGAGTTTGAAGAAATAAACTTGGTAACAGGGATGGCTCCTAAGAAAGTTTATATAGGCAGGTCTCTCTCTCCAAGGACTAGAAAAAATTTAATTGACCTTCTCAGAAAATTTAGGCATGTTTTTGCTTGGTCATATGAAGACCTTAAAGCTTATAGAGAGGATCTTTTTCAACATGAGGTTCCACTCAAGGAGGGCACAAAGCCTTTCAGATAGAAATTGAGCCCTGTTAACCCTACCTTGGCACCCAAAATGCAGAGTGAACTCAAGAAGATGATGGATGCTAGAATAATCAAGCCAATCAGGCACTCCACTTGGGTTTCAAATTTAGTGCATGTCAAAAAAAAGAATGGTGATATTAGGTTATGTGTAGATTTTAGGAATCTTAACATGAATTCTTTGAAGGATAATTATGGGTTACCCAATATGGAGAACATGTTGCAAAAGGTTACTAGATAAGAATTGATGTCCATGATGGATGACTTTTCTAGTTATAATCAGGTTATGGTCAAGGACACTGAACAATTTAAGACTGCATTTACAACTCCATGGGGGACATATGTTTATGTGAGAATGCCATTTGGGTTGACAAATGCAGGTGCTACTTTTCAGAGGGCTATGGATGTAGCCTTTGTAGATTTCATTGATAGATTTATGGTGGTATATCAGGATGACTTGATAGCCTTCTCAGCAAAAGAAGAACAACATTGCCAACATCTTGAGAAAATTTTTATCAGAGCATTAGAATATGGGGTTTCTTTGAACCCAAAGAAATGTGCCTTTGGTGTGATAGAAGGCAAACTCTTAGGGCACATTGTTTCAAAAGATGGTGTAAGGATATATCCTAAAAGGGTGCAGGCTATTGAAAAAATAACCTTACCAAAGAGCATCAAGGGAGTTCAGTCCTTTTTAGGACAGGTCAACTTTTTAAGAAGGTTTATTACAAACTTTGTAGAGATCAGTATTCCCATATCAAGAATGTTGAAGAAAGGAGCAAAGGTTGAATGGAATACTGAAGTAGTACATGCCTTTAATGACATTAAGAAGGCCATAAAGAATTCCCCAGTCTTAAAGACACTAGATTACAAAAAACCCATGCAAATTTTTTCTTTTGCATCTGCCCATACTATTGTTGTAGTACTTTTACAGAAAAATGTTGAAGGTTTTGAACAACCTATTTCTTTTTTCAGCAAGACCTTGCAGGCAATAGAATTGAACTATGATGTCATTGAGAAATAGGCTTATGCCTTGGTAAAGGCCATTAAAACATTCAGATGCTATTTGGTAGGAGCCACAGTGGTTGCTTATGTACCAAGTGCTGCAGTTAAGGACATCCTGGTCCAACAAGAAGTCTTAGGAAGAAGATGTAGGTGGATTAAAAGAATTCAAGAATTTAACATTGACATCCACATTATAAAGTTGGTTAGAGGTTTGGGCTTGGTAAAGTTGATGGCCCAAAGTAATCTAAATGCAAACCAGATAAATACACTAGAAGAAGATCAGATGCCTTATATATGTAACATGGACTGTTGTGACTGGTACAAAGACATTGTCAAGTATTTACAAAGGATGGTTTTACCCCCTGAATTAGATGAAAGTAAGAAGAGAACTATTAAAATCCACTCTTTGAGATATACAATTATAGGTGGTGAGTTGTGGTGGAGGAGTAATGAGGGTGTTCTACTCAGGTGTGTAGATCAGGAGAAGGCCAAAATTTTAATGCATGAAATGCACAATGGAATTTGTGGAGGACACTACATGGAAAAGAATATAGCCCACAAGATCATTAGGGAAAGTTTCTGGTGGCCTTTAATTTTCAAAGATACCCATCAGTTTGTCAAAAAGTGTGATCCTTGTCAAAGGTTTGTAGGAAAATTAAAATTCAGTGGGAATTTGCCTCTTAAACCTGTTTTTGTTCAAGCTCCTTTCCAAAAGTGGGGTATGGATTTCATTGGTGAAATCCCTAATAAGTCCAGTGGTGGACATTCTTACATCTTAATGGAAATTGACTATTTCACTAAGTGGGTTGAGGCAATCCCTACAAGAAGAGCAACTAGCAAGGTGGTAACAAATTTTATGATGCAGAATATCTTGACAAGATTTGGTTGCCTAGAGACCATGGTGGTTGATAATGCATTATGTTTTAGGTCAGAGGAGTTTCTTGATTTTTGCCGACATAATGGTATTAAAATTTCATATTCATCTGCTTATCATCCACAAGGCAATGGCTAGGCAAAATCTAGCAATAAAAGTTTAATCAAGACTCTGAAAAGAGTCTTGGATAAAAATAAGAAGGCCTGGGATTCAAAATTGCTACAAGCCCTATGGGCTGACAAGGTTATAGTCAAGAAAGCAATAGCGTGTGCCCCTTTTGACTTAGTGTATGGAATCAATGCAAGGTTACCCCAAAACAACTTATTGCAAATGTATCAATTCGTTTAGAAATATGATGATGAAGTAGAGGAAGATATGACATCAGAATGAATGATTTGATTTAGCTAAATGAGGTAAGGAATGATGCACATAATAAGAATGAGAAGTTGTAGGTCCAGTGCAAAGTCTTGTATGAAAAGAGGGCTACTCAGAGAAATTTTGCAGAAGGAGACATGGTATTAATGTGGAATGCAAGAATGGAAGACAAAGAAAAACATGGGAAGTTTTATCCCATCTAGTTAGACCCATATATTATTGAAGAAAAATGGGGAGTAGGTTCTTACATTCTAAAGAATTTGATAGGAGAGCTCTTGGAGCTGCCTATTCATGGTCAATTCTTGAAGTTCTACTTCTCCTACAGACTTTTTGAGTCTCTGTACAGTTATGTTTTAAAGTTTTTGTGTACAGTTCCCTATTTTTGGTCAAAAATTTTGTTCTGGTCTACTGTACCAGGAGATTCTAGTTTCTTGTTGTATCTGTAGGAGATACACATCCCCGAGCATGAGCCACTATTAGCACAAGTGAAAAATTCCATGGCTTTAGCATTTTTTATTGGGCCTCTGCAAGTATTTTTTCCATTTTCCTGCCAAAACCCTAGGTAATTTTAAAATTCTAGCCGTTTGGGTTGAAAACCCTAGGTATGCCCTAGCCTTGTTCTAATTTCGCGTTACTTTTTGGGCTACTTAAAATTCATAAATGCATGTGTTTTAATTTTTATCACCCGGCGGTCTTTATTTTCCTAAGTTTCCATGTGCCTAGCGGAATTATTTTTTCCTAAGTCCGACGGCAATGATTTTCCCTAAGTCTAGCACTTTAATTATTTCCTAATGTTTCTGGCCTTTATCTTTTCTTGGGCCCGGCTCTGACAACATTTCAATCCTACGATTGGTGTAAGTTTGCAAGGGATGTGTCAGAGGCTTGCGATCTTGCGCTAGCCGTCGATCTTTCTTTATGACATGACGTTTCAACAAAGTGGGTCCATCTGCCAGGTATGCATAGTTGGAGGTTTGTGATTGGTCCATGTATTACTGATTTGGCAATTGTCAGTGGGACATGGGTTGTTAGTGTGTCAATGGGCTCTGACAGTTGTAGAGAATTAACAGTGGGTGTATCTTTGCAAAGGATGTGTCAGATGCATGAGATCTTAAGATGACCATCGATTTTACTTTTTGTAGAGGTGACAAAGTAAAGCAGGTCCACTGCTACGTGTACTTGAATGGCATTTCCTCATTGGTCCATGAGGTGATGAGTTGGAGTTTTCCAGAGGGTCCTATGTTAGAGTTTTGGATCAACGGTCAGCATATGATCGCATGGAATATTCTTCCCCCATGCGATCTTGCACCCACCATTTGATTAGATGCTGAAGGATTAGTGGGTCCTGTGTCAGAGATGACCCAACATAAATAGTGAATGGTGTGTTGACATGTGGTAGTTTTCAGGTGGGCCCAAGGTTATAAAATGATTCAATAGTTTAGTGGCCTAGACAAATTGGTTAGCAGCACCGATAAAGTTCCCTTCGGTTTCTTATTCTCATAAAATTTGGCAGGGTTCTAAGTTTTCTCACGAATATGTGAATGTGTGTATTCGCTAAGTCTCTAAATGAAGTAGTGAAACTCTAAAATATCTTGCGAACTGGTGACTTAAATTTTTCCCTTTAGTTGCATATTCACGAAGTAACAAGGGTTAAGTATTTGACCAAGAACAAGTGGGACCTGTACACACTAAAATATGCACTTCTATGAACTATTACATGCAAGGTTGCTCAAGAGTGAGGCCTCACAAAGCGGCTCATAGCTCTTTATGCATGGAGTTGCAAGGGACTATGAGTTTTGCTCTCAGCTAGAGCTACAAGAAAGTGACCTTGCTAGTCAACCATACAATGAGAGATTCAAGTGAAGACAAGGGCAAGAGTGCCAATGTCTCCAAGAATCTAAATGGAAATGAAATGCAAATGCAACTAGTATGAATGTGCAAGACTAATCTATCAAATGAAATGTAAACTAAGCTATGAAAAGAAGTACAATAGATTCCAAGCCCCTAATTAAGCTATGTGAGATCTAGTCTATTGCATAAAAGGAAATCTAATCTATGATGCCATGAATGTAACTATGAAAGCAAAACTATTATGAAATGCAGCTAAAAATGTCAAGGCTTCAAAGCTTGGGTGTCTTCAAAGAGAGCTCCAAAACCTGCAGCATAACAATAGCATAAAATATGGATATGCAAATGAAGGAGAGAGCTCTCCTTTTATAAGAAATGAGGTGAAATGGACCATGGAGATTAAGAGGCAAAAAGTCTTAATCAGCGGTGGAGGTTGAAAGAGGAGCAATCCATGTGCACAAACATCCTCCAATGAGAGTGAAGTGTTGACTTTTGAGCCTCATGTGAGACAAAAAGTGCTTTTTCCCTTTTTATAAAATAGGAATAATATTTTATTTGTGCAACTTAGGATAAGAGGAAAGGTGGGGGCTTTTTATTTAATTAAAAGGGGAGGAAATATTCTTTTTAATCAAATAAAGACTTAGGATAAATGGTTAGCCCATAGGATAAAAATTCAATATATGATCGAAATTAAGATTTGATCAAGAGATTGATAATGTTGAAAATATTGATTATTGATCAAAATGATTCAGGATTGATAAATCAAATAAATGGGGCCCAAAGTCTAGGCAACCATTTTTGGGTGCATACATTTGCCCCTCTTTGACTAATGTGTGATCGATTTGGGAACACATGTAGTCAAAGAATGAAGTTGAAATGTGAGATCGATCTGGGATCACAAAACAACTCAGATATGAGGTCGATTCGGGATCATATCCAGACAAAACATAAGCAAAAGCTTAAACCAACACCATCGCTGCTAGGTGCAAATCAAGTTTTAGACAAAACTATCACCGTCGCTGCTAGGCAATAATCAATGTCTAAAAATGGGAGATAATAATCTCAAATTTTGAGCAAAAGCTCACAAAAGATGTCTGAATCAAGAGAATCAAGGAAATCAGGGATGAGAATCCCACAAATACTGCCCCCTCGGAATCGAAATCGAAATCAAGTAGAGGAGAGACAGAAAATTGATAAGGTTGATCAAATCATAATCGAATGTAAGGGTCAAATAGGTTAACCATTAGGTAATAGAACATGCCCCAGCCTGACTGGAAAGATGCAGTCAATGTGAGAAATGAGGGAGTGGAATGAATATGAATGAAAGACTAGAAGTTTGGAAGACATGGAAAGATGACGATGCCCCAACAAAGATTAAAAGATTAGGCCTCAAAAGATCAGCCAACTGCGCAGAAGGGGGGAAGATTTTGAAACGCGATTTTGACTATGAAGATGACCTCGAATTTCGATTTCGAGTCCGAAAATGGATCCAGGACGTCGAAATTAGCTAGGGGTGCAATTTTTGCACAATTTCGAGGTGTTTTGAAAATTAGGTCAAAAAGTCAAAATGCTATAAAAGGGGTCAAAATGTCATTTTCAAAAATCATTTATCTTTTAGCGATTTAAGAATTTTTAGAGCTTTAGAGAGTGAAAATGGCTCAGCAAGCAGGAGTTCCTGTCCACAAGCATCGATTCGAGCGTGCCCGATTGTACAACCGGCCACCACACTATCCTGCCCCGGTATGTTTTCGAAAAACTCGAGCTTTTTGGTCATTTCTAGCATTTAATAGCTTTTTTAGCACGTTTTTTTTTCAA
This sequence comes from Chamaecyparis obtusa, assembly GCA_027943335.1. Lineage (NCBI taxonomy): Eukaryota > Viridiplantae > Streptophyta > Pinopsida > Cupressales > Cupressaceae > Chamaecyparis > Chamaecyparis obtusa. The sequence continues at coordinate 726,871 of BSBK01000863.1, read as the reverse complement.
ATTTTAAATTTTTAAAAATTTTGTGTTGGGCGAAATATCGCGCGATACTTTAGAAGTATCGCGCGCTTTGGGGAGAAGTATCGCGCGATACTTCGCATGCCCCAAAAGTATCGCGCGCTTTAGACACCAGTATCGCGCAATATTGGGTGAAAGATCGCGCGATACTAGGTGAAGTATCGCTTGACATAAGGTTTATCACCCCACTATAGGGAGAAGTATCGCACGATACTTCTCCAAAAAAGAATATCGCCCAATTGAAAAAGTTGATATTTAACGTATTTTTGAGCAAAAATGACATGGGTCTAGACAATGTTATGTTTTTAAGGTGTTTTATACTGAGTTTTTTGGACATCCATCATAATATGTACTAACAACAGGCTTGGTTTTGGTTTGCAGGAGGTTTTTCCAGCGCTCATTATCAGAGCACCGAAGGTGACAGGATTACGGTGTGTTCGAGATCTGGATGATCCGGGCAATGCCGACCTCAGGGCAATGGGATTTCGGTATCTGTTGCGGTATCCATATATCCGAGTAGATCATGGGTTGTTGACTGCGCTGGCTGAGAGATGGCACAGCGAGCACAACACCTTCCACCTTCCTACAGGCGAGGCATCCATCACACTGGAAGATATCTATAGGATCCTCCGAGTTCCATGCCACGGAGAGCCTGTAAGTATAATCATGTTTTTAAGATAGTCATGTAAAATGTAATGTTTCCAAAAGATGAAAACTAACATGATTTATGTGTTGTCACAGGTATACTATGATCAGGATGTCACTGAGGGGCGTCGGTTGATGCAGGAGATGTTTCAGGATGTGACTATCCTGGACAGGCATGTCAGCTGGGAGCGACTGCTTGATGATTTTGGCAGAGATTATCCGATGCCATGCATTGTGGCATCTATCATCTCACAGATCCTGATGACTGATCGCAGTCAGAAGGGATTCCCACTTGGATGGGGCAGATTACTGGTAGACTTGGTAGGCAGGCCCCGACGGATGGCATGGGGGCCTGCGATCCTGGTAGAGATGTATCATGAGCTGCACGAGATCGTCTATAGGGACAGTCAGACTTGGGCTTGCGGTGCCATCCTGGCACAGGTGTGGGCATGGAAGCACATTGCTGTGGTGCGCCCCAGGGTTCAGCCGAGGGAGAGGAGGTACCCCTTTATATATAGGTACATCGGATTTATATCATATGCCCATTCTGGGGATGTGACCTATTATAGACGGATTCTAGATGAGATAGCCTCATTCACATGGAGGCCGTACAGGGAGGTTGAGGTTTGGGGGGATGCTGCAGATGAGTTGAGTTATATGCTATACAGTCGGCCACTGGTAGGTCGATATGCAGAGATCGTAAAGAGATTCTGCATCACTCGGGTATGGCGGCAGTTCGGGAGGCAGCAGCGAGTCTCGACAGAGACTACCACTTATGCCAGAGCTAGAGATGAGGAGGGACATGGGTGGCTACCCATGTTAGATTATCAACAGGCTGTCGCAGAGACAACAGCTATCAGGGGTGAGCCTCGGGATTATTTCCCAGATGTGGCAGACGCAGGGGCTGATGGAGCCTATAGAGCAGAGCGGGGGAGGGTACCATTCCCTCGATTTACAGTACCAGATGCATAGGTGCCAGCGCCGGGAGGAGACAGAGGAGACGGAGGGGACGGAGGGGAGGGAGGGGAGGAGGGAGGAGATGGAGGAGACGGTAGGAGGAGGATGGAGAGAGGAGAGGGGTCGAGATCAGGTGGCCAGAAATGGTCACGGGGATAGAGATCGGCCACACCTGAGGAGGAGGTGAGACCAGCTCACCGGCAGGCAGAGGTACAGTAGGAGCAGCCTGCAGGTGGAGAGGATCTGAGAGCCCAGATACAGGCTCAGGAGGCAGAGATACAGCAGCTACGGATCACTATAGCTGTGAGAGATCAGCAGCTCCTGGATCTGAGGGCAGAGTGGGATTAGCAGATAGCTGATCTCAGAGCAGAGATAGCACGCCATGAGGCGATGGCACAGGCCGAGGCACTGGAGCTCTGACGAGAGTCAGCGAGAGTTGCTTATTATCATGGGTTATATCTGCAGGCTGTCCCAAAGGGTGAGAGAGCACCATCATACTCTCAGCGGGTAGGGGTATCAGATGTGGTACTCGATAGGAGAGCCATGCCTCCTCCACCACCACGAGTTCCTCACGAGGGTGGTAGCGAGTCTTAGGGTTAGGTTTTAGATGTTTGGACATATTTTGAGACTTTTGATCCAGATTTTGGGATCTCATATTGTATATCATGACATTTATTGATTTATGAGATTACTGGATGTTCGATGTATCATGTGTATTTGTCTCACTTGTGATGGATGTATCAGTTTATGTATATTGTCTTGTCATTTTGCTCAAAATGCTTATGTATGTGCTTATGTATGTTCTCTCTCATAGATGTATGTTTAATTCTCATATGTATGATATAGACTTATGTTTTTTGAAAATGACAGTTTGTGATATAGATATGATGATGTGATTAACCCCTTGCGATGAACAGGAACAGGTTCAAGATGAAAAAGACAAGGAGCGAAAGATATGATCAAGAAGAAGAGAAGGTGAGCGCAGTTGACCGATAGGTCCATGTAGGATGAAAAGGAGAGCTCTCTCCATATGCAAAGTGCAAAACTAATCTAACATGAACCTAAAAATGCTAGCTACTATGAAAGTGGTTGACTTGCAAGGTCACAACGCTTATAGACATCTAATTATCATCATTGAGCATTATTGGTAGCGTCGTAAGATCATACAACGCACACTAGTATAACTATGTGGATATGAATATGATCTTTATCAGATAGAAATGTGGGAAGCCCACCTAGGCATCAAAGACATATAGGTCAAGATGACTAATGTAGTAAGATCACCTAAGTTTGGTATGGCGAGATTATGCTTGTATCAAGACACATGAAAGTCAGGATAGCTAAAAGCATGCACTCGCAAAAATAGTCAAGGATAATACCTCGTCAATCCATAGTGTCAAGTAAGACTAGCATAAATGCTCATGACAGTTAGGATCAACAAAATATACCCACAAGCAGAAAAAGAAAGAAAACATGTTCTCATTCCCTTAGTCTTCTAGCAATGCATCATCGGAGACTCTTCAGGGAGAGACCACTCATCAAAGAAATCCTCATAGACAGCACACAAAAAAATAAAGTCACCATATCATCAGCGAGTTAATTGTTTAAGTGCGTGTGTGTTGGTCATAGAGTCAGACTCTGAGTATCGCATCTGCACATGAGCATTATCGTATTATACATAGACTATAGGCAAGGCATCTAATAAGTGTTAAGAAACACTCGACGCAAGGGTAGTGTTGAAAAACACTGTTTGGGGTGGTGTTGAAAAACACCTGTTGTGAAATGCCCCAAGAGACAAACGCACCTAAAAGACCTATGCTAACAGTTATGCCCCCTAGATAAAGACAAAGACCAATTCCAGACTAGGCCAAATAAGGTCAAGGCATGATGGGAAGTGGTTAAGTGTCGAGGATGCATGCTAACAAATAGGGGTACAAAGGCCTCAAGTAGTGCCTGTTTTCAGGTTTTCACCACTTGGAATCTTTTTTCATTTTTTCATTTTTTTTGTATTTTTGCTACCAAGGCGCCTATTGCTAGGTTTTCACCAAGGCACTTTTTCTATTTTTTTGATTTTTTTGAATATTTTGATTTTTTTGTATTTTTTCAGGACTTTATATGCTTTCTAGGATTTTTTCAGCATCATATATCAATTTTTTTGGTATTTTTTCAGGATCAATAAGATATGTACAAAGGATGCCCCCAGGCAGAACGGGCATCAAGGATAGAACTTCTTAAGGTGCACAATGTTGATGGGATCAGGGAGCTATTCTCCATCAGGATCTGTCAGTAAATACGCACCAGTACCAAAAGCAGCTGTGATGACATATGGTCCAAGCCAGTTAGGTTCAAACTTGCCCTTTTGCTCTCTATTTTATTGGTTCTTAGGATTTTCTCGTAAAACAAGATCACCTATTTGAAATTCTCTAGGGCGAACCTTCTTGTTGAATGTCTTGGACATACACTTCTGATACAGTCTCATATGATCAAAGGAAGCCTTACGCTTCTCATCTAGAAGTTCTAGTTCCTGCAACCTCATGGCGCGGTAATCCTCATCTGTAATCAAACCTTTGAGTGAGACTCTAAGGGATGGTATCTCGACTTCTAAAGGCAATATTGCTTCAGCACCATAGGTGAGAGAGAAAGGAGTGGCTCCTGTAGGTGTGCGAATGCTTGTTCGGTAAGCCCATAGTGCTGGATTGATTTGTAAGTGCCAATCCCTACCATTCTTGTGTACTGTTCTATGAAAAATCTTAAGAATGGTTTTGTTAGAAGCTTCTACCTATCCGTTTCCCTGTGGAAAGTAGATAGAGGACCAATGTTGCTTGATTTTAAACTTTTTGCATAGGTGCTTTAGGTCCTTATTCTTAAATTGACCTCCATTGTCAGTAATGATCTCAGAAGGCACTCCAAATCGGCAAATGATATGATTCAAGATGAACAAAGAAATGGTCCTTCCTGAAGCAACAGAAAGTGGTACAGCCTCCACCCATTTTGTGAAGTAGTCAGTGGCAGTAATAATGAACTTGTGTCCACCTGATGAGTTGGGATGAATCTGCCCAACTAGATCAAAGGCCCAGCGCTGAAATGGCCAATGAGAAACAGAAGGAATCAGCTCCCTACCTGGAGCATGAATCAGGTTGCCGTGTTTCTGACATTTTTCACATGACTTAGCAAAGGTGACTGCGTCCATCTGCATTGTGGGCCAATAATATCCCACCCTAAGCAACCTTCGGGCCATGGCAAGACCATTAGAATGCCCACCACAAATGCCCTCGTGGATGTCAGCTAATGCTTGGTTGGATTCCTTCTTTTCCAAGCACCTAAGGAGTGTCCCATCTAAACCCCTCCTATATAAGTCACCAGAGATGAGGGTGTGGCGAGAGGCGTTACGGATGAGGTTTCGGCGTTCGGAGCGGGTGAATGTGTCAGGGATGATGCCATCACGAAGATATGAATAGATAGCACCATATCAGGAAGACTCGTGTGTGATAATGGCACAAATGACACGGCTTTTAGATGAGTCAAAGATGGGATGGTGTAGCTCTTCCACCAGGAATTCAAATCTAGATTCATGTGTCTCCAACTGAAGAAGTGAAGCTAATGTGGCCATGGCGTCTGCAGCTTTGTTCTCTGTCCTAGGAATTTGTTGAAACGTCACAAAGGTGAAATAGCGTCTCAAAGAATCAACCATCTTTTTATAGGGTATCAATTTGTCATCCTTGGTTTGATACTCTTCATTGACTTGGTTGATGATTAATTGAGAATCCCCAAAGACATGTAATTCTGTGATATTCCATTCTATAGCCATTTTCAAGCCATTAGTTAAAGCTTCATATTCTGCAATATTATTGGTACATGGGAATAATAGTTTATAAGACTTCAGAATGTTGTACCCATGTGGAGAAACAAATAACACTCCAGCACCTGATCCATTTTGCATGCGGGAGCCATCAAAGAACATTGTCCAAGTGGGAGTAGTGGTATATAAGATGTGTTCATCTGGGAATTCCACTTGGACTGGCATACTATCCTGGATTGGAAAATCAGCTAATTGGTCAGCAATAGCTTGCCCTTTTATTGCTTTCCTTTCAACGTACTCTATGTCAAATTCAGTGAGGACCATCATCCATTTAGCAAGTCTACCCGTCAGGGCAGCCTTACCAAGCAAGTATTTAAGGGGATGAATTTTGGCAACCAAGTGTATGGTATGAGCAAGCATGTAGTGGCGCAACTTTTGAGAAGCAAACACCACCGCGAGACAAGACTTCTCAATATTATTGTAATTGATCTCATAAGAGACTAGAGTACGGCTGATATAGTAGATGGCCCGTTCTTTCCCAGTATCATCTGTTTGAGCCAATAATGCCCCCAGGGAAGTGTCTGTAGCTGAGATATATAGGATCAATGGTTTCCCTGGAATAGGAGGCATTAAGATCGGAGGATTAGCCAAGTATTGTTTGATCTGATCTAGGCTCTTTTGACAATCCTCGTTCCAAACACAAGAAGCACCCTTATGCAATTTCTTGTTGAAGGGTTGCGCTCTATCTGCAAGCTGAGAAATAAACCTCCTAATTGATTGAAGACGTCCCTGAAGACTTCTCATTTGGCTGATATTTCAAGGAGGTGGCATATCTAGGATTGCTTGGACCTTTTCGGGATCAACCTCGATACCTTTTGCTGATATTATGAATCCTAAAAGTTTGCCTGAGGTGACGCCAAATGCGCACTTCTTTGGATTCAATCTGAGTTGAAATTGTTCCATACGATCTAGAATTACTTCCAGATCTTTGAGGTGTGTGTCCCTTTTTCTTGATTTTGCCAGGGTATCATCCACATAATCTTCCATATTTTTGTGCATCATATCATGAAAGATAGTTGTCATAGCTCTTTGGTAGGTTGCTCCTACATTCTTTAACCCGAATGGCATGACGTTCCAACAGTAGGTTCCCCATGCACATGTGAATGCTATTTTCTCTTGGTCTTCAGGAGCTATTTTGATTTGATTATACCCCGAGAAACCATCCATTAGGGAATATATATCATAGCCCGCCGTCATGTCCACTATCATGTCAATGTTTGGGAGTGGAAAATCATCCTTTGGGCAGGCTTTGTTTAGATCTCTAAAATCTGTGCAGACACGAATGGACCCATCATGTTTAGAGACCGGTACTATGTTTGAGATCCATTCTACATAATCGATGGCTCTAATAAATCCAGCTCTCAAAAGTTTTTCTAATTCTCCTTAGACAAGTAGAGCTATATGTGGATGCATTTTTCTTAATCTCTGTTTTACTGGCTTGACTCCTGGAGCTATAGATAAGTGGTGCATTATGAGATTTGTGTCAAGCCCTGGCATGTCTGAGTAGGTCCATGCAAAATTAATTTTCTTTTTCTGTAAAAACTGTACATATGCCTTGGTCTCTTCATCTGATAAAGACTGAGCAAGATGGACTATCTGAGGATTTTCTTCTGTGTTTAGATTGACCGGCTTTGTTGGTTCAATCAATATTGATGATCTATCCTAGAAATAACTCGGTAAGTTATTAAGTACCCCATCCTTAGGTGCCTCAAAGAGGTTTTCACCTTCGGATGCGTCATTTCTTTTTACTATTGTTGGTTCTGACACCGCCACAAAGTGGTTTTCGCCATCAGACCTATTTTTCTTTTTGTCTTTTGTTTTGAGGCTGAGGTACTTAATATCAGGCTCTGTCATGCTGGTTGTTGGTTCACTGGTGGAAGAAGCCACGGGTTCGAGAGCATTCAGATAGCAAGCAATTTCGTAATCGTTGTGAAATGTGAGGAATGTGGGCTCTTGGTGGCGTTGAGACTAGTCAATCAGGTCAAAGTGAACAAGGGGTAAGTCAATGGTAGGTTCGATGTTGTTAATGCGAAAGGTGTCATCTGTGGTGACCATATAATCGAAGCTCATCAAGTCTTCTCCTAAGATACCTGAATTGGGGCTCATACTATCAAACAAAGTGTCGTCTACGAAGGCAATTTGAGGAGGGCAATCCTCTAGTCTGACACTAGGATCGTTAGTTGAATCGGGTTGGGTACTATAGGCATGGATAATATCCACGTCTAGATCAATTGTTGCGTCTGAAAGCGAATCCCATTCATATTCATGGGAGTCTGTCTCTGAGTCATCATTTAGGCCTCGTGATGTAGAAGCTTCAAGGTTAGGAAGGGTTTCCCCCTCTCTAGTGCTAGTATTGGTACTATCCGTCGCAGCTAGGACAGTAACACTTTCCTTTGTCGATCTACAAGTCCCACAATCACTATCCGTCGCAGCTGGGATAGTAGGACTATTAAGCATCAAATCTATGGAATCTCCCCAAAGGAGATTCGTTGAGGGCACCCAATCATCAGACACATCTTGTTGGTTGGAGAGATTGGGCATATAATCTGCATCACTGTCACTGTCCGTTGCAGCTGGGATAGGGATACTTTTCTTCGTCTTATTCTCAAAACCTAAGCCGATCGTGGACTTATTTTTTCATCCAAAAAGAGCATGATCAAGAGGCTCAGCTTTAGCATCCAGCCTATGACTAAGGGGACCAAATCTCGGATATCCCATATTTTTAACCAGTGTATACCCTTTCCCATAAGTTTCGGGTGAAGGAGCAAAATTCTCATTATGTTTGTATTTCTCCTCGCGATATATCCAGTTCCTTACAGCAACTTCCTCTTTCTCTTCTTGAATGGGGACTGAAGACTCAACAAATTTCCCAAATAATGTCATTGCTGATGACGAAGGCTTCACATTTGGGGAGGGTCTCCCATAAGACCTAGGAGAGATTGGCATTTTTGTAAAAGAATCAATCTTATAATCTCCCATCCCAAGGTCCATGGTCTTGAATTTCTACTTGCATTGTTCAAGTGAACTACTAGGACTGTCAGCTTCTCTATTCAAAGGTACATGTGATCCCGCAAAAATGTTATTAACTGATAGAGCACTGTCTCCAGGGATGCAAATTTCTACACCATTATGGAGAAATTTAACACACTGGTGATATGTCGATGGGACTGCCTGCATTTCATGAATCCATGGCCTACCTAGCAAAATGTTGTAGGCTAGAGGTCCAACATCAACAATTTGGAATAATATGTCTTTTTCTACGGGACCAATACGAATAGGCAAAACAGCCAATCCCTTAGAACTTCTTTCTACTTCGTCATATGCTTTGATTGTGATTCTTTTCTTTGTGTCAATGACGTTCTCGGAATACCCTAGAGCTAGCAGCAAACTCAGGGTACAAATATTGAGCCCCGCACCCCCATCTATCAGTACACGCCTAACACGGGTTTTATGAATCATGACCTCGATGTGTAAGGCCAAATTATGTGGGTGGCTAATGGATTTGTCATCTTCTTCTGAGAAGGTGAGGAAATGAGGGCTAGCCAAATGGTTGACCATGTTTTGGAATTGGTCGATATCTAAGTTATTAGGGACATTGGCTGCTCGCAAAGCATCCTCGAGGATGTGCTTGTGCTTAGGAGATAATTTTAAAAGCTCAAAAATGGATATCTAAGCGGGTGTACGTTGTAGTTGGTCAATAAGATTATAATTGGAATCAGGACCAACGACAGATTTTGGAGGAGCACCTTTGGACACGGGCTGTTTAGACTTGCTAGTGCTAGGACCTTTGATGATAATGGGTGCTTGGGCCTGACCCCTAGTGACAGCATTGAGGGACTGGGGCATTCCTTGTGAGTGAGGACCTCTTATCACCACAGTGGGTCTTTCATTAGTCATAGGAATTGAGTCCACATTATGTCCATAAGGATCTTTCTTTCTCACCATGTTGATATTATCGTCAGCCACTTCAAGCATGTTAATCACATTATCAGCATGTGTGTATGTATAGTTAATAGCCGCCTTGCCATTCTTACTGCTAGAATTCTCTCCTTTTTCATATTTAGGCAAGGGCTCTTTAAAGGCTTTATGGTCTGCATTAGTAGTTAACCCATCCACTTGTAATTGTCCTTTCTCAATAAGGTCTTGGACAAGATGCTTGAGTTTAAAACAATTTTCTATGTCGTGTCCAATCCCATTATGGAAAATGCAAAAAGCCTTAGCATCCCACCAATGAGGTAAAGGATCTGGTATTCGATGTTTTGTAGGATCCTGTGGGTGCGCCAAATTATGAGCAACTAATGTCTTAAAAACATCTGCATAGGATTCTCCCAATTTAGTAAATTGTCTTTTCTCCGTTTTAGATCTCTTTTGATACTTGGGTTTGTCTTGTTGCGTTGATGATGTTTGCAACTTCATAGCTTGAACTGCATGAGAGAGATTAAGAACTCCTTCATTTTTGACCTGAGATGAATCAACAACTCCGTCATTGACGACTTGCTTGTTTTTGTTCCAATAAGAGTTTTTTTTGTCCTTGTTACCATTAGTATTGTTATTTTGGCTATTGTTGTTATTTGTTGGTTTAGCCAAAATTCCTTGTTCTTTTAGGACATCCTCAATGCGACATGCCACTTCTACCATAGTATCAAAGGAATTAAATGGGATTTTCTTGACTTCATATTTGAGTTCTGGTATTAGATTGTTCACAATGATATCAATTCTCTCTTCTTCAAGGATTGTCCTTGGGTATTTTGAACACAATCGCCTCCATCATTGTAAAAAGGTGACAAAAGATTCCCCTTGATTTTGCTTAAATTTACACAAATCAAGCATGGTGACCGACCTAGATAAATTGTAAGCAAAATGTTGCGCAAATCTTTGGACAAGTTCTCTAAATGTCTTTACTGGAGGGGAAAGGTTGGTGAACCACTCCATGGCTTGACCTTTTAAACTCCTTGGGAACAATCTCAGCAAGTAGGAGTCTTCATGGTGAAAGGAAAAGCTCATTATGTAGAATTGTCGAACATGGTCGTGAGGGTCACCAGTGCCATCATATTTGTCGTATGTTGGGAATTCAACTTTCTTAGGAAATTCTACCATCACCACACTTTTGTCAATGGGATTAGGACATATGGAGTCCAAATGAAATGTGCTCTTGGGAGCCTTCATTCTGTCTATATCCTTTTGTATTTGTAAGATCACCTTATCAGTTGAAGGATTCTGTTTCTTGATCTTTTGGTGAACATCAAAATTATATGGAACTTTAGCGCCTTTGTTGATAAGACTTTCCAAGAATTGGTCTTTGTTTTGTTCCACGTATTGCTCCACATAGGCTTGAAAGGATGGTTCTTGTTGCATAGTCATGAAGTCCATATGATCAAATTTAGCATAACTGCCTCCATGTTGTGAGCCATGATGTGCTCGTTGGGAGGGTTGCTTTGAATGTTTATGAGACGATTGTCTCCTATGATGGTCATATCTTGAAGTCCTTCTTCCTCTAGGACTTGGGGATCGTGAGGGTGTCTTTGATCTTCTTCGAGGGCTAGGGGAAGGGGTAGATGGGGGCGAGTTGATCCCACTATTGGCTCCCCTCCCGTTAAATCGAATTTGGAGTTGTTGTGCATAGAGTCTATCTTCTTCTTCTTGGGCGACTCTTTTCTGTATATCCAATAATGCACGTTCCTCTTCCTCTAGTTGTCGGAATTTTTCCTTTTTAGCAGCCTGTTCATCTAAGTAGGCTTGCTTCTCTCTCTCAATGCTTCTCAATCTTGTATTTGCATATCGAGAAGTGTCTTTAAGTGGGGAGGTTTGTCTTGAATGCCTTATTGCATTAGCTGCGTTGATATGGTGATCACTAGATTCGTTGTTCTGGTCTTCATGTTGTGACCCTGACTCTGAGTGAGCTGACTTATGCTGTCTTTCAGCTTGTTGATGAGCATCAAAATACCTCGCATTGTTAGGAGGTGACCCGGGTGGACTAGCATGAGAAGAACCACCATACTCTCTTCTGTGTCGTTGAAAGATATCCTCGAGAGTTTGATTCATGGCTTCTCTTTGTTGTCGGGTGAAAGTGTAACTCATGTCCATACTTGATGAAAGTGGTATGAAAGAGGTGCTCACTTCACTAGGGTTAGCTCTCGGATTGAAACAAACCTCGGATTCACTCTTAGGAGATTGGTCAAAAAGGGGTCCTTTTCCCTTAGGTTGTCGACGAGTCTTGATAGGTGGTAACTGGCTAAAGGCAACAGGGGGTCGCTTCCCTTGATTAACTTGGTACCTTGTCGTAACTGACATGAAAGAGAGATATTATCGATGATAAGGTGACCTTTCAAAGTGTCAACACCAAACTAGGATAATCAAAGTCCTCTACTGTCCAAAGAGAAATGAAAAAGAAAAAAAAAGGGCTTTACCAACACTGTCAAAGAGGTGCTTCAAATCAAAGGGTGACTACCCTTGCACTTTTGAATCAGGAGGTTGGACTAGGCCAAAAGATAATTGAAAATGAAAGCGATTTGGACAATAAGAGAACTAATATTTTCCCAGGATATAGCTAACAATTTTAAAGTTGGACCTTGGCACCAAGAATGGCTTTCTAACTTGACAATTATTCCAAAGTGACTTTGTAAATCAAATGATGCTATCCCAGAGAGCTAAGAACCAGGAATTTGGAGTCAAGACAGATCTCAAACGTCAGGGTGAGAAACTTGCTCTAAGACCTAGCCTAATTGACAGCAACTAAAACTGACCAAAATTTAAGCATGACAAAAATGAACCAGGCGATATACTCCAGGCTACTGGGGCGATAAACCTATACTCGTGCGATACTTCGCCCTAAGACAGGCGATACTTCTTAACACTGGCGGGCGATATAATCTAGGCAGGTCGGGCGATAGTCCTCCAGGGGTGAACTATCGCGCGATATTTCTCTTCAAAGGGGGCGATATTTCTAGCATGCGCGAAGTATCGCACGATACTTCGCCTTACAGGGCGCGATACTGTTGCAGAATTATTCAACTCTTGACCAGAATTGTGTGGAATTTGCATTTTTGGTTCTGTTTGGTCAAAATTTTTAGTCTGAGGGTTGATGTTTTTGATTTCAGTCACGGTATTAGCAAAATTTCGGTAGGTTTGCAAACAGAAAGGGATCAAAACATGGTCTTAAACACTTGAAACAAGGGCAAAAGCAACCTTGCCAAGGCAAACACTTGTGATATCAAAATTGAAAAAGCACCCTACGAATTCTACCGATTGTTTGCATGTTGAGAACGTTTCCACTGGTATCACACAATCGAAAACACTTCAAGCAAATCTATCCTAGAAAGTCAAGGCTCAATACTTACCAACTTAGCCCACAACTTGATGCCCCCTTGCCTCACACCAAGTGGTTACCCACAAGAGATATTGGCTTTGTCATGGAAATGTCAAAATGACACAACCAAAGGGACACATATGGTGAGTATCTTAAGGTGATCCGGGTAAACCACTTGGATCAATCCTTGCACTAAGAAGATAAGCGGCTAAAAGAGGGTGGCTTCTATCTAATGATTCTTAATAAGGATTTCCGTTCACAACACCCCTCTTGCTCCTCGTAAAGGACTAGGACCTCGCGGCCTCAAGAGTACCTTAAGCATTCTTGTTCAATGTTTTCCTCATGGTCGCAATCCCATGAGCTACTCACATCAAATGAAGATAAGTGTTATGTCTATCAAGGTTTTTGGTGTCCTTGATAGCCTTGAGATTATAGTGAGTTGGAATCACTTGCCACCAAGGAGAATGATGACAAGGTTGTCCCCACTTGAGTCGTTCCTCTTGATTGCTCAAGAGCAGGCCCGCTAAAGGATTCCTAAACTAAACAAAAATGGATCAAATCTTGAGGTTCAAGGTTTTTGATTCACCACAAGGGTGAAGAGCATACTCCCCTATCTCAAGAATCTCTCCCAAACACACCAAGCAAAGAGATCAATTACCCCCTTGCTTCCAAAACCTTAAGATGGGTCAAGATTTTTTGATTCACCTAAAGGTGAAGAGCATACTTCTCCTACCACCTCAAGATCCCTTTCACAAGGTATTAAGATTCCTAATACAATTAGTAAATGCCACAAATGAAAGGAAAATAACAACAAGCAAGAAATTTTTTTTTTTTTTGTTTTTATGCTTGGGCAGCCCTGCAAAAACTGTTAGTAGCCCTCTTTGACATGCGTTTTTAGCAATTTTCAAGCAAAGGAAAGCACCTACAAACACAACTTGTTAGGCCCACAATGTTAGCAAAATCAAAATTCAAATGTAAATGTGCAATAATCTGATGGATTCAAGCTAAAAGATGCAGGTTAGACCTATTTAAACAAAGCAAAACAAAACAGCAAGCTAAAATGATCGAATTCGGACAAAAAAATTGAAAGCGCAAGTCTCTGCCAGACCAGGCGATGTTTCTCAGTCTTCAACAGTATCGCGCGATATAGTTTCCTATAGTCGGGCGATACTTCTCAGTCGAGCGATACTTCGCACGATGACAGGTGATACTTCGCCCGATATCAGGCGACAGAAGTCAATGTATCCGTGCGATACTCTTTCCGAGCGAACTATCGCGCCAAGACAGGAAGTATATCGCGCGATATTTCTGAGAAGTGTCGCGCGATAATCTGAGACAGAAAACTAGAGACGCAGATTTTTTCGAAAATTAATCCGAAAATGACGAAAAAAATGTAGAATTAAAAGGACAAAGCTAATCTACTCGGCCCCACGGTGGGTGCCAGAAATGTACACACTAAAATATGCACTTCTAGGAACCATTACATGCAAGGTTGCTCAAGAGTGAGGCCTCACAAAGTGGCTCATAGCTCTCTATGCATGGAGTTGCAAGGGACTATGAGTTTTGCTCTCAGCTAGAGCTATAAGAAAGTGACCTTGCTAGTCAACCATACAATGAGAGATTAAAGTGAAGACAAGGGCAAGAGTGCCAATGTCTCCAAGAATCTAAATGGAAATGAAATGCAAATGCAACTAGTATGAATGTGCAAGACTAATCTATCAAATGAAATGTAAACTAAGCTATGAAAAGAAGTACAATAGATTCCAAGCCCCTAATTAAGCTATGTGAGATCTAGTCTATTGCATAAAAGGAAATCTAATCTATGATGCCATGAATGTAACTATGAAAGCAAAACTATTATGAAATGCAGCTAAAAATGTCAAGGTTTCAAAGCTTGGGTGTCTTCAAAGAGAGCTCCAAAACCTATAGCATAACAATAGCATAAAATATGGATATGCAAATGAAGGAGAGAGCTCTCCTTTTATAAGAAATGAGGTGAAATGGACCATGGAGATTAAGAGGCAAAAAGTCTTAATCAGTGGTGGAGGTTGAAAGAGGAGCAATCCATGTGCACAAACATCCTCCAATGAGAGTGAAGTGTTGACTTTTGAGCCTCATGTGAGACAAAAAGTGCTTTTTCCCTTTTTATAAAATAGGAATAATGTTTTATTTGTGCAACTTAGGATAAGAGGAAAGGTGGGGGCTTTTTATTTAATTAAAAGGGGAGGAAATATTCCTTTTAATCAAATAAAGACTTAGGATAAATGGTTAGCCCATAGGATAAAAATCCAATATATGATCGAAATTAGGATTTGATCAAGAGATTGATAATGTTGAAAGTATTGATTATTGATCAAAATGATTCAGGATTGATAAATCAAATAAATGGGGCCCAAAGTCTAGGCGACCATTTTTGGGTGCATACAGGACCATCTAATGATTCATTACTGAGGTGTCTTGTTTTGATTGGCTAAGTTGGAAAGGAATGAGGACACATCAGTGGGCCTGAGAGATTCTGAAGGATACCAAGATGGAAGACCTGATGATTGGTGTATCATCGTATAGAATCTTTTGAGGCTATGGGATCTTACGCCAGCCGTCCATTTAGAGCCTTATAAAGAGTGGGCCTGAAAGTTTCAGTGGGGTCACAATGTGGATAATCTAATAGACGGCGTAAGAACTCAAAGGATGTTTTAGAGTTTTAAGATTATGCGCCCACAGTCTGATCTAAGGCTTATACAAAGTGGGTCCAACGTGCTGATTCATTTCCAACGTGCTTAGATTTCATTGGTCGAAGAGTTTTATGAGGTGGCGAAGGATTTTCAAAAGGTTTTGTTGACTGTTGAAGGATTTTTGCAAGCCACCCGATTTTCCAGGAATAATATAGATCGACAGTCCTGTTTTAAACTCCAGCCGGTTACCGTTCCCATTTGAAATTCAAAATTCCTGCAAGGTTTTTGCTAGGGTTTTGACATAGAAAAGTTGTAAAATGATGTGGTGGCTGATAATTTATTATTTCAAGACAATTTGTAGTTGGGGAAGGATGCAGAAGGTTTGAGTTACAGTAAGAATCCAATTTTGTTGTTAATGATGTCGTGCCTGTTAAATTTCAAGGTTAAATAATTGCAGAGGGGCATTCATTGTAGGGTGGACAACGAGGTATAAAATCAAATTTGTTGAAAAGGAGCCGAGGATAGCATTGAAGACATAAAGCATGTCATCTCATCTATGAAATATCTCATTTGTTTCAGTAGTGTATTAATTGTAAACCCTTTGGGGTTGTTGTAAAGGTCTTTAGGTTAATTTTTGTAACCCTAGAATGATCGGTTGCTTGTTTCATCTCTTGGTATAAAGGGATTTTTCATGATCATTCTAGATTATTAGAAGTTTAGGTGTTAAAAAGATAGAAATTTCTAAAAACCTAGCTTTTCAGTCAAGGGTTGTAAATTTTGATATCATTTTATCAAACAATAGAGAAGAAGTACAGGTTATCTTCTTCTTGTAAGCTTGCTATTCAGGATACTGTATGCACATGGTGAAAGGTTATACTTAACACAAACCTCAGATCTTTGCTCTCCTTTGCTCTATTCTTTGAATCTTTAAATCTTTGCATAAGGTTTATATGAATGTATTGGTGCTTTGAGTTCCAACCTAGGGTTAGATTAAATATTGCTCAAAGTGGAATATGTGTTCTTGGAATTTATTTGAAGGATTCTCATAAGTAGGAAGGACTTGGGATTTTTTGTGTTTATGTCTAAAGACCAATTTCAGACACCATTGTATCCATTCTTTTCCTTGATATCTTGCCCAATGGATAAGGCATTGGCCTATATTCTCCTATCTTTGTGTTGAGAAGAGTGATTCAAACTTTGTAATTCCAAATCATTTAAATTACTATCAGTCTTTTACTTTCATTTAAATTTATGTATTGTCCTACCCAGTGATAGAGGATCAATGAAAAATAGGTTCTTGTTCAGTATTCTCTCACTGCAATCATCTGTTGAAAGATCCAATAAAGAAATAAGGGGCAGATTTAGAACTATCAGTCAGAGTTAATAGTATTAGATCAGGTGCACCCGCCTTGGTTTTGCAGAGCTAGAAGCAGAAGAGGGTAGTCTTATCCCTATAGTTTGTCCAATTGCTTATAGATTTCTCACATTTGGAACTAACCAATCCTTAACATCCATCATAGGCATATTGGTATCTCATAGAGTGTAAAATCCTATCCAGGACCCAACAAATTTCTAGCTTGCAAATCCTCCATTGTAGAACCGGTCTAATGGTTGTTGGCTCTCCAATATGAGAGTAATCAAAAACCCCATCTACATAGGAGTCAATAGGTCACTTCACCATAGATTTCAGATTGAGTCACTCATACTCTTTCTAGTAATTCAATCATGTGAGTAATGACTATGTTGCGTTTGTGCCTGATTTAGAGGTCACATTCAGACACAAACAAGTGGCATTTAATTAAAGATGAGTTTTGATTAAATAAAATGTACATATAATTTTAATACTTATGGTATTTATTTTCAAATCATTCTTAATGATATTAAAATAAGAAATATACATAAAATAGAAACATCATAAATATATCAACTAGATAGTCCCCACTATTCAAAATAAGCCCTATATCTCAAAATATACACATCAATAATACATATATCAACTCAATTTTTATCCATGGGATGATGAATGCTTGATCCCTTAGGTTTGTGGTGAGAAGATAGTGGTTGTGGCATGGATGATGGTCTATGGGATGCCATGGAGTGTGAAGGGATCCTTGATGAACTCCGCATCTCATAGACCCAAATCACTTAGTGTAACTCCTAAAATTCATGCTTGGTCCCTTCCAACTCCTATTGGAGTTTCTCTCACTCTTCCAAGGTCTTGTTGTGGTCCATACATAATCCATGAATATGAAGGGATTTTTGATGCTAGGGAAATATCTCACACAACTTCACCCACAAAATGTCTCCATCCACTTTTACCAACTATAATATCTCATAATAAAATTAATAATATGATACATCATACATATACTTCATTTATATATAATCTTTGAAATTTAATCTTTCATACTTGGATCTCCCACTATATACTCAAGATCATAAGTAGCTAAAATAGGTGTGGCTTTACTGTAGGATGCTTCTAGGGGCATAGGCTAACTACTCTCTCCATAATGTTGGTAGGTGACCCCCCTTGGGGGTTTGTCTCTCTAGTGAGGCTCTCTATAATAGACTCCTATGATGGGAAGTATCCATCTCCTCTTTTTCCTCCCTATTAGTTGTTCCATGGTCCTCTCACATGGGTTCCTCCACTGACATGTCTCTAGACTCCTAATTTCCTCCCTACTCAACATCAACTTCTTCTTCTTCCTCCTCCTCCACCACCTCATATTTTGCTACCAAATGCTCTAGTCTATAACATGACCTCGGGTCTCCCATATGAAAGTCTTTAAGAAAGATAATTCCAACACTTTGTACATTAGTGTATATGTTGTTGTATCTAAGATACTCAACACGTGTGTATCAATAATAGTGTATGACATGTGTCTATCTCATCCCTCCTATGCACCTAGATTTTTAAGCTCTATATCATTAGGCATGGGTCTCTATATGGAACTGGGCTTTGAATAACTAATTCCCATGTAAGTAGATCAACACTAGCCGAGAAAAAATCTATGGGAAGCCACGTTGTCTCCTCACTCTATCATAATAGAAAGGCACCATGATATAGAAATGTCTTGCCTCCAATAATTTTTCTCTCTCATGCATCTCATCTAATGGCTCAAGTATTTGCATGATGACATTAGTCTTTATCATCTCCATATGATATTGATTAACTAAAACTGATTGATGGTAACTCTCCAGTATAGTTGATCACCCCACTTCCATAAAGAATTAAATGGATAAACAAATGCACATTAATATATGCCATATAGCTCCATTGGGAACCCTATTGGTCATGTAAATGTGATATGATTGAACATCTATATATATAACAAAGTAGAGACAACCAAGCCATATTTTTGATATCAAACAAACTTCCCCAACTCATAGTATAGATAGGAAATCATGCTCCTCCCCAATTAATATACTATATGATGAATCTCTATTCACTGAACCACATGCATCTAGTGTAAAAATAATGGCAATAGTACCCATCATCACCTTTCATATTATGGGAACGTTTTTAGCTCCATATAGAAGTACCTCTAGGTATATATGATCATTGTGAGCATGAATTAGACTACAACCCAAATAGTATATCTGATCTCTCTCAATACCATCCAATAAATCTCAAATAAGATAGTTTGTTAGGAATCATATTATCAAACTCTACCTGTAAGTATGTCATGGTCTTCACTCCAACATGATCTTGTATAGTCAAAAGGTCTTGGAATCACATATAAATAGAATACTATCACAACATGAATCATATGAATCAATAAACCTGCAATATAAAACTAAAAGATTTGGAATCTAGGAATAGGTCAATTTTTTAGCAACATGTCAAATTTACAAGTACAATTCAACTTTCTAGGTACAAGTTGGATTTCAAGGTATAATTTCACTTGCTATGTACAAGTCAACTTTATGGGCTTTCTAGATCAAACAACTTAAACTATCATCTAGAAGGCATTCTACATATTTTATGAAAAGTCAAAATGATAGAAGGAAATTCAAAAACATATTTCAATGCATACCTCATCCAAAGACATCCCATCCTCCACAGTACGTCTTAGAACCTTGATCCTCGTTGACTATAGAGCTTTCTTCCTCAACATTTTTTTCCTCCTTCAGAAGAGAAAGTAAAAGGTTTCACTGAAAATAAGCTTTCAAAAAGATAACATTTTAACTTAAAGTCACTCTTAGGTTAGTTTTCTTTATCTTTTATACTTGTCTTTTAACTAATACTTCACTCATTTAATTAATACCCTTCACTTAATTGATCATAACTTGATCTAGAAAGCTTTGATTTCCGCACCATTTCAGGTATTGGAATTGGGCCTTGGTTTCCTAGCTATTCAAATACTTTTTGAAATGTTCCAAGCTCATCATGAATAGCTTTGATTAGCATTTGTAAAAAATTTGACAATTTATTAAGGTATACATGATTCCATATTCCACCTTTCTTGATAGTAAGCCAAAATAGGGGTCATGCAACTACCCATGAATTTCATAATTTCCTTTCTAAGCCCTTTCTAGGTGATTTATGTTTTTTATTGACATGTGGTTTTACAGGTTGTGGTTACTAACATTTTTTATAGGAATTACGCACTAGGGCCTTTGATATATCCTTTTAATTTATTGATTTTGTGTACTTTAGTTGGCATATGAACATAGTATCATATATTGCTAAAGTGGGATCTAAATGTATTTTCCTAAATTATAAGAACCTATGTGCTCTATAATTTAATGATTGTTTATCACTCACCTTTATGTATTTATATTTTAGTTTACATTTTATCACTTCATAATTGCATGCAATACATGCCTAATTCAAAAATAGGTCCTCTAATCTAACCAAATGTGTGCAAAACTGAGGTAGGACCTTATTTCTATCTGTCCTCCTCTACTTTCTTTTGAATCAAAAAATTCATTTCATCTTGACATCGTAACCACCACTCTATTTGGATCTCACATCTACGGATTGATCCATACCTAGAAACCACATTTTAGCTAGTTTCAAGTGGAACAAGTCTCATAGTTGACTTTTCCCTAGGATAAGTCACCTACTTGACTTATCTTTTGAATTTTGAGCCTAAATTTAGGGTTAGGGCCCATCTTGAGGTATTTTAAGGATTTCCATATTTATAGTCAATCTTCTTAATTATATCTCCTGATTTTACTATAAAATAAATCCTCACACCTCATTTTGAGAACATGAAATCAATTTCAAGGTGAAATCCCTAATTTGATGACACCAAGAAATTACAAGGTGGAACACCCAGTTTGATGACATCCTATGAAGTAAGGTTTAATTATTGAAGGCTAAATATACCTACATCAAGTATCTATATTCTTCTTCAAGCATTCAAGACATCCAAGACATCATTTTCAACATCATCATGGAGCTTCAAATGGATCATAGGGATGACTATGAATGCTCTTTCTATCTATGGTTGGGTAGGATTCCTTGTTATTTTTAGATCTTAGCATTGGTGCTTCATATTTACATGTTTACATTTCAGACCTATGGTAATTTTCATGCATTCACTCATACATCAATTGCATTTACATGCTAGGGTTCACTCTATCACACATTGATGCAGAGGAATTGGTTCCTAATCTTTTCCCCAAGGTTCCTAACCTTCTCTAATCATTCAATGATTATTTTTAGTGTAAAATTCACTACTTTTGATCTCCTAGATCCTCTACCAACTTCTCCTCCAAGGTATAGTTGGCTTCTAGTAGTTACAGTTCCTCCAAGACCAATTTAGGCCTTCAATCCACTAAGTTCCTTCACAAGGACTATCCCTTAGAACCAAAAACCTCTGATTAGGATCTTTACACACTTCATTATATCTTCCAACTAGTTTCATAACCATTCAAAAACATTTAGAACCCATCCTTACACTTCTAGATTCATTACCAAGTCATTAGGCATCAAACTCAATAAGAGGCCTAATTGGCTCTAATCCTATTAGGCTTATTTTCTCTGTTTTTGGTATCTAGCTTCCAAAACCCCCAAAAAAAATCACAAAAGACATAAAAAATATTCAAGGTATCTATCACCCCCTTCCAAATATTAAGTTTAAGGTTTTGGATGCACCCATAACCCTATAAACTAGCAAGCCCTAGATTTAAGCCTATTAATTAGGCCTTTGGACCAATCTGCACAAAAGACAACCAAATTGGTCACCAATCTTCCAAAATCATTCCCAAACCTCTTGAATCCTTTATGAGACTCTTAGAGCTTTCCACCAATGCATCTAAGTTCCTTTCCTAAAGTCATGGGTGCACGTGCAAGTATCTTCTATTCCCTGTCCTAGCTCACCTATCTTCAACAATCAGCCATAGGGATTCCAATTTGGCCTTGAAGCCTTGATGCCACAATGTAAATGAAAAAAAATCTACAAATAAAAACCCTAACCTAAAATCCCCCATGGTTTCAGACATTTCCATTGGTGGATGTTCAAGTTAGAGCTCTTCCAAGCATGGTTGCTCTACAAATGAGTTTCATAGACTGGTGGCTTGGAAATCTTGGAAAATCACTCTCCTTTAATCTATAACCAAAAGAATAAATGCAGAAGGAAGAATAAACACCAATCTAAACCTCCATGGAATTGGATCTCTTCCCCCAATCCGTACAAGGTGTACAACTCACAGTGAAACCTTGCAAACAGTGCACAGTCAATACATGGTGTTTGTACATGAAGTTCTAAATTATGAAATATGAATCAAAGATTCATTAACCTTAAAAATTCATCATTCACATGCTCATATACAGAGCATAGGTTGTTACAACTACCTGAACCTCCATTTGAGAAACTTTTCAAAAAGTTGCAAAAGTTGCTTGAGCAACTTTGCAAAGTTGCTTAGCAACTTTTTGCCCAAGGTCTCATTTGGCCTACTAGACCTATCCAAAGACTAGGAATGAATCCTAAGTCCTAAAAAAATGAATTAAGACCTTACTTAGGCCATTTCCATCAAAATCCAATACCTATGACCTCTCAGGCTATTTAGACCAAATAGACCAATAATCTACCTTTAGCTCATTTGGCTCTTACAATCAAATGAAAGGATCCATCCTATGGATATTTATTCCAAACTCCTAATAAAACTCTCACAAACCCATAAGAACTCTAAACACCCATAACTTAATCATGGTGGGAGGTGCCCTGCACCATACTTCCCTGGGACAAAGAAATCAGGTCCCTTGAGTTAGGACATCTTCAATGGTGACACCATGTTGTAAGATATCCAGCTCTATCATCCAAATTGCTTCAGCATTAGGTAAACCCTGCCATTTAACAAGGTACTCCTTGTAAGTGCCTTTCCTTGTCTTCTTGATGACCTTAGTATCTATGATACTTTCCAACTTTAGTGGGGATGGCTTTGGCAAATCCTTAACCCATTCAACATCTCCCAAATCTGAAAGTATAGATGGACGTGTATCTATAGCTGATCCTTTGTAAGGATAGAGATCACACACATTGAAGATGGGTGAGATGCCCAAATTAGGTGGCAACTCTACTTCATAGGCATTGGTACCATACTTATGTAAAATCTTCAAAGGTCCTATCTTCTTCATAAGTAGCTTTGTAGGTTGTCCTTTAGGAAATCTTTCCCTCCTGAGATAGGAAATGACTAGATCCCCAACTTTGAATTGCAAATCTCTCCTAGTCTGATCTACCTTTTCCTTGTACTTCTCTCCTTGATTTTGTAGAGTCTTCTTGACTTGCTCATGTCACTCCTTCATTTACTCTGTAAATGTCTCTCCTTGAGCACTCCTTCTATCCTGCAAATGTAGATCCCTCAACTCCAAGATTCCCCTAGGATGTGTCCCATAGACTATCTCAAAGGGGCTCTTACCTATACTCCTATTGATGGAGTCATTGTAGGAAAATTTTGCTGCCCAATAATATGATCCCATGACTTTCCATACTACTTTGTTAAACATCTCAACAAATTCCCAAGTGACCTGTTCACTACTTCTGTTTGACCATCATATTGTGGATGGTAGGCTAAGGAGAATGAAAAATTGGTACCCAACATCTTCCATAGGGTCCTCCAAAAGTGTCCCACAAACTTACTATCCTGGTCACTTACTATGTTCAGTGGCAAGCCATGGATCCTAACAATGTCTTTGAAAAATAGTCCTGCAATTTGTGATGCATCATTGGTTTGTTTGCATGGTATGAAGTGTGCCATTTTTCTAAAATGGTCAACCACTACAAAGACACTATCATGACCTCTAGATGTCTTTGGCAGCCCCAAGACAAAGTTCATACTCAAGCACTCCCAAGGCCTTTGAGGTATGGATAAAGGTTGGTATAGTCCACTATTGTTGCTTTGCCCTTTAGCCCTCTGATAGACCTGACATTGCTCCACAAATCTCCTTACATTTGATTGCATCTTAGGCCAATAATAGTGCCTATTAACCTATTCTAATGTTTTGTCCACTCCAAAGTGGCCTCCCAAACTTCCTTGGTGCTTCTCCTTCACAATGTTTTCCCTCATTGAGCATTGAGGAATACACAAAAGATGACCTTTAAATAATAGGCCTTTCTACAACACTAACTCACTAAAATCCACTTTAAATCCCTGCATAAACTTGACACATGCTTCATAAGCATCTTTGAAGTCTTTATCCTCCTTGTAGAGACCCTACAAATCTTCCATCCATATACTTTGCAATTGAATTTCCTGAATAGTTAGCACTCTTCTACTAAGAGCATCAACAACTTTATTACTCACCCCCTTCTTATGCTTGATCACAAAGGTGAAAGCTTGCAAAGATTCAACCCACTTAAGGTGTCTTTGATTTAACTTGTCTTGCCCATTCAAGAAGCTAAGGGCATGATTGTCTGTATAGACCACAAACTCTTTTGGTAGGAGATAATGTCTCCACTTTTTGAGTGCTTGCACCATAGCATACAACTCCAAATCATAGGTGGAGTAGTTTTTCTTGGCTTCATTCAAATTCTCAGAGAAGAATTCCACAGGGTGTCCTTCTTGGCTTAGCACTGATCCAATGGCTAGCTTGCTAGCATCACACTCAACCACAAACAACTGATTGAAATAAGGAAACCTCAAGGTAGGTAACTCTGCAATCCCTTTCTTCAACATTTCAAACCCTTTATTAGTTGCCTCAGTCCATTTGAATTGGCATTTTATTCCACCTTTAATGGTTTTGAGGATAGGTGCACACACATGACTGAGATTCCTCACAAAATTCCTATAATATGATGCCAAACCATGAAAAATTCTAACATCACCTATGGTATTAGGTGTAGGCCAATCCAAGATTGCCTTAACTTTATTAGGATCCATCTTCATGCAGCCATTAGAAACCACAAAACCAAGGTAAACTAATTCAGTTTTCAAAAAATCACACTTGTCCTGATTGATCATTAACTTCTCCTTATGTAGCCTCCTTAAGACCTGCTCCAAATGCTCCATGTGCTCCTCCTTAGACCTACTAAAAATCAATATATTATCAAGATAAACTATGACAAATTTGCTTAGGAAATCTGCCAACACTTCATTCATGAGCCTCATGAATGTACTAGGAGCATTGGTGAGACCAAATGGCATCATAAGCCATTCATACAACCCTTCATTTGTATTGAAGGCTATCTTTCATTCATCACAGGCCTAACTTTGATTTGATGGTAGCCCAACTTCAAATCCACCTTAGAAAAGTAGCATGAACCTCCCAAATTGTCTAATAAGTCTTCAATCCTTGGCATTGGAAATCTGTACCTTATGGTGATCTTGTTGATGGCCCTTGAATCAGTGCACATCCTCCATGTACCCCCTTTCTTTGGTGCTAGGATAGTAGGTACAACACAAGGGCTTAAATTCTTCCTTATCAGCCCCTTATCTAACAAATCTTGAATTTGCTTGGCTATCTCTACATTTTGGCTAGGTGTCATCTTATATGCTGCTTTGTTTGATAAGTTTTCTCTAGGAATAAGGTCTATTTGGTGACTTATCTCTCTCATGGGTGGCAATGCACTTGGCAACCCATTGTCCACTATGTCATGATACTTATCCAACAATGCTTGTACCTCCAAAGGTATGCTAGCCTTCTCTTTTGGCTTTACTACCACTGCACAATAGATCTCCTTCTCCTTCTTCATAACTTTTAGGAAATCTTTTCGACCCAAAAGCATAGTACTAGCTCCTACTTTCTTCTCATCACTAACTTCTTGCAATGGATCCATTTGTAACTTTTTGCCTAGCTTGGTGATTAGGTAGCTATTCTTCTCACCATCATGTATGGTTTTCACATCAAATTGCCATGGACGTCCTAGTAAGAGGTGACATGCATCCATAGGTAGGATGTCACATAGGACCTTGTCCTTATACTCACTAATTTCAAACTCTACCAAAGTTTGTTCATCAACCACTATCTGTTGTCCCTTGTTCAACCATGAAACTTTATAGGGTGTGGTATGGGGTATCCTCCTTAATTTTAGTTTGTCAACCATCTTTTTAGAGACAATGTTCTCAGTGGATCTAGAGTCCACTATAACTTTGAAAATCTTTCCATGAGATTTACAAGTTGTCTTGAACAAGATCTTGCTTTGTGGTGGCTCTATGGAACTAGGAACTTTCAACAAAGTCCTCATTAACATCAGGTTCTCTCCATCCACTACTAGCCCTACCTTGGAAATGGGAGAAGTGACACTTTGTGTCTCATCCTCATGCACCAATTGATTCCTTCTTTCCCCCATTGAAGATGAAGAACTTTTAGCAAGACACCTACCCATGGTGTGTCCCACTTGGTTACAATTGTAGCACCTACCAGTGAAGACTGATTTTTCCCTATGTTGTGACTGAAATCTTCCTCTAGGAGGCCCTCTTCCTCTATATCCTCCTCTTTGAAAAGACCTTCTAAACTGATTGCCACCACTATTATCATTAGACTGATTTTCTTCTTGTCTATTAGGACTTTGTCCTCTTCCATAATTGTTCCTGCCTCTAAAACCCCTGTTATTGTTTCCAACTCTTCCTCTTTGTAGGAAATCATTCCCCCTTCTAGCCTTATCCTCTACCCTCAAAGCTAACTAAAAACATTTATGCATACTTTCTGGTGCCAACATGCTAATCTCATCTTGTATCCCCTGTCTTAACCCATTAAGATACCTTGCCACTTTATCCATTTCATCTTCTTGTCTCCTAGCCCTTAGGCTTAGCTTATGAAACTCCTCAGTATAAGCATGCACTGTCATCTCCTTTTGTCTTAGGTTCTGCAACCTTTGATACATTTGGATTTCATAATCAGTAGGCAAGAATTGAGCCCTCAACTTGATTTTCATCCTCTCCTAAGAAACTATCTTCTTCTTCCCATTGGCTATCCTATCATCCTACATCATGTTCCACCACACCAATGTAGATCCTTTAAGCCTTTCTTTGGCATAACTAACCTTCTTTTCCTCTGCCACTTCCTTGTAGTCAAATTGGCTATCAATGGCTTCTAACCAATCCAACAACTCCTCACCATTCAAATTGCCATTATAGAAAGGTATGTGTTCCATGCTATCTTTGTTCATGGATTTGAATACATCCAAGAACACCTTGTCCTTTTCATATACTATCTCTTTACCCTTACTAGATGTCTCCCCTATTTGACTTTCATTCTCATCTTCACTCTCATCACCCCATTCAGTGACTCTCTTTCCCTTTGACTCTGTCAAATTGGATTTTTCCAATAGTTCTGGGACCAAGTCCACTATGGCCCCCCTACTCATTGTTTTAGGAGGAATGTTGTCAACCTCTTGACTCTGCTCTCCATTAGATATACACAAACTTCAAAAGTTTCCCACTCTGATACCACTCTAATGCAGAGGAATTGGTTCCTAATCTTTTCCCTAAGGTTCCTAACCTTCTCTAATCATCCAATGATTAGTTTTATTGTAAAATTCACTACTTTGGATCTCCTAGATCCTCTACCAACTTCTCCTCCAAGGTATAGTTGGCTTCTAGTAGTTACACTTGCTCCAAGACCAATTTAGGCCTTCAATCCACTAAGTTCCTTCACAAGGACTATCCCTTAGAACCCCAAACCTTTTCTTAGGATCTTTCCACACTTCATTCTATCTTCCAACTAGTTTCATAACCCTTCAAAAGCATTTATAACCCACCCTTACACTTTTGGATTCATTACCAAGTCATTAGGCATCAAATTCAATAGGAGGCCTAATTGGCTCTAATCCTATTAGGCCTATTTTCTCTATTTCTGGTCTCTAGCTTCCAAAAAACCCAAAAAACCTCATAGAAGACCTTGAAAATGTTCAAGGTATCTATCATCCCCTTCCAAATCCTAAGTTTAAGATTCTGGATGCACCCACAACCCTATAAACTAGCATGCCCTAGATTTAAGCTTATTAATTAGGCCTCTGGACCAGTCTGCACAAAAGACCACCAAATTGGTCACCAATCTTACAAAGTCATTCCCAAACCTCTTTAATCCTTTAGGAGACTCTTAGAGATTTCCACCAATGCATCTAAGTTCCTTTCCCAAAGTCATGGGTGCACGTGCAAGTATCTTCTATTCCCTGTCTTGGCTCACCCATCTTCATCACTCAACCATAGGGCTTCCAGTTTGGCCTTGAAGCCTTGATGCCAAAATGTAAATGAAAACAAAATCTATAAATACAAACCCTAACCTAACATCCCCCACGGTTTTAGACATTTCCACTGGTGGATGTTCAGGTTAGAGCTCTTCCAAGCATGGTGGCTCTGCAAATGAGTTTCACAGATTAGTGGCTTGGAAAGCTTGGAAAATAACTCTCCTCTAATCTATAACCAAAAGAATAAATGCAGAAGGAAGAATAAACACCAATCTAAACCTCCATGGAATTGGATCTCTTCCCCCAATCTGTACAGGTTGTACAACTCACAGTGAAACCCTGCAAATAGTGCACAGTCAATACATGGCGTCCATACAGGAAGTTCTAAATTATGAAATAGGAATCAAAGCTTCATTAAAATTCAAAATTCATCATCCACATGCTCATATACTAGGCATAGGTTGTTACAACTACCTGAACCTCCATTTGAGCAACTTTTCAAAAAGTTGCAAAAGTTGCTTAGCAACTTTTTGCCCAAGGTCTCATTTGGCCTACTAGACCTATCCAAAGACTAGGAATGACTCCTACGTCCTTAAAAAATGAATTAAGACCTTACTTAGGCCATTTCCATCAAAATACAACACCTAGAGACCTCTCAGGCCATTTATACCAAATAAACCAATAATCTACCTTGAGCTCATTTGGCTCTTACAATCAAATGAAAGGATCCATCCTATGGACCTTTATTCCAAACTCCTAATCAAACTCTCACAAACCCCTGAGACCTCTAAACACTCATAACTTAATCATGGTGGGAGGTGCCCTACACCACACATAGGGTTAGATCCAAGCATTTTTGTCATGCATTTAGCTCATTAGCAATTTTAACATACTCTAAATTCATGACCACTACACATTATCTCTATTATAATGGCTATGTGTGGAGGTGGGAGTTACCAAAATAAGGGATTGGCCAAGGAAAACCCCTATATAGCCATAAACACACAAAATCTTATATTTTGAGGTGTAGACAATCCTAGATCTAGATGGTTATATAGAGAGACCTTCTAGACATAGAGATAGAGCAACCTTGAATTTTTGAGTAGAAAAGTACAAGGAAAAGTCACCTTTCTAGGGAAAAGTTGACTTTCTAGGGACAAGTCACCTACTTGACTTGTTCCTCCAAATTTTGTGTGAAATCTGAGGTAGAGGCCATTTCAAGTCTCAAATTGCTAGATCCAGAGTTACAAAAGGCTCTAAGACTCTAAAAGTCAAAAAATTTGTATCTAATTCTCCATTATATTTCTAGGTGTACTTGTTCTTACTTCTTATCCCTTTTACTTACTTTTATAGATTAGACCTATCATTCACATTTCATTTCGTTGTCATTTCTATTAGGAAGAAAAACCCTACATTATTTAGATCTTGCATTGAGACCCTTACTCCCTCGTTGTGTTGATTGGATTCACTTTGTAGAAGGTTTTGTATTCCAATGCATGATAGACTTTGGGATGTAATGCTACTATAACATTGCATGCCATTTTCCATTATAAAGGTTTTAGGTTTATTTAGGGTTTTTATTGTAATTTATTTATTTAGGGTTTCTATAGTAAGCTATTTGTTTAGGGTTTCTACTATGAGTTATTCGTTTAGTAAATCTATTATAAGTTATTCGTTTAAGGTTTGTATTCTATGTTTCTCTTCATTTTGTTTTTTTATTTTATGTTTTTTAATCATGCAATGTAAGTGGCCTCTACATTTTCATGAAGAAAAATAATAAAAACCCAATAAAAATTAAATCTATTTGTACAAAATACATGAAAATATTTAATATAATATGAAACCTACTTTTTTACGTTTAAACACCAAAATTAAATAAATTTCACATATGCAATCATTTTTATTAATAAATAAATAATAAAATATACTATAAAAAAACATTAACAAAAATAGAAAAAACACAAGAAAAATGGCCTACCTTGAGGTTGTTGTGACTAGAAATTGATTAGGATTACAATTTGAATTGGAGAGATGTTCCTTGAAAATGATTGTCACTTGTTTAAAAAAAATTCATAGAATGAGGTTGCATATAGAAGGTGACCCTGCTCCTAATGGGGTGACATATGGAACATGACCCTATTCCAAAAGGGTTGTGTTCCATTAATTTAGGTCTAGGGTCTCATTGTACATGTGACCCTTATTCATGTTTTGGCTTGAAACCCCAAACCTTAACGTTACCCCATTTTATATTTGCAGGACCTCATTTCATGGAGCTACTTTTCATGAAAATGATTACTCATGTAAGAGTTCACTCATAAGTGGACTCAACTTCTTGCACTTACCCTAGAGTATTATTTATGCAAAGCTATTTTTTCCAAAAGATTATACATTGATTTATTTTTATAAGCATAAATGAAACTATCAACCAAAGTATTCATGTCAAAAATCTTAAAATAATATGAAAATAAGTCTTTTAAACATAGTTTAAACATCAAATTTATGGTCAACTACCAATGATGGAATGTGAAATAGAGGAAATATGAAAGGGAAATTCTAACAAGAGAGAAAGATTTGGAATGTTAGGATTGGAGTATTTGATGATAACCTTATGATAGGTATTGCAATGTGAATGTACATAAGTTTAAACTTTATATAATTTTACAAAAAAATATTGAAATATAGGATTTTGAGGGGGTAGGGAAAAATTACTATATTAAGGGTTAGCCAAAATATTGACTTTGAAAGGAGTGAAAAATATGGGAGTAGGGTCATCAAGGTTTGAAGAACCTTGGAAAAGGATAGTGGAGAAAACTAAACCTTTAAAAGCTTAAAAATGTTTTTGTTATGAAAATAGAATGTTATGATGACATCAACATTGTGCAAAGATAATGTTATTCAAAAGATAACTAACAATATTGGTGAAAGTTTCATGTGAGCAATATGCTAGCATCAAGGAATTAGAGGTTGAAAGAAAGACACTTATGAAAGTAGAAATTAAAAGATTGGGATGAAAGGTTTAGATCAAAGTAGGATTTAGTGATGAGAAAGTCTAATAAGTTTGTTTGAAGGACTTAGAAAAAACATTTAGGCAAAGGATCAAGATATCAAGGTCATTGGGGAAGGTATGATACCAAGGTAAACCTCAAAAGGATACAACTTTGACGAGCACAAGAAAATAAGGAAAACACCAAAAATAATTGAAACTTGGACTTCTAATGGCCTTTTGCATCATTTAGCACTTACGAGACTCATTTAGAATGTCTCAAATTGGTTATTAAAAATAGTTCAAATAAGGTTATAACACACACACAAAAGGAAGGGACGTAAGAAAAAAATTGCATCGTTGGATTGAGTTGCAACTAGACACTTCAATTGATGCATTAGATGGAATATAGTTTAACTAAAAAATTCTAGGATATTTTTGAGGTGAATGATCTAAGAAAATTTGGTTCCTTGCACCAACATGACTAGTTGATAACTCTTAAGATATTTCAAAATATTGTAAAAGTTCCTATATATTCAAGAAATATAGAGAAATCAAAGATGATAATTAATGTATATAAAAGAACAAGTTCATAAATATAATAAAAATTCATTATGACATATTTATCTAAATCTATTTCATTTTCCCCTATACAAAATAATATTCCCTACTTAATTATCAATCTACCATTTAGTATTTTTCATATCAAAACTTATAAAATTTACATCTTCATCAATTATTTTATAATCATTAATTACAAAACTAAGAACACTTATTTTCTATATACATTTCCATACACATCAATTACTAAATACTAAAATTTAAACTTACTAATTAATATTGACATTTTATTAGAGTAACCTAAACTAAACCTAATAAAAATTACTTTCTTAATATGATAAGATGACGTGTTCACTCCAGGCCTTTTGCGAAAAAAAAATGATGTGTTCACAAAAGAAACCTCTCTATGCAGACTAGTGTCCT
Organism: Chamaecyparis obtusa; assembly: GCA_027943335.1. Classification (NCBI taxonomy): domain Eukaryota; kingdom Viridiplantae; phylum Streptophyta; class Pinopsida; order Cupressales; family Cupressaceae; genus Chamaecyparis; species Chamaecyparis obtusa. The sequence goes on along the minus strand of BSBK01000863.1, from coordinate 694,872 downwards.
TTAAATAACACCGATAAGCAAAGAACCTACCGATAATAGATGAAAATTTAATAATGGGAGAATATCATAAAAAAAGCTTCTCATTCAAATGTAGAATTCTTACTACTTTTCCTTGGTAGGAAGAATGGTGCTGAATTTCGATGTTAATACTACTTTATTCCCTCGAAATACTTCAAAAGGCATTAGAGATTGCTTTCTCCCAGTACTCCATGAAAACTTGAAGGTAAGGCAAGAATGAATGTTTATAATGATTTTGAGAGGATTCCTTCATTTTTTACTGTCTAAAGCATATGAGGGTTTGTCCACAGTTTGATTATTCCATAGACATCTCTCACTCCTTGTTCCAAACATCCGTATCATAGTAGTTGATGACTTATATTCTCCATTGTTTTGATACTTTTTTCAAAGTTTTTTTTTTAAATTTAGAAATTTAATTTAATTGATTTACCTTATGATCTTATTGGGAAACAATTTTATCTTTTATTTTTAATTTGGTGAATTTAGTAGCTCTTTCTCTCATTAGAATTTTAGTATTTGTGTTATTTAAATTAGTTTGAGTACTAGGATGACAAAAGTGCTTTAAGAATTGATTAAGACAACGGTCCAAAGATAACATGAATATTTAGGTTTTGTGATCTCACTCATGCAATAAACTAGCACATAGATACAAGATTGCATTCTTTTGTCTAAACAAGCAATAATTGAAATTAAATAACATGATAAGCACCATTCCAATCCTACCACAAATGAATAGAAAATCATAGTCTATGTACAAAATGAATACAAAATCCATGAAATCTATGGCAAAATCTACTTTAACTAATGTGAAAATATATTGCCTGAATTAAATTCGAGAGAAATGATTTAAAAGAATAATTAAATCTTGTATTTTACCAAATGAAAAATTAATGAAGATTTGAACCCTAGAATACTTGGTGTCTAATGAGTATTGTGAAAAACTTAGATGAGTAAAAAATACTATTATGATCCATTCGTAAAACTAGTTGTATACAAAAACAATAGTCCTTTTCATTATTTTTCAAAAAAAAAATACAAATTTACAAAGCTGAGCGCAGACGTAGTGGAGACCCTTAACAACCCTTTAATATTGTTATCATTTTGACAATCAACGTTAAGCCCCACCATGAAATAAAACCCATCCTCCTCAAACGTTTTCATGTTTTAATTGTTTTTTTAGTTCTTTGAAAATGAACATTGGTTGGGTAAAGATGAAAATATTTTTATCCTTAGCTTACTTTACGTTTTCTTCGAACATTGATTACCTGTAAAGATGGACAAGAATATTTTCAAGAAAAAGTATTATTTTATGCCATCTTATTTGATTGGCTTTCGTCATCGGTAAATCTTACACTTCTTTCCCTTCTAAATTATTTAATGCCATTAAAAGTTGAAAGCCTTAAATAAAAACTCCGCATAAGTGACTTAAAGTGCATAATTGGATGACAGATTACACTAGTCCAAAGATGAATATTAAGATATCCACTTATGTTTGAAATCATTCATTTATTAGTAGTAGTTTTGTTTACTAAAGTTGTTGTTATTGCTTGTCATATCGCATTACTATCTTTAGAACGGTTTTTCTTTCCAATTGTGTCAAAGGCACTATCAACAGTTGATACAACTTGTTTTAGAGACTCATCCTTCTTCTTGGATTTCACATAAATGCCTAACCTCTTCATTACTTTTCGCATTTTAGACATTTTAACTAATTGTAACATTAATTGACATTGAAATCCAAATTTCTTATTATAAAAAAAATTATCTAAACAATCTGGTCGTGTGTGTCCTAATCTATCTCTATGAAACCAAACCACGTAGATTGTCTAGCACATCACTTTTTATTTGAAATTGTTCATTCATTTTATTATCATTCAAAGGAGTTTCTTTCTCAATCGGTGTTTCTATGTATACATCCACATTGTTTTTGATTAAGGAAAACAGGTTTTAAAGGGGCCTTGAAACCCAAACAATATTAAACATAAAAAGTAATAAGGTAGATAAAGTTCACCAAGAAGCTACAGCCAAAACAAAAATGGTCCAGGCTTAGGCCAACCGTAAAACAAACAGTTAAAGCTAGGAAACAGAGCCAGAAATAGAAAGCAAAAAATAGTCCAGGCCCAAAAAAACCAGGGGAGCAGCTCAAGCAAACTCTTTGAGGATCTCCACCGCTTGAAATTCTAGCTCAGACGCCTTGTCTGCTGCATCCTTGAGTTCAGCCAGATCCTTGTTAGGTTCCTGCGTGTCTTTCTTCATTGTACTTGACCTTATTCTCTTCCTCGGCCCTTCCTCCATTTTTTTATCTTTGCTGTTGCTTGGAGAGTCCTCCTTGTTGCTCCGGTGTTCCTCAAATTTATTTATCAAGACTTTTATATTATCATTTGAGGCTTTGAGTATGCTATGATTCTGCTCAGCTATTTTCTGTAATGTCCCCTCCAAACTCTGCATTCTTTTCTTCACTCCCTCCATGTTACTCTCCATCTCTTTCTTCTCCTCCATAAGTGTAATTTTTCTGCTATTACCCTCCCTCTCCAGCAGTCCCACCCAAAATTCTAACTCCTGAATTTCATGGAAAGTCCATTTAGTTGTCCTGTAGTTGTCTATGACACTGTTTTTAGCATTATTGAGGACATCCATCTAAGGATGTTCTTTGGTAATGTCACTCAGAATCACAAGGGCGGGGTCAACGATTTCCTCCATTTGAATCTTGCCTTCCTTGTTTTCCTTGACAAGGGTTTTCATCATTTCTCTCTGTAATCCCATCCTGACTGAAACCTTGTGAAAGTCTCTCCAAACCACTCTCTTCTCCTTGTATGTTATCCCGCAAGCATACTGGTTAGTCCCTTGGTCATTAGCACCCTGCATATGATCATCCTCTCTGCCCTAACCTTCCTCTTCTTCTTCACTCACCTTCTCTTCTTTCCCTTCTTCCTTATTCTCCTCATCCATTTTCCTTCTTTTCCTCTATTTCTTGCTACAATCTGTAACATCTTCCCTGAAATGGTTGAGAAGCACGAAATGGTAGGAGTATATGTGATCAAACCTCATGTCCAGAGTAATGTACTTGATTATCGCTCTCAGCACGAACCTCCACAGTGGTTTGATAGATCTCGGCAAGTAGTAAGTCCCACTTTTCTCAAGGGCCTTCTTCTCCGCTTTTACTTTGGTGAATTCCGCCATAGCCTGACCAGAAATGTGACGATCTCTGTAGAATTTCTTCCCCACAATTGGTATGCCAGTCACTGTAGAAATGACCTCCTTCGTGACATTAAACTCAACCCCATCAATTTTCACACTCCCCTCCTTCCAGTTCTTCACCATTGTTTTGGTTACCGAGGGTTTCCATCTGTGCAGTCTTTCAATGAACGAAGTCACCTCCCCTTTGTTCAAAATCTCCCACACCTTCGATCATCTCTGCCATTTCTTGACCTTATCCTCAGGTTCCCTTCTATGGCGTTCCCCCACCATTATCCTTCTTTTTTTGCAGACAAAGCTTCTGGTCACAGAGCACTTCAAAAAATTGGGCAAAATTCTAGTTTGAAATATTTTCTTGATCCTTCCCTTCACATTTTGAGAAGTACACCCAAAGATAGGCCTTGATGTGCAATGATGACAGTTATCCAGGTGATTTGTACTTTAGCTCATGTTCTCCCACATCATACCGCGGCACAAATTCCATAACACATAAAGTTTCATCATTATATTGTGATTTTTTTGAATCTGCCTGGGATTCTTTCACCTTCCATTAATTCCCTGATTTTGAGCGGAATTAATTGCCCCTCCATCCACCTTTTCACTTCGTTGTTTCTGACAGCCCAGTTGGCCAACTTGTCAGCAACATGGTTTGCCTCTCTATACTGATGAGCCACGTGGATTCTTTCAAAAGACTTTAGGAACTGGATAGTTTCATTAATCAAGGTTGCAGTCATCCAGGTTGGCCTATTTTTCCCATTGAGGCAATCGATTATGTTTTTTGAGTCGCCTTCCAGCCATAGGTTTCTTACTCCAATGTCCATAGCCAGCTTAATTGTTTGGTGAATAGTAGTCGCCTTCGCAACATGGTTGGTATGCACACCCAAAGGGGCCAAGATAGCCGCTATGCCTTTCCCCTGTTCATTTCTAATGATACCCCCGATCCTAGCCTGACCAGGGTTTCCTTTTGTGGCACCATCAAAGTTGGCTTTATGCCATCCCACTGGAGGAAGAGACCAACATAAATCCTCCCTCTTACTACGATCCTTCCCCATAGTGTTGGTCAATGGGTTATGGCCTTTGATAACAGTGTAGTTTTCGACCAGAGCATTAAAACTCTTGTGAAAAACCACCTTAGCATTTGCTTCTTTATCCCTAAAAATTCAGTTGTTCCACTCCTTCCACACCCCCCAGTAAAAATGAGGAAGAGACCAGGCCCAAAAGTGTTGACTCACATCCCCCACACCCCCACTTTGCCACTGTTGGAATAGCTCAATAACGCTATTGGGAGAAACCCAGGTCTGCTTGAAAAAAGCTAGGAAATAAGACCATACATCCACATTGTTGGTTTCAATTTGAATTGGTGTTTGATTTTCACTTTCAATCGGGGTTTGACTTTTAGTTCCTTTATCATTATGATTAACATTACTAATTTGTGGAATTTGATGTGAAATTAAATTTATTAGTCTATTTTCGGGAATAAAATTTAAATCATTTATATTGTAACCTGCTTCTAGCAAATGATGAACTTATTTATCATAATAAGTAATATTTGGCTATGAAGACATACAAGTATTCAATACTAGATTAAAAGATGCACCTGAATTTTCTTCTTCAACCTTTGCATTCGTCATGGTGTCTTCATTGTTCTCCTCTTCTGAAACAATTCTTGAACTCAATGCTCTAGCATTATTCAGTTTTTGAAGTCTTTCTCTTCTTTCTCATTATCATGTTGCCTCCTCTCTATTTGTTGCAACCTCCTCAGTTGTCAGAACCTTCCTTAGTCTCTTTCTGCGTTGCTTTGATCCCATTTTTGCACCAAGATTTGAGTTTAAATGATTATTTTCATGTTAGATCCAAAACAAGACACAAAAAGAGAATGTTGATCAAAATATTTTGTTTGAAGTACGGATCATTAAAAAAATGATTGAATACTCGTCAATCATTGAGATCAGGACCATAGTCCTATTTTTTGGCTGCAACGGCTCTTTATAAAATGAACACTCGTTATTTAAATGAAACAGACACCCATTTTTTGAATTTAAAAAAATGGGTGTCCATTTTGTAAAACTATCAGTGGGAACCGTACCCGCTGCTTTAGTTTTTGGTTCAAGACAGGCTTGGTGGGACCAAGCCTATGCTTGGCCCTGCAAAAATATGGCTAAGGCATTACAATATCAAATTTTTGCCTTGCCACAATTTTTTGGACACCTTCCTGAATGAATTTTTCGATGAAACGAAAACCCATTTTAGTTCGTATTTTGCAAATAATAAAAAGATAAATTTTATAGTGATATGAGAAATTTTAATATTTTTACAATATTTATTAAGCCAATGTGGTAGTTCTAAACTTGAAATACTAAAGCTAACTAAAATTTTAATAACTTTTTTAATTTTACGTTTTTAAAAAAATGAGTTATATGACATCAATCTACATAGAATTTCCTTCAAATTAAAAAAAATTATAAAAAAATGAAGTTATCATTGAATTATGGTGGCCGTACGCTAGAGGTTTTGAAAATGTACTTTATAGTTAATTAAAAATTAATAAAAAATAATTATTCAATAAAAAAAAGATAAAATATTCTCATTAGTTTTTAGTGTTTTAGGTACCTTTCCCTAGAAGGATTCACAAAAATATATTTATTTACTTCAAAAAAGGGTGGTTGTATACGTGTGAGGTGTGGTCCTGAAACAAGCATTTTGAAAAGTGGTTTTAAACATGCCTACTAAAATTCAATTTATACCATGTGGGTATTGAAATAAATTACATATTTTAAAAGTAGACTCCAAGCACTAAATTTTAAATTACTGAATTTTATGAGATTCAATATTTAAGTGCCTCAAATTTTGACATCAATTGACAAATTTTTTGAAAAATAGAGAAATCACTTCCACTTTTTGCCCGAAAGTGGGACTCAACTTCTTGCAGCCACCCTGAGAACCCTACTAGTCATGCAAATGTGATATTCTCAAACATCCATATCTGTAACAAACTAGAGACAACCGAGCCATATTGCTGATATCGAACAAACTTCCCCAAATCATAGCACAAATAGGTAACATGCTCCTCCCCCATGAATATACAACAAGATGACTCTCCATGTGCTGAACCACATGTACTAAGGGTGAAAAAATTGTAGTCCCTCTATAATCTAGTATAACAATAATGGCAATAGTACCCATCATCACCTTTCATATTATGGGAAAATCTCCAACTATATACAAAAATGGCTCTAGTGATATACAACGACTGCGAGCGTGAAGGGGACTGCAACCCAGATAGTATATATGATCTCTCTCTCTCTCTCTCTCTACATCTAACCATGATGACATGCACCTCACTATCCTCCTACAAATAAGAAATTATAGGATTTGGTATACATCCTTAAGCATGACTATCATCTCTCTGGTAGGTAGATGGAATGTGGAGGTATCCTCATCCCATCTCTCTATGAGTTCTATCAACATGGCATGGTGATATCTCATGCAAGGAAGGTGCTATACCTAATACTATTAAGCATCTCTCAACAAAGCTAGGTTTTTAGGACCCAGATTATCAAACTCTCCTCGTCAGTATGTCATGGTCTTCACTCTAGCATGTTATCATATAGTCAAAAGGTTTTGGAATCAAAGATCAACAAAACAGTATCAGACCATTAATCATATGCATCAATAAACCTAAATTAGAATACTAAAAGATTTGGACTCTGGGAATAGGTCAATTTTTTAGGAACATGTCAAATTTACAAGTACAAGTTGACTTTATATGTACAAGTCAAATTTCTAGGTATAATTTTACTTCCTGGGTGCAAGTTGACTTTATGGGTTTTCTGGCCCAAACTACTTAAACTATTAGATCTACAAGGAGTTCTATGTATTCTATGGAAATTCAAAATGATAGAGGGAAATTAAAATACATGTTTCAATGCATACCTCATCCTCCATGGTACGTCTTTGAACCTTGAACCTGATTGTTGACTGTAGTTCTTTCTTCCTCAACATTTTTTTCCTCCTCCAGAAGAGAAAGTAAAAGGTAACAATGAAAAAAAGATTTAAAAAAGGTAACATTCTAACTTAAAGCCACTTTTAGGTTAGTTTCTTTTTATCTTTTATACTTATCTTTTAACTAATACTTCACTCATTTAATTAATACCCTTCACTTAATCAATCATAACTTGAGCTAGAACTCTCCAATTTCCACACCTTTTCAGGTGTTGGAATTGTGACAGTTTCTTAGGTATCCAAATTATTTTTGAAATGTTTCAAGTTCATATTGAACAGTTTTGATGAGCATTTTTCAACAAATTCACAATCCACTAAGGTATACATGATTCCTTATTTTACCTTTCCTAATAGCAATCTGAAATACGGGGGCATGCAACTAGCCGTAAATTTCATCATTTCCTTAGTAATCCCTAGGTGATTTATGCTTTTTTATTGACATGTGGTTTTACAGGTTGTAGTTCCTAACATTTTCTTGCATGAATTACACATTAGTGGCTTTGATATATACTTTTTATTTATTGATTTTGTGTACTTTAGCTTGCATACATGAATGTAGTGTCATATACTGCTAAAGTGAGAGCTAGATGTATCATCCTAAATTGTAAGCACCTATATGTTCTACAATTTAATGATTGTTTATCACCTACCTTGCTATATTTATATTTTAGATTACATTGTATCTCTTCATAATTGCACTAAATGTATACCTAATTCAAACATGGATCCTCTAATCTCTCCAAACTTGCACAAAATCGAGGTAGGGCCTTATTTCTAGGTGTGCTCCTCTATTTTCCTTCCAATAGCATAATTCATTTAATCTCATAGGACCTATTTCATCTTTTATTTCCTTAGAATTCAATCTCGACATCGTAACCATCTTTCTATTTGGATCTCATATCTATGGACAAACTGAGACCTAGAAACCAAATTTAAGCTAGTTTCAAGTGGGACAAGTGACCTAGCTGACTTTTCCCTAGGACAAGTCACCTACCTGACTTGTCTTTTGGATTTTGAGCCTAGATTTGGGGTCAAGGCCCATATCAAGGTATTTGTGGGATTGAACTATATTTATAGCCATCCTTCTTAATTCTATCTCCTAACTTCTCTATAAAAGAAACCCTCACACCTTATTTTCAGAACATGAAATCAATTCTAAGGTTAAATCCCTAATTTGATGACACCAAGAAATTGCAAGGTAAAAGGCCCAATTTGATGACATCATATGAAGTGATTTTTAACTATTTAAGGTTGCATCTACCTACATCAAGTATCTACATTCTTCTTCAAGCATTCAATACATCCAATACATCATTTTCAACTTTATCATGGAGCTTCAAATGGATCATAAGGATGACTTGGGATACTCCTTCTTTCTAGGGTTGGGTATGATTCCTTGTTATTTTTAGATCTATGCATTGGTGATTGATATTTAAATTTTTACATTTCAGATCTATGATTATTTGCATGTATTCAATCATACATTGATTGCATTTACATGCTAGTGTTTCACTCTATCACACATAGGGTTAGATCTAGGCATTTTCTTATGCATTTAAGCTCATAATAAATTTAGACATACCCTAAATTCATGAGCACCACACATTATATCTATCATAATGGATCTCTATGGAAGTGGGAATCACCAAAATGGGGGTTTAACCAAGGCAAACCCCTATATAGCCACAAACACACAAAGTATTAGATTTCTAGGTGTAGACAATCTTGAAATTAACTATAAATCTAGAGAGACCTTCCAGACACAAAGACAGAGAAACCCTGAATCTTTGAGTAGAAAAGTGCAAGGAAAAGTCAACTTTCTAGGGACAAGTCACCTACCTGAATTGTCGCTCCCATTTTTTTTGTGAAATTTTAGGTACAAATAATTTTATTTGACAATCAAAAAATTCAGATCCAAAGTACCATTTTCTCCATTATATTTCTAGGTGTACTTTTTCTTACTTATTTTACCTTTTACTTACTTTTATAGACCATATCTATCATTTACATTTCATTTCCTTGTCATTTCTATTAGGAATTAAAAACCTGCATTATGTAGATCTCACATTGACACCCTTACTCCCTTGGTTTTGTTGATTGGATTCACTTTGTGAGAGGTTTTGTATTCTAATGTATGATAGAATTTGGGATGTAATACTCCTATAACATTGCATCCATTTTTTTTTATTATATAGGTGTTAGGTTTATTTCAGGTTTCTATTGTAAATTATTTAGTTAGGGTTTCTAGTGTAAGTTAATTATTTAGGATCTCTACTATGAGTTATTTGTTTAGTGTTACTATTCTAAGTTATTCATTTAAGGTTTGTATTTTAGGTTTCTCATTCATTTTAAAGTTTTTATTTTATTTTATGTTGTTTAATCATGAAGTGTAAGGGTTCTCTACATTTTCATGAAGAAAAACAATAAAAACCCAATAAAAATTAAATTCCTATATGTGCAAAATACATGAAATTTTTTAATACAATATGAAACCTATTTTCTTATATTTAAAAAAAAGTAAATAAATTTTACATATGCAATCATTTTTATTAATAAATAAACAATAAAAACTACTATTAAAAAAATATTAATGAAAATAGAAAAAAAAATGGCCTACCTTGAGGCAGTTGTGACTAGAAATGGATAAGGACCACACTTTGAATAGGTGAGATGTTCCTTGAAAAGGACCCTTGCTTGTTTTAAAAAAAATCATAGAATGAGGTCTCATATAAAATGTGATCTTTCTCCTAATGGGGTGACGTATAGAACGTGACCATGTTCCATATGGGTCACGTTCCATTAATTTAGGTTCAGAGTCTCATTGTACATGTGACCCTGACTCATGTTTTGGCTGTGGACCCCAAACCTTAACGTTACCCCATTTTACTTTCGTAGGACCTCGTTTCATGGAGCTACTTTTCATGAAAATGATTAAGCGTAAAAGTTCACCCATAAGTGGACTCAACTTCTTGTACCTACCCTAGGGTATCATTTATGCAAAGATATCTTTTCCACATGATTATACATTGAGTTATTTTTATAAGCATAAATGAAACTATCAACCGATGTATTCATGTCAAATATCTTAAAATAATATCAAAAGAAGTTTTTTAAACATAGTTTAAACATCAAGTTTATAGTCGAACTACCAATGCTGGAATGTCAAATAGAGGAAATATGAAAGGGAAAGTCTAACAAGAGAGAAATCTTTGGAATGTTAGGATTGGAGCATTTGATGATAGCCTTATGATAGGTATTGCATTGTGAATTTTCTTAAATTTAAATTTTATATAATTTTACACACAAACATTGAAATATAGGATTTTGAGGTGGTAGGGAAAAATTAATAGATTAAGGGTTAGCCCAAAAATTGACTTTGAAAGATAGCGAAAAATATGGGAGTAGGGTCATCGAGGTTTGAGGAACCTTGGAAAAGGATAGTGGAGAAAAATAAACCTTTAAAAGATTAAAAATATTTTTATTATGAAAAGAGAATGTCATGATGATGTCAACATTGTACAAAGATGATTTTAGTCAAAAGATAAACAATATTGGTGAAATTTTCATGAGAGCAATATGCTAGCATCAAGGAATTAGAGGTTGAAAGAAAGACACTCATGCAAGCGAAAAGTAAAAGATTAGGATGAAATGTTTAGAGAAAAGTAGGATCTAGTGATGAGAAAGTCTAATAAGTTAGTTTTAAGGACTTAGAAAAACATTGAGGCAAAGGATCAAGATATCAAGGTCATTGGAGAAGGCATGATACCAAGGTAAACCTCAAATGGCTACAACTTTGACAAGAACAAGAAAATAAGGAAAACACCAAAAATAATTGAAACTTAGACTTCTAATGGACTTTTGCATCACTTGGCACTTAAGAAACTCATTTAGAATGTCTCAAATTGGTTATAAAAAAATAGTTCAAATAAGATTATAACACACAAAAAGGAAGGGACATAAGAAAAAAATTGTATCATTGGATTGAGTTGCAACTAGACACTTCAATTGACCCACTAGATGGAATATAGTTTGACTCAAACATTCTAGGATATTTTTGAGGTGAATGATTTAAGAGAATTCGATTCCTTGCATCAACATGACTAGTTGATAACTCTTAAGATATTTCAAAATATTGTAAAAGTCCTCATATATTCAGAAAATATAGAAAAGTCAAAGATGATAATTAATGTATATAAATGAACAAGTTCATAAATGTAATACAAATTCATTAGAACACATTTGTCTAAAACTATTTTATTTTCTCCTATACATAATAATATTCCCTACTTAATTATCAATCTACCATTTAGTACTTTTCATCTCAAAACTTATAAAATATACATCTTCATCAATCATTTATAATCATTAATTATATAACTAAGAACATTTATTTTCTATATACATTTCCATACACATATCAACTACTAAATACTAAAATTTAAACTTAATAATTTATATTCACATTTTAGTAGACTAACCTAAACTAAACCTAATAAAAATTACTTTCTTAACCCTGATATGATGATGTGTTCACTCCCAGTCTTTTGCGAAGAAAAAAAAACTGATGTGTTCACAAAAGAAACCTCTCTATAAAGACTAGTATCTTTTAAATAACACCGATAAGCAAAGACCCTACCGAATCACCGATAATAGATGAAAATTTAATTAGGGGAGATTATCATTAAACAATCTTCCCATTCAAATGCAGAATTCTTACTACTTTTCCTCGGTAGGAAGAATGGTGCTGAATTTCGATGTTACGTGGATCTAAAAATTGTTAAGACCACTTTAAAATTGTGAAGACTACTTTATTCCCTCGAAATACTTCAAAAGGCATTAGAGATTGATTTCTCCCACAAAAGCATTTAAATCCATCTTTAAGGTGAGAACCACTACTCCATGAAAACTTGAAGGTAAGGCAAGAATAAATGTTTATAATGATTTTGAGAGGATTTCTCCAAAGTTTGATTATTCCATAGACATCTCTCACTCCCTGTTCCAAACATCCGTATCATAGTAGTTGATTACTTATATTCTCCATTGTTTTGACACTTTATTTCTAAGTTTATTTTAATTTAGAAATTTAATTTAATTGATTTACCTTATGATCTTATTATAAAATAGTATTATCTTTTATTTTTTAATTTGCTGAATTTAGTAGCTCTTCCTCATTAGAATTTTACTATTTTTGTTATTTAAATTAGTTTGAGTACTAGGATGACAACAATACTTTAAGAATTAATTAAGACAATGGCCGAGACATAGCATGAATATTTAGGTTTTGAGATCTCACTCATGCAATAAACTAGGACATAGATACAAGATTTCATTCTATAATCTAAACAAACAATAATTGAAATTAAATAATATATTCCCTTCACTTCCATAGAATTAGCATTTAAACTTGTATCTATGTCCTAGTTTATTGCATTCTATAATATAATCTATAGAAAAATCTACTCTAACTAATGTGAGAATATGTTGCCTAAATTAACCTAGAGAAAAGTGATTTAAAAGAATAATTGAATCTTGTATTTCACCAAATGAAAAATTAATGAAGATTTGAACCCTAGAACACTTGGTGTCTAATGAGTATTTTGAAAAACTTAGATAAATAGAAAATACTATTATGATATTGTAAGATGTAAAATATGGATGGGGTCTAGAACAATGGGGGTTTGCATATAAAAGAGACCATAAACTAATATTTAACACATATATGAAATTCTAATGATATAGAAAGTAAATCTAGAAGGCTAATATTGAAATGAAGAAATAAAAGGTACTTACCTCCAAAAAAGAATCTGCTGAAAACACTGTCAAACGGTCTCAGAAACTGTTGATTTCCATGATGCTAAGCTGAAATTGTGAGATCTACAAAATCCAAAAATCTTTTTATTTTCTGAGCCAGGTCGACCTTGACCTAAATACAGGGGCACAATCTTGTCCCAGGACACAATCGTGCCCCTTTATGTCGATTTTGACCTGCGCTTCTCCGATGGAAATTCTATTCGCGGATCCTGAAAGTTTGCCGAAAAGGGTATCTAGATCTGCACTGTAATTCACTATTTCGTACTTGTTCCTGCAAGAAAAATAGTTTTTTTAGTTAGGGGGAGGGGTTTTCCTTAGTCAAACCCCAATTTAGGAATTAACGTTGAAATTGAATTGAAATTGTAGTAATAAACAAAGTAAATGGAAGAATTCACCTTGCTTATATTGAAATCCTTGTGGAGGATTTGAATCCTTGAATCCACAAGTATGGATGCTCTAAATGAATGTAGAATTGTAGGATGTCTTAAATCAATTATCTTTAGATCTTCAACACCAATCTTGAATGGATCTTGAAATAGGAAGAGGCTTGAATGGATGTGGATGGAGAAATCTTCAACAAGAGGGCTTCATAGAGATTAAATCATTCAATGGCTACCAATGGATCTCCTTGATAAAATGGATCTTGAATGCTTGAAAATAGATGAATGTTTGAATGCTTTCCTTCTCCTTCTTGCTTTCTTTTTGATTGCTTGATGGCTTGATGTAAAAATTGATTGCTTGAGAGATTATGAAAGATGGAAAATTTGATACTTGATGGATGATTATGAAAAGATGGATTGAAATGAGAGAGAAAGGCCTCCTTTTATAGTGATCTGGGGCAAAAATTGTTAGAAAGTAAAGTCCACCAAGATAACTGAGAGGGGGGGGGGGGGTGAATTAGTTATCAGATAATTATAACTTTTATCAACTTCAACAACATTTAACCATGTAAGCAATATAATTACCAACCATAGAAAGATATTCATACACAATGACACAATAACACAAGATATGTTGACTAGGGAACCTCTTGATCAAAGAGTAAACCTCGGTGGAAATGATGCCCACAAAAGATGCACTAATATGAATATTCCTTATGAAAGGATGGAATTTGTTAGGAGTCTTATGAAATACATTCAGTACATATGAATCCCTGTTAGGAGATTTTGAATCCCTGTTAAAAGATTCTAACCCTGTTAAGAGTTATGGAAGATAGAAGGACCCATTGACCAAACAGCTTCAATGGCAAGATCACTGAACACACTATCCAACTGACCTTAAGATTATTCAACAGAATAATATGAAATATGTTACCTCCTCACTATTCCAAACCGCACTCACTGCTACACCAAATCTCAATTTCAGATCTCAATACTTCGCATGTCTTCCTTCACAATTTTGCTTTCACAACTTCATTGGCTCTTTTCTTCACTTCATGCATACATTCACATTAAACCATACCATACCCATATTCCTTACATATTAAAATAAGGAAAAACATTCCTTCTTTTATACCACACTCAAATAATTACAAATGAGTCAACACACAATTACAAAATAAAAGTTTCCACATGCTACATCAGAATTACACAAAATTTTTGGCTTCCAAATACAATAACTCTTCACTCGTGAAACCTCAAAGTTTGCACTCTCAACCACATCACTATCAATGTGTCTCAAACTTCCCTTTAACTACGCAAAACTAGATTCCATCCTGATTAGGAGATATCATCTGATTTTCAAAAACCGCTACTTAGGAACATTGCCTGAATATTGCTTCCACCAAAATGCTCATAACTTTCATGAATAAATGAATTACTGTCTGCGCTCTTAACCATAGACATATAACATATCAAAGAATATAACCTTAACATCACATAGCTCCAACTGCAATATCCCACGTGCGCTAATCAAAACATTGTCTGCTTCTCTGCAAGTCTCCAACAGATCACTATGTTGACATCAATGACAATCATAGTCATGAATGCAACAACTACTATAGAATGACTGCAAAACATTTAGCATTCATTCCTAACAATCTCCCCCATTGGCATTGATGGCAACATAGATGAAAAACATCCAATGTTCCAAAAATCCAATACTGCAACACTGCTGCTCTGACGAACATTTTCAAGTCCTCTTCATCAATAAAATCTTGCTTCATTTTCCTATTCAGTTCTCTCCAACAGATGGTACAACAAGTTTTTCATGTATACTTCTCCCCCATTGACATCAATGATAGAAATTTCATCATTATGTCAACAACAACTCAATGTCAAAAGACACTGTTCAAAAAATACATTCACAAGAGTCCTCATGACTCAGCTCAAATACACATACTCCCCCATAGAGGAAGTACCAACATCCAATCCAGAAGAGAGATAGGGCTCATAGACCACTAGACAGATGCAACCAACTGCATCATTACTCAAAAGTAGGCTGGGGCATAACCCCAAGCATACCTCTCAGACACTCAAATGTATCCTTAGGCAAAAGCTTTGTAAATATGTTTGCTATCTATTCCTTTGTGCTTATGTACTCCAGTCTGACTTCTTTCTCAACAACTTTCTATCTTACAACATGATACTTGATCTCTATATGCTTTGTCTTAGAATGTAATACAGGATTCTTAGACATACTAACTATGCTGGTGTTGTCACAATGTATGACAACAGGCTCAACAAACTTTATTCCACTATCCTTCAGCATTTGCTTCATCTAAATTATCTAGTTACAATTGTTTGCTACTGTTACATACTCTGCTTCTATTGTGCTCTATGAAATACAATTATGCTTCTTGCTTAGCTAAGAAACTAATCTTCCTCCAAGAAAAAAGGCTTCACCACTAGTGCTTTTCTTATCATCAACACTACCTCCCCAATCAGCATCTGTATATGCACATAGGGTAAAATCATTAGATTTTTCATACCACAATCCATAGTCCATTGTGCCTCTTAAATATCTTAGTATCCTCTTTACTACTACATAATGTGATTCTCTAAGTTCAGCTTGAAATCTTGCTACCATTCCAACTGAATGTGCTATATCCGGTCTATTGTGTGTCAAGTACTACAATCCTCCAATCATGGATCTATATTTCTTCTACTCAATTGATGGAGTTTCATCTTTGCTAGATAGTTTGTGTCCTATAACCATAGGTGTTCCAACTGGTTTACAGTTCTCCATTCCATATCTTTTTAGCAAATCATTCAAGTACTTTGTCTGACTTAAAAAGATACCATCATTGTTCTGTGTTATCTGTAATCCCAAAAAATGTTTCATCTCATCAATCATACTCATTTCAAATTCTATCTTCATTTCATTAGCAAATTTGTCACTAGCTTCATCTTCTCCTCCAAAGATAATGTCATCAACAAAAATAACTATAACCAACAAACCATTTTCAATTTCTTTTGTGTACAGATTGCTATCAATTGTTCCTTTAGTAAATCTCAACTTTAACAAATACTTATCCAGTCTTGCATACCAAGTTCTAGGTGCTTGCTTTAGTCCATATAATGCTTTCTTCAGTTTACATACCATATCTCCTTTTTGAGTCAAGGGAAAAACTTCAGGTTGCTCAATGTAGACTTCTTCTTCCAATTCACCATTCAGAAATGTGGACTTCACATCCATTTGATATACTTTGAATTTCTTAAAAGCTGCATAAGCCAAAAACATTCTTACTGCTTCAAGTCTTGCTACCGGTGCAAAAGTTTCTTCATAGCCAATTCCTTCTTGCTGTGAGTATCCCTTACATACCAATATTACTTTGTTTCTTACTACTTCTCCTTGTTCATTCATCTTGTTTCTGAATACCCATTTAGTTCCAATCACATTCTTGTCTTTAGGTCTAGGTAGAAATTCCCATGTCTTGTTCTTTTCAATCTGATCTAGTTCTTCTTTCATAGCATTAATCCAATGTTCATCTTCACAAGCTTCACTAGTAGATTTAGGTTCAATTTGAGAAATCAAACATAAATGTACCTTATTCTGAGTCAGAACTCCTCTTTCCAAGCTTTCAATAACTTGTTCAACAGGATGATGTCTTGATAGATACCTATTCGGTGTCATAGTCTCAGATCTTGCTTCAACTGTAGATTCTTCTCTAGATTCCTCTCTGGTATCTTCAGCATGACTCTCATTCAACAATTCACTATCAGTCTCATAGAAGAATTTAGTAGTTTTAGTGTTAGGGTTAGGATGAACTTCTTCATCAGATTCATAATCAAGCATTCTTTCCTGAATTTTGAACTTCTCATCAACTTTAACATTTGCGCTCTCAACAATAGTTTTAGTTCTCTTATTGTAACATCTATATGCTTTTCTTTTCAAATAATATCCAAGAAAAATACCTTCATCACTTCTAGGATCAAACTTTCCAATATCATCATCTCTCTTTATATAACATTTGCTTCCAAAAATTCTAAAATACTTAACTGAGGGTGCATGTCCAAACCATAATTCATAAGGTGTCTTGTCTGTGTCTGCTCTGATTTGTACTCTATTCATTGTATATATTGTTGTATTCACTAATTCTCTCCATAATGTCTTTGCAAAATCATTTTCAAATAACATAGCTTTTGCTGCTTCAGTCACTAACCTATTTCTTTTTTCTACAATACCATTTTGTTCAGGTGTTCTAGGGGCTGAAAACTGTCTCTTAATACCATTCACTTCACAAAAAGTGTTAAACTCTTTAGAAGTAAATTCACCACCTCTATCAGATCTCAAAAATTTAATCTTCATTCCAGATTCATTCTCAACTTTATTCTTAATGATCTTAAACTTATCAAATGCTTCAGATTTTTCTTTCAGAAATGCAATCCACATCATTCTTGTAAAGTCATCAACAAGAATCATAAAATACCTTTCTCCATAGAATCCTCTAGTCCTAGTAGGACCGCTCAAGTCTGTATGAACAATCTCCAACTTCTCTGCCGATGCGAACTTCTTACTAGGAAATGAACTTTTCTTCTACTTAGCCATCACACATTCTTTGCAAATCATGTTAGCAGGCTTCATAATTTTAGGCAAATCCCTTACTGCAAGTGTAGTACTCACTTTCACAATGTTATCAAAGTTTATATCACAAAACCTTCTATGCCATAACCAACTATCATCAATCTTAGTAATCAAACATGTCATCTTAGTAGGATTCAACTAAAATAGATTACCTCTGGTTCTAGATCCAGTTCCAATCAGATTTCCATCTTTATCCTTTATCACACAAGTTTTCTCAGTAAACCAAACTTGATATCCCTTATCAACTAACTGTCCAACACTCAAAAGATTATGTTTCAATCCATCATCAAAGTAAACATCATCAGTATTAGTCTTTCCATCAAGAGTAATAGATCCTATACCTTTAATCAAACAAGGTGCATTGTTACCAACTCTAACAAATCCTCCATCATAATTGTTAAACTTTATGAAATTTTTCATATCTCCAGTCATATGATGTGAACAACCACTGTCTATAATCCAATCAGCTTTCTTTTCAACTTGGGAAACTAGGGCTTTTTTTTCCTTAACATCAGATTTAGGATTCTCTTCTTCAATTACTACAAATCCTATTTCATCGTTATTCTCAGTATCACTTTCACTCAAAGTTCTTTCTATACTAGCTTCAAGATCTTCATCATTAGCATAATAACATTCCTTAGATCTTCTAGGCTTGAAATTATTTCTGTACTTCTTAACTCTCTTAGGACATTTAGATGCAAAATGACCATATTCTTGACAAGTCCAACATTTAAAAATTTTCTTACCATTTGGTTCTCTTTTCACAAGCAAGGCAATGCCTTCTTCAATCTTCTTGTCTTCTTCATTTCTAGATCTGTTGCTGTCATAATCTCCACTCACACTAGTACTTCTTGATAAAGTAGGGTGAATACTAAGAGCACTGAGTCAATCATCTATGTTGTCTGCTTAAATATAGGAGTCAATGTCCTCAGGATTTTCCATATCACTTCATTCTCTGTCTTTGTTCCTCCACAAGATTTTATCCCTACAAAAATTTCTGACATTCTACCAATATAGCTTCTAATAGATTCATCTTCCATCATTCTTATATCTTCAAATGCACATATCCAATTATGTAATCTAGCTCTCTTTGCATGTTCATCACCTTCAAAAGTAGAGTGTAAAGCTTTCCAAATTTCATGAGATTTTTTAAAACATTTTACCTGACTGTATTCATTCTTTGAAAGTGCTGTCAAAAGTGCTTCTCTTGCAAGTATGTTACACATGAATATATCTCTCTCATCACTAGAACATGTCTCAAGATTGTCTTCTTCAATGATAGTCTTATCATTCTTTGTAATCAACCAATAACTTAGTCCTAAACATAGTAGATGTGTCTTCATCTTCTCTTTCTAGCTGTCAAAATTTACTCCATCAATGTTAGGGCTTTCTTTCCTAAAATTCACCATGGATCTCCTTAAGCTGTTAAACTTTCATTTCAAGGACTTGCCGCTCTGATACCAATTGTTAGAAAGTAAAGTCCACCAAGATAATTGAGAGGGGGGTGGTGAATCAGTTATCAGATAATTATAACTTTTATCAACTTCAACAGTATTTAACCATGTAAGCAATATAATTACCAACCATAGAAAGATATTCATACACAATGACACAATAACACAAGATATGTTGAGTAGGGAACCTCTTGATCAAAGAGTAAACCCCGGTGGGAATGATTCCCACAAAAGATGCACTAATATGAATATTCCTTTTGAAAGGATGGACTTTATCAGGAGTCTTATAAAATACATTCAGTACATATGAATCCCTGTAAAAGATTCTAACCCTGTTAAGAGTTATGGAAGACGGAAGGACCCATTGCCCAAACAACTTCAATGGCAAGATCATTGAGCACACTGTCCAACTGACCTTAAGATTATTCAATAGAATAATATGAAATATGTTACCTCCTCATTGTGCCAAACCACACTCACTGCTACACCAGATCTCAATACTTTGTATGTCTTCCTTCACAATTTCGCTTTCACAACTTCATTGGCTCTTTTCTTCACTTCATGCATACATTCGCATTAAACCATACCATACTCATATTCCTTACATATTACAACAAGGAAAAACATTCCTTCCTTTATACCACACTCAAATAATTACAAATGAGTCGGCACACAATTACAAAATAAAAGTTTCCACATGCTACATTAGAATTACACAAAAATTATCGGCTTCCAAATACAATACCTCTTCACTCGTGTGACCTCAAAGTTTGCACTATCAAACACGTCTCTATCAATGTGTCTCAAAATTCCCTTTAACTGTGCAAAACCAGATTCCATCCCGATTAGGAGATATCATCCAATTTCCAAAAACTGCTACTCAGGAACACTGCCTGAATACTACTTCCACCAAAATGCTCATAACTTTCATGAATAAATGAATTACTATCTGCGCTCTTAACCATAGACATATAACATATCAAAGAATATAACCTTAATATCGCATAGCTCCAACTGCAATATCCCATGTGCGCTAATCAAAACACTGTTTGCTTCTCTGCAAGTCTCCAGAAGATCACTATGTTGACATCAATGACAATCATAGTCATGAATGCAACAACAACTACTACAGAATGACTGCCAAATATTTAGCATTCATTCCTAACACAAACTTCTAGAGAGGTCACATAGAAAACAATAATTAAGGGTCCATGGCACAAAACTCTAGAGAGGTGCACATAGAGAGGAAATTAAATTAAGGCCTTAACACAAAACTCTAGAAGGGGTCCACCCGTAAGATAGAGATAAAAATAATTATTTAAGAATCTTGTCAAAACATTCGAGGTAAGGCCAACCCCAAAGTTAATTTAAGTATTAGGCACAAAAATTGAGAAATGCTAATCTCAAATAATAAATTAGGAATCCTACTCAGAGCTCGAGAAAGGTCCACTTCAAATATTAATTTGAGAATTCAACACTTAACTCAAGAAATAGTGGCCCCGAAGAGGGAAAATAAATCTTTCTAAAACCTGACATCCAAAAACTCTGAGACTGAAATTTGAACCTTGAGTCAAGGTCGAGGTCAACCTTGACCTAAGTCAAGGTTGATGTTTTCCTTGACCTAGGTAAGGGTCAAGGTCGACCTTTACCTAAAATGTCGACCTTGACCTTGAGGTCAAGAATCTCTGAATCTCAATTTAGAATGCCATAAGTATGTAGAAAAGAAGTGGAAAATGGGACAAAACGGGGGAAAAAAATAGATCCAAGTCAAAGACCCATTCAAGGCGTTTGACATGACCCCAAACCACTTACTTAGAGGGCTAAACCAGTCCTGAATGGAAGTGCTTCCATTTTCTAACGATACAGATACATTCCTAAAACCAATTGTATACAAAATCAACATAGTCCTTTTCATTATTTTTCAAACAAATTTCAAATTTACAAAGCTGAGCACAGACCTATTGGAGACCCTTTTTAACCCCTTTAACTTTGTTATCGGTTGGCTGCAAGAAGTTGAGTCCCACTTTTGGGAAAAAAGTGGAAGTGTTTTCCCTATTTTTCAAAAAAATTGTCAATTGATATCGAAATTTGAGGCACTTAAAGATTGAATCTTGAAAAACTTCAGTAATATAAAATTTAGTGCTCGGAGTCTAGTTTTCAAATATGTAATTTATTTCAATACCCACATGGTATAAATTGAATTTTAGTATGCATGTTTAAAAACCACTTTTTCAAAATGCTTGTTTCAGGACCACACCTCACACGTGTACAACCACCCTTTTTTGAAGTAAATGAATGTATTTTTGTGAATCCTTTTGGGAAAAGGTACCTAACACACTGAAGATTGATGAGAATATTTTCTTATTTTTTATTGAATATTTTTATTTATTAATTTTTAATTGACTATAAAATACATTTTTGAAACCTCTCGTGTACGACCACCATAATTTGATGATAACTTCACTTTTTTCAATTTTTTTTTTAATTTGACAAAAATTCTATGTAGATTAATGTCATATAACTCATTTTTCAAAAAACATAAAATTAAAAAAAGTTATTAAAGTTTTAGTTAACCTTACTATTTCAAGTTTAGGTACCACGTTGGATTAATAAATATTGTAAAAATATTAAAATTGATCATATCACTATAAAATTTATATTTTTATTATCTACACAATAAGAGCTAAAATGAGTTTTCATTTTATCAAAAAATTCATTCGGGAAGGTGTCGAAAAAATTATGGCAAGGCAGAAATTTTATACTGAAATGCCTTAGCCATATTTTTGCAGGGCCAAACATAGGCTTGGTCCCACCAAGCCTGTCCTGAACCAAAAACCAAACCAGTGGGTATGGTTCCCGCTCATAGTTTTACAAAATGGGTGGCCATTTTTTTAAACTAAAAAATGGGTGCCCGTTTTGTGAAATTACAAAACGGGCGCACGTTTCATTTAAATTACAGACACCCATTTCATTTAAATAATGAGCGCCCATTTCATAAAGAGCTATTGCAACCAAAAAATAGGATTGTGGGCTTGATCTCAATGATTGATGAATTTTCAATCATTTTTTTTACGATCCGTACCAGGCAAATAGAATATTTGGATCAACATTCTCTTCCTTTGTCTTGTTTTGGATCTGACATTCAAAAAGAATTATTTGAACTTGAATCTTGGTGCAAAAATGGGATCAAACCAATGCAAAAAGAGGCTAAGGAAGTTTCTGATAGCTAAGGAGGTTGCAGCAAATAGAGAGGAGACAAAACGACAACGGGAAAGAAGAGAAAGACTTCATTTATTGAATAATGTTGGAGCATCAAGTTCAACAATTGTTTTAGAAGAGGAGGACAATGAAGACACCATAATGGATACAAAGGTTGAAGAAAAAAATTCAGGTGCATCTTCTAATCCAGTATTGGATACAGGTATGTCTTCACATCCAAATGTAATTTATTCTGATAGTGAAGTTTATGAATTGCTAGTAGCAGGTTACAATTTAAATGATTTAAATTTTATTCATCAAAATAGATTAACAAATTTAATTTCACATGAAATTCCACAAATTAGTAATGTTAATCATAGTGATAAAGCAACTGAAAGTCAAACCCCAAATGAAACTGAAAATCAAACACCAATTGAAATTGAAATCAACAATGTGGATGTAGACATAGAAACACCGATTAAGAAAGAAACTTATTTGAATGATAATGAAATAAATGAACAATTTCAAATAAAAAATGATGTGCTAGACAATCTATGTGGTTTGGTTTCATGGAGACAGATTATGACACACACGAGCAGATTGTTTAGACAATTTTTTTATAATAATAAATTTGGATTTCAATGTCAATTAATGTTACAAATAACTAAAATGTCTTAAATGTGAAAAGTGATGAAGAGGTTAGGTATTTATGTGAAATCCAAGAAGAAGGATGAGTCTCTAAAACAAGTTGTATCAAATTTTTCTAGTGCCTTTGACACAATTGGAAAGAAAAGTCATTCTAAAGATAGTAATGCGGCACGATGAGCAATAACAACTTTAGTAAACAAAATTGCTACTGATAAAAGAATGATTTCAAACATAAGTGGATATCTTAATATTCATCGTAAAAATTTAACAAGAGCTGTAAAGAAAAGAGTTAACTTTGAAAGTGATCCAAAAAATAATTTATGGACCTTCAGTGGCAGACTCCCAAGGTATGACATGAAACTTACTGGTGAAGTTAAAACTTTGATTGAAAATTTTTGGCACGATAATACAAGAGTATCCCCTAATGCCAGAGATGTTCTTAAATTAAGAGTCGGTTCAAAAGTTCGTGATCCACATCCAAAACACCTTTTAGATATGACTCAAACAGAATTGTATAAAAAATTTATGGATGATAAGGTGTTAACTATTAGTATTAGTCGAAGATCTTTTGAAAAATGTAAACCATGGTATGTAAGGATTAACAAAGAAAGAATCACCTGTCACTAGTAAATTTTAGCTTGTTTTTCGATGAGGTTTAGTCAATTATTAAACACCTATTGGTCGGCTAATCGACCATAACGGTCGTCAAATTTTTTTGTCAAAAATACCACACTTCAAATCTCTGTCGCAATTGTGATGTCCCCAGTGGTTGAACTATCGACAGAAATGACATCAAAATCATTGCTTCAACCTGGAAGAATTGCCGGTTATAGCCTTATCCTTGTGACCAATGTATGTCAAAATTATGACGTAAAATCATCACAATAAATGTTGAATGTATAGCTTTCTTGTCAATATTTCTATTCTTTGTTGGTCAAAATATCGACATACAATTTAATTATATATATATATATATATATATATATATATATATATATATATATATATATATATATATATATATATATATATATATATATATATATATATATATATATTATCAAATTAAGCACAACAATATTATGTCGCTGTTGTTTACTATTTACAAATAGTCACATATTTTCTATCTTATTTCACACAAACAAGCTGGTTTTAGACTGAAACACTCCACCATAGATCATGGAGTGACTCTTAGATACTTAGTTGACAAAATATGGGACACTTCGGGTGACGAGGCTTTTTGATACTTTATTGACTTCAAAAAAGCCTTTGATTTAATTTGTCCATGGACTGAGACCTTAAATTATTGAGCTTCTCTTTGTTTCAAGAATAGTATAACATTCTCTACTTAAGAGGGCCAACTACGTGAAGGTGGAAGTTCATTTGGCCCCTCCTAGGAGCCTCCTATGACCTTTTACGACATTTTAAGACCTCTAAGATGTATTCTTAGGGATTGTAAATGGTCGTAAAAGGTCATAAGGGGTCCTGGGACACAACAGCTAAGAAACATAATTGTAGGTATCATGGTCACAATTTTTTGGAGACAATGTAATTTTATACCCAGACGATGCAGAGAAACTCCTACACCTCCAATTCCAAGTTGACTACATTTGTTGCTCATGAATACAAGGTCCTCCAACAAATGTATTCAACTTGGAATCAAAGGTGCAGAAGTTGCTCTGCATTGCTTGGGTACACAACTCAATTACGTTGTCTCCAAAAAATTGTGACCATGATGCCTACAATTATGTTTCTTAGCTATTGTGAAATCTACATTTATGTTTCTTAGTTGTCATGTTTATGTGCATGTTTTTTATGTGTTTTGGATAGTAAGTCTAATTTAATTTGTCTATGGACTAAGACCTTAAATTATTGAGCTTCTCTTTGTTTCGAGAAGAGTATAACATTCTCTACTTAACAGGGCCAACCACATGAAGGTGGAAGCTCAGCTGGCCCCTCCTAGGAGCCTCTTATGACCCTTTATGGCATTTTAAGACCTCTAAGATGTATTCTTAGGGATTGCAAATGGTTGTAAAGGGTCATAAGGGGTCTTGGGACACAACAGTTGAGAAACATAATTGTAGGCATCATGGTCACATCTTTTTGGAGACAATGTAATTGAGTTGTAGACCCAAGCGATGGAGTGCAACTTCTGCACCTCTGATTCCAAATTGATCCACTACGGGATTCAAAGACCATAGATAAGGAATAAATTTAGAGAGTGGAGGAGGGCCATAATGACAAAAATAATATAGGACAAACCTCAAGTTAAATGAGGCAACTGGAAACATTTTAATAGATTTTTATTATTAAATAATGAAATTTGCATATACTAGTGTTCTAAGCCCCCTCATTACATGATTTATTATTGTAAGCCCCCTCTAACTTACGCATCTAGAAAATGAAACTACAACCTATTGGGATTGAGACAAACCTTATAGAACAATAGCATCTAGGAAGGATCGCTTTCCAACATCTATTGAATACATCTATTGGAGGACCTTGTATTCATGAGCTACACCTTGTATTCATGACCTACAGTTGTATTCAAAAGATGTATTCAACAGATGTTGGAAAGCGATCATTCCTAGCTGCTGTTGTTCTATAAGGTTTGTCTCAATCCCAATAGGTTATAGTTTCATTTTCTAGATGCGTAAGTTAAAGGGGGCTTACAATAATAAATCATGTAATGAGGGGGCTTAGAACACTATTATATATAAATTTCATTATTTAATAATAAAAATCTATTAAAATTTTTGCAGTTGCCTCATTTAACTTGAGGTTCATCCTGTATTATTTTGGTCATTATGGACCACCTCCACTCTCTAAATTTATTTCTTATCTATGGTCTTTGTATCCCGTAGTGTCAACTTGGAATCAGAGGTGCAGAAGTTTCACTCCATCGCTTGGGTATACAACTCAATCACGTTGTCTCCAAAAAATTGTGACCATGATGCCTACAATTATGTTTCTCAACTATTGTGAAATCTGCATTTATGTTTCTCAGTTTTCGTGTTTATACCTTCTCTCACTTGTTGGTGTAATTCCTCTTTGAGTATCCCCATTCTCCTTTTCATCCAAAATGAACTCATTCCAATCCCTCACTGGAATAAAGGGAGACCTCATACCACGTTGTGCTCAAACTTCAGCGAGACTTCATACCACGCAGCGTTCGTAGATTACGTTCAATGCGTTATTTACACTTGTATTGGTGGGAAAACTCTTGAAAAAATGCAAAAGAGATTGCATTCAACCATGTTGTTTACATGACACATGTAGTTTACCTCCAACATAAATCAACGTTGCATACAAATCTATGAATGTTGCATGGTACGAAGCCTCGCTCAAGCTTGAAAATGATAGTCAATCGATAGTCAAGGTCAAGGAACAAATGGAATAACCAAGAAAACACTATACGTTAAATCATGTGATTGATAGCAGATTGGGGCTCACCTGAGCCATAAACATGAAGAATTATTCTAAAAAAAGATGTAAACCATATATATGCACACTTGAGGCAAAGAGAAGTTATGTCATATCAATATTAAAATATTAGTTACAATATGAAAATACTAAACTAACTAATTCCTAAGTTCATCTCTGCATATGGTCGCAATAAAGATATGCAATTACAATGCAGAGAAGGCATCGTAAAAATATAATTTTAGAATTTGCCCTAGCCTGACACGTTTTGCATTCAAATCCTTCATTGCGGATAAGTGGAGATGGGTAGATAGATGCAGATGAGTTGTCATCAACCCAACTAAAGTATTCACAGCCATTATTTCCCTGTGATACCTAGTCTACATTAGTTCTTATATTATAATGAATAGTATTTACATTAGAAACTTTAAATATATACACATTAGAAACATTTTTTCTATTTGGGCAGCACCAAAATTATTGTCCAGGGTTGTTCAGTGTTTGTGAAGTCTTCAACACACACTGCCTGCCACCACATTGAGAATTTGGCACATTGACAAGAGTCATCGAGCCTATATCAATAATGCACTGCACCATCGTTACAACATTTATTATTTTTATATGAAATACACCAAGGAGTACCATCATAAATATTAACCATTTACAATAATGAAAAGTAAACCTAAATCAAATAGCTCATTTTTTTATCAGCATGTGTAGTCTCTATGTATATGAAAAATGAAAGAAATATGAAGCTGAAATAAAATAGTGAACAAAATAGTATTCCACATAGAGTGAATGAAATATACCATCAAAAGAAGGTGACAAAATCCTGTCACAAAGCACAGACATAGGAAATGAAAAAGGGAAAAAAGACAAGAAATAAGAAAAATCATTACGACTATAGACAAATCATTTATACTATAATAAAAAAAAGAAACACTCTTTGTCAACAATTTTCAAAATCATTAGGACTTAGAAAATTAATTAAGACTATACAAAATCAAATTTTAGAAATGGACAGTTCTAATGCTTTGCCATTACAACAATTGAGCATTCATCTTTTGGTATTGTGTATTCCATTTAAGTATGTCAACAATGTTCAAAATCCTGTCACCAAGCACAGACAAGAAATAAGAAAAATCATTTGGACTATAGAAAAATCAAGTTCTAGAAATCTACGGTTCTGATATTGCTTTGCCATTACAACAATTGAGCATTCATCATTTGGTACTTCTTGGTGTATTCCATTTAAGTTTTTCAGTTGCCGTGTTTATGTGCATGTTCTTTATGTGTTTGGCTTCTCTCCCTCGCAAGGGATACATCGATAGGTAATTGATTTGAAAACATAATGATTTGACAGTATTTTTTCAGGATAGGCGTAATCATCCTGCCAACCTTAATTAGAAACATTTGTGATATATGTCAAGTACTTATAATCAGTATGCCCAACAAACAGAGACTTAGTAGTAAAAGAATGTCCTTTGGTTTACTAGTTTAATCTGGTTTAAGAATGGTTTGTTTCATGTTTGAATGTACCATTGAATGAAGCTTGGCTATATTAAGTACAATCTTAAGACTTGTGACTCTTCAAATTCTCTTGTTTTCTTCAGACCTCTAAACGTGTGTACTTTGAGTAGCCCTCCAACAAATGGACTTGTGATGATTTTCACAATAGTATATGTGTAGGAGGACTACTCAAAGTACTGCTTAGGTAGGTGATACAGGTTGGTATGGGTAGCAAGCATACAAACATGGATTGACTAGGACAATGCTAAACAGTCCTAGAAATGCAGACTTTTGGGATTTGAACTATGTTCAAATAGGTACAATCAATTGTCCTATTGAAGGGTAGCTAGTAAACAACCATGTTCAAATGTGGATGGACAGTGCCCCTGATAAGAATCACTTTACCTAAAGATTGTGCCATGTTCGTAATTTCTGAGCTGTGTCC
Source organism: Chamaecyparis obtusa (assembly GCA_027943335.1). Classification (NCBI taxonomy): domain Eukaryota; kingdom Viridiplantae; phylum Streptophyta; class Pinopsida; order Cupressales; family Cupressaceae; genus Chamaecyparis; species Chamaecyparis obtusa. The sequence goes on along the minus strand of BSBK01000863.1, from coordinate 666,144 downwards.
ATTTGATTAATTCTCCAAATTTTGGTTGCACTCCTTGCATTGGTTGACATTTTCCTAATTATAGGGTTTGAATTTTACAACAGAAGGAAATCAATACTAAGATGAAATCTTGATTTTTAGGATCTGCATTGCCTATATACATTTGTGACCAAAGATATGGACTAATCTATAGTGCCTCCAAAGCTTCTACTCAAATGAATCTTCTCACCACTCATGACTCTTCAAATTCTCTTGTTTCCTTTAGACCTCCAAACATGTGTACTATGAATTGCCCTCCAACAAATGGACTTGTGATGATTTTCACAATAGTACATGTGTTGGAGGAAAGTTCACAATACTGCTTAGGCAAATCTGAATGGTAAGTAAAAAATATAATATGTATGAGAAGGAAAATTCATGATGGCTACTCTAATACATATATTGTTCAAAAAGGAAAAGAGAAATTTCAGTTAATACCACTGACTTGTAGGGATAAAGACAAGATAATAAGAGAGGCTATGCATTTGGAAAAAGGGTTTTACCATCATGACTTCATGTTGTGTGCATCTAGAATGGATATTTAACTAACAAATTCTAGTGAATCCAATTGAGTCATATTTGTTTATCATGTGACATTCTTTCTTACAAAGAATTGTTTGTTTTTCTCAAGGATGCCCTCATATGGATGCGGTGTGTATCCTTGATCACAACCTTTTCCTTTCTTGATAGTGTATGTCTACTATAAACAAATCCCTTAGAAAAATTTAAAGATAAGAAGAAACTAAAAAAGAAATCTGTGGGTGAGCCAATAGAACAAGGGACACAAGCGTAAAAGTTCCTGCCTTATATAATATGTTTGGGGTAAGTTGTGGTGAAATGAGAATATGGTTAAGTAGCATAGATTTTATGAAGATGTTTTTTGGTAGGGTGAAATTTTTTGACTATTGTACAACATAAAGATTGCATTGAATTCAAGTACTTTCTAAGTTATGTTCTCTAATATCCTGGGTAAGTCTACAAATAGATTAACTCTCATAAAGATAAAAGATTGTGAGGATAATGACAAAATATCCAGTTAGCAACTTTTGTACTATACCTGAACCTCACCTTGCCAACACAGTTAGAAATCCATGGGTAGTGGTGATCAAATTTCTCAACACAACGGTTGCAAGAAGAGCAATGCTTGGAACGTATAGGCCTGATCTGAAGAAATCAGCAAATAAAAAATAACATGCAAAATGTTAAATTGAATGAAATTTTATTATAGAGATAAATGTGTTGCGTAGATTACTACATTTCAAAATTAGTCTCTCAAGGATTTTGTTGCTAATCATTATGAACAACTCAAGAATTCTCCCAAGTAAGATGAACAATTTTCATTTTGAATCTTGTAGGTTATCTAACTATGCTTGAAATAGAATTAAATCTATCTGATATGATCTTTGACATTTAAGATTTAACTTTATAAATAGTAATTTGAATTAAAAAGTTAGAAATTAAAACAAAAACATTTAAGAGTCTCAAAGAGAGGAACACATTGAGGAATTAATATTTCATTCAGGCTATACTTGGGACTGCCATCAACATTTATCATCATTGAAGGGGATTAATTCATATTTGGCAAATAACTATGGTAAGAAATGAAATACAAACATTTCATTTCCAATTATTATCAGTGAGATAAATAAATTTGGGCCAAGAGTACGGAATATGGAGAAGACTCCAAACATAAGTGAGTTGGCAGTTAAAATGTCTTAATAGAATTTACATCAAAACCAAAAACATTAATCAGTTGATTATTATATAAGCTCCCCAAGCATGAGTTGGAGAGGACTACATTACATGTTGAGACACAATATTGTTTTGACAAGTTGGTGACTATTATAATCATCAGGCAGATTAGGCTATAACTGGTGGAGAGAAGTATGGTGTAGATCAGAAAGCATAGAGTACACACTAGTGTCTTGCATAAGAAAAAGATGAAATGAAGATTTCATGTAAAGAATAGAAGCATTCTTTGGACATTCAAAGGCATGTTTCAGACATAGAAAAAGAGTAAATTATTGAAGGAAGTAACAAGGAGTGGCAGATGTCAAAGAAAGAGAAGTAGTTTTCATTAAAATGTTCATAGGGAGATACATCTTTTGTTTTGTGAAAATAAAATCTCTACTATTTTTAGGAGGGTTTCTTAGATTTTTGAATTCTTAGATCTCTGGCAGTCATGGTAAGTGACAAAAGCACTCTTGTGAAGAATAGTGACAATCACTGTAAAAGAGAAGAGCAGGCAATGATACTATGTAGAACACATGATCCACCATATTCAAAGTAACTTCCAAGAATGTATGTCAAAGAAAAGAGTAGACATAGATGATAAGGTAGAGAATGGCATTGTCTACAAAAGTAGAGAGAAAAGGCCAAAATTCAAAGATGACTATTAGAGGAGACACTAGCTAAATGGGAGGGCATTCAACATGCATCAAAAGTAGTGGTATACACTGCAAATGGAAAAGACAATGTTGATGAATTTGGAATGACACTTTTAGAGTGTTATAGAGTTCCTCATGATAGTGAGCATAAAAGATGATTAGTCATGTGAAGGAATAGTAAGAACGAAAGAAAAAAATGCATCCAAGAGTCTTGAGAAGTGACTATCAATAAGATGTCAATAAATGGTGATCAAATTTGTAAGCAAAGATTAGTCCCAATGACAAACAACACTTTTGAGTTCTTAGTTATAGATGAGGTTGACTGTCAAATAGGCTTGATGAGGTGATGATAAGTGTAACAATTCATGATTTAAAAAGATGCCAAAACAATGTGGATAAGAAATGTTTAAAGAAAGTTCTTCTTCAATGCTTATCCACTATCACAGTGGTATAAAGTGATAAAAAATAATGATTCATATGGTTTATGATAAGTCACAAAGACACTCTTATAATAGTCATCAAGAGATAATAGAGGTCATGCATGCATGATTGCAAAGCACAATGAATAAAGAACATACACTATTATGAAGGCTCATAGCCATAGTAAGGAATGATGTCATAAAAATCAAAAGAGGGACAGTTTCTAAAAGGTAGTGATATTCAACGATTGAAACGACAGTACTATATCATGACAAAGATGCAAGAATTAATAGATTTTCATGAATGTGAAGGTGCGGTGATCAACAATGCCATAAAGAGACTATTGTTAGTGTTTCTACAAAATAGAATGACAATGTTGTGAAAGAAAAGATTCATGTTCAAGAAGAGTGCCTCAAAACAATGTTATTCAATGCTTGAGGGATGATATTTACTACTTTCATAATGACTACATGATGAAAAGATGGTCAGATTAAAAGATGTAAATTTTACCCACTGATATGATAGTCAGCTACGGGGCCACAGTGTATGTAATGAGAGGTGTCATATTGTCTTTCAAAGATTTATGTTTGAGTGTATGAAATATTATACCTATCTTTATTTATTGTCTTTTTGTAGTTTTCACTACTTATGGGACAAGAGACAATTCAAGTCACATGTGCAAGAAGGTTAATTAATTGGGAAAAAAGATATTGACTTTAGATTCAAAATAACCTTTCACAAATTAAAAAATTCCAACCAAACACCATTGTCAACTTATAGACATCCATTCACTAAAACAAAAACTTGAACCAATAAAATTAATCTTGCATTTTAATACTAGACCAATCAATCATATATAAATTAACTACTCCTGAAATTGCATCGCCTAATAACACGATACAATAAAATGCTTCAACTTTACTCATCACAAATTATTTACCAACTATTACCACGTGTTCTTAACTTCCCAAGTATAATGAAAATTTGTGATGAGCCCTAATGATGCCCTTGCATCAAACATTCTCTTAAACCCCAAAGTTTGAGCCATGTAAATTTGGCTCTACAGTCTAAACTTCTTACAATTTAGACCTTGAAGCCCAAGCTAGTGTAAGATTGTCTTGTTGGTTTCATTTTCCAAGATGCCAAAAGTGCACACCTTGGTAGGCAAGTTGTCAAGGTTTATAAGTTAGCCTTGAGAATCTAACTCTCCATATCTCAATGTTTGAGTTGATCATGTTATTTTGTCCTATGGTATTCTAAGCATTTTGCTTCTCTCATCTTGCATTTTGTATTGGTGTCTATGCCAAGTGTTTCATTATTTGGTTTGATGACCTTGTGCATGAAAGAATGCATTATGACTTGCATTACACGTTATTCTTGTATCATAAATTGGTCATCATATTTTTTACCAATAATGTCTTGGGTAAAAACTTGAGGCATTAGAATATTTTATTGTTTGTATTGGACTATGCTGGAAGGGAAATTTCAAGATGATATTTCATCAAAAGTGTTAGATAAAGTAATTATCTAGCTTAATATAAAGATAGTTAGAGCTATGACAGAGTGTGTAAAAGTACTCCAAAGAATAATCTTTTGGAGTGCAAGGGAAAATTTTAGCAAGCAAGTAGCCATCATAGAGGAACTCAAGGAAAGTGGCATTGAAGGAGTGAATATGGGTCATGGGAACCCCCTTACCATTATATATTTTAAATTGGGAGTCACAAAACACATAGGGAAAGCATGTAAGAGAGAATATCCTAAGAGGAAATTATGCTCAAGGTCCATATCGTAGAAGTGGAGAGGGGAGGTGGTATAGGATTAACATTTAGCTTAGTTTACAAGGATTCTAATTGATGTAGGATATGTTCAAGGATGATCTCAATGGGACACTTGATGGAAATATGAATGTGATGAGTAACAAGAGTGTTATTGGAGTGCAATATCACTAAGAGGGGAGAGGGGGCATGAATTAGTGATATAACAATTTACAAGTCATTTTGCACTTAAACAAAACCTGAAGTATTATGTAAAGAAAATAAAAATGGATAACAAAATAGATAAGACACACAAAGAATATAACATGGATTTTGTCTTGAGTAGAAACCATCTAGAGAATATAACTAATTGAATTGCCTCACTGGCTTATGTGAAATATCCTTTTACAATGCCTCACTGGCTTGACATAGGTCTCAATAACAATGATATCTCACTAATAGACTTTTCAATGTCTCACTGGCTTTTTCTCTCTTTACCTTTGATTTTTATACAACGTCAAAATATCTAAGAGAAATGGTAATCATAATCCAATATAATACATTCTTGGGTACATGTGATACTTATGTACCAAATAGTGTATCATAGTAAATTAGGACTACAATATTCTCAACCAGATATTTATGATTTTGAAAACTAGTGTGCATAATGAACAATGAATGTTTATTGAATAAACAAAACCTTTTTTTGTACACTGATAATGTCCCCACTAACATGTTTATATAATATTCTTCATTGTCTAACTGAAATACAACTACCTTGTAGAAATGATTTGCAAGTTATTCAAACTATCTTTGCGCATGTGTTTGATTATACAAAAAAATATGATTATCATTTTCCTTAAGAAAACTTTTAAGAAATGTTTAGGTTTGTCTCTACTTTTCTCATAATAAATCAAAGTAAATCATTAATCACAAACCAATTATATGTCTTGATCTTCAAACAAGTATAAACAAATTTTCTTCAAAGTAAACAATCTTCGCAACAAGACCTCGACAGTAGTTAAGGATAAAAAATAGTGTATATACAAACCAAAATAAAGATACCTTACTCAATACCGACAAACCTTGACTAGGGTTTAGAATATAATAAAACAAATACTTAAAGCATGTATGGAATAGGGTTGGACAAAACCCTCACTCTCAAATTAACATAAAATATTTTCAATGTATGTGAAGGTTTATAAACAGTCTACTCACTTTAGTCATAGACTAAACTCCACTAATTAGTAGGGTACCTCCAATTCTTCCACTTCTCGGTTTGATTGTAACAGGGTTCTTTCCCGAGAGTTTATTAACAGATTCGGGCATAGTTATTTAGCATTGAATTGTTGTTTCCTCTATTTCTTGTTTGAATCCACAAACAACAACAACAATCTTCCTCGACACCTTCGAATGGTCTCAGGAACATTTAACTTAGTTGATCAAGATAGTGTTAGCTTGTGGTGACTAATCAGGAAAGTACTATCCAGGAAAGTACTGTACACTTTTCCTCCCGACCTCGCCGGGGTTCGGGGCCGGGCCGGGCCCCGAGCGGGGGTTTGGGGGTGGCAGCCCCCAAGAGCAGGGGTTCGGGGGCGTAGCCCCCGAGGAAATTTTTTTTTGAGGCCGACTACTTTTTTTGGTTATTTGGGCTGACTACTTATAACTCATTCTAACCCTAAAGCGGGAAAATATTGTATAATATAGCTTAGGGTTAGGGATTTTTACGAAGTATGATTTTAGTACTTGCGGTAGAGTTGGGCTGTAAGGGATTACGGATTGTAATCAGGTTGTAATCACTGGATAATAATAATATTGGACTCGCTGTTGGTGGACGTAGCCCAGGGATTGGGTGAACCACGTTAAATCTGTGTGCCATTGTGTTCTATTCTGTGTGGTTTATTATTTTCTGATATTAGTTATATTTGCACATAATTGTTATTTCTGCCTTGTTAATCCTAACAAGTGGTATCAGAGCGAGGTTATTTCATTCGTTCTTTCATCTATTCTCTGAAGCAGGTCTCACGAGTTAGTGGGAGAGTCTCTCGGTTAAGTGGGAGAAATGGTAGAAGAGGGTAGGCTGAAGGTTGATAAGTTTAATGGGCAGAACTTCCAGTTATGGAAGATGCAAATGGAGGATTATCTCTATCAGAAGGATCTATGGCGGCCATTAGAGGGAGTAGCCAAGAAAGAGCAATCAATGTCTCAGGAGGATTGGGATATTTTGGATAGGAAGGCACTGGGGAGTATTCGTCTATGCCTGGCACAATCGGTAGCATTCAATATTACTGAAGAAAAGATAGCTAAAGATCTGATGGAAACCCTAGCGAAGTTGTATGAAAAGCCTTCAGCTTCAAACAAGGTATTTCTTATGAAGCATTTATTTAATATGAAAATGGTAGAAGGTGGATCAGTTACTGATCATTCGAATGAGTTTAATACAGTTACAAGTCAATTAACCTCAGTTAAAATTACTTTTGATGAAGAGGTTAGGGCTCTCTTGATTTTGTGTTCTTTGCCAGAAAGCTGGAATGGCTTGGTAATGGCTGTTAGTAATTCTGTTTCTGGTTCTAATACCCTAAAGTATGATGATGTTATTGGTGTTATATTGAGTGAGGAAATTCGTAGGAAAAGCTCAGGGGCATCCACATCGGGTAGTGTATTGAACACAGAAAGCAGAGGCAGAACAAGAGATAGAGGAAACAATTGGAAATCGTGGGAAATCAAGAGGAAAATCAAAGGGAAAGAGGTCTGAATCTAAAGGGCCAAATGATTGCTGGTACTGTGGAAAACCAGGTCATAAGAAGAAAGATTGTTGGTCTCGGAAGAAAGATCAAGGAGACAAAAATGATGGAAACAAGGAGGCAAATGTGGTAAGTAACAAATCTGAGGAGGATGCTTTGCTCTTGTCCTTGGAAAGTATTGATGATTCATGGGTTTTAGATTCTGGGGCTTCATTTCATGCTACACCCCATAGAAGTTATTTTATTGATTATGTCCAAGGGGATTTTGGGCTAGTTTATTTGGGAGATAATGAACCCTGTCAGATTGTTGGAAAGGGAAAAATTAAGATTAAGTTGCAGAATGGAAATCATTGGCTACTACAAGAGGTAAGACATGTTCCAAGGCTGAGTAGGAATTTAATCTCAGCAGGGCAACTGGGTGATGAGGGTTGCACAGTTACTTTTAATGATAAAAATTGGAAGGTTTCAAAAGGTTCCTTAGTAGTAGCAAAAGGTGTGAAAGTAGACACCTTATATCTTTGTACAGGTCATACTGTTCCTTCTACTTTAATTGTTTCAGAAGATAATGAATGTTCAGGAACAGTGGCTGCAGTTGAGCAGGAAGAACATCAAACTGTTGCTGTAGATTTTGACACAGCACTGTGGCACAACAGACTCGGGCACATGAGTGAAAAAGGTATGAAATTACTTCATTCAAAGAAAGTTTTACCTGGTCTGAAATGTGTCAATATGGATTTCTGTGAAAGTTGTGTTTATGGAAAACAAAAGAGAGTTAGTTTTGTGAAGAGTGGGAAGGAAAAGAAAAATGAGAGATTAGAGCTTGTGCATACAGATGTATGGGGACCAGCTCAGGTATCTTCCCTTGGTGGCTCTCTGTATTATGTTACATTTATAGATGATGCAACAAGAAAAGTATGGATTTATTTCCTTAGACAGAAATCTGATGTATTTCAAACTTTTAAGAAATGGAAATGCTTGGTTGAGACTGAGACTGGTAAAAAGTTAAAATGTCTCAGATCTGATAATGGTGGTGAGTATTGCAGCACAGAATTTGAAGAATATTGTTCCTCTAATGGTATTCGTAGGCAGAAAACTGTACCAAGGACTCCACAAGAAAATGGAGTGGCTAAACGCATGAACAGGACAATAATGGAGCGTGCAAGGAGTATAAGGTTGCATGCTAGGCTGCCCAAAAATATGTGGGCAGAGGCAGTGAACACTGCTGTTTATTTAATCAATAGAGGCCCCTCTACTCCTTTGGACTGTGGTATTCCAGAGGAAGCATGGAGTGGTAAGAAGGTGAGTTATTCTTTTCTCAAAACCTTTGGTTGTGAAGCTTTTGCACTTATAGATTCTGAAAATAGAACCAAGCTGGAAGCTAAGTCAAAGAAATGTGTATTTGTTGGGTATGGCATTGATGAATTTGGTTATAGGCTTTGGGATTTTGAAAATCATAAAATTGTAAGAAGCAGGGATGTCATATTCAATGAGAAAGTATTGTACAAAGATCTGTTGCTGCAGCATGAGAAGAAAGAAAATGACTATGTAGTACTGGATGATACTCCACAAGTTCATGTTCCAGTAGTTCCTTATGCTCCGCAACAACAGCAACAACAAATACCACACACCCCAGTGAGTGTTAGACGGTCAACAAGGCTAAGTAGACCTCCAGAAAGATTTTCTCCATCTTTGTATTCTATTCTGTTAACAGATGCTGGTGAACCTGAATGTTATAATGAAGCTGTGCAGGTGGATACAAAGCTTCAGTGGGAGTCTGCAATGACAGATGAAATGGACTCTTTGCTGAAAAATCAGACATGGGATTTATGTAAGTTACCTGCAGGTAAAAGGGCTTTACAGAATAAATGGGTTTACAGGATCAAAGAAGAGGATGGAGGTACGAAAAGATTTAAAGCCAGATTAGTTGTAAAAGGATTTGCACAGAAACATGGTATTGATTTTGATGAGATATTTTCTCCAGTTGTTAAAATGACTTCTATTCGTACTGTTTTAAGTATTGTGGCTACTGAAGATTTTCATTTAGAGTAGCTTGATGTTAAAACGGCCTTTCTTCATGGTGATTTGGATGAAGAAATATATATGGTTCAGCCACAAGGATTTGAGGTCAAGGGTAAGGAGAATTTGGTGTGTAGATTGCAGAAAAGTTTATATGGCTTGAAGCAAGCACCTCGGCAATGGTATATTAAATTTGACACTTTTATGAATGGGCATGGATATAGTCGGTGTCATTCTGACCATTGTGTTTATTTTAAGAGGTTGGATGATGACAGCTACATTATTTTATGTTTATATGTTGATGATATGCTTGTAGTTGGGTCTAACATGGATCACATTAAGGGGTTGAAACAACAGTTAGCAAAATATTTTGCTATGAAGGATTTGGGGGCAGCAAAACAAATCCTTGGTATGAAAATTTGTAGAGATAGGAAAAATAGGAAATTGTCTCTATCTCAGGCTGATTATATAGAGAAGGTGTTGCAACGTTTCTCTATGGAAAATGCCAAAGCTGTCAGCACACCTTTGCCTGGTCATTTGAAATTGACTAAGGATATGTGTCCCAAGACACCAGAAGAAGAGACTAAAATGTCTAAGGTACCTTATGCTTCAGCTGTAGGGAGCTTAATGTATGCTATGGTATGTACTAGGCCAGATATTGCACACGCAGTGGGAGTCGTTAGCCGTTATATGAGTAACCCTGGTATTGAGCATTGGAATGCAGTCAAATGGATTCTCAGATATTTGAGAGGCACATCCAGTAAGTGTTTACACTTTGGGGGTTCTACTACTACTGTACAAGGCTATGTTGACTCAGATTTGGCAGGAGATATAGATAGCAGGCGGAGTACTACAGGTTATATATTTACTGTTGGTGGGACCGCAGTGAGTTGGATTTCTTGACTACAAAAGGTGGTTGCTTTATCCACTACAGAGGCAGAGTATGTTGCTGCTACAGAGGCAGCCAAGGAGATGATATGGCTTCAATTCTTCATGGAAGAATTGGGACATCCACAAAAGGATAATTTTCTACATACAGATAGCCAAAGTGCCATTCATCTTGCAAAGAATTCTACTTTGCACTCAAAGACAAAACACATACAGTTGCGGTACCATTTCATTCGATCAGTTTTGGATGATGGACAGTTAAGGCTGGAAAAGATTCATACTGATGATAATCCAGCAGATATGTTTACCAAGGTAGTAACAAGGGAGAAGTTGAACTCATGTTCAGCTTCAGTTGGTCTTTTAGACTGAACAAAATAAAGGAACAACTGAGTCCAAGGTGGTTCAATCCAGTGGGAGCCTCATGTGGGTAGCGGTATTGCTACAGGATCAGTCTCCAAGTGGGAGGTTTTTTAGTATAGTGTGGATACTGATCAGTCACCAAGTGGGAGATTGTTAGCTTGTGGTGACTAATCAGGAAAGTACTATCCAGGAAAGTACTGTACACTTTTCCTCCCGACCTCGCCGACTACTTTTTTCGGTTATTTGGGCCGACTACTTATAACTCATTCTAACCCTAAAGCGGGAAAATATTGTATAATATAGCTTAGGGTTAGGGATTTTTATGAAGTATGATTTTAGTACTTGCGGCAGAGTTGGGCTGTAAGGGATTACGGATTGTAATCAGGTTGTAATCACTGGATAATAATAATATTGGACTCGCTGTTGGTGGACGTAGCCCAGGGATTGGGTGAACCACGTTAAATCTGTGTGCCATTGTGTTCTATTCTGTGTGGTTTATTATTTTCTGATATTAGTTATATTTGCACATAATTGTTATTTCTGCCTTGTTAATCCTAACAGATAGGTCAACTTCGACTGGAATAATTTGAGGGTGGTTACAAGAGGTTGGTATTGATGCTTACTGTCTTCAATGAATCCAGACCCTAGAATCAATAGGTTCAATACTCATTCCATTCACTCACTATTACAGCATTATTTATTCTGTTAACTAAATAAATGTAATGCATCTGGTTTAGGGCATCAGCCCAAAAGCAGTTTAACATCCCCTGTAAATCTGAGCATTGAGCTTATTGAAATATTCTACCCTAACTTGACTTTCATCCATCGGTCTTAAGTATTCCGTGGAGAAGATACAAGTTAGGGCCGTAACTTCATGATAGGCTGAGAACAATAGTCTTGTTTCAGTTTGTCAGAAATTTACTTTGCTTTGAAAATTAACAAAACTAAAACAACTTAAATCTGTCAACGAAGTTGCATGACCAGATTTGGTAGTCAACAATAACTTCCTTCCTTGATAGAGATATAGATATCAAATAAACTAAGACACACAAACTCCACAAAACCGTGGGTACATTAACACATCTTCCTGAATACTAACACTGTTTGCCACTACATAATCGATTTCACAACAATGGAAACAAAGAAGAGTAGTTCTTACAGGTGGAGTCGAGGCCTTTTCTTTCACCTCTGCTTTGCCGTGCACCGAATATAAAATGAAACCCTATGTTTTTTGTTAAGTTATATTCCCGTGTTCATCAAAATTTCAACAACCTGTATGGTTGTCAAAATACCGACCAACACGGGACTGGTTTAAAAAAAAAATCAAAATTTTCCTTCTATAAACCGACCAAGGAAAACCATTTTAATGCTTGGTCAGAAATGTTGGTCTAAAAAGTGGGTCTAATGTACTAGTGTGTTGTTTCAAAACTCATGTTTAATTTCATTATCATTATGATGTTTTTCGATCTATACGTTCTACTATGCATACTAATGAAATGTTGCAAGAATGTGGTATAAATATACCACCTCAAACTGTAAAGGAGTTTATATCAAATTTGTTTTATAACCCACCTATGAGTAATTTTATCTTTTGAATGCATGTGTTTCTGTTGTATGTGATGTATGTGGCAATCTTATATTATTAGATGAATGTTTGCATGAAAATATTTCATTTGATTTTGGACAAAAATTAGTTTATGTACAAAGATTTAAAATTGTTGAATATCCATTGAAGGATGGAAAAGTTGGAAAACGGTATGACCTAATAACTGAAAAACTTACTGTTAATACTTTTATGAATGAATTCAAGAGTAAGGTCGTACCTAAATATGTGAAACACTCTCAAAATTCTAGATGGCTTGATAGACAATTTCACATATGCAATAATACATTTCCAATTGGTAGTATACTTTCAATCATTGACTTTGCAGAGAACTACACGCTTGCACCACAAGATGAGATCCGATCACAATATTATAATTCGGTGCAAGTAACAATTTTTGTTCATATTATCTATAGGCGTGCACCTGATAGTATAGAAGAGGATCAAAAAATATTGAGAGAGTACCATTTCTATATGAGTGATAATAAGTTACACTCATCAGAGTTTGTCCACTATTGCTTTAAGACCTTTTATGAAAATTTAAGGGAGAGAGAAATTCATATAGCACAACATCTAATATGGTCAGATAATTGCACAGAGAAATTCAAGAATGCTAGAATGTTTTATTGGTTGAGTAGGACACATAAGAAAATAAATATCCAACATATCTGGAGTTTTTTTGAGGCTGGACATGGGAAGGGAAAGCATGATGGTTTCCATACATGCGTTAAGAGAGCCCTTTGTAGAGAGAAACTCAAATTTGAGGAAAAATCAAAATTTAAAGATGCACGTGCAATAGTTGAATGTTGTAAAACAAGTTTGTCTACAGGATCAAGTCAGAACTCTACAATCAATCATTTTTTCTAGCTAGTTGAAGAGAAGAATATCCTTTCAATATATGATTGTAATATGTAATTAATGGATTAGCTAAATGGAATTCATTTAGGAGTTCTAATTCTAACAATTGGACTATATGGAGTAGGGAGCTTGCATGTTTTTGTCAATTTTGTGTTGCAAGTGAACGGGAAGAATGTGAGAATACAGAATGGGTTGAAGAATGGCAACAAAAATCCTTAACACCTAGTGAGACACAAGATGAAGATGATACAATAAATGAAGACCTAGATCATGCCTTTGCATTAGAAGTTTATGATCATGTTTCAGACCTCATACAACTTGTAAAACTTTAAATTATATTAGTTACATGTGTATGTCATATAATTTATGATCATATTTGAATTATAAACCTTTAAACAAGTTTTATTTGTGCATGTACTTAATTTTTTTTTGCAGGACATGTGTATGATGTTGTTGCACTTGAGGATAATGAAGAGCAGATAGATTATTGGTTAGGTCGATGTGTAGAACCTAAGAAAAAGTTGATATGTCATCAAGTAGTGATGATGATTTCTAGTATCCATTTGGGTCTGTTGTGGTAATTGGTACATGGCTACATAAATACCTAACAAGAAGGAATGGTTTACCATCTTTTGAAGACTACCAATTAGAAAAGAAGATTATGCACTATTCCCATTTGGTCGTGGGGACAAATATCAAATTGGGAAGATACAAAGGGAGACCTGCTAATAAAATATTATGGACACTTTCATTGGAAGATCATGAGGAAATCATAGATGCATTGTAGAAGAGAGAGGATGTTGATGGTACATTAGGTTGAATCAAATTTATACATGTAAGTTTTTGTTCAATTTGTCATGTATTTTTATATATGTTTTTCTAAATATAAATATCTATGTCTTCTTTGAAGTGTCATAATTTATAATTTAGAGATATAGATTTGAAATAAATTAAAATTGACTTTAAATGAACTTGTATAAATTCTAACATTTCAACATTTATTTTTATGATGCAAGATGTCTGGAAGAACATAGACACAAACCATTTATGCAATACAATGCACCCTTGTATTCGTGCAATTTTGGTTTTGTAATTTAAGTTCATTAACTCACTTTTATGAATGTATCCAATTTTATTTTAAATATTTAAGTTAAATTCATAGTTACATATTCACCTAATTTTTTTCTCAATATTAAACTATGCATATTGGTCAGATTATGTTCACTTAATAGATTATAATAGATTTATTTGTGCATCCATAAAGTACTTGTAACATCAATATTGTTCTTGTCAATTACATGAAATAATCTAGATCTCATTTCTATCTATAGATGGTTTTTAATATAGTTAATTATCAAAGTCAATATTAAGTTTGTAACATCCATATTGTTCTTGTCAATTACATGTATTAATAGATCTCATTGTTTTTTTATAGAAAAAGTAGCAAGAGGGTGCTGACACGTGGAACAGTGAAGACTAAGAGCACATTAACAACACTAGCTTCACAATAGATAATCAGTAGAGTAATAGTTTCTAGTTTGCCTCTATAAAAAAAAAAACTTAAAAATCCTTATCAAAAAGAACAAACTAGTGTTGAAGTTTAACCATAGAGCCTTAAACATAGTAATAGTAAGCTGCCTCGTAGGGCTAAACCAAAGTCTTAAGTACTTACCTAAATAACAAAAAAACACAAAGTAAAACTTGGGACCTAGCTGGGACCCAGAATAGGACAAAATCACCATGGCATTAACAACATTTAGGTCCTCTCACCCATCTGCTTGGACATCAAGGTGGCAGCCCATTCCTTCTGTAGAAACAGGAAGAGATCTTTGTTGTCCTCGTCAGCTTCCAGCTTGCCACCACCAATCTTCTCCTGCACATTACACAAAGTCATTTCAAACATGTGCATCACTTTAAGGGAATATTTATTAGAGTCAACGATGTGGGCCTTCATTTCCTTCATTTCCTTCTTGAGGCCAAGAATCTGATTTTTTAGCTCAGTGAATTTCTTCTTGAGGGATACTTTGAATCTGCCATTCCCAACAATAGCCATGGTAGCATGCTCAGTGTGGGGGGAGTTGACCTGCTGAGTGTGGGGAGAGGGAGGGATCAAGGTATTTCTACTAGGGATTTCATTCACTACGGATGGGGGATTCAAAGGAGGAGCGATGTCAGGCTTGGGGGCACTCAAATTCTCAGCCAAGGAGCCCTTAATCAACCCATAGGAGCCAAAGGTATCCTTATCCTCCTTCGAAGGCGTCCCATCCTTAGAGGTTGTTTTCTTGAATGTCTTTTACATTTTTCTTTAGCAATTCTATTGGAGCACTGAATGGTACCACCCATTTCAACCTCCGACTCCACCTCGCTGCCTGAATTTTTCAATTTCTTAGGCCTCTTCTCAGCGTCAGGGGTGCTAACATCCACCTTCTTATCTTTTGCTTCCATGGAATCAAAAACATGGGACTTCTCAACTTCCTCTGACCTTTTGAAGGGGTTCTTCACACACCTCTTTTGACTCTTTCCATCATGGGGATAAGGTTAGTCTCCTGGATGGAATGGGAGGGGGATTAAGAGGGGTTATTAGCTCTCAAAGGACTAATGTTTGGAGTGATATCCATGATAATTAGGGGAGGTTGAAGTGGGGGGAAAATGGCTTTGTGGAACTTGACCAAACAAAGTAAAAGGCCTTTGTGCAAGATGGGAATCAGCTTCTCAGGGTTTTTGTTCTCTTTAATGTACAGGATGTTGCTTTCCAATGAGTGGAGGAGGTAAAAAGAGATGTAAATAAGGTCTCTATTTTTAATATGATTAAGGAACTACAAATAATAGTAGTAAAAGATAGTAAATTTTCCCTCTAAAGTGAAATACTTCATGATTGTTACCCTAATTTTTCTATGCATGCAAATTTGGCTAAATTCTATCCCAGGGTCTGCATTTTTGCCCTGCCGAGCATCCCTGAAATTTTCATGGCTCCATGTTTTATCTCCTGGCCTCTGTAATTTGTTTTATTCCCTGGTCTGTAGTTAGAAAATTCAAAAATATAGCTATTGTAGGCATAAAACCCTAAGTGACCCTAGCCTTCGTTCTATTTTTGAGTTACTTTATCAACCACTTAAGTTTCCTTTTTCCCCATGTGTGCTTTATTCCTATTGGCTGGTCGCTAGTTCTCCAGGTATTTTGGCGGTTACCTTTTCATTCGGTGACTTAGCGAATGTAGTGATTCACGTAATCTCTTAATCCAGGTGGTTAAGTCCTTAATGACTGGCGACTCAGTGAAATGGCTAACTCCTCTTTAGTCACGTAATCGCTAAATCTTTGGTTGGTCTTTTTATGTGGGATCCCAAATAGGAAGATCAATGGTTTTTGTGAATTCACGAAGGGTTTGTCAGAGGCTTGTGATTCCATGATAGTCATTGATATTCCCTTTTTCTTAGCACGTCAAATCATGTGTGGGTCCATTGCCACGTTGTCTGACTTGGAGGCTCCTAATTGGTCAAAGGTAATGACTTGTTTTGCTATCAGAGCGGGCCCGACAAATTGTATAACTTTCCATCCAATGGTTGGCACGTGATCTCATGGGTTGTGTGAAAGCCATGAGATTATGCGCTGATCGTCGATCTTGCTTTGTTGCTAGAGCCTTTGGATGCGGGTACTTTCTTGCTGATGTGCTCGCATGCGATTGGTCCACATAACAATGACTTGGATGTGTCAGTGGGGCCGTGTCAGGGTATTGACAGGGATATCAGAGGGATCAAGATCGATAGTTAGCGCATGTTCAGATGGAATCTTTTGAGGGTATGTGATAATGCGATGACCATTAGATTTTCCAAGTGTTCAAGTTTCATCAAGGTGGGTCTGCGCTAAGTCATGCTAACGTGAATGATTCTCATTGGCAGAAAGGATAACAAGACTATGGGACTGTGTTACCAAGTGTGCTGATTTGCCAGTTCACGATTGGTTGCTGAGTGCTGACAAGGTTACAGGTGGGTCCATTTGTCAGACGGTCCCAGTCCAATAAAGATCTATGGCTAGCACATGATTAGAAGGAATATTCAGTGGACATGAGATCATGCACCAACCGTTGGATTGGAATCTTGTCTTCAGTGGGACCAATGTTAGAGCTTGCTGAGGTGTTTGCTAATGGAGTGGCTAGAACGAATGGAAAGGTGACATGTGGCAAGTTTGGGCTTGGGGTTAAGAAGAGTTCTTCATGACTTAGGAAGGGAAAGTGAAGGTGGGCCCAAATTGACAGATATGCCGACGTGCTAAATTTTCATTAGCTGCAGTGTGCCAAGGTGGATTTTGACCTTTCAAAAGGTTTTGTGACTATTATCGAGATAATCTGAGCCGTTTGACTGTCAAGAGATAAAAGATATCGACGGTCACATTTTAAAATGACTGGCTAGTCATTATGATTCAAATTTAAATGTCTCTGCAGAGGGTTTTTTGCCAGTGTTTGATTTGTAGGCTGTGAAGCAGTGGGGTAGCTCATAATTTATGTCTTTAGGACATTTTCAGTTGAGAAGATAAGGAAGAGGTCTGGGCAAGCCATTTTTAGTCATTTCTTGTCCCTAAAAAGTACCATTTTGAGCATTCATGGCGAGACTTTGTCAAGAAAGGTTGATGGATCCAGGTTGCTTGTCTGCAGGAAATTTAGTACAGGGATGGGCACACAAAATATTTGATCGGCCATGATGTTGCAGAGATACAATTATGATCAGATTTGTTTGAGTTAGGGGTAGATTATGTTTATGTAAAAATCTTGTAACCCTGGTTAGGTTTTGACTCCTTCTGGCGTGCAAAATAGGAGATGTATATAATATTTTTGGGAGCTTTAGGGAAAAAGAGTTGGACAATTGTAAAAAAGAAATTCACCTTTCTTGAGAGTTATCTGTAGCATTTTCTCTACCCTCTGGCTTCTACAGTTGTAATCTCCCATTGATGATTCAGATATTGCAGAGGTATTTTGTGACATCTTTCCTGTCCCTATGCTCCCTTGTCTGAATTCTCTCTTATTGAATTAAAGTATATGATTTTTTCAGTGGTATCTTAGGGTTCCTGATCCCTCTCTCTTTCTGTAATTTTTGTGTATTATTGCAAGTGATCTGATTTGAATGATCTTGTGGGTATACTTCAACCCCCTGACAATCTGCCTCATTCCTATACTGAGTTGCAGAGGTGAATGTTTGTTTGCAGGTTGTAGATTGTGTCTATTTCTTAGGAATGCTATTGTTTGTGAAATTTTTCTCCCTTTCCCTGAATAGCCTCTTTCTATTGCAGACCCTTCTATGAAATATTGATGCAAGCCTATTTAGTGAGTTGTGATCTCCTAGACCTAAGACTATTCATTAAATTCATCCTCTATACTGAGATTCAAACCATCATTTCAGTTTATCACCTAGTAGGTAGTTTTCTTTCAAGTCATTTCCCTTTCAAGCATTCCTTCTATCCCTTTCCCCCTAAAGTTTTACTTTTCATGTCAAGAAGCAAATTAAGGTGATTATCCAAGAGGAACCAACCTAGAACCTGGAGGTCTCATCTCAGTTAGCATAGGTCCCACAACTTGGAGATGATTCCCATGTTATAATAAGTTATCAAGACCAAGAGAGCTTGAAAAAAAGGTGCAAACTTAGTGTATAACAATTCTGGCATGCCCGGTGGGACTAAGAGCAGATTCAAATTTAGGAAGCACCCCACCTTGGGTGTAACAATTCTGGCACGCCCGGTGGGACCAAAGTTTAGATTCATGTTCAAGGTATGCTATCTCTAATATGCTGATAACATGCTACAAACCTAGAAGAGGTCATTTTGCTGCATATCTGGCGACTTTGGAAAGTCTACTGGTTTCAATGATCAAGTGCTGGTATGTTTCAAATCTTTCATAATCAAATTCTAGCTAATTGCATGAGTAGACATGTAAAGTTATTATGGACAGTCTGGTTACTCACCATCTTATTATGAGAATAATGCTCAGTGGGCTAGTTATCAGCCTTATCAAAGCCACCTAAAGCCTGATTTTACCCCTAGCTTCCATACAATACAAGGCTGTCATTATATCCAGCATGCCCCAAATGATTTTTCCCTTGTGCAAGATTATGAAAGGGCCCTCTGACAAGATGGATCATGGGCACAAAGGGCACAAAAAAAAATGTAAAGCCAGCTCCCCTATCATGCTTACCACCCACCCACCCCTTCTCAGTCTAATTGGCAGCAGATTCAGAGCTCAGACTCAATGAAAGAGCAAGAAAAGACCAAAAATCTATTGCTTGATTTGATTAAGTGAGTGTCTGAGATCAAAGAGCAGTAGGAAATGGAGGCTCAAAGTTATGAACAAGGGATCATTTCCAACCAAATGACAAAGGCTCTTGTTGATGAGCAACAAATGAGACAGTTTCAAGAAGAGATCAATTATTGAGCTGATGTTGAGACACCAAGGTTGAGATCACAAATTGCTCAACAAGAGGCTCCTAAACCTAAAATTCCAAGTTGGAGGACCCATTTGCCTCAAGAGCCTACACATGAGGAGCATAAAAAGCATTAATTTACAAGCTTTAGGAGCACCCTTGAAGAATTTGAGCCTATTTTGGAGCAGTTGCAACCTTATTGTGGTCTGCAACAGTCTAAAGATTATATTAAGATAGAGCCAGCTGCAAGAGACCATTATGAAGATGATAGGGCTTTCAGTTTTCCAAGCTTCAAGATGGGTATGCCTTCTATGTCTCCCTCTGAGCCCCCTCAATTTCATATCCCAAGTTTTAAGGAAAAAAATTCCTTCTAAGAGCCTATACTTGAGATGCAGCCTACCACTCTGCAAGAGCAACTTGTTCAAGAAATTTTTTTATCTCAAGAGGCCCCTTTGGTCTCTCAAGATGATGAAGTATTGTGGATCCCCCAATGGACTCTACCCCCTGGCTGTCAGATGCCAAGTCTTTTCAAGGATACTAGTCTAGTGTCTAAGCAAGGACCTGTGGTAGATTTTATGTGATGAGAAAGAGAGAAAGTCTGAGGTATCAATGTTGAGTGATGACTATGATGGAGTGAGCCAATAGGGTATGGAGGTGGATTTTGATGCCCAGCCTAAGCTCTTGGTTGATTTGTTGAATGAGCTCCCCCTCTTTGTTGATGATGAAGAAAAGACCATGCTATTACCTATGGGTGAAGGTCAATCAGAACAAAAGGTCCACCATCAATAGGAGATTGATTCAAAGGGGGATGCTATGCTTTTATTTGATGAGCTGCCTAGTTTTGTTGAGCAGGATGATAAAGTTGTGGAGGAGCTTTCCCAAGAAAAGAACATAGACAAAAGCCTTGAAGAGTGTGATTTTTCCAATATCATAGAGGTCTTTTGTAACAAATTGAATGATGAATCCCTATTCCTTGGAGTGGAGATTCAAGGTTATGTGCATGTTGAAGGAGATCTAGTTTTGGATTTCTCTCCCTCTGAGAGGCTGCTGCATGAACAAGGGTTAGAGCCAGTTCCAGAACTTCAGGATATTAATAACTTTGATGAGCTCTTGGCTTGTTTAAAAGTAGAGGATGATAATCTCCTGTCCATAGATGAGGAGTTGACATGGCTATCCATGATGGAGGGCAGCCATGAAGATAGAAAAGAAGCTATCAAGGAGAGTCCTACCTTCAAAATTTCAAGAGGCTGCCCCATCAAATACTTGGCACAAAAGGAGTTTAACGAGGCCCCTCCATATGATCAATTAGAGGAAGGTAAACTTGATCCTATTTTTGCAGAGGTAGTTAATAATTATTTGACAAATTTTTGTGTGCCTCATATCTTTGTAGCTATCCTCATGTGTCCAATGCAAAATATCTTAATGAGGAAAGGTAGCTATTTTTCACAACCAGTGAATGGTTTTGATTGACCAGGTTTCTATGACTGGTTAGTTTAGGATAGGTTAGGTTTTCCTGCTTTCTGTCCCTATTTTCTAGCCTAGTTCCCAATTTCCAAGAAGTGCTCATGCACATGTTTTTGTTTCTTCCAGTTCCAGATCTATTCCTCTGTCAAATTTTTTTGTGCTCAGAATGACCCCATGCCCAATGGATACATCAAGGCCACTGGTTTTCCATGTCTAGCAAGTTGACATCCATCAGAAGTCGCCAAAATGTTACCCTAATTTTCTTGTGCATGCAAATTTGGCTAAATTCTATCCCAAGGTCTGCATTTTTGCCCTACCGAGCATCCCTAAATTTTTCATGGCTCCATGTTTTATCTCCTGGCCTCTGCAATTTGTTTTATTCCCTGGTTTGTAGTCAGAAAATTCAAAAATATAGCCATTGTAGGCATAAAACCCTAAGTGACCCTAGCCTTCATTCTATTTTTGAGTTACTTTATCAGCCACTTAAGTTTCCTTTTTCCCTATGTGCACTTTATTCCTATTGGCTGGTCACTAGTTCTCTAGGTATTCCAGTGGTTACCTTTTCATTCGGTGACTTAGCAAATGTAGTGATTCACATAATTTCTTAATCCAGGTGGTTAAGTCCTTAATGACTGGTGACTCAACAAAATGGCTAAGTCCTCTTCAGTCATGTAATCACTAAATCTTCCAGTGGTCTTTTTATGTGGGGTCCCAAATAGGAAGATCAACGGTTGTCATGAATTCGCAAAGGGTCTATTAGAGGCTTGTGATTTTGCAATAGCCGTCGATCTTCCCTTTTGCTTAGCACTTCAAACCATGTGTGGGTCCATTGCCATGTTGTCTGACTTGGAGGCTCCTGATTGGTCAAAGCTAATGACTTGTTTCACTGTTAGAGCAGGCTTGAAAAATTGTATAACTTTTCATCCAATAGTTGGCGCGTGATCTCATGGGTTGTGTCAGAGCCATGAGATTATGCACCGACCATCGATCTTGCTTTGTTGCCAGAGCCTTTGGAGGTGGGTCCTTTCTTGCTGATGTGCTCGCATGCGATTGGTCTACATAATGATGACTTGGATGTGTCAGTGGGGCCATGTCAGGGTATCGGCAGGGATGTCAGAGGGATCAAGATCGATGGTTAGTGCGTGTTTAGATGGAATCTTTTGAGGGTATGCGATCATGCACCGACTGTCAGATTTGCTAAGTGTTTAGGTTCTGTCAAGGTGGGTCTGTGCCAAGTCATGCTAACATGAATGATTCTCATTGGTGAAAAGGATAACAAGATTGTGGGACTGTGTTACCAAGTGTGCTGATTTGTCAGTTCACGATTGGTTGCTAAGTGCAGACAAGGTTATAGGTGGGTCCGTTTGTTAGAGGGTCCCGGTCTAATAAAGATCTATGACTGGTGCATGATCGGAAAGAATATTTGGCGGACATGAGATCATGCACCCGCCATTGGATTAGAATCTTGTCTTCAGTGGGACCAATGTCAGAGCCTACCAAGGTGTTTGCTGATGGAGCGGCTGGAACAAATGGAAAGGTGACATGTGGCAAGTCCGAGCCCGGGGTTAAGAAAAGTTCTTCATGACTTAGGAAGGGAAAGTCAAGGTGGGCCCAAATTGACAGATATGTCAACGTGCTAAATTTTCTTTGGCTGCAGTGTGCCGAGGTGGATTTTAACCTTTCAAAAGGTTTTGTGACTATTGTCGAGATAATCTGAGTGGTTCAACTGTTGGGAGATGAAAGACATCGATGGTCACATTTTAAAATGATCAGCTAGCCATTATGATTCAAATTCAAATGTCTCTATAGAGGGTTTTTTGCTAGTGTTTGATTTGCAAGCTGTGAAGCGGTGAGGTAGCTCAGAATTTATGTCTTTAGGAAATTTTCAGTTGAGAAGATAAGGAAGAGGTCTGGGCAAGACATTTTTAGTTGTTTCTTGTCCCTAAGAAGTACCATTCTAAGCATTCATGGTGAGACTTTGTCAAGAAAGGTTGATGGATCCAGGTTGCTTGTCTGCAGGCAATTTAGTACAGGGATGGGCACACAAAATATCTGATTGGCCATGATGTTGCAGAGATACAATTATGATCAGATTTGTTTGAGTTAGGGGTAGATTATGTTTATGTAAAAATCTTGTAACCCTGGTTAGGTTTTGACTCCTTCTTGTGTGCAAAATAGGAGATGTATATAATGTTTTTGGGAGCTTTAGGGAAAAAGAGTTGGACAATTGTAAAAAAGAAATTCACCTTTCTTGAGAGTTATCTATGGCATTTTCTCTGCCCTCTAGCTTCTACAGTTGTAATCTCCCATTGATGATTTAGATATTGTAGAGGCATTTTGTGACATCTTTCCTATCCCTATGCTCCCTTGTCTGAATTCTCTCTTATTGAATTGAAGTATATGATGTTTTCAGTGGTATCTTAGGGTTCCTGATCCCTCTCTCTTTCTACAATTTTTGTTTATTATTATGGGTGATCTGATTTGAATGCTCTTGTGGGTATACTTCAACCCCCTGACAATCTACCTCATTCCTATACCGAGTTGCAGAGCTGAATGTTTGTTTGCAGGTTGTAAATTGTGTCTATTTCTTAGGAATGCTATTGTTTGTGAAATTTTTCTCCCTTTCCCTGAATAGCCTCTTTCTATTGCAGACCCTTCTATGAAATATTGATGCAAGCCTATTTAGTGAGTTGTGATCTCCTAGACCTAAGACTATTCATTAAATTCATCCTCTATACTGAGATTCAAACCATCATTTCAGTGTATCACCTATTAGGTAGTTTTCTTTCAGATCATTTCCCTTTCAAGCATTCCTTCTATCCCTTTCCCCCTAAAGTTTTACTTTTCATATCAAGAAGAAAATTAAGGTGATTATCCAAGAGGAACTAGCCTAGAACCTGGAGGTCTCATCTCAGTTAGCATAGGTCCCACAACCTGGAGATGATTCCCATGTTATACTAAGTTATCAAGACCAAGAGAGCTTGAAACAAGGGTGAAAACTTAGTGTATAACAATGATAATATGACAAACCCTAGGCCATAAATCAAGGAGAAGCTCCCAGTTGATACCCCTAGACTTTTTAACATGATTTTCTCCTGGCCTAAAGAATTGGTTGAGACTGGTCATGTCCGGCGTATAGTTGGTTTTCCTATATTTCCTTCCCTTCGTCGAGAGCCCCATCACTTTTCCAATGACTTCTTCATTGATTTAAAAGTGGATGCCCCCGACAGACACCTTCTTGTTGTTCCATGATGACACAAATTGCTTAGAATTTTGTTCATCATGACTGCCCTTCATTCTTTCCATAAAACCCCAAATGCCATTGTCCTTGCAATGGTGAATAACTAGAGGATCAAAAGTGAACTCCTCTTCAATTTTATCAGGTTCAATACGCAGAGTTTTGCCACCCATCTCACCTAGACTTTGTTCCACAACAGACGCATTCTAAAAATTATAGAGTCGAGCTTTGTATGATAGGGAAAAAAATAGGGCTTTTTAAATTAATTGTTTAGTGAAAATTTTTCTCATAAAAGACATAGGCTGGGTGGTCTTTGGGGAAATGAGCCCCATACAACAAAATCCAACAGACTCCAAGCATAATAATTACAAGTTAAGCCATTTTTACATTAATGTCCTTGGTAGTTGAAATGACTTTCTGATGTAGACAACCTCCATTCCACACGTAATCCCTCAAAGGGAAATTATGAACCTTTATCAAATTTTGCACATACATAATCATAATGATTATTATCATCACATTAAGCTAGCACAATGCTTGGTGGGGCCCTCAACAAATCTATCAGCAATGTGACCCATTTTAAACATTGTTGGTGTCATGTTTTTCCGACCCAATTAGCCACTAGGTCTCCTTTGGAAGTGCACTAATCTCCTCCTAAATGACCACCCTAGTTTGGTTGAGCCCAATACCAGCCATAGAATCAACCATCAAGTTACATTCCCTGTAGATATGGGTAATGATAGTGTTTTGAAAGTTGTTGAGAAGCTCCCGAATTTCCACTATGATGGTGTGTGTACACTCAAAATGTGCTTTTCTCTAAGCTATTAATTCCAAGGGCATCCATGGATTGGAAGCCTTGAAAAGTGACCTAGAGCTCCCTAGGCATGGAGTGCAAGGGTGTTTAGAGGGCTCTCAGCTAGAGCTATTAAGCATGCAACCTTGCTAGTAAACCATGTAATGGGAGATTCAAAGAGATAAGGGCAAGAATGCCAATATCTTCAAGAATCACAATGAAGAATGCAATGCAAGCTATGCTAGAATGAGAATGCAAGAATGCAACTAAACTATGAAAATGAGAGTGTTACAAGCCATTGCTAATTAAACTATGTGAGCTAAGCTAAAGCATAAAAGGAAGCTAAGCTAAGAATGCATGAGAATTAAGCTACAATGCAATATGAAGACTAAAATGCAACAAGTTCTTCAAAAGCTCCAATGGTACCAAGAAAAACCTGCAGCATAACATTAGTATTAAAAATGGGGATCTTCAAAAGCTTCAATGGCACCAAGAAACCTGCAACATAACGTTAGTATCAAGAATTGAATCCTAGAATGAGAAGAGAGCTCTCCTTTTAAAGATAAATGGACCATGGAGATTGAGAGGCAAATGATTTGATCAAGGGTGGAGTTTGAAAGTGGGACCAATCCTTGTGCACAAGTCTCCTCCAATGAGAAATAAGTGTTGACTTTTGTGCCCCATGTGAGACAAAAAGCCTTTTCTTCTTATTTATAAAATAGGAATAATGCTTTATTTGTCCAACTTAGGATAAAAGGTAAGTGGGGACTTTTTATTTAATAAAAGGGGAGGGAATTCCTTTTAATTAAATAAAGACTTAGGATAAAATGGTTAATCCATAGAATATAATTGAATAAATGATAAAAATAGGATTTGATCAAGAATAAGCAATTGATAAATTTAGCAAATAATGCTAGAAAGGGGCTAATAGTCTAGGTGACCATTTTTGGGTGATTTCAGTGTGCACCTACCAGTCCGCATTCAAAATTTGGTTAACAACCTCCACAATTATTTTAGGGTCTCCCTTGATCATCAGCAACCTGATATTCTTAATGATGGAAAACTTTATACCCCACAAAAGAGTCGTGCCTTTAGCTTGGTTGACAGAAGTATTTCTGAGCGGTCCAGCATAAGCCAAAAGGTAAGAACCATTGTGGTCCCACAACACTCCACCCCCACCCTGGGCAAGATTGTTTGTTTCCCCATCTAATTTTAGTTTGATCCAGCCAACGGGTGGGGCAACCCAAGGAGTAGCATTCTGAGCTAACAGCCTAGAGTTGTCAAACCTAGTGAATCTAGCCAACAAGTTCCAATTGTCAGTAGTTTTGATCTCCAAGGCTGAAGGGGGTGTAGAGGGAGGTTTCCATTTAGCCAAAGTGACATTCTCACATAGAAGCTTGGTGCCCAGACTAAGAGAGGCCTCAGGTGGGGAGTCAGTCTCCCTGAACATCCTATTGTTCCTTTCTTTCCAGATAGTCCAAAAAATGTGTGGGGGGAGTAAATGTGATAGGAGTTGGAGGAGAGGGTGATTGGAAGGGGATCGCCAATCAGTAAATTGGTCGACCCCCTCCCCAAGGACCTAGGGGAGCCCCAGTTTTCCAATAATTCCCTGCCAAATACTAGTAGAGTAGTCACAGTGTATGAATAGGTGGTTCATAGTTTCCTCCTCCTTTTTGCAGAGGACACATCTGCTGGCTAGGGAAAAACCTCTTTTTATAAGGTTATCATGGATTAACATTTTGTCGTGCATGAGCTTCCACCAGAAGAAGTTGATTTTCAAAGTGAGGTGAGGGATCCACACATTTTTCCAATCTCCAGAGTTATTCTCTTCCTTCAGAAGCACTTTGTAAGTAGTCTTGACCAAGAATGTTCCCCCTTGGGTGGGGGCCCAAATGATATAGTCCTAGCCATTAATTCTAGGAATTCTAATATTTCCCAAAATTTCCATAAGTTCATTAGCTAATTGTTCTAACTCAGGTTTGTTCTTGATAAAGTACGTGACATCTTTCCATCGACCTCTAGTCATGTAAATGTAGACTCTATCTCCAAGAATAGGTCTGAGATAGGTCATGAGGGGACCAAACCACCCAGCAATGGTAGTGTAATTCTAGATCCAAGAGTCATGCTAGAATCAGATGGATCGCCCATTCCCGAGTTGCCAGAAGGCACACTTAGAAAGCATGGTTTTGCATTTGCAAATATTCACCTAAAGTTTGGAACCATGAGGAAGGTCATTGTCCTGATACATCATCCCATAAGGGTTCCCTTGGAGGTACTTAGCCTCCATAATTTTGCACCAATCAAATTTTCTTTCTATAAGCTTCCATGCCACTTTCTGTTGGCAAGTTAACTATACTAATGTATATGACTAAGATTCAGTGTTGTCATTATGGAAACAAAGTCATATAGATTTTTGGTGTCAGTGCAATAACTTAGAAGATAAGAAATCAGCTAAGTGTGAAGAACACAATAGTTAGTAAATCACCTGATGAATAAAGCGTCAACGCACGTGTATGAATGAGTTTTGGTATGCACCCTTGAAGATAAGATTTTGAGTATGTAATCATGCTAAGTCTAAGAACACATGATCAGATGAGTTAGTATGAAGAAGTTACAATGAGTTGAAGCGACACAGTCAATGAGCGGCATAACAGAATAGAGTATGCAACCGATAGGAAGTATTTTGATTAGTAGTTATAATATTTCTTTGTTAAGGCTATGCACCTATTGAAAATGTGTTGTAAAGAAGTAAATCTCATTGTATGTAAACACGCTTGAACCAATTCATTTGGAAGTGTTGTATGTAATTATTTATAGGCTATCTTAGCGAATAAGTTTTGGTTGCACCTATATATAAGACATGTGCTTTTGTATTAGAGCATGAGATGCAAGAGCGAAGATGAAATAAGAAGAACAGAAGTATGTGAAGAGCAATAAGAATGATATAGAGCTTTACAAGAGGTTAAAGCATCATCACACAGAAGGAATTAATCAGACAAGCAGTGTCATAGGAGCAGTTCACCTTGCAGATATAGTGTGTATCTGATATCTAGGAGGTTGTAGCCTTTTGTATTGAGCAGTGAGCTATGGCAGTGAGCCAACCACCCCTAACAGGGTTTGTTACTGAAGACTCCTAACAGGGTCTGATCCTTAACAAGGTCATTATAATTAAGCATTGTAATGACAACTCCTAACAGGGCTAAGGAACATTAATAGGTTCATAATACACAAGTACAATTATTATTAGGTATTAATTCCCACCGAGTTTTTTTTCCTTTGGCCAAGGTTTCCCCGTAATCATATCTGGTGTTATGTGTTATGAATGTTTACTTTACTTTCTTTAATATCTAGTTTAATAATTAAGCTATTGAGTTAAGTTTCAAGTATTAGAAATTAATATTGTAGAACAATGATTCACCCCCCCCCCTCTTAGTGTTCCCATTCCTAACAATTGGTATCAGAGCTTTGGTCCTCTAAAGATAAGTTTAACCACTTGAGGAGATCATGGATACATGAGAAGTGAAACATTTGAAGAAGAATCTTGAAGCAACTCTTGAAGATCTTGACAGATCTGAAAAGGAAATAGAATAATTGAAATTGAAGGTCAGTGGTGCACAAGTATTCATCAAGAAACTTAGAAAAAACTCGAAGGATTGTTCAAACAATGATTTGGGAAAAATGGTCAAAAAGCTAAATAAAGAAAACATGTCTCTAAAGGATCAGATTAAAGAGTTGGATGAAGAATTATTCAACAATCAGGAAGCCTATGAAGAGAAGATCAGAGAGAACAAACAATTGGATGAAGAACTGAGGCAAGCAAACATAAAAATCTTGGAGTTATAAAACATCAAGAAAAAGGCAGAATCTAAATTGACTAAAGAAAAGAATCACATTGACAAATTGCACACAAGTAAGGATCTAATAGAGTCACCTTTGTATGCATGGAAGTTAAAAGGAGATACCACTGGTATTGGATTCAATGAAGCTCAAGTTCAGATTGATGCTATAAAAGATATAATGAAAGCACCAAAAGAATCTGTTGAAGCTAAGAAGATTGAAAATCAAATTGAAGCTAAAGTTGAACAATATAAGGATGAGTGCAAGCCAGTAAAATGAACTTGTTATGCCTAAAACAAGCATGAACATATAGCAAGAGATTGTAAAGAGGTAAGACCTTTCAATGGTTATTGTTATTCATGCAATAAGTTTGGTCATAGAGATATGAATTGTAGATCAAATCAAAGAAGTCAGACTCAGCATAATCAGAGAAATCATCCTCAATAAAACTTTAGAAGTCCTTAGAACATTACATGTCAGATATGCAATTATAATGGTCATATAGCTAGACAGTGCAGTATGGGAACTCACATCAATGTACCAAGGAATACAAGGCCTCCATTTATTTTTCACACTTGTAACAAGGCTAGACACATCTCAAAGTTTTGCAGATCACAAGCACAAAGACAAGAAAGACCTAATAAGCCTCAAGGATCAATTTTGGATGACTTTGGAGAAGTCACATTTGTGAAAGCTACAAAATATGTGAGCATGATTTGGACAGAAGTAAAGAAGGATAATGTTGATGAGTATGTATTGGATGCATTTGTAATGGACACACCCTCTACTTCTGGATGAATGACCCTCTTGGTCATAGGGGGAGCTAGATTAACTCTAGGCCCCTATACGGCTTGTATACTCACCCTTAGAGTATGCGCCCTTGGCTATAGTATTTTGGATATGATTTGATGTAGTATGCAAGAGCGCACTACTTGATTGATAGCAGAAATGAAGATTGTAATTTTCTATTGGATTCTATGTTTGTGCGGCAAGCATTAATGGTGGAAAGTTGATTTATTAACCACTAGAGATCTATTATCCTCATATTTGCATTCAATTTAGAGCCTTTCGAGAGCACACGAGATCAAGTAGTTAAGTTGAAGGATTGTAGTTGATTTCATCAGCAGAAGGAAGTTAAGATTGTTGCGGAACCCTAGTTCAGTCGCGATGGTTCATAAACCCTTTGGAAACCTATTTGAATGATTTACCAAGTAAGTAATGGCCACTCCAGTTATTTTTTATGTTGCTGAAAGGAAGAGATACATATTTAAGAAACATTCTTTCAAGTCAGTCCTAAATGACCTTGAAGGGGCATTTTCTAGAACTCCTATGCGAGTGATGCACATAGAAGACATACGCACATACATTTACTACAAGAAGGAACCAGTAGGATTGGATAGAATAAGGTCGCACTTAGAATCAATGATGAAACTAGACATGACATTCCTGGATGAGTTCACACACCTAGAAAACAACCCTATCATAGAGTATGTGATTGCATATGAGTTCTATGAATCATAATGGATTAAGATTTTACTGAGAAAAATACATGATGACCTATTTTGGATAGGAGAAGTCCCTGTTAGAATAACTACTGATCTCATTTATGAGATAACTAGACTTCCTAAGACTGACACTATTCTTCCCACTAGAAAGGATGTCAGGAAACTAGTGAAACAAGCCTGTAAGTCTCGTAGTGATAAGTGTGGCATGACCATAGAGCCAATTGAGGAGAAGGATATCAAGCTCATGGTGATGATTCTAGGTTACAAATTCCAGCACGCAAACATATTTAATAGTGTGTTAGCAACCACTTTTTTAGTATCTATCAGAATTGTGAAGGAAAATGAAGTTTTCAACTTGTGTGAGATCTTGCACACACAATTGATGGATAACTTAAGGGCTATTAAGCATGACAAGAGAAATATATTCAAGTTTGGGTAACTTACCATCTACATGTACTTCCATATTGTTGGTAAAGTATCAGATCTTTACCTTGATAAGAGTTTGCCTACAATGCCACAAATTTCATTCAAGGCATCACCCGAGAGCACCTTGAAAGATTACATGGAATTGGAGATCAAGAATTTCAAAATAAAGATGCAGAGAATTTATAGGATACCTGAGAGTATAGTGGAAAATTATAAGGATAGCATATGTTTTATGGTAGAGATAGATATCACATGCATGGAAGTTGTAGAGCCTATAACTAAGTGGATTCATCCACTTGGTTATGAAGTGGAGGAGCACATTCTGGAAGATTATGCACAAGTTATATTATCTATGCCAAAAGATCCTAACGAGCCAAGATGGGGTACCTATGAGGAGAAGACAAGACAAGTAGATTTAGTCTTGTATAGTGCTACAACCAAGAGAAAAGCATCAAAGATCACTTCTGAGATACTGAAAATTCATGGTTTCACTCAAGCAGATCTAGATAATGCAAGGGAAGGCAAGATTGCAATGCAACTTGAGAGTGCACCCTCTTCAGAAGTGAAACAAAGAAGACTAATGAACCTAAGGAGAAGAAGAAAAAGATGGAAGAAAACATTCTTGCACCCACAAATACTATTGGTCTAGATTCCACTCAAGCATCTCTTGAGCCAAGTAAGATACCTAAGAGGAAGAAGTAGATTGTCACAAACCATCCATCTTCAAGATCCACAAGAAGCCAAGGCAGAAAATCTCAAGCACCTCTTGAGGTAGGATTCAGACTAAATCTTGAAGTATTGAGAACAAGAGTGGTTGATGAAGGAAGGATTGATCAAATTGCTAAGTTCTATGACAAATATCATGAGATAGACAAATCAAAGATCCATGGTATGATTATAAAACACATGATCAAGTTCAAGAAGTCAGACTTGGAACTTAAGACAATAGTTCCTGACCAAGTATGGAATATACTTGATTCTCTGAAGAGACAAGCAATTGAAGAAGATTTAAAAATAAGGGAAAAGACACTAGATGATAACCTCCCAGTGTGTTTTGTTGAAAAGAAAACATTATTGTTGGAATTGGCGAAGCCTCACATTAGAACCAAGCTGAGAACTTTAGAGATTATGAATAAGGACTATGAGTTGGTTTCCAAGGAGACTGAAAAGGCATTTGAGAAGGTATTTATGGATAGACACATGTATCCATCCTCTGTGCCTACAACCCAAGTTCCCTCTAAGAAAGAAAAAGTAGCTAAGATCCCAAATGCATCGATGACAGGTCCACAAGATTCTACACCTATGCCTAAAGCTAAGGATGACACTATTATGATTGATAATGTTGAAATATCAATGGTGGAAATAGATAAGGACTTAGATAAGTTTGAGGAAGCATTTGTGAGCACTGAAGAAGTAGAAATTCTATGCGTTGATAATTCACCCAAGAAGCAAGAAGTTCAGATTGAAGACATAACTGGACAAGAAGAAGAAGAGGATAAAGAAGAAGATGAGAAAGAAGAAGAAGAGAAGGAAGATGAACCTACAAATGAGCCCTTTGTTGAAATACATGTAAAGGTAAAGACTGAAGTTATGGACAACATACCTCTCACTCCCAAGCCATCAATGTCATTGTCATCAAGTTTGACCCCTGACACAACAAGTCTAGATTTATGGGGAGAAGAAGACCCGATAAAGATCAGTGTGTTAGCAATATTGGAGAAAACAAAGGAGAAACAAGTAATGAGAAATCCATTATTTTTTGAATCAGTAAGCATACTGAACAACCTACTGCCTAAGGAAAAGAAAGTGATAAATGTTCATTTAGTGGATCATGTCAGCACCATCCTAACAAGCTTCAAAGAAAATTTCTCAAATCTTGAGGAATCAACATCTAAAGTTGCAGAAGAAAAATATCTTAAGAAGAGGCTAAGTGAATTGATAGGTAACTTCACACTTGACCTTAGTTCTTTAAAATTTGGTCAAGCTTTGCTGAAAGACTTAGCAGCTAAAGGAAGACAAATAATAGTTGATTGTATGGATAAAGACAAACTAACTGCAGACCTCTCAAAGAAGATTCAGGAAGCTGAATCTATGATGGAAGCAGTAAGGAAATCAATGGAAGATCCCTCCACAGATGTAAACATGTGAAATAATGTCTATCAAGGACATTTAGAGAAGATTGAGAAGGCATAGCAAGAAATGGTTAAGATAAGGGCTAGGCAAGTATAGTTGAGACATGCACTTGCACCCTCTTTAGATGTGCTGAATCAGAATATCAAGGAGATAGATGCCACGATGGTGACATATGATCAAGGTCCAAGTTTAGATCTAGAAAAGATGGAGAAGATAAATTATGCACTATGCATCCATCTCCAGATAGTAGATGCACTGAAGGCATTTTGGCATCAAGAAATTGCAAACCTCTAGATTGTATACCTGGATGTACTCACTATGTAAGTACCTATAGATTCATTTTTTAGCACCTTTGTCATTAATGTCAAAGGGGGAGTAGAGAAATATGGGAGAAATATGGAGTAGTGTATATGATATAAAGGGGAGTAGAGTATATAGTAGAAGGGAGATATAAGATATAGTATATGATGTATAGAAAAATATAAGAGTATATGTTAGAAAGTTTTTGTGTAAGATACAGTTTAGTAACTTCTCCATATTCCTTTGTTTCCATTAATGAAAAAGGGGGAGATTATTGGAAAGTTGAATATACTAATGTATATGACTAAGATTCAGTGTTGTCATTATGGAAACAAATTCATATAGAGTTTTGGTGTAAGCGCAATAACTTAGAAGATAAGAAATCAACTAAGTATGAAGAACACAATAGTCAATAAAGCACCTGATGAATAGAGCATCAGAGCACGTGCGTATGAATGAGTTTTCATATGCACCCTTGAAGATAAGCTTCTGAGTATGTAATCATGCTAAGTGTAAGAACACATGATCAAATGAGTTAGTATGAAGAAGTTACAACGAGTTGAAGTGACACAGTCAGTGAGCGGCAGAACAGAACAGAGTATGCAACCGACAGGAAGTATTTTGATTAGCGGTTATAATATTATTTTGTTAAGGCTATGTGTGTATTGTAAATGTGTTTTAAACATGTAAATCTCATTGTATGTAAAAATGCTTGAGCCAATTCATTTGGAAGCATTGTATGTAATTAGTTATAGGTCAACTTAGTGAATAAGTTTTGGTTGCACCTATATATAAGACATGCACTTTTGTATTAGAGCATGAGATGCAAGAGAAAAGATGAAATAAGCAGAGCAGAAGTATGCAAAGAGTAGTAAGAATGATAAAGACTTTTACAAGAGGTTAAAGCATCAGCGCACACATGGAACTGATCAGACAAGCAATGTCATAGCAGCAGTTCACCTTATAGTGTGTATCTGATATCCAGGAGGTTGTAGCCTTTTGTATTGAGTAGTGAGCTCTGGCAGTGAGCCAACCACCCCTAACATGGTCTGTTACTAAAGACTCCTAATAGGGTCTGACCCTTAACAAGGTCATTATACTTAAGCATTGTAATGACAACTCCTAATAGGGCTAAGGAACATTAACAGGTTCATAATACACAAGTACAATTATTAATGGGTATTAATTCCCACTGGGGTTTTTCCTTTGGCCAAGGTTTCCCCATAATCATATCTGGTGTTATGTGTTATGAATGTTTACTTCACTTTCTTTAATATTCAGTTTAGTAATTAAGCCATTGAGTTAAGTTTCAAGTATTAGAAATTAATATTGTAGAACACTGATTCACCCCCCCTCTCAATGTTCCCATTCCTAACACTTTCGTGGTGAGGGCCCTGTTCAACATGCCAATTCTCCTAAGACCCAATCCTCCCAGTCTTTTAGGAAGATAGGCAGTTTCCCAATTGACCAAGGACATCCTCTTGTTCTCTTCAAAGCCAGCCCACAAAAATGTTCTTTGAGTCTTTTCAAGCCTATCAACCATGTAGCTTTTGATCTTGAACATGGACATAAAGTAAACAAGTATCCCCTAGAGAGTGGAAGCCACCAGTTGGAGTTTACCAGCACTGCTCAGGACCTTCCCTTTCTAGCCAACAAGTTTTCTCTGGGTTCTCTCCAGGATGGAATTCCAGAATTCCTGAGAGACCTCTTTGATAGTGAGAGGGAGGCCAAGGTAGGTGGAGGGGAGTGAAGCTGATTGTTAGCCCTGTATTTCAAGCACTCTATTTTGGGTCTCGGTAGGGGTGTTAAAGAAGAAAAATCTACTTTTTTGGTAGTTGATGCACTACCCCGAGGCCATAGCATAAGATTCCAATAGGTTCTTCCACTGTATAGCTTCAATCAATGAAGAGTACCCAAAGAGGAAAGTATCATCCAAAAATTGTTCCAAGACAGTTTGCTACAGAGTGGAAGCTGGTTTGACACCTTTTATTCTTCCCATGGAAGAGACCACAGTCAGGTTCCTGCTAAGAACTTTAGCCACCATAATGAACAGATAAGGGGAGAGAGGGTCACCCTATCTAAGTCCTTTTTCAAGTTGAAAGAAGCCCCCCGGGGAGCCATTGACCAATACAGAGAAACTAATAGTTTGTGTACATTCTTGAATCAGATAACCTTGTCATTAAAGCCCATTCTACAAAGAATTTTTTGAAGAAAAGACCAATTAACTTTATCATAAGCCTTAGAAATATCAAGTTTGAAGGCCATACCTGGTGCTTTGCTCTTGTCCATGGAGTGAATAATTTCATGTGTGGATATGGAAACATCTAGGATTTTCCTTCCTGGAACAAAACCTTTCTGAGTAGGGCTGATCAGGTTGCCTAGAAGGGGCTTTAGTTTGTTAACTAGTATCTTAGTGAGGATCTTATAGAATTTGTTACAAATACTGACAGGCCTGAATTCCAGCATAGAGATAGGGTTGTCATTCTTAGGGACAAACACAATATAGGTCTTGTTATGATGTTTTAGCAGCCTACCCATTCTGAAGAAGTCTCTGGCAACACGAGACACTTTGAGGCCAACAATATCGAGAAATATTCTTGAAAGAAGGCTAAGGGGAAACTATCAGGTCCTGACGCTTTGTAGGCACCCATAGCAAAGACAACCACTTTGACTTCCTCATCAGAGACATGCCCCGTCAGACAATCATTGTCAATGGGAGTAACAACACATTGGATGTGTTCGAGAAGCTGGTCCTGGATGTTGACTGGGCACATGTGTCTAGTATTAGAGTATAACCCCATGAAGTAATTAGTCACCACCTGACTAATTTTTTCCTTCTTATTAACTTCATTCCCCCTATCATCCTTGATGGTGTTAATGTTATTTCTTCTTTTGTGGTTGCTAGCAGATCTATGAAAGAAGGCCATATTTCGGTATCCTTCTGTAAGCCACTGGATCTTGGATCTCTGTTTCTAGTAGTTTTCTTCCCTTTTCAAGGCTTCCTACCACTTGTGTCTTTCCTTTTCCTCCTCCATTTGAAGTTGGGGGTTGATATTCCCAAGAGCAAGTCGGGCTTGGAGGGAATCCAAAGTCCCTGTAAGCTCTTTTTTCTCCTTGAAGAAGTCACCAAAATTATGTTTGCTCCAACTTTTGACCTCTCTTCTGATGATTTCCAACTTTTGAGCAATCCTGAACATGGAAATTCCCCTAATATGGGTGGCCCACCATAATTTTAGATCTCATTGTTAGATAGATAATTTTTTTATAGTTAATCAAAGTGTTCATATTACTTGTAATGTATCTAGATATTTTTCTTCTCAATTACACATGAATTAATAGATCTCATTGTTAGATAGATAATTTTTTTAGGATATTGATAAATTTAATTACAATTGATATTAAAAATGATCATATTAAATAAGCTCATATATATCTACATTCAAACCACTATTAGAAAAAATCATGAAATAGGATTAAAAGTCCATGAATAAGATAAATAACATAACAAGTCTTGAAATAATTTACATGTATCATAATGTCCATCATATCAACTCATGATATATATACAATCACAAAATAAAGTCCTACTCTAAAAACAAGTTCAAGTACACTATATGATAACAAGTGGACTAGTATGTAATGCAAGTCCTACTCTATCAACAAGTAAAAATAATATTACAAGAAGTCATCATAACACAAGTCCAAATAATCATCATCATAACACAAGTCCAAATAGTCATCATAATCTAACTCTAGTCATCTAGCTAATCTGTAGTCCTCTTCACTCCACGTGAAGAGTACTGTTGCATCAACATGCTCTGTCTAGTCCTGAGTACCCTCGTCTTGCTGTGTTTGGTCTTGAGTACCCTCAGTGGGACTTGAAGGTCCTCCCTCAGCTACATCAAAAGTGGATGCAGCCAAGTCCTGTAAAAAAATTTAAAGTACAAATTTTTAATAATTAGGCACATAAAAGATCTAGATACACAATGGACATTGAAAATTTACTTTTAATCATGACCTCAAAAGATAGTGTCGATGGATGCATTTGGCTTAATCTTGTAGCCATGCCAAGACTCATGGTGGTGTTGACCTGAACATGTATATAAAGCATGAATCAAACTTATAGTACACATATACATAAATTATATAAAGTATATATAACTTGACTATAAATTTATGGAATATAAAAACTTGTACATTACTTGTGTGTGACATGTAGCTAATGTCATCGATGATTCAGGACGTAAATTGTGATTGTGCAACATGAGACAATCCAAAATCCTACAATTGCAAAAAATAAGTGTGAATCAAAGTTGTAGAGAGAGAGAGAGAGAGAGAGAGAGAGAGAGAGAGAGAGAGAGTTAAATAAAAATTTAATTACATGTCATAATTTAAAAATTAACATATAAATTATTTACAATTTACAGGTTACAAAGACAATCAAGACAAGTGTTTAAATGTTTTTTTAAAGAATGTACACCTACTTGGTTGAAAAAAGATTCCAAGGTTTTTGATATTTTTAAAATTCTATGTTTCGAAAGGTTTTGATTCAAGGAACATTTTTTAACATATTTTAGAGAGCTCGATAAGAGAGAGAGAGAGAGAGAGAGAGAGAGAGAGAGAGAGAGAGAGAGAGAGAGAGAGAGAGAGAGAGAGAGAGAGGTATGTGCAGGATCATGGTATGCCAAACTAGGCTCTTAAGTGGCAATGAAAATTCAAAAAATTAGGTTTAGGCAAGATGACATAAAAATTTGAACAAGTTATAAATATTATATCAAAAATATGTAAGAAGAGAATCTGTAGAAGATTGAATTTAGTTTCTAAGATACTAAGCTTTTTTGAAAAACAATTATTCTATATGTTGAGAATTTCAAATTTCAATGTAGTAGTACGAAAATTTCAGGAAAAAAAAAGAAGTAGGTGTATGTCTGACCACCTTAAACACAATCAAATCATAATTTTTTTTACAAGATTCTAGATATAAGTAGCAGACTCATGTTTGGATGTGACACATATTTTTTTGTAATTTTTTTCCAAGTAAATAATTAATTATGATTTTTCTTATACAACTTTTTCAGAATATAAAAACTCTTGTGTTTGGCCACGTTAACTTAGTCTAAACTTTATCAAATTGAATTTTTTATTTATTTTTCTTATAGTAGGAAAAGCATAGAATGTGACACATATTTTGGATTTCAAAAATGTTATACAGTTTGAAAGTTATAGCCATTTTTCAATAAGTCTATCAATCAGGACTCAAAAGATAACAAGTAGGTGTATGTCTGACCACATTAAACAAAATTAAATGATAATATTTTTTTATAAGATTAAAGATAAAATTAATAGACTCATGTCCAGATGTGATGTATATTGTTTTGTATTTTTTTCCAAGTAAATAATTAACTATGATTTTTCTGCTAAAAAATTTCCTGAATATAAAAACTCTCGTGTCTGACCACCTTAACTTAGTCTAAAATTCATCAAATTGAAAGAATTGTTTATTATTATTGTATTAGGTGAAGTGTAGAATGTGATGTATATTTCAGACTTAAAAAATGTTATATTATTTGAAAGTTATAGTTATTTTTCAAAGATTCTACAATCAGGACTTCTTTTTCACATTGCCACTTTTTGGCATACCATGATCCTGCACATACCCAGTCTAAATAGTTTTGTTTAAAAATATGTTTTTTTCTACCTATGGTTTGTTATTTTATTTACACATGTATGAATTTATGTTTTGGTTTTCTACTTAGGGTTTCACAATTTAATTTTGTATAGGTTAACATTTTTGTTTTACTACGTAGGGTTAAATTAAAAGTTTTAACAATTTTCTACTTTGGTACACTAATTTAAAAAATAAATTAAAATTAAAAGGAACTACTTGAAACATAAAATATAATTAAATTTATACAATTATTTTGAAAAGAACATTAAACTACATTTTTCAATTAAAAATAACTTGAAATTACAATTTTTAATGACAAAAATCATAAAAAAATGATAAAAAATAATAGTACCTGCCTAGAACACGAAAAAAATGGTAGAGGGGGTCGCGAAGAGAAGCTCAAACGGGCCCGAGCTCTGCTAAATGTGATCTCATTCTTGACAGTGAAAATGACAAACAAAACAGTAAAAAATAAAAAATAAATAGATTTAAAAAACGGGCGCCCGTTTTAGTTTGGGTGCCCAATCCGAAACGGGCACCCGATTTTTAAATGGGCACCCAATTTTTGAATATGGATCAGGCTCCCGAACCTAAATGGGCACCCAATTTGTACAAATCGGGAGCCCATTTCTTATTGCAATTTTTTTCCCAAGCGAACTTCCACGGAATTCGTACCCAACTTCTTGTAGCAACCCTATCATTTTGATAATCAACTTTACGCCCCACCTTGAAATAATACCCATCCTCCTCAAATGTTTTCATGTTTAAATTAATTGATTTTTAAGCTGATATGCTTTCTCCCGGGGAGATGCCCATTGGGTTTTTAAGACTTCCCGACAGTCTTACGTTGTAAAATGAGAAAAGTGGTGGCAAGGAAAAATGGGAGTGTGTGCAGTTCGTCAGATTTTTTTGGCGGTGTTTGATGGTTATTTTTCCAGAACAACTATAGGTTTAGGGTTTGTTATGTGTTTATCATGCTACCACATTTGCTTAATGGTGAAAGCACATCTCCCTAAAGCATTATGTTGGAATGGCTTACAGCCTTGCATATGCCTCAATGTTTTGTATACATATTTTCTCAAAAAAATTCAAAGCCTCTTCACCTTTACATGCCTGCTCCACTGAATTAGTCTGCCATTTATGCTTTGAGTGATGTCCATACATTGGTAAAACTTCATCACTCACAGACAAAGAAATGCTGGCAAAGATTGTTGAAGAAGACTCATTCCCATTCTTGCATTTGCTAAAAAGTTTCTAAATCCTTTTCATCAATGTAAATCAGTAGAAAACATGATGAAATGTCCCTTCTAGCTCTATGTCAAGTGGTTTTTATGCCGTGTCTATGCTCTCACATTTTGCACACAAATCTGCCAAGGCATTCACTTGATGGTATCCAAAGTATTTCAAAAAAATATATTTTGGGTGCAACCTTCAATCATGGAAATCTATGAGACCACATTTCTTTGAGAGATTTTGTTAAGCTTTTCTTTGTCCAAACAACCATGGCCAGGTGTTTGCACCTTTACCATTTGCAATCTTATCTACTCAAGCATTTCCTACAAATAGTTCATGTGCCCTATTTGCACTTTGAATTTTTTAAACATATCCGAATGAGCCTCTTAATTTTTAATAAGTAGCAAAAGCCCTCCATAGACGGATGTCCATCTCCTGACTCACAACTACCATATTAGAGCGACAGGGAGGGTATTGGCATAAGGTCGTTGAATCTGGCACTAAACCTTCCTCTTACACGTGCTTGAGTTTCTAAAAGCCTTTCCATCAAAACAGTTCCCTCCATATCCACCTGTACAAATCTAAAACTATTTGATTTCAATCCTCGAGGTGATTCGACTCTAAGGGATCAGATCAACATTATGGATGGCTCCTTTTCACCTCTGCGTAGCTCAAAATAAAAATATTACTTGAAACATTAAAAAACAACCTCCATTGATAGCCTATGTTCCATTAACATTATCATTGCCTATGAACAATAAGTCTGTCCCATTTTATACTTTGATAGGATTCCTAAAACATATGTGGCAATGAAATATGCACAATATTATTCCGTTTGTTTGTGAGATTTCAGTGTAGTAATGCTTGTTGGGGAAATAGGTCCCCCGGTAGGATATCGATGACCATCAAGAAAACGAAGTCAAATATTCATTTCGTTGCAATGAAGTGTAGTTGAACAGGAATCCACATCCAATTTACTAATCAATCATCAATAGTCCTAACTCTACATTGGTGGATAGTTATCTATTCTCATTTTTTAATAGTCAGATAGGACGATATAAATTCATTACAATATTTTGAATTTTATTTTGGATTTTATTTTTATTTTATTTTCTATTTTTATACACATTCTAAAGGCTTTATATTTGTCTACCAATTATATTGTACAAGCTTATTAATTCCAATTTGCAAAATTACATACTAATTTACATAGATTATATATATTTAATTTTATATAATTAAAAGTGATTTTAAAATTATTTTATTTCACATCAATTTTTATTTGAAATTGAAAGTTATATTATATATTTAATAGAATAGATATTTAAATTTAATTTACCTAAATTTTGATTAATTTATATAAAAGATGTATATTATTTTATTTTATAGTTTAAGTTTTTAAATAAATGTTAACTATTTAATAGTTAAGTCTTTAGTGCAATTATTTACATAAATATTTAAGAGTAAATAGAGAAATAAGTTATTAGCTTGATACAAAGGAGATTGATTTTAAAATTAAAACTAAAAAAATAAAAATAATTGTTAGATGTAGTGTTGAAAATGTTATGATTCAATTTAATCATTTATTAGAATTGAGACTTTGGATAGGCAAACACTTCACAATATCTCAAATGTTTTTTCTTTTCTTTTCTTTAACTTAATATCTTAAAACTAAATTGGTGGAAAAGCTTGACCCTAGAGTTGCAATTGAGCTAGGGAGATGTAAGGAGAGGCAAGGAGAGAGAGGTAGAGAGAGAGGGGGGAGGGAGGGTAGTGAATAAGATGAATGTGTGTGTGTGTGTGTGAGAGAGAGAGAGAGAGAGAGAGAGAGAGAGAGAGAGAGAGAGAGAGAGAGAGAGAGAGAGAGAGTTGTTTTTCATTCCAACAGTGTTTTCATGGATTCTTATAGATTGTAGAGGGAGAGGTAAAGATAGAAAGATATGGAAATCAAGAGGGAATGAGGGAGAGGAAGAGATAAAAAGATATAAAAATATAGAGTAAGATGGAGAGGAAGAGATAGAGTCAATTTTGAATTTTTGTTTCAAAAAGATATGTTGTCCATTTCATATAGGAAATGATAGTTAGAGGGATAGAGATATATAAGAAGAGATAATGAGAAAGAGGTATAGAGAGGTGGAAGAAGAGTGAGTAAGATGAATAATAGAAAGAGGGAAGAGAGGTCAGAAGGTGAAAATATCAATAGAAATAAAGAGAGAGAGAGAGAGAGAGAGAGAGAGAGAGAGGTTTTCATGCAATATCTAATAAAAATACATTGTAAGTGATGTAAGCATGGTCAGGGAATAAGATGAAACATTGTTCCTAGGAGAGTATTAAATGCGGTTGTCAACTAGCCCCGACTCATATTCATTGTGCTTGTTTCTCAATTTTATAGTAAGATGATGATGATGATGATGTGTGTGTGTGTGTGTGAGAGAGAGAGAGAGCCAATTTTGGATTCTTGATTTCATAAAGCTAGGTTGTCGATGAAAATGAAGATGGAGAGAAAAAGATAGAGGGATATTTAGAGGGGGTGAGGAGGAGAGAGGAAAATAGATAAAGAGAGGTAGAAGAATAGGTAAAGTTAAAAAGATATATATAGAGATCAAGGAGAGATGGAGAGGTAGTGGATAGATAGATAAATAGATAGATAGATAGATAGATCATTGACAACAATCTTTCTTTGGAACCATTCTTGCACTATACACACGACTATTTTTAATTCATAATCTTTTTATTATATACATCCACTTTTTGTTGTTATCGAGATTTTCGTTGACAGGAATCCATTAAAATAAAATGTATAATTCAATGTTCTGAATGTTCATATAGAGTATATAATTTTGAGTTGAATAATTTTGACTTTGATCTAATCTGGCATTTTGGCTATAATTGATGCTCAACCTTTTCACTATTAATATAATAAAATAATATTTAGTATTCAATTACAAAATTATAATAATTTGATAAACATGTCAATAAAAAATTAATCAAAACCACTTCAACCAAAATAATAATTAACAAATTATATTCTTAGTAGAAAATGGATGTAAGTTTTGCACATATAGAACAATATAGATGAAATTATCCTAACAAATATTTTATTGTATACAAAAAAAATTATGAACTTTCTAGATCAGCAATACAATGACATTATTTAATATATATAACATTATCAAAATAACCCTTGCACCCTGTTAGTCCGTTTTCTAGTCATTGCAAAATCTCGTGAAAGTGGCCTCCTCCTTGCAATGATTTTGTTAAGTGTCCTGCCTCGTGCTCTTCAGTGTTGTTGCCTTGCTTCAGCCCATGTCGCGTCTCCTATTTTGAAAAACCCAGAAGGATTTTCAATTTCTAAAGTCCGCGGGAAGCAAACTTTAAAATTCTACCACAGTGTCGAAAACATGCAGTGTTTTCGAAAACCCGTGTTGTTTTCGGCTTCCCTGTTACCTTTCGGTCTGTCGTTATTCCTGTGTGTTTTTGATCTTTTGCTGAAAACT
Source organism: Chamaecyparis obtusa (assembly GCA_027943335.1). NCBI lineage: Eukaryota > Viridiplantae > Streptophyta > Pinopsida > Cupressales > Cupressaceae > Chamaecyparis > Chamaecyparis obtusa. The sequence goes on along the minus strand of BSBK01000863.1, from coordinate 622,598 downwards.
TACGTTGTTTTCGACCCTTTGCCTTCAAGCTTTTATGCACTTGTCTTTTGGTGCCAGAAACTTTGTGTGTTTTCAACTTTGTTTTAACTGCGCATGTCCGACTGGATGGTGGGTCCAGACTCTTCCTGATTGGTTGTCGCCTGGCCGCATGTCAGACTTTTCTGACATGCGATCATGTGACCACTTGCCACCTATCCATGTGGGTCCCAGTTCTGTTTGGCTGCTTGGCGGTTTACTTTTCTAAGTGCGCAAGTGCGATGTGTGGTGGGACCTGATTTTCGGATTGGGCAGAGGGTCCTGACATGTCAGAGCATCAACGGTTGTCGTTAAAGTGCGAAGGTTTTGTCAGGGCCATGCGCTTTTACGACAACCGTCCGATCCTCCGAAGGGGTGAGGCTTCTTCCGGCTGGTCCGAAGCGGTGATGTGGTAGCCTGTGATTGGCTGTCGCATGATCGCATAGCCCAAATTTTGGCTATGCAATCATGCGACCGGTCGACATGTGTCCATGGCGGTGTGATGGCGTTTCGTCAGTGGGCCCGGGAGATGCAGAGAAGGTGGTGATGTGGTGGTCTCATGGCTATTGCATGATTGCATAGCCCAATTTTTGGCTATGCGATCATGCAACAAACCCCTTGCAGTGGCGGTTGTGGTGATGGTTGCGGTGGCGGTTACGTTGGCTGAGGTTGGTGGGTGGTCGCATGTTCGCATAGCCCATTTTCGGGCTATGCGATCATGCGACAGGGCGCCATGTGTCCCTGAGGCTGTCTGTATTTGTTGGTGGGTGAGCTGGCAGGTGGTGTCGTGGCGGTTTTCGGTTGGTCTGAGCTGGTAGGATGGTGGATTTGAATGCAGGCCCAGGTCAAGTTTTTTTGGCGGTGATTTGACGACCAACGGGGTGCATAGTAGCAGCTTGTCGCATGTTTGTGTGAGCCAGTTTTCTAGCTTGCTAACATGCGACATGCCCTTTTGTGGCAACAGTCTGGCGTCGGTAGTTATGCAGAAGGCAAGTGGTTAGCGGGTGTCGCATGTTCGCATAACCCGTTTCTAGGTTATGCGATCATGCACCAAGCATAATTTGTAGCCCGTTTCCTGTGGCGGTGAGTTGTGACTGCGCGGTTGCGCGACTGGGGCAAATGGTTAAAAGGCTTAAAGCCTGCGAAGTGTTGGTGACGGTTTGAACTTGCTAAGAGTCTTTTGTGACAGGGGGTAACAAAATTGAATGCTTTGGTGGCCAGATTTGACTGGTTTGGTGGCGTTTGTTGCTGTGGCTTGACCCCTGTCATGTCTGTGTTTATTCCTCGGTGGGGTTAGGTGATTTTAAAATTTTGATTTTGAAATGATCATTACGCTTGCTTTGTAACCTTGGTATAAAGGGATTTTTATGATCATTTTGAGGGCATTGGGAGTTAGATTTTCAAACTGTTGGTTGTGAGTCTTCTGCCCAGTCTGAATTGTAATGCTCTGATTTAGCTTTTGTCAACAATTGAGAGAAAGTTGCAGGTTTAAGTTGTAGTTTGTAAGCTTGTTTGTTTAGATGGATTGTATGCACTTAAGGATTTTTCAAACTTAATACAGATATATGACTCTTATCTTTCCTCTGTGTCATTGTAGATAGATTTTGAGTTTTCTAGCTCACTGCATGTTTATCCATGTATATGTCTTCATTTTTCAGTTCTAATCCAGGATTAGATTAAATGATGCTCTAGATGAGACATAGGTCTATCTCTTGTCTATATGAGGATTTCATATAAGTAGTAAAGGAGATTATAGATGTATTTATGGCTTTGAATCTCAGGTATAATGCTGGTGTGTGTGTGTGATCTATCTAAGAAAATTTGCCCAATGGATGAGGCACTGGCCTAGATGAGTATTTCCTTGTTGACATATCCTGACTTAGATTGTTATGATTCAAACATATAAAATTAAGAACCATTCCTAGATTTTCAGTATTTGGTTGTATGAGATCCTATCTCATAGTGAAGAGGAGTCAATGAATGTGTGGTTATCATTTAGTACCCTCTTACTATCCAGTCATCTGTTATATGAACCCAGCCCTTGGTGTGTGAAGTATATTTTATGATGGGTTAGGTGCACCCGCCTTAGTTTTGCAGAGCCAGAAGCAGAAAAGGGCAGTCTTGTCCCTATAATTGGTCCAATTACCCTAAGACCTCATAACAATTTTGGAGCTAACCATTCCTAAAATCCATCTATGAGTATAATGGCAGCCTTTTGAGCATAAGCGTCATTTTAGACACCAACACACCCTTCGAAGTGCAAGTGCTAGTTTAGTTTTTTGAAAATGAGCATTGGCCGAATAAAGATGAAGAGAGTTTTATTCTTAGCTTACTTTACGTTTTCCTCGAACATTGATTACCTGTTAAGATGGACAAGAATATTTTCATGCGAAAGTATTATTTTATGCCATCTTATTTGGTTACCTTTCGTCACCGGTAACATCTTACACTACTGTCCCTTCTAAATTATTTTATGTCATTTAAAGTCGAAAGCCTTAAATAAAAACTCCGCAGAAGTGACTTAAAGAGCATGATTGGATGACAGATTACAACAGTCCTGTTTAAGAACGAAAGCAATCCTTCGCAGACATTTTTCAATTCACGCCAAAGCCACAGAAGGATTTCCTGGTGCATGTCCAGTATAAAGGTTAGAAGATTGCTTTAACTTTGAAGTTGATCATTAATATATGTGTATTAGCAGGCACATTTGTTGTTGAACAAACGTTCTATTGCCCATTCTGATTTTCAGCATCGAAGGGAGTTCGTAAATACATCTAAATGGCCTCTCAAGAAATAGAAGCAATCAATTCCAGGAGCTGTGTAATTGAAGTCGGGTATGGGGTGACAATGAAAGAAGAGGATATACCCGATGTAGACGACGCTCTCGTCTTCCGAATGTCTAGGTCACTGCCAGACTCCGACCGTTTGTACACTCCTCGTTTTGTTTCCTTCGGCCCTTTTCATTATGGGAAGGAGGAGCTGAAAGGGATGGAGAAATCTAAAAATGAGGCTGTTCGAAGGATGCAAATCAGGATTCAGAAGAATTACCCGCAGGCTTCTATCCAATCATTTGTTGAAGGCGAGCTGCTGTCCAAGGACAAGGAGACAAAGAAGTTCTATGGTGAACATATTTCCTTCACTCCTACAGAATTAGCATGGATGGTCACCAGGGATGCATGCTTTATTTTTGAATTTCTTCTCAATTATCTAAGAGCGGGTTCGAATACTAGTTTTTATTATAAAAACGAAAATAAAGGGTTCTCGTGGAGATATGATGCAGTTTTTGATGCCAATTTACAAAGTCCCATAAGGGAAGGATTAATGAATGACTTACTTTTATTTGAAAATCAAATTCCTCTCTGGGTTTTGAAGGACATCCTTCCAATCCAGATGGGTTCTCTAGAAGCTGGGGGTCAAAAGCTGGATGAATTTGCGATATTGGTCCTCAGGTGTCTGCAAAGACACAAAATATTTTTGTGGCATAATTTACCTTCTCACAAACAGTGTTCTCATGTCCTCGAAATACTCTACTGCGGTTTGGTTGGCAGAAATGTTAAGGACTACGAGAATGTGGAAGGGTATCGATTTCCGCCTTTGCGCAATAGCATGCAGATCTACTTCAGGAAGGGCATTGATTCGATGAAGGCCGTTTGTGGACGTTGGCGTAAGCTGTGTTTGTGCTTTCCTTCCCCAAATACAAGCCCTGTAAATATTCAGCCAACACTCTTTTCATCTCCCAATTGTATGCAGATCTGGTTTAAAAGAGGAGTTAATTCAATGAAGACCATTTGTGGACGTTGGTGTAAGATTTGTTTGAGTTTTCTCTCCTCAAATACAAGCGCAGGCGAAATAATCAAGTTAGAATTAGTGAAGTTGCCAACAGCTTCTGAACTCACACGCGCAGGCGTGAGCATTCACCCAGTGACCGATGAAAATCGATCAGAAAAGAAAGGTGCAGGCATTAAATGGTTAAGATTTGATGAGAAAACATCAACACTCTACATACCAGAAATGATGGTAACACAACAGTTATATTCAGTACTGAGCAATTTAATTGCAATGGAAGTGACCACAAGAGGGAGGTACTCTCCAAGACCAATGACACAGTATGTATTACTTATGGATGAGTTGATTGACAACGAGGAGGATGTTGCCGTGTTAAGGAAGGCAGGGGTGATTCAGAACTTTCTTGGTAGCAATCAACAAGTAGCAGACCTCTTCAACTCTCTAGCTACAGGGATGATCCCTTATGAATGGTGCAAAGTAATAAATGACGTGAGAAGAGGGTTGCATAAGTACACCAGAAGAAAGTACAAGATCTTGTGGAGTGAGTTCAAAAGTGCTTACTTTTCCAAGCCATGGCTGGTTTGTGGTTCTATTGCTGCCGTGCTGCTACTTTGGATGACAATGGCGCAAGTGCTTTGTTTGTTTATCACTTGCAACCCATAGTCTTGTTGAAGTTCATCTTTTTTCCTCCTTTCCGTTTCTGTTGTCCACTTTCTTTAATTGGGAGATTTTCCAATAAATGTATTCCATGTTTTTCTCTGATTCGACTCGTTACTGTTAAACTGGCCTCCTGGTCTAAGTCGGTTGCTCTCTAGGTGAAAGCTACTACATGTTTTGAACTTGTTTATCGGTCTGCAAGTCACTTAATAATTAAAAGTTATTATCGTTCATAGATGTAGGATTCTTAATAACTATTAGCAAATATAAATTATTTGAGTTGAATCTTCTTCTTTCTCTTATAATAAATTATCTTCAAACAGACACTACCACTTGTGGAAAGTGCTTCAATCCTTCCATGACCCGCTACAGAAGAAAACGAATTTGTTTGGCAGATGAGGGCTTATTAGATGGCCAAATATGTAGAATTTATTCTGTAGAGTACTTTAGAGTTCAGGTAGACCATCTCGTACAACTCTTTTTTTTCAGGAAATTCATTCCAGTAGTGAGGTGAAACACTCAGGGGAGGCAGCCGAAGGGAAACACGGATTGGTTTGTTATGTATGTTTGGAAAGAAAATGCAGCACTTTGAAGCAGTTTGCTTAAATTATACATTGCCTGCAACAACGTAATGCAAATTCCTACTTCCCTTTGAGCCCACTATCTCCTATAGAAATGAAACAACCACAATCTGATTCAGAGTAGGTATTAGTAATGCACACATCACATAGTAATGTTGCTATTAAACGATTGGGCAATTTATACCAATGTATTCTCAAGCGTTTCCCTCATGCTCTAATTCATAACATTGTCATAGAAACATACATTTTTCAAAGTGCAAACCTAGAAGAATGTTCAAAAGAGAAACGTAACAATTCTGGATCAGACAACTCAATTTCAAGGAATGATTTGATTAGATGTTTTCTGAACTGTGCAATGTGATTTCATCTCCTGTAATAACACTCATTTCTTTCAGTTGTCTTTGATTGCATTTTAGGACTCAAACCATAGAATATTGTATATTTTAAACAGTCAGGTAATATAAGAATAATGAAAGATCTTGTCTGTCCACTTATAGACCAGCAGTTTGAGGATCCAGTAACCATACAGACTGGGCAAAACTATGAGCGTGCAACATGGTTTAGGATTTGTATACATGTAGTCAGTTCATAGATTGTAACAGGGCTGTAGTTTTGACCTAAAGGTTGATTTTTAGAAATCTTTAATATGGAGATAAAACAAAATATTACGTTAAATTCTTAAAATATTCTTCAATATTTGTCTTTCATATGAGATAAATCAGATATAATAAATTAAAATTAATTTCAATCAAGAGCACTATAGCACATTGGAGATAAATCCTTTTAAGTATTCAATGTAATAAATTTGATTTTAAACAAGTTTCTACTAAGCCTTTATTATAGGGTTTAAACATTGAGTATTGTAATCAATTTTTTAGAATTGCTTACATCTTAGAATCACACAAAGACAAGTTCATAAGTATATTATAACTTCATCATTAAGTGTTTGTCTAAATCTATTGTATTTTTTCCTACACACAAGTTCGTGTTGAAGGTGTGGTGTTTTTGTTGAGGTTCACTATTGAGTGCATTAGTTAGTGTAAGTATGGTGCTATTAGTCCTAATTAAAATAATATGTTTCAAGAATATATTTAATTTTTTTAATTGTAACATAGGTTCTCAATGCGCTCTATTATTTTGGAAATTGATTAAATTGATAGATTAGAAATTTATGTTTTAGGTTATTTTTTAAATAATTATACATAGAGATTAGATTTATAGTGAATTTGTTGTGTTGAAAATAAAACATGTATAATTTTTTTGCTAGCATGAAAGCTTGAAATAGTGAGTTATGTATTTTTGTAATAGTAAAAATTAACATATGAATGTACTTTAAACAAAATACTTGAAGGCACAAGCACATTTGCATACAAAGTTTCAAAGATAAGCAATCAATCTTTGGAAAACTAATTGGTTGAAAGCAGAAGAAATAAATTTGCAGTATCCTTACATTTGCATTGTCTCATAAATGTTCTTGACGTAAAGACTCCAAGGATCTATTCTTTGTTGTGATCATATAAATTCTTCATTTTTTAAGGATGAGTTAAAAATAAATCTAAAAAATTATATAAAATCGATTTAGCAATGTTGCTGCATTTTTAAGCTTGCAAAAAATGCACCCCTTTTGAACCTTAGATCGTGTCAAAACCCTTTTTCCCTTTAGGCAAAGTCATGTTCGGGTTTTGGCAGTTCTCGCTGCTTGTTGGGTTTTAGGCTCCTTGGGCTCCTCGCCAAGATTTTGGAAAATCACTCCAACTGCCACCTCTCCAAGTCTTCATGTTTCCAAGTCGGTTTTTGGGGAATCTTCGGTTGATTTCTTAAGAACATCAGGATTTTACACATTAGGTGATTAGGTTAGGTCGGCTCGATGAGTGGTGAAGTCATTTCTAGTTTGAAAGATCAAATTATCACTATATGCGGGTTTTGCCCATTTTTACCGCCAAATTTGAAAAGACGTTTTATCCTCGAGGAACTAAGACTCATGGGTGAAACATCAAAGATAAAAGGAATAATTTTTGGAGATTCATTGTACAGGGCACCTAAAAGGTAAGGTGCACTTTTGATGGAAAGGTGAAAAGAATTTATCTTACCTTCGGAGAATGGGGATTTGGACACCTCATTTCTGGGATTGGTACACATGTCAGCATAATCCTGACTTTCTGATATTTTCAAATTTATTATTCGTGCAAATTCACCTACCATAATTAATAAAGATCATATTTGGAATCACAAAATTAAAGAAGAATGTCTCATCAAATAAATAGCAATTATTTCTCATCCATGTGAACCCAAACCCTAAGCTATCAATCAAAGCAGAGTAGAATATCTGTAAAGATTAGTAAATTTATCATAGCACCAACGTCACAAATCTAACTATCAAAATACTCATTCCTCCGCTCCTCTATTTTTTGCCTATATAGAGAGTGAAAATGGCTTTGAGATACTATGGTTATGATCATTTGAATGACATTGAGAATGACTAGAAGGGAATAGGTGATACTAAACTCAACCATTATGACCTCAGAGACCTGCACAAAAGATTGAACACAAAACTTGTACACCCAATCTCTTAGAAACTCAAAGAGAAGGGATTGGTGGACATCACAAGATTTCTAGTTGTAATCTAGGCTCTAGAATTAATCATGGAGTGCATACATAGATATAATCTAGTGAGCAATAAAATGAAGCTGCCAAATGACAAGGTTCTGTTGATGCTGGATAGAGACACCATGGGGAATTGTTTCGGGTTGCCTACTTGAGCTAAATTCACAAAATATAATTTTTCAATCGCAGCTAGCGCATTCAGTGAAAAGAAGACAAAGTGGAGAGGAGTCATGTCTACATAGTGGTTTCAGACATAGAGGGGTCCTCAAACCAAACTGCCAAAGATCCTTTATGGTTCTAGCCTAAAGTGGGAAATACTGGATATTATAGTATTGCTACATAGAGTCAAGGGTGGTGAAGAAGCTCTAAATTTTGATAAGTTTTCATTTTTCCTTGTGCAGACAATTTTTGCTAAGGATAGATATATTGATTAGGCCCACCTACTCTTAGAAAAGATACATGAACGCATGATTGTTGCCAAGAGGACTCTTTCCCTGTTCATGTCTTGGTATTTGGTGCATTCCCTAGCCACCGCTTGGATTTGGCCTGGACTACCTCATGTGGACGATTTCAAAGATGATGTCTAGATTTATGATTTTTACCCTTTTCTACAGCTTCATAGTAGTTATGTTGACTTCAGGAGATTGAACGATGTGTTCATAATGTGGTTATGTAGGGAGTTGTAGGCTTTCCCTAAAAGAAGATTATTCCCTAAAGTTGCCATGATAATCTAAAAGTTTGGTGGCTATTTCACCCAATTTTTGACTGTCACTTACATCTAGGTTGGGGTTTTTGATGATTTTTCATACAAGCTTCCTAGATATCTAGATGATAAAATAATTTTGATTGAATTTTGTAGATAGCTACTGGAAGTCATTGCCCTCTATAGTGGCATTCACAAAGATGGCATCCATTTTCGCATTGCAATAGGTGCCTACTCCTGTGCATCTAGCTCACATGTTAAGAATATGGTGAAAATGACTGCAACAAGGTTCAAATTTGACAAGTATGAATTTATTTGTTTGCAATTTGATTTTGTTGATTTTGTTAAAGACCACTTGCAATTAGGGCTTTCGAATAGACATGTACCTTCCTTGGAGGAATACTGGGAAAATTTAAAGGATGACTTCGAAGTGAGGGAAAAGTTTCGGTCAAGGCTCATGGTTAGAAAATTAAAGCTTATAGACTAGACATATATATCGATGGAATGGAAGATGATGACTCATATATGAGGCCTGTCGAGTACAAGAAAAGAATAAAAGGCACTCCCATCAGTTCCGAGCCATATGACGAACCTGCAATTGATGATCTAGACATATTGATGGGGAAAATTTTGAAAAGAACACTAGACTGGGTTGAATGGAAGAAATCAGGCAGGAAGAGGTCTAGCACTCCTTACAGAGGACCCATGCCAGTTCAGTCACCTGTGATTGCTCTGACTGGCACCACCACTACCACTAACACTGCTTAGAGCTCATCTCAAGCTATAGGAGGAGGAGACCAGCCTCTGGAAAAGAATGTGACATTATCTCCTACCTATGGAGATGGTTCCCTAGCAAATATTGTGTCTTATGCACAAGATGAGCCTAAGGATGGTGGCGAGGAAAATGAGAAAGAGAAGGAAAGAACACAAGAGTAGCCCACAAATACAAATGATGACACTTTTGAAAAGCTCCTGGATATAACAGATGAAGAGTAGCAATAAGGAGAAGCAGAGGTTGCTTAAACTAAAGGTAAATCAATAGCTCCCCCTCCTTCTTCTGAATCTACCAAATTATTTTTTTCAAGTTGTAAATCCAATACCCCTCCTTTTTGTGATGAAATTATTTGATGAGGAGGTATTGAAACCTCTCTCTAAACTTTTGGAAACTCCCTCATGGTTAGAACAGACCATTGAGAGGAAGAGAAAGAGGGTAGAGGAGAGTGTGCCTCCCAAGGACCTAGTATCCCAAGTAGTTCAAAATCCTCCCTTGAAGAAGTTGAGGAATCCCAGTGTGCTTTTAGCATTGGGAAAAAATGAGGTTACATGACATGTGATTTTGGAGATTGCACAAGCCAAGATTGCTAACATGCATTATTTTGAAATTATAATATATTAGATCTAATCAAAATACTATAAAACTTATATGACAACAATATTGACTATGATCTCTACAAAAAGGGTATTTTTATATAAAAAAATAATAATTTAAAAGAATAGGAGTTATTAAAACATCACTTTTCTGAAATAATTTCATTTCTTTGATAACTGGACCCAAATTGGCATAAAACATGCATTTAATAGACATTTCCAATTGGAAATTTTGAAGCACTTATCTAACTTACCTAGAATGAATCTATCTAGACAATATGTTTGACGAAAATTGATTTTTAGTTAGAAATACTCAAATTCAGCTGTGCTGATAAGTTAGCCTGAAACATGACACAACTTTGCGCTTTTACCCAAGTGCAAGGGTAAGTTGTGTAAAGTTGTTATTGATTCGAGGTCACAAAACAACATGGTGTCCTATGAAATGGTAGATAAGTTGAATTTGGTCAAGATGCCACATCCTAAACCTTATAGGACATGTTGGGTCATTGATGACCAATCACTTGTTGTGAGGGACTGGGTATATGTTGATTTTCAGATTGGGAAATATTGGGACAAAGTTTTGTGTGATGTGATTCCAATGGAGTGTTGTCATTTTCTATTGGGAAGGCCATGGAAATTTGATAGGGAAGTCTACTATGATGGTAGGAGGAATAAATATCTTGTCACAATGATGAGAAGAAGTTCAAACTAAATTTTTTGAAGGGTATTGATTCAGAGAAGGATGCAACAAGAATTTTTATGTTTGGGAAGAGCAAAGAGGTTGAAGTCAAACCAAAGCAAGAAAATCCTAAAACTAATAACTTGAATATGGGGATAATGGTTGGGACAATAATGTGTCCTTTGGTGCAAGGTAAAACATATGAACAAACATTGGTACAACAACCAAAGGTGGGACAAGTGGAGAAGAAAGTACAAATGCAAGCATCACAAGCCAAATCTTGACATCCACCGGGTGTCATGGTCATTGGTGTTCCTTCTTGGTCTAATGTGCCATTATGCTCTATTTTTTCTTCATTTTATGCATTTTTCTAGGTTATTCAAGTAAATGCAGGGCAGGTTACTCATTTGACATGAGTTCTTTCCAAAGGGGGGGGAGTATGGTGTAGAAGCACCTCATTGTTCCAAGGGCCTTTAGGAGGTCAAATATGAAAGATTTGTATTTTGATGGACCATAAAAGTAAATAAGGTTTGAAAGGACCAAACATGATGTAATAAGGCTATTGAAATCCAATTAGTATGTTGGTAGGGTAATTTGATTCATAGGTCCCAAAAGTTGTCATGTTGCACAATAGTGACATATAAGGTCAAATGGTCAAACTTGGAAGACCATGAGTGAATTTGGGGATTTTAAGTCATATCTGATATAAAATATATCTAATGTAACATTTTTGAGTCATTAGTTTGATTAAAGGATCAACATATACAAAAGATGTAAAAATGCACAAAAGTTGTCAAGCAACTTTTCAAAGATGCTTGACCACTTCTTACTTCAGGTAGTTTTGGTAGTCTGAGGGGAGTTCCATCGGTTGAAATGGGTTTGAATAGTTATAAAATGTTTTAAATGATCCAAAAGAAGAGGCATTGGTCAAGCTTGAAGTTTTTGGCAATAAAGACCAAAGATCTTCGCAAATACTCATGATTTTGTTGTAGAAACTGACTTATCACAGTCATATTTCATGGTGAAAATTTGATTCAATGCTCTGAATTCTACATTGGATCTATGAAGAACTAAATCCTTCCCATTTTGGCATTGGAATCATTCAAATTTTATTATTTTTTGAGGGATTTATTGTTAAAAACTGTAATTGAAACAATTGTTGTATTGTCATTGATGTCAAAACCTTAACTGGTAAGACTGTTGCTACTTAGGAAAGTACTATATCTATTGAATTGTTGTAAAAGAGTGGGGCAAGGTTGGTAACAATAGCACCTAGGGAAATGTTGAGTTATCTTGATACTACAAAGTGTACTTGACTATGTTGCACAATGATGAGACAATGTATTGTTTATCTTATTAAAGTTGAAGACTAAACTGGTAGGCTTAACAGAGCAAAAATGGAGAAATCATGTTTAAGCCGAGTTATGTTAGTGTCAACCGAGTTAGTGGATGCCGAGCAAAATCTAGTGTCGACCGAGTATCAGTAAATTGCCGAGTATCAGTATTTGCCGAGGAAACAGTTTTAGTAGTGACCGAGTGTTTTACATGGAGACCGAGTGAATGATCACAGTATTGACCGAGCATTAGCAATTTTATATTTGAAGAGAATTCATTTTGGAGATGACATTGTTTGAATTCTTGGATTATGTAAAGCATGTTGACTTTATTATTGATTGTATGGAAGCATTTAATGCTTTGTAAAATGTTTTATTGTAAATCTTTATGAGATTTGAGATGAGTCTAGAAGAGGAGACGAAGAACATGAAGCAGGTAGATTCAATGAATCTGACCTAACCCTAAGATCTACGAAGGAGATTAAGCGGCAAAAGAAAATTTAACCTAACAGAGGAAAGTATTAAGGGAACCGAAGCATTAGGTATGTGAATGCATGGGTGAAGTAGATGCTGGAAGAACAGTAAAGTTTTATTGACTGTATAAGCAAAAAGGCTGAAGAAAAGTGTGGTGATTTCTTGAAGAAAAGTTTCGAGCAGATCAGAGATGGAGATGGCAAAGTTTCAAAGTCAATAAACCAGCATTTGTGTATGGAATTGGATCTAATATTTGCAAAGTGAGTTGTATGTTTCTTAGATCAATACTGCTGCTACTTTCTAACAATTGTAACAGTCAAAATCCTTTTAACAGAGGTTGACCTAATAGTCATATGTTAAATCCTTTGAACAAGGTTGCATTGTAATGGAGTGTATGTAAGTCCTTTGACCAGGCTCACCTTTAACAGGGTGTGTAGACACCTAAAAATCCTTTAGAAAATAAATTATTTTTATTTTCTGAAAAATCCCTGATGACATCATCATTTATTAATTAATTATTTATTTAATTAATTAATTTATTTTTATGGCATTAAATCCCTTTATCTTAATTAAAAATATTTAATTAAAAAATCCCTCCCAAAAATGTTTAAATCTTATTTAAACATTAATCCCCTATTTATTAATTATTTTAATTAATAAATTGACCAAAAATCCCCCAAAAAATAATTAATTTATTTTTTGACCAAAAGTTAGCCTTTTTTCCTAAGACCACTAACCTCTTCCAAAATCTTCTAATCCCTTCTTAATTTCGATTAAAAGGCTAATCCCACATTTTCTAACCCTAATCTCAACTCAAAATATTTAATTAAGATTAAATATTTAATTTTCATATTTATTGAAAATATTTCAATAAATATTCCCAAAACTTAAGCTTTTGGAATGAATAAACTTTTATTCCATAAAACCAAGGAGAATTCTAGACTCTTCTAGAATCTTCTCAACCCAACCTCTTCACCCATCCTAATCTTAAAATCCCCTAATCCTAATCCTAATCCTCCCCCTAACCTTGTCACATTCCCTAGACAAGGTTAGCCAACTCCTAAGCTTGACCCAAAGTCAACAAACTTCTAGAGGCTTCTCTTACATGCATTAAGTGCATTTAAAGCCTCCTTATCCCTCTTACATGCATTTATGATGCATTTAAGAAGCCCCTCACCCCTTTCTTACACCCTTTGACCTTAGGCACATTTCCCAAATTGTGCACATTCCTCCCATCTTTCAACCCAATGCCCTTGTGACACTTGTCACAAGGAGGTGGCCTTGAACTAGCACAATCCATGTGCTCCCCTTTGAATGAATCTTGGCCTCTCTTAAGGATTTTGATCCTAGCCACTCATTCATCCTCCCAAAAGTCTATAAATAGTCCTCATTTCCAAGAGCAAAATATCCATTCACCTTTCATTTTATGCATTGTTATCATGTCCATTTAGCTCTAGACTTAGCATAAGCAATACTAATTGTTAGTTTCTTTTTATCATCTTCAAGCTTTCTTAAAGAACATCATAGCTTAGCAATAATGGATTAACATAGTTTCTTTTATTGTTTTTGCATAGCATATAGCATCATATCACACCTATATTTGGTCTAAAATCAATCTTAGTATGCATTAGAATATGCTCCAAGTGCTTAGAGAGCACACCCACATCCCTCTAATTGAAGCGAATCAAACATTTGCTCTATAGCACTTGTTTTTTTAGCAACAATCTTGAGGTGGCTTTGGTTTTGTTTTCATGTCTTATGCTGTTTTTTTAGTTCATGAACATGTTAGATTAGTCTAATGTTTGAATGTTTCAGCCTTTCAAGACAGGTAACAGGTTCAAAATCATAGTCTACATTCTGGCACGCCCGGTGGGACCCACTTCACGGGTTCTTTGCAAACATTTTGATGGGTTTTAGACCATTTTCAGATTTTTCAAGCTTATAGGCGGACGGAGCACTTCGATCCCTTCTTCTTCTTCTTGTCTATATTCTTCTTCCTCTTCTTGTCTATATTCTTCTTCTATTCCGTCTCCTTCTTCTTCTTCTTCTAGCAAGGAGGTCATGGCCATTTTTTTCAAAAATAATAATAAAATCCATAAGGAAGCAAAATCATACACACCTTATTTTAGTGCTTAAAATGAACCCCCAAATCATTCTTGAATGCATTAAGGACTAAAATTTGCAAAATTTGTTCTAACAAACAAAACAAAAAAAATTAATCAAGGCATTTGCATCCTTGCAACATCAAGGATTTTTAACAATGCATTCATGCAAAGTAGGAATGATCATATCTTTTTGGGCATAAAAAGAACATCAAATCTGCATTCAAACGAGTCAAAACAAAATCTTGAATGAAGCTAAAAGGAAGAACTTAGGTCCTAAAGCATCACTTTCCATTTGAAAAGAAAACACAATCTTGAATGCCTTAAAGATCAAAACAAAGCTTTTTTAAAAAGTTCTTAATCAACACGCACACTCAATCTTGAATGCCCAAGTCAAAAAACTTGCAAACGCTCGATTTACTTTTTGGAGAAAGAAAAAGTCAAAATCTTAAACACTTGTGTCTTCAATTTCAAAGGTTCAAACACACTTAATCAAATTTGGAAAAATGAACAACTGCTTGATGTGCATTTAGGAGTTTTACTTTTTGCAAAATCCTGTTAAACTTAAGCAACGTAGAACACTTGGACTCGAACAAGTCCACTTCTTCTACTTTTAGCGAGGCCTATCCAGGGAGAAGCGCTTCCTCTTTGGAGAACGACCTCAAACCGGTAGCCCCTCCGACCGGTATACAAACAAGTGAAGAACAAAATAATCACTTACATCTCCTAATCGCCGGGCGTTCGTGCCAAACACGTGACTGGGGATGGTAAACATTCCTCTCCCCCAGCATAATTGGCAAGGCTCTTAGGTGAGTCACGAATGATCAGCAAAACCGGGTATGGAGACTCCACGGAACTATTAAAAACCTGATAAAATAGAGGCTACCCTATCTACATCTGAAAGTATCAAAATCCTTGTGCAAGGACCGATTCCAAGGGGTTTACCGGGTCGCCTCAAGATTACTCACCATTTGTATTCCCTTCTAGGGGATACCAAGCTGTGGGCAAGCGATTTTGATACTCACCTTCCTTAGGTAGATCTGTTTGAAGTGCTTGACAGTCAAAGACTTCGTGAAAACACTTGTTGAAACATACACTTTCAAAGCTTTGTCAGAGTCAGTTGTCTTTGTTTGTATCCCGCAGGGTTGCTTTGTCCCTTGTGGAGATTGCTTTGACTTTAACTTTTGCCATTGGAAACCTTTGCCTCAAAATCAGAAGCCTCTTTTCCAAAGTGATGCCCAGCAAGAGCAAACATCCTAAAGCGAAGTTGCCCAAATCCCAAGCCTATCAAGAGCGAAAAGTTACCAAGAAGAAACTCAAGACCTATCAATCCACTATCCAAGCAACCCAAGCAGAGGAGAAGTCCCAAGCCAGATTTGAGAACATTGCCCATAACGCTCGCATCAAACAGTTCGCCTTCCGTTTCTGAGTTAACCATCACTTTGTCAACCTTGAGCCAGAAGATTAGCCAATTCCTTGTTCATGTCTTGTTCCATCTTCAGATCTTGAAATCTTGTCTCAAACAACCTTGCATCTTAGTTTCATCCTAGTTTCACCCTTTGCATCAGCATCAAAACTCTAGTTGCATCTCAAGAACATCATAAAAGTTGCATTCATCTTCCTACCAGCATTCTAGAAACAATCCTTGTCATTTGCATTATCCCTTTAGATAGAGCATTGTCCCTTCACCCTTCAATACCTTTTCCACCAGCATCCCCCCATCAGCTTTCCATATCTTTCCGACAGATCCATCATCCTTTGTTCCAAATCCAGAGATCCACCAACACTTAGTGTTTACCCTTTTGAGTTGTTCCTATCCCATATCCAAGATCAGAGACCATCATCCTCTTTTTGACACAACGTGTTGTCATAAAGAAATCAAACCTTGTCCTTGCATAGCCATCATCTCGAGCAAGAGATTGGAGTGTATTGATAAGAAACTTGTTGACCGAAGATCATCAGTCTATCTTAGGTTGACCCCATTATATCTCTGATCCTCCATTTGGAAAAAATAGCAGCTCATTTGTTGACCACTCAGTAATCTTTCACCAGCTCTCCACCAGTAACCTATCTTTCCTCCACCTAATCTTGACCCAAATCAGAGCATCCCACCAATCCTCCATCATCACCAAGCTTTTTTACCAATTTGCCACCATCTCTCACCAATCTTCCACCATCCTTGATCCAAATCTGAGCAGTTCATCCATCCTTGCATTGCATTCTAGAAAGTCATCATCTTTAGAAGTTCATCAACTTTGCATCCATCAACATCTTTTAGCCAAACATCTTGCATCCATTTAGCACTTGCATCTCCATGCCTGTTGAGACCAGATCTCAGAAAAGAAGAAGCATGAATCCTTATCCACCAACAACCTCATCCGATCCCAAACTTTTCACCAACGCCATGATGACCTATAATCCCCACATCCAAGCCAGTAACCCATGTGAAGATCCAAACATCCCTTCATCCCCCTTGGCAAACCAAGCATTTGTAAATCCTCCAGAAAGCCCATCAGCAACCAATGCCCTTGTAGCACAACATCAGCAAAGCACGTTTGTTCACTACCTACCAGAAAATACCTCCATCCCACCATCTCTCTATCCACGCATCCCCATCAAAACTATCCAAGTTCCAGCACAAGCGTATTCTCCGTTTGTCCAATCATTTCCCGATCCTATCATGCAAACACCCCAAGAGCTTTCCACCACTCCCCTTTTCTTGCAAGGAAGCCTCGCCAGTCCCGCAACACAAGCTGCAGCACCATCCGCTCCATCTCATACCCCTTTTGCTTCATCATCTGCTATGGCTGCCCAAGCCCAAATCCAAACCCAAAGTCAGCTTCCACCTCTCACACAAGCTTTTACACCACCACCATTCACAAGTCAAGCAATGCCTTTCACCATCAAAGGAGCACCGTCACCCTTCACCCCCCAAGCACCCGTACCTTCTTCTTTGGGGTTAGCGCAATCGCTCCCCATTCCAACCTCATCTTTCTCTTGGGTGTTTCCTTCATTTTCCTCCTCACAAGCATCCGCTCAACCACAACCTCAACAAGCTCCTCTCTCTCAACCATCATTCGTGTCCCAAGCTCCTGTTGCTCCTACCATTCCATCATCCACTGCAGTGCACCCTAACACAAGCTCTCAATGGGGCCTTACGCAAGAAGAAATGAAGGCATGGGGAATCCCATCTCAATCCCCTACATCTATGGTTGCAAGTCAACAAACCACCTTCACCCAAGCAGCACAGCAGCAACTACCCCAAGCACCGCCGGCTTCAAGCTATTCATCCCAAATCCCAAATACCTTCCAGCAAGTTCCACCACCTCAACAGCCAACTTTCCCCAACTATCTTACCCCATCACCCTTTGCTTCTAGCTTCCCCACATCTGTTCCACCTCTAAGTAACGCAGGCATGCACCCAGCTTATATCAGCCAAACCCAAAGCCAACCTCAGCAACTACCACCATCATACCCGCAAGCAGCATCGTTCCAACAGCCTCCCCCACAGAAACCACATGTCCCCTTTCAGCAAACACCCATCATTCCTCAACAACAGCAAGTCTCTTGCTATCAACCTCAGCAACAAATCCCTATCATCCCCCAGCAACAACAAGTTCCCACCCATCAGTTACAACAGGAAGTTCCAAATGTCCAATATCAGCAAGTAGTCCCACAACAATAGCAAGTAGCCCAACAACATCAAGCGGTTCCATATCATTTACCACAATATCCCCCTATGCCACACCAGCAATATCCCCAGCAACCATTGCCCCAGAATCAGTTCCAACCCATTTATCCACAGCAAGCGCTATATCCAGTTCCACAGCTTCCATCACAAGCAGAAGTCCCAGTTCCCTCGCCACTCAATGCTGAGTGGGAAGCAATGAAAAATGCTCTAAAGGAGCTACAAAGTGGAACAGAGAATAAAACATACAAGTTCGAAGAGGTGTGCTCATATCCCTTCGATCGGTCCATAGCAACTATCCCTTTCTCCAAGCATTTTGAGATGCCCAAGTTCGACAAGTATCGGGGGAAAGGAGATCCAGTAAACCATATCAAAGAGTTCTACATGGCGTGCCAAGAAGTAGCTTACAGTGATAACTATCTCCTGCGCCTGTTTTCCAAAAGCTTGGGAGGAACTGCTGTTGAGTGGTTTTACAAAATACCACATGGGACAATAAAAACTTTTGCTGAACTCTCTGAGAAGTTCATCACACACTATGCCCATAATGTGGAGAATGAGTTGTCCTTGCTAGACCTATGCAACTCAAAGTAGAAAGACAGAGCAAGCCTTGCAGAATACTTACAAAGATGGCAGAATCTTACAACTAGGTTATCATATCAGCCGCCAGAGAAGCATCTAACAAAGATCTTCATTGATAACCTGCATCCAAAGCTATCCCATCACATACGAATGAACTGTCTCCAGACATATCAAGACATCAAGAGCAAAGGCATAGGCATCGAGAAAGCTCTCCTAGACGAAGGCACTATTCGTCACTTCAAGGATGATTCCAAGAACAAACCCAACAATGATAAATCCCGTTACTGGAATCGTAACAAGAATGTTGTTACAGATGGAGCCACTGACACTAAAAATGTACAATTCGTTGTGGCTAGTCCTACACCAGCTCAAACATACCAACCGCCACAAGCGCCCATCTATCAGCAACCCCCAGCTCCCGCATATCAAGCACCTATTTATCAGCAGCCTCCTCAAGCTCATCAACCGCCTATGCAACAGTATCAGCAGCAATACCAACAGCAGCAGCCAGCACGTCAAGGCACTTCTGTTAACGCAGTTAACGTTGCCCCAAGGCAGAACAAACCCAATAATCAGAACAATCCAAAGAGGACTTTCACACCTTTGGGTGAGCCTCTGGATCAGATCTTTTATCGGCTAGCCAAGGCAAATATGATCACATATCCACCCATCCCACAGAAGGATGACAACGCACCAAAGTCTGATTGGTATAAAGAACATGAATACTGTGATTACCATCGTGTGAAGGGGCACACAACATTGAAGTGTATGCGGCTTAAGAACTACATCCAGGATCTCATTGATTGCAAGGAGATCCAGGTCGATGCACCAGCTCAAGCTTCACCTAACACCGGTTTGCAAATATATCAAAATGTGTTCCCTCAACACGATACCGGGAAGAATCAAGCTAACGCCAATCAACCCCAAAATCGTGGCAAAGGCAAGCAAGAAGATCACACAGCGGCCTACATCAACTATGACAAGTATGTCGGATGCATAACTCAAGTTGAGCCCATCCAAGATGAGCCCACCATCAATACCATCCATGTCAAAGGGCCGGATCGACAATGTGCTGCAACTACCCGCAGTGGTAGGATAACTGTTGCCGGTGCTCCTCCAAGGTCAGCTGCTCCTCCAAGGCCAACATCTACTGCATCCATAGCACAGTCTAACACTAGGTTAGCATCAAATGCACGCGCAACACAACATAATGCACCAAGTGCACAATACAATATCATAGAGCATCTTGGGAACATGCCAGCCCAAATATCTATCTTGGATTTGCTCCGCACATCACCCATCCATCAGGAGATCCTGGACAAAGCTCTAAAAGAAGGCCATGTCCCCACGGACATTAACACAACTCAGTTTGAAACTCTTGTGGGACACCTATCAGCAGCATGTGCCCTGTCCTTCAAAGAATCTGATATACCAGATGTCGCTCCTGACCATACTCTCCCTCTCCGCATTGCTGTCATGGTCAGAGATTTCACCATCAAACGAGTTCTAGTGGATAATGGCTCAGCCCTCAACTTGTGCACATTAAAATTCATCAAGAAGATCGGGTTCACGGAGGCCGACATACAACATGAGATGATCACTATTAAAGCATATGATAACTTGGAGCGTACCTCTGAAGGTACTATGACTTTGCCTATCCAGCTAGGCCCAGCAACGCAAGATACTCTCTGCCACGTTGTTGATCTTGACCTACCGTTCAATATCCTCCTCGGTCGTCCATGGATCCATTCCATTAAGGCCGTACCATCTACTTACCATCAGTGCATCAAGTTTCCACATCAAGGCACTGAGGTTACCATCCACGCTGACCCTAACCCCTTCGCATACTGCCTTGCGATGGAAACATCTTTCCCTCATTCTACTCATTGTCCTGGAACCGATATTGGTACTTCTATTGCTAGTTCATCCCGATCCCATCGCGATCCAGAGACCATCCTCTCTTCCACCTTATCATCCATCAAGATCAACAACCAGGGTTGTGGCGAATACAGCCTCAGTGATGCATTTGATGTAGGAGCTCTTCCACGTGATCCACATACTCAAGGGCGCCCAAGTTGTCAAAACAAGCATGTTAAGGAACATCATAAGCTCAAGCAGATAGGAAATATGACTTTTGAGTCTCATGGTACCATCAACAGCAAAGAAATGGATCCAGATATTAACAAATGGTTATACAAAGATCCCCCATCACGTGACACACAACTTCTTGAGTACTTCAAAGAGAAATATCCAATCCCCTTCAAAAATGTCACAGAACACTATAACTATCAAGGTGGTGGTCTAGGACCACAAGAGGATGGAAATTTGTTTCCTATCATACCATCCCAAAATCTAGAACAGCAAGGACTTGGCTTTAATACCTCTCGCCTGCTTGAACAAGAGCCCAATACCACAACTGCGGGCACTAACATGACCAATGTGAACTTTTCGAATAGCCGGGATGACCTCGTGGAAATTGAAGACATCCCCGAAGAGAAAGACATCCAATCCTACGATGATATCTTTGCCGACGACACCCTCCTGGGGACTTCTGTCCTCCAACAACTCTCCATTAACCTCATAGATCTTCCCCTCACAAACCCTGACCTCATAGATTGGGACCAACCAAGCATCGCACACATCGACGAGTTCCAAAGCGCACAAGCACTCCTAGAATTCATGGGGGCATCAGGTCCAGCAAGCAATCAGGATTCAACATCAACCTCTATCTATCGGCTTCACCCAGAAGGATATTTTGGGGAAGAGGCAAGTTTTAGTCGCAAAAATGAAATAGCAAAAGAACATCATGAGTCTTTATGTGAAAACCCCCTTGGGGCACATTCTGATTCCAAAATAGTAAAAATAAAGGGCGTATCTTCTAGTGAAAACCTGGCAATTCAGGCGCTAGAAGATGAAGCCTTGCCTCTTCCCCCTATCCAAGATTATAGACCAGAGCAGTCGCCAATCATCATAGAGGAGACCAAGCCAATCAACTTGGGAACAGAAGAATGTCCAAGGATCACCTACATTGCAGTCAACCTAACAGAAGGAGAAGAAATCGCTCTCAGTGCCTTGCTCAAAGAATCAGTTATCAACTTTGCATGGTCATACGCCCACATGCCTGGGCTTGATCCTAATCTTGTCGTTCATCATCTAGCAGTGGATCCTAATGTCAAGCCAGTGAAGCAGAAGCTAAGGAAAATGCATCCAAAGGTAGCATTGCTCGTCAAAGCAGAGCTTGAGAAGCTCCTTCAAGCAAAAATCATCAGAGCAATTGACTACTCAGAATGGATCTCTAACATGGTGCCAGTCACAAAGCCTTCTGGCGACATCAGAATCTGTACTGATTTCAGGGACTTGAACAAGGCATGCCCTAAGGATGATTTCCCATTGCCAAACATAGACATGCTTGTAGACCTCACAGCGGGTCACGAAATGCTATCACTCATGGATGGCTTTTCCGGTTACAACCAAATTCATATAGCAGAAGCAGATCAACATAAAACAGCATTCACAACCCCATGGGGTACCTTCTACTACAATATGATGCCCTTTGGGCTAAAGAATGCAGGAGCAACATATCAGCGAGCAATGACAGCGATCTTCCATGACATGATCCACAAGATCCTTGAAGACTATGTGGATGATATCCTTGCAAAATCCAAAACAAGGGATGAACACCTCAACATCTTAGAGCGTGTGTTTGATCGTCTGAATCATTATGGCTTAAAGCTTAATCCAAAGAAATGTGTCTTTGGTGTTACATCTGGAAAGCTCCTAGGTTTCATAGTATCGCGACGAGGCATAGAGATAGACCCCAAGAAGGTCAAAGCAATAACAGAGATGCCTCCACCAAGAAATCTCAAACAGCTCAGAAGCCTACAGGGAAAGCTTCAATCAGTGCGTCGGTTCATTTCTCAGTTAGCAGACAAGTGCCAACCTTTTACGCATCTCCTATGCAAAGACACAAGCTTCAAATGGGATCCCATATGTCAAAGAAGCTTTGATAAGATCAAGGAGTATCTTGCCAATTCTCCAATCCTAGTACCACCAATTTCAGGACGCCCTCTCATACTCTACATCTCGGCAACCACTACAGCACTGGGGGCACTCTTAGCTCAGCATGATGATGACAACAAGGAGAGAGCCATCTATTACATCAGTCGCACTCTTGTCAGATATGAGCTTAATTATTCACCTATGGAAAAAGCATGCCTTGCAGTGGTCTTTACCACTCAAAAGCTTAGACATTACATGCTCAGTCACACAATCAAGCTCATTTCAAAGGTGGACCCCCTCAAATATCTACTATCAAAGACAACTCTCACAGGCCGTATGGAAAAATGGGTCATGATACTCAGTGAGTTTGACATCCAGTATATTGATCGCAAAGCAATCAAAGGGCAAGTCATTGCCGATCAAATAGCAGAAGCACCACTGGTGGATGCCTATCCACTAATCATGGAATTCCCTGATGAACACTTATGCATGATTGAAGAGCAGCCCATGTGGAAACTATACTTTGATGGCTCCTACACATCACATGGATCAGGGGCAGGAATCCTATTCGTCACACCTCAAGGTGACTACATCCCAAAATCATTCAAATTGGGATTCCCATGTACCAACTCCTATGGGAGTGATGCACATAGAAGACATACGCACATACATTTACTACAAGAAGGAACCAGTAGGATTGGATAGAATAAGGTCGCACTTAGAATCAATGATGAAACTAGACATGACATTCCTGGATGAGTTCACACACCTAGAAAACAACCCTATCATAGAGTATGTGACTGCATATGAGTTCTATGAATCATAATGGATTAAGATTTTACTGAGAAAAATACATGATGACCTATTTTGGATAGGAGAAGTCCCTGTTAGAATAACTACTGATCTCATTTATGAGATAACTAGACTTCCTAAGACTGACACTATTCTTCCCACTAGAAAGGATGTCAGGAAACTAGTGAAACAAGCCTGTAAGTCTCGTAGTGATAAGTGTGGCATGACCATAGAGCCAATTGAGGAGAAGGATATCAAGCTCATGGTGATGATTCTAGGTTACAAATTCCAGCACGCAAACATATTTAATAGTGTGTTAGCAACCACTTTTTTAGTATCTATCAGAATTGTGAAGGAAAATGAAGTTTTCAACTTGTGTGAGATCTTGCACACACAATTGATGGATAACTTAAGGGCTATTAAGCATGACAAGAGAAATATATTCAAGTTTGGGTAACTTACCATCTACATGTACTTCCATATTGTTGGTAAAGTATCAGATCTTTACCTTGATAAGAGTTTGCCTACAATGCCACAAATTTCATTCAAGGCATCACCCGAGAGCACCTTGAAAGATTACATGGAATTGGAGATCAAGAATTTCAAAATAAAGATGCAGAGAATTTATAGGATACCTGAGAGTATAGTGGAAAATTATAAGGATAGCATATGTTTTATGGTAGAGATAGATATCACATGCATGGAAGTTGTAGAGCCTATAACTAAGTGGATTCATCCACTTGGTTATGAAGTGGAGGAGCACATTCTGGAAGATTATGCACAAGTTATATTATCTATGCCAAAAGATCCTAACGAGCCAAGATGGGGTACCTATGAGGAGAAGACAAGACAAGTAGATTTAGTCTTGTATAGTGCTACAACCAAGAGAAAAGCATCAAAGATCACTTCTGAGATACTGAAAATTCATGGTTTCACTCAAGCAGATCTAGATAATGCAAGGGAAGGCAAGATTGCAATGCAACTTGAGAGTGCACCCTCTTCAGAAGTGAAACAAAGAAGACTAATGAACCTAAGGAGAAGAAGAAAAAGATGGAAGAAAACATTCTTGCACCCACAAATACTATTGATCTAGATTCCACTCAAGCATCTCTTGAGCCAAGTAAGATACCTAAGAGGAAGAAGTAGATTGTCACAAACCATCCATCTTCAAGATCCACAAGAAGCCAAGGCAGAAAATCTCAAGCACCTCTTGAGGTAGGATTCAGACTAAATCTTGAAGTATTGAGAACAAGAGTGGTTGATGAAGGAAGGATTGATCAAATTGCTAAGTTCTATGACAAATATCATGAGATAGACAAATCAAAGATCCATGGTATGATTATAAAACACATGATCAAGTTCAAGAAGTCAGACTTGGAACTTAAGACAATAGTTCCTGACCAAGTATGGAATATACTTGATTCTCTGAAGAGACAAGCAATTGAAGAAGATTTAAAAATAAGGGAAAAGACACTAGATGATAACCTCCCAGTGTGTTTTGTTGAAAAGAAAACATTATTGTTGGAATTGGCGAAGCCTCACATTAGAACCAAGCTGAGAACTTTAGAGATTATGAATAAGGACTATGAGTTGGTTTCCAAGGAGACTGAAAAGGCATTTGAGAAGGTATTTATGGATAGACACATGTATCCATCCTCTGTGCCTACAACCCAAGTTCCCTCTAAGAAAGAAAAAGTAGCTAAGATCCCAAATGCATCGATGACAGGTCCACAAGATTCTACACCTATGCCTAAAGCTAAGGATGACACTATTATGATTGATAATGTTGAAATATCAATGGTGGAAATAGATAAGGACTTAGATAAGTTTGAGGAAGCATTTGTGAGCACTGAAGAAGTAGAAATTCTATGCGTTGATAATTCACCCAAGAAGCAAGAAGTTCAGATTGAAGACATAACTGGACAAGAAGAAGAAGAGGATAAAGAAGAAGATGAGAAAGAAGAAGAAGAGAAGGAAGATGAACCTACAAATGAGCCCTTTGTTGAAATACATGTAAAGGTAAAGACTGAAGTTATGGACAACATACCTCTCACTCCCAAGCCATCAATGTCATTGTCATCAAGTTTGACCCCTGACACAACAAGTCTAGATTTATGGGGAGAAGAAGACCCGATAAAGATCAGTGTGTTAGCAATATTGGAGAAAACAAAGGAGAAACAAGTAATGAGAAATCCATTATTTTTTGAATCAGTAAGCATACTGAACAACCTACTGCCTAAGGAAAAGAAAGTGATAAATGTTCATTTAGTGGATCATGTCAGCACCATCCTAACAAGCTTCAAAGAAAATTTCTCAAATCTTGAGGAATCAACATCTAAAGTTGCAGAAGAAAAATATCTTAAGAAGAGGCTAAGTGAATTGATAGGTAACTTCACACTTGACCTTAGTTCTTTAAAATTTGGTCAAGCTTTGCTGAAAGACTTAGCAGCTAAAGGAAGACAAATAATAGTTGATTGTATGGATAAAGACAAACTAACTGCAGACCTCTCAAAGAAGATTCAGGAAGCTGAATCTATGATGGAAGCAGTAAGGAAATCAATGGAAGATCCCTCCACAGATGTAAACATGTGAAATAATGTCTATCAAGGACATTTAGAGAAGATTGAGAAGGCATAGCAAGAAATGGTTAAGATAAGGGCTAGGCAAGTATAGTTGAGACATGCACTTGCACCCTCTTTAGATGTGCTGAATCAGAATATCAAGGAGATAGATGCCACGATGGTGACATATGATCAAGGTCCAAGTTTAGATCTAGAAAAGATGGAGAAGATAAATTATGCACTATGCATCCATCTCCAGATAGTAGATGCACTGAAGGCATTTTGGCATCAAGAAATTGCAAACCTCTAGATTGTATACCTGGATGTACTCACTATGTAAGTACCTATAGATTCATTTTTTAGCACCTTTGTCATTAATGTCAAAGGGGGAGTAGAGAAATATGGGAGAAATATGGAGTAGTGTATATGATATAAAGGGGAGTAGAGTATATAGTAGAAGGGAGATATAAGATATAGTATATGATGTATAGAAAAATATAAGAGTATATGTTAGAAAGTTTTTGTGTAAGATACAGTTTAGTAACTTCTCCATATTCCTTTGTTTCCATTAATGAAAAAGGGGGAGATTATTGGAAAGTTGAATATACTAATGTATATGACTAAGATTCAGTGTTGTCATTATGGAAACAAATTCATATAGAGTTTTGGTGTAAGCGCAATAACTTAGAAGATAAGAAATCAACTAAGTATGAAGAACACAATAGTCAATAAAGCACCTGATGAATAGAGCATCAGAGCACGTGCGTATGAATGAGTTTTCATATGCACCCTTGAAGATAAGCTTCTGAGTATGTAATCATGCTAAGTGTAAGAACACATGATCAAATGAGTTAGTATGAAGAAGTTACAACGAGTTGAAGTGACACAGTCAGTGAGCGGCAGAACAGAACAGAGTATGCAACCGACAGGAAGTATTTTGATTAGCGGTTATAATATTATTTTGTTAAGGCTATGTGTGTATTGTAAATGTGTTTTAAACATGTAAATCTCATTGTATGTAAAAATGCTTGAGCCAATTCATTTGGAAGCATTGTATGTAATTAGTTATAGGTCAACTTAGTGAATAAGTTTTGGTTGCACCTATATATAAGACATGCACTTTTGTATTAGAGCATGAGATGCAAGAGAAAAGATGAAATAAGCAGAGCAGAAGTATGCAAAGAGTAGTAAGAATGATAAAGACTTTTACAAGAGGTTAAAGCATCAGCGCACACATGGAACTGATCAGACAAGCAATGTCATAGCAGCAGTTCACCTTATAGTGTGTATCTGATATCCAGGAGGTTGTAGCCTTTTGTATTGAGTAGTGAGCTCTGGCAGTGAGCCAACCACCCCTAACATGGTCTGTTACTAAAGACTCCTAATAGGGTCTGACCCTTAACAAGGTCATTATACTTAAGCATTGTAATGACAACTCCTAATAGGGCTAAGGAACATTAACAGGTTCATAATACACAAGTACAATTATTAATGGGTATTAATTCCCACTGGGGTTTTTCCTTTGGCCAAGGTTTCCCCATAATCATATCTGGTGTTATGTGTTATGAATGTTTACTTCACTTTCTTTAATATTCAGTTTAGTAATTAAGCCATTGAGTTAAGTTTCAAGTATTAGAAATTAATATTGTAGAACACTGATTCACCCCCCCTCTCAATGTTCCCATTCCTAACACTTTCGTGGTGAGGGCCCTGTTCAACATGCCAATTCTCCTAAGACCCAATCCTCCCAGTCTTTTAGGAAGATAGGCAGTTTCCCAATTGACCAAGGACATCCTCTTGTTCTCTTCAAAGCCAGCCCACAAAAATGTTCTTTGAGTCTTTTCAAGCCTATCAACCATGTAGCTTTTGATCTTGAACATGGACATAAAGTAAACAAGTATCCCCTAGAGAGTGGAAGCCACCAGTTGGAGTTTACCAGCACTGCTCAGGACCTTCCCTTTCTAGCCAACAAGTTTTCTCTGGGTTCTCTCCAGGATGGAATTCCAGAATTCCTGAGAGACCTCTTTGATAGTGAGAGGGAGGCCAAGGTAGGTGGAGGGGAGTGAAGCTGATTGTTAGCCCTGTATTTCAAGCACTCTATTTTGGGTCTCGGTAGGGGTGTTAAAGAAGAAAAATCTACTTTTTTGGTAGTTGATGCACTACCCCGAGGCCATAGCATAAGATTCCAATAGGTTCTTCCACTGTATAGCTTCAATCAATGAAGAGTACCCAAAGAGGAAAGTATCATCCAAAAATTGTTCCAAGACAGTTTGCTACAGAGTGGAAGCTGGTTTGACACCTTTTATTCTTCCCATGGAAGAGACCACAGTCAGGTTCCTGCTAAGAACTTTAGCCACCATAATGAACAGATAAGGGGAGAGAGGGTCACCCTATCTAAGTCCTTTTTCAAGTTGAAAGAAGCCCCCCGGGGAGCCATTGACCAATACAGAGAAACTAATAGTTTGTGTACATTCTTGAATCAGATAACCTTGTCATTAAAGCCCATTCTACAAAGAATTTTTTGAAGAAAAGACCAATTAACTTTATCATAAGCCTTAGAAATATCAAGTTTGAAGGCCATACCTGGTGCTTTGCTCTTGTCCATGGAGTGAATAATTTCATGTGTGGATATGGAAACATCTAGGATTTTCCTTCCTGGAACAAAACCTTTCTGAGTAGGGCTGATCAGGTTGCCTAGAAGGGGCTTTAGTTTGTTAACTAGTATCTTAGTGAGGATCTTATAGAATTTGTTACAAATACTGACAGGCCTGAATTCCAGCATAGAGATAGGGTTGTCATTCTTAGGGACAAACACAATATAGGTCTTGTTATGATGTTTTAGCAGCCTACCCATTCTGAAGAAGTCTCTGGCAACACGAGACACTTTGAGGCCAACAATATCGAGAAATATTCTTGAAAGAAGGCTAAGGGGAAACTATCAGGTCCTGACGCTTTGTAGGCACCCATAGCAAAGACAACCACTTTGACTTCCTCATCAGAGACATGCCCCGTCAGACAATCATTGTCAATGGGAGTAACAACACATTGGATGTGT
The DNA here is from genome assembly GCA_027943335.1 of Chamaecyparis obtusa. Lineage (NCBI taxonomy): Eukaryota > Viridiplantae > Streptophyta > Pinopsida > Cupressales > Cupressaceae > Chamaecyparis > Chamaecyparis obtusa. The sequence continues at coordinate 593,621 of BSBK01000863.1, read as the reverse complement.
TCGAGAAGCTGGTCCTGGATGTTGACTGGGCACATGTGTCTAGTATTAGAGTATAACCCCATGAAGTAATTAGTCACCACCTGACTAATTTTTTCCTTCTTATTAACTTCATTCCCCCTATCATCCTTGATGGTGTTAATGTTATTTCTTCTTTTGTGGTTGCTAGCAGATCTATGAAAGAAGGCCATATTCCGGTATCCTTCTGTAAGCCACTGGATCTTGGATCTCTGTTTCTAGTAGTTTTCTTCCCTTTTCAAGGCTTCCTACCACTTGTGTCTTTCCTTTTCCTCCTCCATTTGAAGTTGGGGGTTGATATTCCCAAGAGCAAGTCGGGCTTGGAGGGAATCCAAAGTCCCTGTAAGCTCTTTTTTCTCCTTGAAGAAGTCACCAAAATTATGTTTGCTCCAACTTTTGACCTCTCTTCTGATGATTTCCAACTTTTGAGCAATCCTGAACATGGAAATTCCCCTAATATGGGTGGCCCACCATAATTTTAGATCTCATTGTTAGATAGATAATTTTTTTATAGTTAATCAAAGTGTTCATATTACTTGTAATGTATCTAGATATTTTTCTTCTCAATTACACATGAATTAATAGATCTCATTGTTAGATAGATAATTTTTTTAGGATATTGATAAATTTAATTACAATTGATATTAAAAATGATCATATTAAATAAGCTCATATATATCTACATTCAAACCACTATTAGAAAAAATCATGAAATAGGATTAAAAGTCCATGAATAAGATAAATAACATAACAAGTCTTGAAATAATTTACATGTATCATAATGTCCATCATATCAACTCATGATATATATACAATCACAAAATAAAGTCCTACTCTAAAAACAAGTTCAAGTACACTATATGATAACAAGTGGACTAGTATGTAATGCAAGTCCTACTCTATCAACAAGTAAAAATAATATTACAAGAAGTCATCATAACACAAGTCCAAATAATCATCATCATAACACAAGTCCAAATAGTCATCATAATCTAACTCTAGTCATCTAGCTAATCTGTAGTCCTCTTCACTCCACGTGAAGAGTACTGTTGCATCAACATGCTTTGTCTAGTCCTGAGTACCCTCGTCTTGCTGTGTTTGGTCTTGAGTACCCTCAGTGGGACTTGAAGGTCCTCCCTCAGCTACATCAAAAGTGGATGCAGCCAAGTCCTGTAAAAAAATTTAAAGTACAAATTTTTAATAATTAGGCACATAAAAGATCTAGATACACAATGGACATTGAAAATTTACTTTTAATCATGACCTCAAAAGATAGTGTCGATGGATGCATTTGGCTTAATCTTGTAGCCATGCCAAGACTCATGGTGGTGTTGACCTGAACATGTATATAAAGCATGAATCAAACTTATAGTACACATATACATAAATTATATAAAGTATATATAACTTGACTATAAATTTATGGAATATAAAAACTTGTACATTACTTGTGTGTGACATGTAGCTAATGTCATCGATGATTCAGGACGTAAATTGTGATTGTGCAACATGAGACAATCCAAAATCCTACAATTGCAAAAAATAAGTGTGAATCAAAGTTGTAGAGAGAGAGAGAGAGAGAGAGAGAGAGAGAGAGAGAGAGAGAGAGAGAGTTAAATAAAAATTTAATTACATGTCATAATTTAAAAATTAACATATAAATTATTTACAATTTACAGGTTACAAAGACAATCAAGACAAGTGTTTAAATGTTTTTTTAAAGAATGTACACCTACTTGGTTGAAAAAAGATTCCAAGGTTTTTGATATTTTTAAAATTCTATGTTTCGAAAGGTTTTGATTCAAGGAACATTTTTTAACATATTTTAGAGAGCTCGATAAGAGAGAGAGAGAGAGAGAGAGAGAGAGAGAGAGAGAGAGAGAGAGAGAGAGAGAGAGAGAGAGAGAGAGAGAGAGAGAGAGAGAGAGAGGTATGTGCAGGATCATGGTATGCCAAACTAGGCTCTTAAGTGGCAATGAAAATTCAAAAAATTAGGTTTAGGCAAGATGACATAAAAATTTGAACAAGTTATAAATATTATATCAAAAATATGTAAGAAGAGAATCTGTAGAAGATTGAATTTAGTTTCTAAGATACTAAGCTTTTTTGAAAAACAATTATTCTATATGTTGAGAATTTCAAATTTCAATGTAGTAGTACGAAAATTTCAGGAAAAAAAAAGAAGTAGGTGTATGTCTGACCACCTTAAACACAATCAAATCATAATTTTTTTTACAAGATTCTAGATATAAGTAGCAGACTCATGTTTGGATGTGACACATATTTTTTTGTAATTTTTTTCCAAGTAAATAATTAATTATGATTTTTCTTATACAACTTTTTCAGAATATAAAAACTCTTGTGTTTGGCCACGTTAACTTAGTCTAAACTTTATCAAATTGAATTTTTTATTTATTTTTCTTATAGTAGGAAAAGCATAGAATGTGACACATATTTTGGATTTCAAAAATGTTATACAGTTTGAAAGTTATAGCCATTTTTCAATAAGTCTATCAATCAGGACTCAAAAGATAACAAGTAGGTGTATGTCTGACCACATTAAACAAAATTAAATGATAATATTTTTTTATAAGATTAAAGATAAAATTAATAGACTCATGTCCAGATGTGATGTATATTGTTTTGTATTTTTTTCCAAGTAAATAATTAACTATGATTTTTCTGCTAAAAAATTTCCTGAATATAAAAACTCTCGTGTCTGACCACCTTAACTTAGTCTAAAATTCATCAAATTGAAAGAATTGTTTATTATTATTGTATTAGGTGAAGTGTAGAATGTGATGTATATTTCAGACTTAAAAAATGTTATATTATTTGAAAGTTATAGTTATTTTTCAAAGATTCTACAATCAGGACTTCTTTTTCACATTGCCACTTTTTGGCATACCATGATCCTGCACATACCCAGTCTAAATAGTTTTGTTTAAAAATATGTTTTTTTTCTACCTATGGTTTGTTATTTTATTTACACATGTATGAATTTATGTTTTGGTTTTCTACTTAGGGTTTCACAATTTAATTTTGTATAGGTTAACATTTTTGTTTTACTACGTAGGGTTAAATTAAAAGTTTTAACAATTTTCTACTTTGGTACACTAATTTAAAAAATAAATTAAAATTAAAAGGAACTACTTGAAACATAAAATATAATTAAATTTATACAATTATTTTGAAAAGAACATTAAACTACATTTTTCAATTAAAAATAACTTGAAATTACAATTTTTAATGACAAAAATCATAAAAAAATGATAAAAAATAATAGTACCTGCCTAGAACACGAAAAAAATGGTAGAGGGGGTCGCGAAGAGAAGCTCAAACGGGCCCGAGCTCTGCTAAATGTGATCTCATTCTTGACAGTGAAAATGACAAACAAAACAGTAAAAAATAAAAAATAAATAGATTTAAAAAACGGGCGCCCGTTTTAGTTTGGGTGCCCAATCCGAAACGGGCACCCGATTTTTACATGGGCACCCAATTTTTGAATATGGATCAGGCTCCCGAACCTAAATGGGCACCCAATTTGTACAAATCGGGAGCCCATTTCTTATTGCAATTTTTTTCCCAAGCGAACTTCCACGGAATTCGTACCCAACTTCTTGTAGCAACCCTATCATTTTGATAATCAACTTTACGCCCCACCTTGAAATAATACCCATCCTCCTCAAATGTTTTCATGTTTAAATTAATTGATTTTTAAGCTGATATGCTTTCTCCCGGGGAGATGCCCATTGGGTTTTTAAGACTTCCCGACAGTCTTACGTTGTAAAATGAGAAAAGTGGTGGCAAGGAAAAATGGGAGTGTGTGCAGTTCGTCAGATTTTTTTGGCGGTGTTTGATGGTTATTTTTCCAGAACAACTATAGGTTTAGGGTTTGTTATGTGTTTATCATGCTACCACATTTGCTTAATGGTGAAAGCACATCTCCCTAAAGCATTATGTTGGAATGGCTTACAGCCTTGCATATGCCTCAATGTTTTGTATACATATTTTCTCAAAAAAATTCAAAGCCTCTTCACCTTTACATGCCTGCTCCACTGAATTAGTCTGCCATTTATGCTTTGAGTGATGTCCATACATTGGTAAAACTTCATCACTCACAGACAAAGAAATGCTGGCAAAGATTGTTGAAGAAGACTCATTCCCATTCTTGCATTTGCTAAAAAGTTTCTAAATCCTTTTCATCAATGTAAATCAGTAGAAAACATGATGAAATGTCCCTTCTAGCTCTATGTCAAGTGGTTTTTATGCCGTGTCTATGCTCTCACATTTTGCACACAAATCTGCCAAGGCATTCACTTGATGGTATCCAAAGTATTTCAAAAAAATATATTTTGGGTGCAACCTTCAATCATGGAAATCTATGAGACCACATTTCTTTGAGAGATTTTGTTAAGCTTTTCTTTGTCCAAACAACCATGGCCAGGTGTTTGCACCTTTACCATTTGCAATCTTATCTACTCAAGCATTTCCTACAAATAGTTCATGTGCCCTATTTGCACTTTGAATTTTTTAAACATATCCGAATGAGCCTCTTAATTTTTAATAAGTAGAAAAAGCCCTCCATAGACGGATGTCCATCTCCTGACTCACAACTACCATATTAGAGCGACAGGGAGGGTATTGGCATAAGGTCGTTGAATCTGGCACTAAACCTTCCTCTTACACGTGCTTGAGTTTCTAAAAGCCTTTCCATCAAAACAGTTCCCTCCATATCCACCTGTACAAATCTAAAACTATTTGATTTCAATCCTCGAGGTGATTCGACTCTAAGGGATCAGATCAACATTATGGATGGCTCCTTTTCACCTCTGCGTAGCTCAAAATAAAAATATTACTTGAAACATTAAAAAACAACCTCCATTGATAGCCTATGTTCCATTAACATTATCATTGCCTATGAACAATAAGTCTGTCCCATTTTATACTTTGATAGGATTCCTAAAACATATGTGGCAATGAAATATGCACAATATTATTCCGTTTGTTTGTGAGATTTCAGTGTAGTAATGCTTGTTGGGGAAATAGGTCCCCCGGTAGGATATCGATGACCATCAAGAAAACGAAGTCAAATATTCATTTCGTTGCAATGAAGTGTAGTTGAACAGGAATCCACATCCAATTTACTAATCAATCATCAATAGTCCTAACTCTACATTGGTGGATAGTTATCTATTCTCATTTTTTAATAGTCAGATAGGACGATATAAATTCATTACAATATTTTGAATTTTATTTTGGATTTTATTTTTATTTTATTTTCTATTTTTATACACATTCTAAAGGCTTTATATTTGTCTACCAATTATATTGTACAAGCTTATTAATTCCAATTTGCAAAATTACATACTAATTTACATAGATTATATATATTTAATTTTATATAATTAAAAGTGATTTTAAAATTATTTTATTTCACATCAATTTTTATTTGAAATTGAAAGTTATATTATATATTTAATAGAATAGATATTTAAATTTAATTTACCTAAATTTTGATTAATTTATATAAAAGATGTATATTATTTTATTTTATAGTTTAAGTTTTTAAATAAATGTTAACTATTTAATAGTTAAGTCTTTAGTGCAATTATTTACATAAATATTTAAGAGTAAATAGAGAAATAAGTTATTAGCTTGATACAAAGGAGATTGATTTTAAAATTAAAACTAAAAAAATAAAAATAATTGTTAGATGTAGTGTTGAAAATGTTATGATTCAATTTAATCATTTATTAGAATTGAGACTTTGGATAGGCAAACACTTCACAATATCTCAAATGTTTTTTCTTTTCTTTTCTTTAACTTAATATCTTAAAACTAAATTGGTGGAAAAGCTTGACCCTAGAGTTGCAATTGAGCTAGGGAGATGTAAGGAGAGGCAAGGAGAGAGAGGTAGAGAGAGAGGGGGGAGGGAGGGTAGTGAATAAGATGAATGTGTGTGTGTGTGTGTGAGAGAGAGAGAGAGAGAGAGAGAGAGAGAGTTGTTTTTCATTCCAACAGTGTTTTCATGGATTCTTATAGATTGTAGAGGGAGAGGTAAAGATAGAAAGATATGGAAATCAAGAGGGAATGAGGGAGAGGAAGAGATAAAAAGATATAAAAATATAGAGTAAGATGGAGAGGAAGAGATAGAGTCAATTTTGAATTTTTGTTTCAAAAAGATATGTTGTCCATTTCATATAGGAAATGATAGTTAGAGGGATAGAGATATATAAGAAGAGATAATGAGAAAGAGGTATAGAGAGGTGGAAGAAGAGTGAGTAAGATGAATAATAGAAAGAGGGAAGAGAGGTCAGAAGGTGAAAATATCAATAGAAATAAAGAGAGAGAGAGAGAGAGAGAGAGAGGTTTTCATGCAATATCTAATAAAAATACATTGTAAGTGATGTAAGCATGGTCAGGGAATAAGATGAAACATTGTTCCTAGGAGAGTATTAAATGCGGTTGTCAACTAGCCCCGACTCATATTCATTGTGCTTGTTTCTCAATTTTATAGTAAGATGATGATGATGATGATGTGTGTGTGTGTGTGTGAGAGAGAGAGAGAGCCAATTTTGGATTCTTGATTTCATAAAGCTAGGTTGTCGATGAAAATGAAGATGGAGAGAAAAAGATAGAGGGATATTTAGAGGGGGTGAGGAGGAGAGAGGAAAATAGATAAAGAGAGGTAGAAGAATAGGTAAAGTTAAAAAGATATATATAGAGATCAAGGAGAGATGGAGAGGTAGTGGATAGATAGATAAATAGATAGATAGATAGATAGATCATTGACAACAATCTTTCTTTGGAACCATTCTTGCACTATACACACGACTATTTTTAATTCATAATCTTTTTATTATATACATCCACTTTTTGTTGTTATCGAGATTTTCGTTGACAGGAATCCATTAAAATAAAATGTATAATTCAATGTTCTGAATGTTCATATAGAGTATATAATTTTGAGTTGAATAATTTTGACTTTGATCTAATCTGGCATTTTGGCTATAATTGATGCTCAACCTTTTCACTATTAATATAATAAAATAATATTTAGTATTCAATTACAAAATTATAATAATTTGATAAACATGTCAATAAAAAATTAATCAAAACCACTTCAACCAAAATAATAATTAACAAATTATATTCTTAGTAGAAAATGGATGTAAGTTTTGCACATATAGAACAATATAGATGAAATTATCCTAACAAATATTTTATTGTATACAAAAAAAATTATGAACTTTCTAGATCAGCAATACAATGACATTATTTAATATATATAACATTATCAAAATAACCCTTGCACCCTGTTAGTCCGTTTTCTAGTCATTGCAAAATCTCGTGAAAGTGGCCTCCTCCTTGCAATGATTTTGTTAAGTGTCCTGCCTCGTGCTCTTCAGTGTTGTTGCCTTGCTTCAGCCCATGTCGCGTCTCCTATTTTGAAAAACCCAGAAGGATTTTCAATTTCTAAAGTCCGCGGGAAGCAAACTTTAAAATTCTACCACAGTGTCGAAAACATGCAGTGTTTTCGAAAACCCGTGTTGTTTTCGGCTTCCCTGTTACCTTTCGGTCTGTCGTTATTCCTGTGTGTTTTTGATCTTTTGCTGAAAACTTACGTTGTTTTCGACCCTTTGCCTTCAAGCTTTTATGCACTTGTCTTTTGGTGCCAGAAACTTTGTGTGTTTTCAACTTTGTTTTAACTGCGCATGTCCGACTGGATGGTGGGTCCAGACTCTTCCTGATTGGTTGTCGCCTGGCCGCATGTCAGACTTTTCTGACATGCGATCATGTGACCACTTGCCACCTATCCATGTGGGTCCCAGTTCTGTTTGGCTGCTTGGCGGTTTACTTTTCTAAGTGCGCAAGTGCGATGTGTGGTGGGACCTGATTTTCGGATTGGGCAGAGGGTCCTGACATGTCAGAGCATCAACGGTTGTCGTTAAAGTGCGAAGGTTTTGTCAGGGCCATGCGCTTTTACGACAACCGTCCGATCCTCCGAAGGGGTGAGGCTTCTTCCGGCTGGTCCGAAGCGGTGATGTGGTAGCCTGTGATTGGCTGTCGCATGATCGCATAGCCCAAATTTTGGCTATGCAATCATGCGACCGGTCGACATGTGTCCATGGCGGTGTGATGGCGTTTCGTCAGTGGGCCCGGGAGATGCAGAGAAGGTGGTGATGTGGTGGTCTCATGGCTATTGCATGATTGCATAGCCCAATTTTTGGCTATGCGATCATGCAACAAACCCCTTGCAGTGGCGGTTGTGGTGATGGTTGCGGTGGCGGTTACGTTGGCTGAGGTTGGTGGGTGGTCGCATGTTCGCATAGCCCATTTTCGGGCTATGCGATCATGCGACAGGGCGCCATGTGTCCCTGAGGCTGTCTGTATTTGTTGGTGGGTGAGCTGGCAGGTGGTGTCGTGGCGGTTTTCGGTTGGTCTGAGCTGGTAGGATGGTGGATTTGAATGCAGGCCCAGGTCAAGTTTTTTTGGCGGTGATTTGACGACCAACGGGGTGCATAGTAGCAGCTTGTCGCATGTTTGTGTGAGCCAGTTTTCTAGCTTGCTAACATGCGACATGCCCTTTTGTGGCAACAGTCTGGCGTCGGTAGTTATGCAGAAGGCAAGTGGTTAGCGGGTGTCGCATGTTCGCATAACCCGTTTCTAGGTTATGCGATCATGCACCAAGCATAATTTGTAGCCCGTTTCCTGTGGCGGTGAGTTGTGACTGCGCGGTTGCGCGACTGGGGCAAATGGTTAAAAGGCTTAAAGCCTGCGAAGTGTTGGTGACGGTTTGAACTTGCTAAGAGTCTTTTGTGACAGGGGGTAACAAAATTGAATGCTTTGGTGGCCAGATTTGACTGGTTTGGTGGCGTTTGTTGCTGTGGCTTGACCCCTGTCATGTCTGTGTTTATTCCTCGGTGGGGTTAGGTGATTTTAAAATTTTGATTTTGAAATGATCATTACGCTTGCTTTGTAACCTTGGTATAAAGGGATTTTTATGATCATTTTGAGGGCATTGGGAGTTAGATTTTCAAACTGTTGGTTGTGAGTCTTCTGCCCAGTCTGAATTGTAATGCTCTGATTTAGCTTTTGTCAACAATTGAGAGAAAGTTGCAGGTTTAAGTTGTAGTTTGTAAGCTTGTTTGTTTAGATGGATTGTATGCACTTAAGGATTTTTCAAACTTAATACAGATATATGACTCTTATCTTTCCTCTGTGTCATTGTAGATAGATTTTGAGTTTTCTAGCTCACTGCATGTTTATCCATGTATATGTCTTCATTTTTCAGTTCTAATCCAGGATTAGATTAAATGATGCTCTAGATGAGACATAGGTCTATCTCTTGTCTATATGAGGATTTCATATAAGTAGTAAAGGAGATTATAGATGTATTTATGGCTTTGAATCTCAGGTATAATGCTGGTGTGTGTGTGTGATCTATCTAAGAAAATTTGCCCAATGGATGAGGCACTGGCCTAGATGAGTATTTCCTTGTTGACATATCCTGACTTAGATTGTTATGATTCAAACATATAAAATTAAGAACCATTCCTAGATTTTCAGTATTTGGTTGTATGAGATCCTATCTCATAGTGAAGAGGAGTCAATGAATGTGTGGTTATCATTTAGTACCCTCTTACTATCCAGTCATCTGTTATATGAACCCAGCCCTTGGTGTGTGAAGTATATTTTATGATGGGTTAGGTGCACCCGCCTTAGTTTTGCAGAGCCAGAAGCAGAAAAGGGCAGTCTTGTCCCTATAATTGGTCCAATTACCCTAAGACCTCATAACAATTTTGGAGCTAACCATTCCTAAAATCCATCTATGAGTATAATGGCAGCCTTTTGAGCATAAGCGTCATTTTAGACACCAACACACCCTTCGAAGTGCAAGTGCTAGTTTAGTTTTTTGAAAATGAGCATTGGCCGAATAAAGATGAAGAGAGTTTTATTCTTAGCTTACTTTACGTTTTCCTCGAACATTGATTACCTGTTAAGATGGACAAGAATATTTTCATGCGAAAGTATTATTTTATGCCATCTTATTTGGTTACCTTTCGTCACCGGTAACATCTTACACTACTGTCCCTTCTAAATTATTTTATGTCATTTAAAGTCGAAAGCCTTAAATAAAAACTCCGCAGAAGTGACTTAAAGAGCATGATTGGATGACAGATTACAACAGTCCTGTTTAAGAACGAAAGCAATCCTTCGCAGACATTTTTCAATTCACGCCAAAGCCACAGAAGGATTTCCTGGTGCATGTCCAGTATAAAGGTTAGAAGATTGCTTTAACTTTGAAGTTGATCATTAATATATGTGTATTAGCAGGCACATTTGTTGTTGAACAAACGTTCTATTGCCCATTCTGATTTTCAGCATCGAAGGGAGTTCGTAAATACATCTAAATGGCCTCTCAAGAAATAGAAGCAATCAATTCCAGGAGCTGTGTAATTGAAGTCGGGTATGGGGTGACAATGAAAGAAGAGGATATACCCGATGTAGACGACGCTCTCGTCTTCCGAATGTCTAGGTCACTGCCAGACTCCGACCGTTTGTACACTCCTCGTTTTGTTTCCTTCGGCCCTTTTCATTATGGGAAGGAGGAGCTGAAAGGGATGGAGAAATCTAAAAATGAGGCTGTTCGAAGGATGCAAATCAGGATTCAGAAGAATTACCCGCAGGCTTCTATCCAATCATTTGTTGAAGGCGAGCTGCTGTCCAAGGACAAGGAGACAAAGAAGTTCTATGGTGAACATATTTCCTTCACTCCTACAGAATTAGCATGGATGGTCACCAGGGATGCATGCTTTATTTTTGAATTTCTTCTCAATTATCTAAGAGCGGGTTCGAATACTAGTTTTTATTATAAAAACGAAAATAAAGGGTTCTCGTGGAGATATGATGCAGTTTTTGATGCCAATTTACAAAGTCCCATAAGGGAAGGATTAATGAATGACTTACTTTTATTTGAAAATCAAATTCCTCTCTGGGTTTTGAAGGACATCCTTCCAATCCAGATGGGTTCTCTAGAAGCTGGGGGTCAAAAGCTGGATGAATTTGCGATATTGGTCCTCAGGTGTCTGCAAAGACACAAAATATTTTTGTGGCATAATTTACCTTCTCACAAACAGTGTTCTCATGTCCTCGAAATACTCTACTGCGGTTTGGTTGGCAGAAATGTTAAGGACTACGAGAATGTGGAAGGGTATCGATTTCCGCCTTTGCGCAATAGCATGCAGATCTACTTCAGGAAGGGCATTGATTCGATGAAGGCCGTTTGTGGACGTTGGCGTAAGCTGTGTTTGTGCTTTCCTTCCCCAAATACAAGCCCTGTAAATATTCAGCCAACACTCTTTTCATCTCCCAATTGTATGCAGATCTGGTTTAAAAGAGGAGTTAATTCAATGAAGACCATTTGTGGACGTTGGTGTAAGATTTGTTTGAGTTTTCTCTCCTCAAATACAAGCGCAGGCGAAATAATCAAGTTAGAATTAGTGAAGTTGCCAACAGCTTCTGAACTCACACGCGCAGGCGTGAGCATTCACCCAGTGACCGATGAAAATCGATCAGAAAAGAAAGGTGCAGGCATTAAATGGTTAAGATTTGATGAGAAAACATCAACACTCTACATACCAGAAATGATGGTAACACAACAGTTATATTCAGTACTGAGCAATTTAATTGCAATGGAAGTGACCACAAGAGGGAGGTACTCTCCAAGACCAATGACACAGTATGTATTACTTATGGATGAGTTGATTGACAACGAGGAGGATGTTGCCGTGTTAAGGAAGGCAGGGGTGATTCAGAACTTTCTTGGTAGCAATCAACAAGTAGCAGACCTCTTCAACTCTCTAGCTACAGGGATGATCCCTTATGAATGGTGCAAAGTAATAAATGACGTGAGAAGAGGGTTGCATAAGTACACCAGAAGAAAGTACAAGATCTTGTGGAGTGAGTTCAAAAGTGCTTACTTTTCCAAGCCATGGCTGGTTTGTGGTTCTATTGCTGCCGTGCTGCTACTTTGGATGACAATGGCGCAAGTGCTTTGTTTGTTTATCACTTGCAACCCATAGTCTTGTTGAAGTTCATCTTTTTTCCTCCTTTCCGTTTCTGTTGTCCACTTTCTTTAATTGGGAGATTTTCCAATAAATGTATTCCATGTTTTTCTCTGATTCGACTCGTTACTGTTAAACTGGCCTCCTGGTCTAAGTCGGTTGCTCTCTAGGTGAAAGCTACTACATGTTTTGAACTTGTTTATCGGTCTGCAAGTCACTTAATAATTAAAAGTTATTATCGTTCATAGATGTAGGATTCTTAATAACTATTAGCAAATATAAATTATTTGAGTTGAATCTTCTTCTTTCTCTTATAATAAATTATCTTCAAACAGACACTACCACTTGTGGAAAGTGCTTCAATCCTTCCATGACCCGCTACAGAAGAAAACGAATTTGTTTGGCAGATGAGGGCTTATTAGATGGCCAAATATGTAGAATTTATTCTGTAGAGTACTTTAGAGTTCAGGTAGACCATCTCGTACAACTCTTTTTTTTCAGGAAATTCATTCCAGTAGTGAGGTGAAACACTCAGGGGAGGCAGCCGAAGGGAAACACGGATTGGTTTGTTATGTATGTTTGGAAAGAAAATGCAGCACTTTGAAGCAGTTTGCTTAAATTATACATTGCCTGCAACAACGTAATGCAAATTCCTACTTCCCTTTGAGCCCACTATCTCCTATAGAAATGAAACAACCACAATCTGATTCAGAGTAGGTATTAGTAATGCACACATCACATAGTAATGTTGCTATTAAACGATTGGGCAATTTATACCAATGTATTCTCAAGCGTTTCCCTCATGCTCTAATTCATAACATTGTCATAGAAACATACATTTTTCAAAGTGCAAACCTAGAAGAATGTTCAAAAGAGAAACGTAACAATTCTGGATCAGACAACTCAATTTCAAGGAATGATTTGATTAGATGTTTTCTGAACTGTGCAATGTGATTTCATCTCCTGTAATAACACTCATTTCTTTCAGTTGTCTTTGATTGCATTTTAGGACTCAAACCATAGAATATTGTATATTTTAAACAGTCAGGTAATATAAGAATAATGAAAGATCTTGTCTGTCCACTTATAGACCAGCAGTTTGAGGATCCAGTAACCATACAGACTGGGCAAAACTATGAGCGTGCAACATGGTTTAGGATTTGTATACATGTAGTCAGTTCATAGATTGTAACAGGGCTGTAGTTTTGACCTAAAGGTTGATTTTTAGAAATCTTTAATATGGAGATAAAACAAAATATTACGTTAAATTCTTAAAATATTCTTCAATATTTGTCTTTCATATGAGATAAATCAGATATAATAAATTAAAATTAATTTCAATCAAGAGCACTATAGCACATTGGAGATAAATCCTTTTAAGTATTCAATGTAATAAATTTGATTTTAAACAAGTTTCTACTAAGCCTTTATTATAGGGTTTAAACATTGAGTATTGTAATCAATTTTTTAGAATTGCTTACATCTTAGAATCACACAAAGACAAGTTCATAAGTATATTATAACTTCATCATTAAGTGTTTGTCTAAATCTATTGTATTTTTTCCTACACACAAGTTCGTGTTGAAGGTGTGGTGTTTTTGTTGAGGTTCACTATTGAGTGCATTAGTTAGTGTAAGTATGGTGCTATTAGTCCTAATTAAAATAATATGTTTCAAGAATATATTTAATTTTTTTAATTGTAACATAGGTTCTCAATGCGCTCTATTATTTTGGAAATTGATTAAATTGATAGATTAGAAATTTATGTTTTAGGTTATTTTTTAAATAATTATACATAGAGATTAGATTTATAGTGAATTTGTTGTGTTGAAAATAAAACATGTATAATTTTTTTGCTAGCATGAAAGCTTGAAATAGTGAGTTATGTATTTTTGTAATAGTAAAAATTAACATATGAATGTACTTTAAACAAAATACTTGAAGGCACAAGCACATTTGCATACAAAGTTTCAAAGATAAGCAATCAATCTTTGGAAAACTAATTGGTTGAAAGCAGAAGAAATAAATTTGCAGTATCCTTACATTTGCATTGTCTCATAAATGTTCTTGACGTAAAGACTCCAAGGATCTATTCTTTGTTGTGATCATATAAATTCTTCATTTTTTAAGGATGAGTTAAAAATAAATCTAAAAAATTATATAAAATCGATTTAGCAATGTTGCTGCATTTTTAAGCTTGCAAAAAATGCACCCCTTTTGAACCTTAGATCGTGTCAAAACCCTTTTTCCCTTTAGGCAAAGTCATGTTCGGGTTTTGGCAGTTCTCGCTGCTTGTTGGGTTTTAGGCTCCTTGGGCTCCTCGCCAAGATTTTGGAAAATCACTCCAACTGCCACCTCTCCAAGTCTTCATGTTTCCAAGTCGGTTTTTGGGGAATCTTCGGTTGATTTCTTAAGAACATCAGGATTTTACACATTAGGTGATTAGGTTAGGTCGGCTCGATGAGTGGTGAAGTCATTTCTAGTTTGAAAGATCAAATTATCACTATATGCGGGTTTTGCCCATTTTTACCGCCAAATTTGAAAAGACGTTTTATCCTCGAGGAACTAAGACTCATGGGTGAAACATCAAAGATAAAAGGAATAATTTTTGGAGATTCATTGTACAGGGCACCTAAAAGGTAAGGTGCACTTTTGATGGAAAGGTGAAAAGAATTTATCTTACCTTCGGAGAATGGGGATTTGGACACCTCATTTCTGGGATTGGTACACATGTCAGCATAATCCTGACTTTCTGATATTTTCAAATTTATTATTCGTGCAAATTCACCTACCATAATTAATAAAGATCATATTTGGAATCACAAAATTAAAGAAGAATGTCTCATCAAATAAATAGCAATTATTTCTCATCCATGTGAACCCAAACCCTAAGCTATCAATCAAAGCAGAGTAGAATATCTGTAAAGATTAGTAAATTTATCATAGCACCAACGTCACAAATCTAACTATCAAAATACTCATTCCTCCGCTCCTCTATTTTTTGCCTATATAGAGAGTGAAAATGGCTTTGAGATACTATGGTTATGATCATTTGAATGACATTGAGAATGACTAGAAGGGAATAGGTGATACTAAACTCAACCATTATGACCTCAGAGACCTGCACAAAAGATTGAACACAAAACTTGTACACCCAATCTCTTAGAAACTCAAAGAGAAGGGATTGGTGGACATCACAAGATTTCTAGTTGTAATCTAGGCTCTAGAATTAATCATGGAGTGCATACATAGATATAATCTAGTGAGCAATAAAATGAAGCTGCCAAATGACAAGGTTCTGTTGATGCTGGATAGAGACACCATGGGGAATTGTTTCGGGTTGCCTACTTGAGCTAAATTCACAAAATATAATTTTTCAATCGCAGCTAGCGCATTCAGTGAAAAGAAGACAAAGTGGAGAGGAGTCATGTCTACATAGTGGTTTCAGACATAGAGGGGTCCTCAAACCAAACTGCCAAAGATCCTTTATGGTTCTAGCCTAAAGTGGGAAATACTGGATATTATAGTATTGCTACATAGAGTCAAGGGTGGTGAAGAAGCTCTAAATTTTGATAAGTTTTCATTTTTCCTTGTGCAGACAATTTTTGCTAAGGATAGATATATTGATTAGGCCCACCTACTCTTAGAAAAGATACATGAACGCATGATTGTTGCCAAGAGGACTCTTTCCCTGTTCATGTCTTGGTATTTGGTGCATTCCCTAGCCACCGCTTGGATTTGGCCTGGACTACCTCATGTGGACGATTTCAAAGATGATGTCCAGATTTATGATTTTTACCCTTTTCTACAGCTTCATAGTAGTTATGTTGACTTCAGGAGATTGAACGATGTGTTCATAATGTGGTTATGTAGGGAGTTGTAGGCTTTCCCTAAAAGAAGATTATTCCCTAAAGTTGCCATGATAATCTAAAAGTTTGGTGGCTATTTCACCCAATTTTTGACTGTCACTTACATCTAGGTTGGGGTTTTTGATGATTTTTCATACAAGCTTCCTAGATATCTAGATGATAAAATAATTTTGATTGAATTTTGTAGATAGCTACTGGAAGTCATTGCCCTCTATAGTGGCATTCACAAAGATGGCATCCATTTTCGCATTGCAATAGGTGCCTACTCCTGTGCATCTAGCTCACATGTTAAGAATATGGTGAAAATGACTGCAACAAGGTTCAAATTTGACAAGTATGAATTTATTTGTTTGCAATTTGATTTTGTTGATTTTGTTAAAGACCACTTGCAATTAGGGCTTTCGAATAGACATGTACCTTCCTTGGAGGAATACTGGGAAAATTTAAAGGATGACTTCGAAGTGAGGGAAAAGTTTCGGTCAAGGCTCATGGTTAGAAAATTAAAGCTTATAGACTAGACATATATATCGATGGAATGGAAGATGATGACTCATATATGAGGCCTGTCGAGTACAAGAAAAGAATAAAAGGCACTCCCATCAGTTCCGAGCCATATGACGAACCTGCAATTGATGATCTAGACATATTGATGGGGAAAATTTTGAAAAGAACACTAGACTGGGTTGAATGGAAGAAATCAGGCAGGAAGAGGTCTAGCACTCCTTACAGAGGACCCATGCCAGTTCAGTCACCTGTGATTGCTCTGACTGGCACCACCACTACCACTAACACTGCTTAGAGCTCATCTCAAGCTATAGGAGGAGGAGACCAGCCTCTGGAAAAGAATGTGACATTATCTCCTACCTATGGAGATGGTTCCCTAGCAAATATTGTGTCTTATGCACAAGATGAGCCTAAGGATGGTGGCGAGGAAAATGAGAAAGAGAAGGAAAGAACACAAGAGTAGCCCACAAATACAAATGATGACACTTTTGAAAAGCTCCTGGATATAACAGATGAAGAGTAGCAATAAGGAGAAGCAGAGGTTGCTTAAACTAAAGGTAAATCAATAGCTCCCCCTCCTTCTTCTGAATCTACCAAATTATTTTTTTCAAGTTGTAAATCCAATACCCCTCCTTTTTGTGATGAAATTATTTGATGAGGAGGTATTGAAACCTCTCTCTAAACTTTTGGAAACTCCCTCATGGTTAGAACAGACCATTGAGAGGAAGAGAAAGAGGGTAGAGGAGAGTGTGCCTCCCAAGGACCTAGTATCCCAAGTAGTTCAAAATCCTCCCTTGAAGAAGTTGAGGAATCCCAGTGTGCTTTTAGCATTGGGAAAAAATGAGGTTACATGACATGTGATTTTGGAGATTGCACAAGCCAAGATTGCTAACATGCATTATTTTGAAATTATAATATATTAGATCTAATCAAAATACTATAAAACTTATATGACAACAATATTGACTATGATCTCTACAAAAAGGGTATTTTTATATAAAAAAATAACAATTTAAAAGAATAGGAGTTATTAAAACATCACTTTTCTGAAATAATTTCATTTCTTTGATAACTGGACCCAAATTGGCATAAAACATGCATTTAATAGACATTTCCAATTGGAAATTTTGAAGCACTTATCTAACTTACCTAGAATGAATCTATCTAGACAATATGTTTGACGAAAATTGATTTTTAGTTAGAAATACTCAAATTCAGCTGTGCTGATAAGTTAGCCTGAAACATGACACAACTTTGCGCTTTTACCCAAGTGCAAGGGTAAGTTGTGTAAAGTTGTTATTGATTCGAGGTCACAAAACAACATGGTGTCCTATGAAATGGTAGATAAGTTGAATTTGGTCAAGATGCCACATCCTAAACCTTATAGGACATGTTGGGTCATTGATGACCAATCACTTGTTGTGAGGGACTGGGTATATGTTGATTTTCAGATTGGGAAATATTGGGACAAAGTTTTGTGTGATGTGATTCCAATGGAGTGTTGTCATTTTCTATTGGGAAGGCCATGGAAATTTGATAGGGAAGTCTACTATGATGGTAGGAGGAATAAATATCTTGTCACAATGATGAGAAGAAGTTCAAACTAAATTTTTTGAAGGGTATTGATTCAGAGAAGGATGCAACAAGAATTTTTATGTTTGGGAAGAGCAAAGAGGTTGAAGTCAAACCAAAGCAAGAAAATCCTAAAACTAATAACTTGAATATGGAGATAATGGTTGGGACAATAATGTGTCCTTTGGTGCAAGGTAAAACATATGAACAAACATTGGTACAACAACCAAAGGTGGGACAAGTGGAGAAGAAAGTACAAATGCAAGCATCACAAGCCAAATCTTGACATCCACCGGGTGTCATGGTCATTGGTGTTCCTTCTTGGTCTAATGTGCCATTATGCTCTATTTTTTCTTCATTTTATGCATTTTTCTAGGTTATTCAAGTAAATGCAGGGCAGGTTACTCATTTGACATGAGTTCTTTCCAAAGGGGGGGGAGTATGGTGTAGAAGCACCTCATTGTTCCAAGGGCCTTTAGGAGGTCAAATATGAAAGATTTGTATTTTGATGGACCATAAAAGTAAATAAGGTTTGAAAGGACCAAACATGATGTAATAAGGCTATTGAAATCCAATTAGTATGTTGGTAGGGTAATTTGATTCATAGGTCCCAAAAGTTGTCATGTTGCACAATAGTGACATATAAGGTCAAATGGTCAAACTTGGAAGACCATGAGTGAATTTGGGGATTTTAAGTCATATCTGATATAAAATATATCTAATGTAACATTTTTGAGTCATTAGTTTGATTAAAGGATCAACATATACAAAAGATGTAAAAATGCACAAAAGTTGTCAAGCAACTTTTCAAAGATGCTTGACCACTTCTTACTTCAGGTAGTTTTGGTAGTCTGAGGGGAGTTCCATCGGTTGAAATGGGTTTGAATAGTTATAAAATGTTTTAAATGATCCAAAAGAAGAGGCATTGGTCAAGCTTGAAGTTTTTGGCAATAAAGACCAAAGATCTTTGCAAATACTCATGATTTTGTTGTAGAAACTGACTTATCACAGTCATATTTCATGGTGAAAATTTGATTCAATGCTCTGAATTCTACATTGGATCTATGAAGAACTAAATCCTTCCCATTTTGGCATTGGAATCATTCAAATTTTATTATTTTTTGAGGGATTTATTGTTAAAAACTGTAATTGAAACAATTGTTGTATTGTCATTGATGTCAAAACCTTAACTGGTAAGACTGTTGCTACTTAGGAAAGTACTATATCTATTGAATTGTTGTAAAAGAGTGGGGAAAGGTTGGTAACAATAGCACCTAGGGAAATGTTGAGTTATCTTGATACTACAAAGTGTACTTGACTATGTTGCACAATGATGAGACAATGTATTGTTTATCTTATTAAAGTTGAAGACTAAACTGGTAGGCTTAACAGAGAAAAAATGGAGAAATCATGTTTAAGCCGAGTTATGTTAGTGTCAACGGAGTTAGTGGATGCCGAGCAAAATCTAGTGTCGACCGAGTATCAGTAAATTGCCGAGTATCAGTATTTGCCGAGGAAACAGTTTTAGTAGTGACCGAGTGTTTTACATGGAGACCGAGTGAATGATCACAGTATTGACCGAGCATTAGCAATTTTATATTTGAAGAGAATTCATTTTGGAGATGACATTGTTTGAATTCTTGGATTATGTAAAGCATGTTGACTTTATTATTGATTGTATGGAAGCATTTAATGCTTTGTAAAATGTTTTATTGTAAATCTTTATGAGATTTGAGATGAGTCTAGAAGAGGAGACGAAGAACATGAAGCAGGTAGATTCAATGAATCTGACCTAACCCTAAGATCTACGAAGGAGATTAAGCGGCAAAAGAAAATTTAACCTAACAGAGGAAAGTATTAAGGGAACCGAAGCATTAGGTATGTGAATGCATGGGTGAAGTAGATGCTGGAAGAACAGTAAAGTTTTATTGACTGTATAAGCAAAAAGGCTGAAGAAAAGTGTGGTGATTTCTTGAAGAAAAGTTTCGAGCAGATCAGAGATGGAGATGGCAAAGTTTCAAAGTCAATAAACCAGCATTTGTGTATGGAATTGGATCTAATATTTGCAAAGTGAGTTGTATGTTTCTTAGATCAATACTGCTGCTACTTTCTAACAATTGTAACAGTCAAAATCCTTTTAACAGAGGTTGACCTAATAGTCATATGTTAAATCCTTTGAACAAGGTTGCATTGTAATGGAGTGTATGTAAGTCCTTTGACCAGGCTCACCTTTAACAGGGTGTGTAGACACCTAAAAATCCTTTAGAAAATAAATTATTTTTATTTTCTGAAAAATCCCTGATGACATCATCATTTATTAATTAATTATTTATTTAATTAATTAATTTATTTTTATGGCATTAAATCCCTTTATCTTAATTAAAAATATTTAATTAAAAAATCCCTCTCAAAAATGTTTAAATCTTATTTAAACATTAATCCCCTATTTATTAATTATTTTAATTAATAAATTGACCAAAAATCCCCCAAAAAATAATTAATTTATTTTTTGACCAAAAGTTAGCCTTTTTTCCTAAGACCACTAACCTCTTCCAAAATCTTCTAATCCCTTCTTAATTTCGATTAAAAGGCTAATCCCACCTTTTCTAACCCTAATCTCAACTCAAAATATTTAATTAAGATTAAATATTTAATTTTCATATTTATTGAAAATATTTCAATAAATATTCCCAAAACTTAAGCTTTTGGAATGAATAAACTTTTATTCCATAAAACCAAGGAGAATTCTAGACTCTTCTAGAATCTTCTCAACCCAACCTCTTCACCCATCCTAATCCTAAAATCCCCTAATCCTAATCCTAATCCTCCCCCTAACCTTGTCACATTCCCTAAACAAGGTTAGCCAACTCCTAAGCTTGACCCAAAGTCAACAAACTTCTAGAGGCTTCTCTTACATGCATTAAGTGCATTTAAAGCCTCCTTATCCCTCTTACATGCATTTATGATGCATTTAAGAAGCCCCTCACCCCTTTCTTACACCCTTTGACCTTAGGCACATTTCCCAAATTGTGCACATTCCTCCCATCTTTCAACCCAATGCCCTTGTGACACTTGTCACAAGGAGGTGGCCTTGAACTAGCACAATCCATGTGCTCCCCTTTGAATGAATCTTGGCCTCTCTTAAGGATTTTGATCCTAGCCACTCATTCATCCTCCCAAAAGTCTATAAATAGTCCTCATTTCCAAGAGCAAAATATCCATTCACCTTTCATTTTATGCATTGTTATCATGTCCATTTAGCTCTAGACTTAGCATAAGCAATACTAATTGTTAGTTTCTTTTTATCATCTTCAAGCTTTCTTAAAGAACATCATAGCTTAGCAATAATGGATTAACATAGTTTCTTTTATTGTTTTTGCATAGCATATAGCATCATATCACACCTATATTTGGTCTAAAATCAATCTTAGTATGCATTAGAATATGCTCCAAGTGCTTAGAGAGCACACCCACATCCCTCTAATTGAAGCGAATCAAACATTTGCTCTATAGCACTTGTTTTTTTAGCAACAATCTTGAGGTGGCTTTGGTTTTGTTTTCATGTCTTATGCTTTTTTTTTAGTTCATGAACATGTTAGATTAGTCTAATGTTTGAATGTTTCAGCCTTTCAAGACAGGTAACAGGTTCAAAATCATAGTCTACAGGGTGATTGAAATCCTTTAACCGGGTCACACCTGACAGTGTGTATTGTAACCTTTGATAGGGTTGGCTTTTAACCGAGCTCACTTCAGAAGAGTGAAAATAATAGTAGCATGTTACAAAGTGGTTTTTCCCATATTGGGTTTCCACTATAAATCCTGGTGTCATACTTGTGTGAATGTTTTGGTTTGAACATTTCTGTGTTTTTTCAAGTTAGATACAGCTGGGTAGTGGACTGCATTGTTATATGTTTCTATTGTTAAATCAGTGATGACCGAGTTTGTTTTGGTTGCTTGATCTGATTTAAAGAAAAGTTTTTTGAAGTTGTTTTATACATCAAGACCTAAGAACAACTAATTCACCCCCCCCTCTCTGTTGTTCTAAATCATATTAACAATTATCATAGTTTTTGGAAAAATGGCCAAACCCTTGCTAGGCTATCCAGTGGCCTTATTAAAATGTAAAACTCTTTTACTTTTTTCTCAATAAACCATCAAATTGGGAGGGATGCATCTATTTTATGTATATTTGATGTCTACAATAGTTTTAGATAACCATACATCTTTTTGCAAGTGGAACCATTAAGGCAAAGGTTAAATTTCCTGTCTCAGACTAGGTGTTGATAGGGTATGAAGTTTGTTTGTACTTTACACAATTAGAGAAGTTTTTGGAAGGATCAATGAGTATGGTACTGAGTAAGAGAAGGTATTGAGAGTATCCAAAGGAATTGAAGGGATAGAAACTCAAATTTATGCCATTACAAGTGACTGTCTCGGAAAACTATATTGATTGTCCTTATGATTATTTTTAGAATGGCCAATCTAAAATGTTGTTGGTTGAGGTATCAAACGGTCTCGTCCAAACTTTAAATTTTGGGATATGGTATGTATTTAATTTAACTACAAATTTTTTTCTTTTCAGAATATTTAGTTTGAACGTTTAAGGGGTTAACCAAATCGATTTCTAGAAACTGTCTCAGGAGGACTGAATTTAGGACAATCACCAAAGTCCTGATTGTGCAGTTTGTTTCAAGGGGTTGAAGGGTTGTTTAATGCATAGAATGGAACTGGTAATTTCCATGGATTCAAGGTCTTGATTAGAGGAAAGGGGTTAGAGTTGGCATGGCTAGGAGTCATGAGGGTTTGGTTATCAAAGGAGCCTATGAAGATATTGTGTTACAAAGAAGGGTATGTGTGTGGCAGTTTGGACAATGAACATTATGGGGCATTTTGTTGGGTCTATGGGCATTAATTGAGTAAGTCGATGTCTTGAGGGGTTTAGGGAACCTTATAAGGAAAGGTGTTGATGAATTTGTAAATGGAGGGCACCTTATTGTCAAGTTGGTATAGGAAGTCCTTGTTGAGGTTTGAGTTGTGGATGCTCTGCTCAGGAATACACCACAAAATCATAGCATTTGATGTCATTCTCATTCACCGTGATCAAATCCTTACTCGCTTCATAGGCCAAGCATGGAACCACTTCTCTTCTCTATCAATGTTCGATACCTCTAATGAAAAATGTTTTAAGGATATTATTTTTAAAATTACAACGAATGCATTCTTGGATGACTGTTTAAATCCATTTATTGTATGCAAAGGAAAAATTCTTACTGTTAAATAGAAAATGTTCTCTTTAAATGTTTGTGCTTGATAATAAAATATAAATGTGAACATTTAATCATTGTGTCACCATCCTTCAATCAATTTCTTAAAAAAATGAAAACATAAATATAGTAATGGAAACTTAATGTCAAGTCATATTTGCAATGAAAAAAGTATTTTAAGTACTACCAGTGGAAGATATAAACAATTTTTAGAAAGCTTACATCAATGTGAGCAATAATAAATGATATTTTTTTTAGTGCAAAGGCATATAGCTTGAATATAAGATTCTTTAATAGTTTATGATATAGGTAATAAATATCATTATCACTTCACACTGAAGAGAGAATTGACACATATATGTAGATTTATGTGGTGGATCTAGTCAAATTTATAATTTTTTCAATATTTGTGGAAGTTAACAAAAAAATACTTATAATACACAATAGATTTGATGGCAACTATTTTTCAAATACTCCACACTTAGATA
Organism: Chamaecyparis obtusa; assembly: GCA_027943335.1. Taxonomy (NCBI): domain Eukaryota; kingdom Viridiplantae; phylum Streptophyta; class Pinopsida; order Cupressales; family Cupressaceae; genus Chamaecyparis; species Chamaecyparis obtusa. The sequence goes on along the minus strand of BSBK01000863.1, from coordinate 569,838 downwards.
CTAATTATCCATTAATATTTGTAAATAACCCTTTGAAAATTGATAGATATCATTTGTTATTAACTTAAAAATTTGTAATGCTTGCTCAACCAAGACAGATAATAAACTTTGAAATAGCTTGTGATTTATCTAATAAGCACTACAATTCAAAATATAATAGACAATATTTTGAAAGCTAACATTAATGCATAACATTTGACTTCACACCCAATAGATAAATGAAATTTAAGAAACAATGTATTTATAAAGATTTATGTGGTTGATCTAATAAAATTTATGGCTTTCTCAATATTGCTTGAAGCTTTTAGTAACATAATTACAATATGAGCCACTAAGAAGTTAAAGATCGTAGCCAACACAAAGCTAGGCCTAGAGAAAAGGTAATGTATCATACCAAAAATTGTGAATAAAAATGAGTTTGAAAAAATTATGATTCCTAGAACTTTTCACAAAATTGTCATTCCTCCAATAAGAAACTGTTCTTTTGATTGATCAATATTTAAAAACATAATGTGAATCTGAGTTTGTAATAATTTTAACTATTTCAGTTAGGTACATACACATGTTTGCAAAAATATGTGTGAGTCAGCTTTACGTTATGTGTTCTAAGTCTTAAAAGACAACAATATCCCTTGTCTGAAAAGCAAATTCTTGTTGCAGTCTTTTTTGGCAAAGAGCATCAAGAAATCTAGAATAAATATGATATGCTTAAAGTAGAGGTATTCTTAGAAGGATGGCTCCATAAGGCTCTGATGTTGCAGATAATATAGAGCTTAATGAAGAAAATTTAAATTTTTTATTAATTAAAGATAACAGATTTTTAATCTTTATGAAATGTTGTTACTATGTTTCTGGATATAATTGTGTTTAAATTTTTTAACATTAACGATTTGGATCATACTTTACAATCTTGATGAAGAATCACAATGTATGATCCAAAATGTTTATATTGAAATTCTAGCACACAATCATATCCAAAAACATAATAATATTTTTATTATATCTATAAAACTTCAAAATATATACTTTTATAATCATAAAGCTTTATAGACTCCAAAACCATTTGAGGCTTCCCAAACTCCAGACCTGTTTAAAATCATATTTCTAGAACCAATTAAAATCACATTGCTAATCTATACAACATTCTTAATAGATCCATCTAGCTACAGATTATATACATTATTCACTTCACTTTGCAGGCTCGGCATTTTCAATCTTGTTCACATGCAACACTAATAAAAAATGTTTAATGCCCAAGTCCCAGAGTGCACATGTCATCTAAATAAAATAACTATAAACCAATAAATGGGATAATTTTATGTTCACTACGTCCATTAGAAAAGTATTTTGATTGTGACAATGGCTCAAAGGATGAGTTCAAATGTTTTTCCTTTTCAACGCCATTTTACATTAAGCTTGTTCTCTATTTCGTCTGCCATTTGGGTCATAGCTTTCTCTTTTTCTTGTTTTTAAAAAAAAATCATTAAATCTTATTTCTCGAAGTTATAAATCAATATCATTTTTTGCGCAGGGAGATCAAGGCAAACAGCATTTTATTGGATGATAAGTTTGAAGTAAGGATTGGAAGATTAAGCTCTACAGTTAGTCCAATGGAGATCCTCAGCCTAGCTTGGTTGCACAGATCTTGGCTATTTCCCATTAAGCGATTCTCACTAATTCCACATCACTAGTAATGTGGATAGCTCAAATGCATTTTTAGTTTTCTTTTCTAAATTTTTAAAATTGATTAAGTGTAGGGAGTTGAGCTAGTAGTTTTTTCCAAAAGTACATCTATTCAATAAATTCATTCAAGCGGATATGTTGGACACATTTCTACAATCTTATTCACAGCGTTGTCTGAGAAGATTTATGTGTGATCTCATTTTGATATCACTTTTAAGAAGTTGAGTTGGCCAATTCGCCCAGAAGATACATCTATTAAAGAGACTGCCACCATCCCAATTAAAGATTTCACAAAAGATTGTTAAACCATATCATAGATATAAACATTAAGAAGGTTCAACTTTCAACTATACCATTGATACTCCCTAACCAAATAATGACCTACATCACTTCAAAATCATAGCTTAAACATCTCTTGCACTACCATAACATAATCGATCTCCATCACTGCAAACAAAATTATGTTCTATGTCAGTTTGCCAACACCACTTTCTCTGTAAGAGATAATTCTATTCCATTCATTTCATCCTCATTTCATGAAGAACACAAGACTCATATATTTTCCAGGAAAGCTCCAACCAATCCATCACTTCTAGTGAAACAATGTGATATACCATAAAATAGTAAAATATTATTACTTTATGCAAAGCGTTTTGACTTGTGACATTATTGTGGTGGGCAACTGCAATTCATTGGACCAAGGAGATTTAGGATCATAAATGGCTCCCATTGCTATTGATGTTTGCAATATTGGCAAACTGCTACTAGAGATCATTTCAGGGTCAACATCCACCATTGAATGCAATGAAACTCATGGGGAATCTTCAATGATAAATAATGTCTTGGCCTTGATTGACACCCAAGACAAGATACTCTGCCTTGGATTGTTGACCCATATCTCATTCTCCATGAGGATTTACTGGAGGAAGATATGTGTTGTGGCTCTGGTAGAAGACATTTTTAGCTTTTTACTGGGGTGGACACGAGATATAATTCTAGTTTTTTGCTGGGAAGACAACAAACATATAAATTTTGTTATTTATTTATTTTTATTTTTATCTGGGTAGCTGGCCTATTTTTGGATCTTTCTTTTGTCAAGAATGATAGTCAATCTAAAATTAGAGTTTCTTTGTTTTATTTTGGAGTGTCAAGTTTATGTGTTTTTTTATGATCTTTTGGAGTCCATATTTTTATCAATATTTTTTAGAAAAATAAACTCACAGAATTCTTATTTCTTTTTTATCTTTTTATTTCCTTGTACAGGAAGAGTGACTTCGAAAATTTAAAGTATGACAATGATAAGTCATTTGCACTGAGAAAAGGAAGTCTATCAAATCTATAGGCTGTTATTTTGGCAAATAAGAAAGGTTTAATGGTAAAATTGGTTTTTTACCCTTTTCTGCTAGTCCTGTCATGAATAGCAGTATATTGCAGGAAACCAACATCCAATTGTTGAATAAGTGTTTGTGAATCTTAAGAATGTGATCAAAATGGTCTGTCCCACACAATGCCAGAGGCTAAAACCTTTGCTACAGATGAACGAGCATAATTTCGAACCGAATAACCATGAATGGTGTAATATAAAGTTTCAGTGATATAAGTAGAGGGTAATACAATTAAGTGCACACTGCGTCATAATCTAGTAAACATATTAGATTCTAAATATGGAATTAGGGTGCAATATCTATAATAGAACAAATAAAAATCATACTAAACATAAAGCATCCAAAGATTTTGGAAAAGAAAATTGAACTACTAAAAAGCTTCTTAATTTGCCATTCTAAAATTTATTTTAGAAATATCCCAGGAATCTAAATGCAACATTTCACACTAAAATCCCTAAAATGGAAAAAGACAAAGCCTCAAGTGTGAAGAATGGATTTTTGTAGCCTATTTAGAGCGGAACAAAAGATGACGTGTTATGAATATTACAGTCACATTTGAAGTTGAACTGTGCTCAAATTGGTTTGGGAGAATTTTACAAGTGGGTCATGTCACTTGGTTTTTGTATGCAAAAATAAGCAATGTTCAAAGCATAGGCATTAAATAACCATTAAACAGGGAAAGACATTTACAGATTTTAGCAAAACAAAGGCATCCATCTGATTGAGGTTCTCTGAGTACGCATACCATTTGTACTTACTTGACAACCATCCTATCATAAAGTTTGAATTTTCTTGGAATAAATGAAAATAAATTTAATTTTTGAAATGAGTGCTATTACTTTTAGTCAATAGGAAAAGATACAAATAATTTTGTTCAAATATACATATTAAAAAAAAATATACAATTTGTAATTTATTTTCAAAGATGATTGATCAATTTTCAAAGAGAAATTGTATCCAACATATGTATGAATATCGTGCCATGAATAAAACTAAGAACGATTCTTATTTGAAAATCAATCTACCATTTACTATCTTCTTTTCAAAACTTATTAAATTTACGTTTTTGTCAATCCTTTTATAATCATTAAGTATTAAACTAATTACCCTTATTTTCTTTATACATTTCATTCACCTATAAATTCTTAATTCAATATTACACTTATTTTCATTATACATTTCATTCACCTATCATTTCTGAATTCAATATTCAAATTTTAATTTAATATACTCATTTTAATAGACTAACCTAAACTAAACCTAATAATAAAAAGTAGAATTGTTACTATTGTTCTAGGTAGGATGAATGGTACTGAATTTCGATATTATGTGGGACAAAAAATTGTGAAACTACTTTATTCCCTCGAAATACTTCGAAGAGGGCCATAAGAGATCGATTTTTCCCACGAAAGCATTTATATACATCTTTACGTGGGAACCGGTATTCCTAGAAAACGTGAAGGTAAGGCAGGAATAAATGTTTGCATACTTTATTTTAAGTATTTTAAAAAAATTTAAGAGTCGTCTAATTTATTTATCTTATGATCTTATTGGGAAAGTATTTTAATTTTATTTTTAAAAATTTTATGAATTTAGTAGTACTTTAATTCTGGTTAGAATTTTCAGATTTGTGTCATTTAAATTATATTGAGTATTATGATGACAAAAGTGCTTTTATAATTAACTAAGATAGTGGTCTAGAGATGGCATGAATATTTAGGTTTTGTGATCTTCCTATTGCAATAAATTAGGACATGGATACAACATTGCATTCCATAGTCTCCAAGATACAATAATTGAGGTTAAATAACATGTCAAGCACCATCCCAATCCTACAATGAAGATTTTCTATTAAGTTTCTCAACCACCAAATTATAATCCATGTACAAGAAGAATACAAAATTCAAGAAATCCATGGCAAAACCCACTTGAAATAATGTGAGAAACTATTGCTTTAATTAAGCTTGAGAGAAACAATTTAAAAGCACAATTGAATCTTGTATCTCACATGGTGTCTAATGAGTCTTTTGAAAACCTGAGACTAGTAGAAAGGCAATAGAATGACCAAATCGCAGGCAATAGAATTCCAAATCGTAGGAAATAGGGCAGCCATAACTCCTTCTCAACAAGGAAATAAAATCTATGTCGCTGCGTTTAGGAATGAATAATTTTTTTTTTTATCGTAGCTACCTTTAGAAAGGAATAAAATTAAAAAATGCTTCTATTAGTTTTCTAATGTCTGCGCCTTATAAAATAAAATGACTTAAATCATTTAAAATCGCCTTGATAAAAAAAAACACATTAAAATGAGGGTAAAAATCATAAAATGACTTAATCTTGTATTTTAAATTTATTTTTTAATCAAGAGAGAGACTTCAATTTTTGGAATCGGAGACTTGGATTCTTCGAAATACTTTGCCATGAAGTCTCCAACCATTTTTGAAGACTCTGGAGACATGAAAAGTCTTAGACATGCGTCCTCGTCTCTGAGACGCATGTGGAGGGGAGGAGATAGGTCTCCCAGTAACACTAAAGAATAACCAAATCTCTCATTTTTCCTCTAATAGATGACTTGTAGGACAATAGACACTAAGAAAAATTTTGAGTCTGTAAGAAAGTTAACAATCTATATGTATGCATGTATTCTAATCACACATTGTATAAGATTGTAGTTTTGACCTAAAGGTTAATTTTCAGGCATCTTTATTATGTATATAAATACAATATTTTGAATAATTCAAATCCTTTCTCTTCAAAATAAATAGTAATTATCCTTCCTTCCAGTAAATCTATATGATTTATATGAAAAAAACATAATCAAATATTACTTAAATGTATAATATTTGCATATTAATTTAAATTTTATAATTTATAATTTTCATTTCCTTTTTGTCCTTTGGCCCTTTCATGTTGGCAGTTTGCATTACAAAAGTTAGAATATTCTATGCCCCTTCCATCAAACTTATGGGATCTTTTTCAGTCTTGGCCTATTCTTAATAAAAAATCAATGTTTTCTTGTATTTGGATTATTATCCCGTCATTGGTTTTATGGTCAGTATGGTGGGAAAGGAATAAAAGAATTTTTCATTCTCAACCCTCATCTTTTCAATCTGTTATTTCTACTCTTGAACGATCTATTATTGAGGTAGTTAATGCTTATTGTTGTAAATTTTCTGGTAATCGTGTGTTCACATCATGGGATAAGCTTGTTGTTAAAAACTTTAAAGGTTTAAAGTTCCCTTCTCTTCCTTTCCCATTGGTTGCCAAAGATGTATCAGATTTTAGATCCCAAATTAAGTGGTCTCCTCCCCAACATAATTTTATTAAATTAAACTTTGATGGGGCATCCAAAGGGAATCTGGGTGTCTCAGGTATTGGTTTTGCTCTTCGAGATTCTTTGGGATCCATCTTATGTTTTCAGGCTCATCCCATCCCCTCTGGGACAAATAATCTTGCTGAAGCACTGGCTTTGTTGTTTGGCCTTACTACTGCAAAAAATATGAACTATAAACTTCTTCATATTGAGGGAGATTCCTCTGTAATTATTAATGCCTGTATATCCAGGAAAGCTTTTTCTCGAAAGATTTTATATATTTTACAAAAGATTTGGATTCTTCTAGATTCTTTTGATCAATGCTATATTTCACACACTTTTAGGGAAGGCAATAATCTAGCAGATGCCTTATCCAAGTTGGGATCGGAAGGGCATTCTATATTATATCCCTCTGATTCTGTTTCTCCCAATTCTCATCCATCTTTATTCAGAATCATTTATTCTGAATCATCTATGTAAGTAATATTTTTTGTGAGGGGTTGTTTATTCTATATGGACCTTCGGTTTGGGTAATAGTTGGCATGTTTTTTGCTGATTAATATTTGTTCTTGCAGATATTGTGGCGTGGTCTTATGTTTGTGATAACTCCCTCTTTTAAATATGGCTTAATTGAGTGTCTTTTTAATCAATCTCTTTGTTCTATATGAGGATCTTGATCTTTGGCTTAATCATGGTTATTAATGTATATTTTAACATCTGTTGTGGCTTGTGCCTTAGATTTCTACTTACGGATTTATTCAAAATTTCATTTATTTTTGATCTTGAACGTTTGTACTTGGTAATGATCTATTATGCCGTCACTTCCTTTTTCTTTGAAGTATGTGGAGGGTGGTTATGTCATGTTTTTGATGTCACCTGTGTCAGTATCCTTTATATATATGACCAGCCGAGAGATCATAGTACTATTAGCTATCATTAGCTCAATATATTATTTTGTGTAATCATTTTTTATTGTACTTTGTGGAGATTTTTATTTTTTGGCTGATCATAGTTGTAAAGGGTTATTTATTCATTATCTTTGATGGTTCGTGCTCTAGATTCATTTGGATTTGATTATTATTGGAGTATGTTCTATCAGTCATGATCGGATCCTCCTCTATTTGCATATTTATTTTCGCAATGGTAAAGTTTTTTGGTTATATGATCTTGTCTCTTCTTCATATTTCATCTGCTCTGGTTTTTCCTATGTTAATGGCTCCTTCAAACTTTGTTGATGAGTATAAGCCACTCAATTTGCGGGTGTCTCTTCTATCAATTGAGCTTGAGTTACCGTTTGAAGATAAATTATCAGATTCTATGCTTGATGATATGTTTCAGTTTCACTATGCAAATTGCAGAAGGTTTGCTCGAAGATTAATTAGGGAATCTATCCTCTTTCCATGCTCGAAAAGGATTGTCTTTCCTTCTCAGATTCTATCTATTTTCTGATCTAATTTCCTTGATCTTGCTCAATCTTGGTCACTCTTGTTTCATGTGGCAAATGTATTCATTCAGCCTAAGTTCATTGAAAATAATAACCTGCTTGCTGCTATTCAAGGTTATAGTTTATGGAACAGTGAGGCTTTTGTCGGGGATATCTTTCCTCGTCAGTTGCTTTTATCTTCTGATAATTTTGCTCGCATATATGGGGCAATTAAGGATTCTATTGTTTCATCTTCTATTGGCCCTTTGGATCTCGCTATTAACAGGAATGTGGTGGGCTTTGCATTTTGAAGGAAGGCTTTTCCTAAAACATATGCTATTTTGGGCCTTATTGCTCATTCGAATGCAATAGCCAATGCCAATTTATCTCCTCAAGATGCCTCTTCCTCTTCTATAGCTGGGGGAAGACCCTCTGTGGTGGCTCCGCTTGATTCACTAGTCCCTTCATTGAATCCGGATTCGGAGCCAGACAGAGGGGCTCTTTCTCCTTCTTGCCAGTTTGCAGATTTTATGCTTGATGGTTCTTCTTTGCAGGGTGATGCGGATAGGCTTTGGTCTAGCTTGTTCTTCTCTTCTTCAGCCCACCTGCTAGATGGTTCAGATTTCTTGGGGCATCATTGATACATGATGTTTACTAGCTTCTTCTTTTGCAGACATGTTATATGTTCTTGATAAACATCTCTGTCCACTGGGACAATGTTTTTTTGTGTACTTTGGTAGGGTAGCAGTTTTGGAATTTAGCTTATTTGTAGCTTCCTGCCTAGTTATCAAATGTTTTTTCATGGGTCGTGAATTATTGCATATATTCACCCCTTTATGGTTTGTGTAGGCTCTTTTGTTTGTAATGGGTTGTAAATATTTGTATATATCCAACCCTAGTGAGTTGGGTAGTTAGGGTTGCACGGGTCGTGAATTATTGCATACATTCACCTCGTGTTTTTGGACAATTTTGTCCTTCTATCATCAAACTATTTCAAACTGTTGCGCAGATTATCTCAGCTTTGTAAATTCGGGTAATGAACAGAGTTTTTCTTCACTGGTTCTTTTCTCCGGGAGCCCTTTTTGAACAAGTTTTGATATTAATATAAATAGAAATTTTCGCCAAAAAAAATAAAATAAATTTCATTTCCTTTTATTAATTTATGAATTTTTTTTTTAGAAATTTACAAAGTCGAGGCAAGAAATAGTAGGGACACTAAAAATCCCTTTAAAATTGTTATCATTTTGACTATGAACGTTAAGCCCCGCCTTGAAATAATACCATCCTCAAACTTGTTCATGTTTTAATATATTTTCAAGTTCTTTAAAAATAAACTTCCGTCGAGTAAAGATGAAGAGAGTTTTGATTAATAGAGGCCTTGTCTATTAATAAAATATAAAATTACAATATTCATAAAAAAAGGTGTCGGGGGAAAAAGTCACCCCGCAAAGAATCACAGGGCACATAGGCCGAAAACATACAACTATTCGTCAAAAAAGTATATAAAGAAAGAAACCCTCAGGAGGTGAGGGCAGTAGCAGAAGAGGGAGGACTATCTCTGTCATCAGGATTGCCCCAAACATTGGGTCCTGGGGTCTGGTTAGGGAGTGAGCAGCCATAATCTTTATCTTCTTCTTTCTCCAATTCTCCTTCTTCCCGCCTAGGAGAAATAGCAAGTGCCAAGCGGGGGAACTTATCAGAAGTGGCAGGAGGCTAGGCATGAACACTGACCAAATGTCAAGCAGACACAACAAGAGTAGAAATAAGAAAAGGAGGCCAACCAGCATCCGCAGCCCTCCCAGGATGAGGAGAGGCAGAGAGGCGGTGCCAAGGGCACAACATTTTGGAATGCCTGGCAGAGGAACTTTGGCTATGATGGTGGCCCCAGGGTGGTGTGCGGTCAGCCGAGAGAGAATCCGGTGGCACCCTAGCAACTGTACATGGGGCATTGCCCCACTGCTGTAGCAATTCCTGCAAATGGGGGACCTCCAGGATAACTTTGTCATCTTGAACTTGAATCTACATCATGAAATTATTACATAAACATGCCTTAGCATAGAGAGAAATATTAATCTCCAGAAAGCTATGAGAAAAAAGAATAGCATTTCGGTCTTTCCATAAAGTAAACAAGATCTCCATCCTGAAAGCATGCCAGATTTTGGTATACTGGGAAGGCATTATGGGAGAGTCACCAAGGAGCATCATATGCCAGGAAAAAGGCTCAGGCCGAAAAGGCATAAAAAGGTCATGTATCCAGTTCCAATAATTTTGGGCCCGATGACATAACCAAAAAATATGCCTAATAGTTTCAGAATGCCCACAAAAAGAGCATTTAGGGTCAGGCACACCCAAATGCTGAAGCCGAGCTCCCAAAGGTAAACCCTGGTAAAGAAAACACCAGGAAAAGTGAGCAATCTTGGGCTCAGTAATAGAATCCCAAATAGTACAAAATCGGCAGCTCCAAGTTTTCTAGGAGGATGAAAGGTCCCATCTCTGATTGAGAGACTCAATCATAGGAAAATGAGGCACAAGACAAGAATACCCAAGCTTGGGTTTGTATCTGCTAAATGGAATATCAGGGTACCATTTCTAGTCTTTCCACCAAGGTTTAACTGACTGAAATTTTAATTTATGAAGGAAATGAGGCGAAATAGCCAAAACAAGCAAGTCAAAAGTTTGACAATCTGGATGGATGAGCCAGAACTGAATATGAAGATCATCCCAAGAGCAGAGATTCATAGTGGCTCTGGAAAAAACAAATCTTTGGGCATTTGAATGCCACATTTGTGAAAATGAAGAGCACTCATTCCCTGGATTTTGGCTAGAGGAATCCCTTGCTGAGAAACAAAGGGGACCACCAAATATTTTGTTGGTTGAGAGAAAGATCATCACGAAAGCCATTCCCAGCCTAGGGAATTCAAGGCTTGACAGCTTCCCAAGCTCTCTAGATACTTTTGGCAAAAAAAGTACACTGGATATGAACAGGGGTCTTCATAACCAGAAGGGTTTGAAAGCCAATCCCCTTCTAGGAAGGCTTCTATAATGGATACCCCGAAGAGACACAATGTCGAAGCAAAATTTCCCAGGCCTCATTGCTTGTGAGACATCGCACAATCCATTTCACACAAAGGGCTAGACCTTTTTTCTGAGTATCTAACAAACCAAGCCCACCAGAGGCCTTAGGGAGACAATAGAAATCCCAGGCAACTCTGTGAAAATCATGATAATCAATACCAGAAGCCCAAAGGAAATCTCAAAGTAATTTCTCAAGCTTCTTGTAAGAAGCTTTTGAAGGAGCCCAACAAGAGGAGTAGTAAACATGGGTAGCATCCAACACTTTGGAGCAGATCTGAAACTTCCTAGCAAGAGAGACCGGCTTGGTGATCCGATAGGTAAGCTTCTTCTCTATTTTGGCTAAAACTACATTCCATTATTCTGTAGAAGTAGCTTGAAAGGTAAAGGGGATGCCCAGAAAGTGGAAAATTTTCCCATGTGGAATCGTGGACCATCCAAACTGAGAAAACCAGGGCAGATCGGGAAGGGTAGATTTCCTGAAGCATAAGGTTTTATGCCACTGAATGGAGGAACTAGAGGCCAGGCAAAAATTGTCTAAACACTACAAGGCTACCTTGATATTATCTTCATCCTCTTCGAGAGTGAGAAAGGAATCATCAACAAAATGGTCATTAACCAATTACTGGGTAGAATGTGGTAAAGCAATTCCCTAAACATGACCCATAGAAATAGAATGAGCTAGTAAACAGCCAAAGCCTTCGGCCACCAAAACGTACAAGGTAGGAGCTAGAGGATAACCCTGTTAAATAGATCAGAAAATCCCAAAAGTAGAAGACTGTCTTCCATTGATGGTGATGCAAGCAGAGGCATCATGAAAAAGAATCTGTAAAAATTGAAGAAAACTAGGGTCAAAACTAAGAGCGTGAAGCATAGCTTAAAAAAAAAGGCCATTGAATGTGGTCATAAGATTTAGCAAAATCAATTTTAAGAAAAAGGGCTTTTTGATGAGACTTCCGAGCCCATTCCATACCTTCCCAAACCACAATGATGTTATCAAGAATAAATCTTGATTTGATAAAGCCAGTTTTCTCCAGCCAAACAATCTGAGGTAGGATGTGACGGAGTTTAAGATCCAAAGCCTTAGCAATGATCTTGTAAGAGACATTAAGCAAGGTAATAGGCTGCAAATTGCATATATTCTCTGGGTCCCTAGATTTGGGAATGAATTTAATATTGCCTTGGTTGATGATGTCCACAAGAGATTGGGAATGAAAGGCTCCAAGGTAGATCCGGTGTAAATTAGGACCAATAGCATCCTAGAGGGCTTTATAAAACTCACAGGGAAAGCCATCACATCCTGGAGCTTTATCATCAGCCATAGGAAAAACAACTTCTCTAAGATCCTGCAAGGTAAGAAACTGATCGCAGAAAGGACGCTGAGAGGAGGAGACACATTGAGGGACAACATCAATGCAATCAGCAAGAGCTTGAGCGCTGGAAGGAGAAGATCCCTGAGTGGAAGAAACTTATTCATACAAAACCCTGCAAGATATCAGGAAGCTCCATGAGGAGACATTGACCTTCTTTAATCCTAGTTATGCCCACATTGGTGTGACGAGCATGGAGAGCAACAAAAAATTCTTTAGAAGCTTGGTCTCCTACTTTTAACCAGTGCCTATGAGCTTTGATCTAAGCACCTCTGGCAGCATAATTGTCTATGACTTGCTTCTGATGACGAATCTTGGCAAGGTGGAGTTGTAGGTCTTGATTGAAAGGATCCTAAGATAAGGCCTCTATGGCAACACGAAGAGCTTTGGTGTTGACATCATATGATCTACGGTGATACTTGGCAAGTTGTGTGCCATAAATGTGCAAAAAGTGTGTCGTACACTGAATGGCATCATTCCACCATTGAATCTAGCCAGGCGAATGTGACGGTCGAGGCTCGAGGTTCCAAACACAATGAATGTGGGCCACCATGGAGGGGTGGTGAAGGGCAAAAGTATTAAAACAAAATTGAGTGATGGGAGGTCGTGCCTTAGCTATTTGCCAGACAATATTAAATTGAATGGGAAAATGATATGAAAAGGTCACATCAACAAGAGGAGTAACCGGTAGGGCTTGCTTTTCAGAAAAAGAGAAAAATGATTGTGCCAAAATGATAGCACGATCAAGACCTTTATGAATTCTATCAGAAGAAGCTCTAAAGTTAGACCAAGTATGCCAAACCCCATCAAAATGGTGACAACCAACATTGGGATAAAAAATCCCTAATTTATTGCGCATGTAGTACAAGGCTTCTCTCTCACCAACTATCCATCGAAAAGGAAAAAGGCCATCCTTGTCAGAAGCCATTTTGACCATATTAAAATCACCACAAAAAAGCCAAGTTGTAGGTGCTAGAGAATCTACAAGCCAACACCAAAGGTAAGATCTCTCAACAACATCATTGGGAGCATAAACATTAACTATGCCAAAAAAATGATTCTCAATAATGAAAGTGGCCCAAACAATTCTCTGCATGGGATCTGGGCCATGATTAACCAAAAAAGAATGGCAACAAGAAGAAATGAGAGTAATAACTCCACTTTGACCAACCTCGTACTAAGAATAGAGAGAAAGGCTCTTAGGCCAAATAACCTTGCATGAAGAATCAAGTAAAAAACTAGAAATTTTAACTTCTTGGAGGCATAAACATCTAGATGACTAACATGACAATGCACATCCCTGACAGAATACTTTCTGGGCAGGTCTGTTAGACCTCAAACATTCCATGAGATGTACTTCATGAGAAAATAGTTTCATCCATACCATCACCTTCCCCAAGGGAAGAAAAACTATATGACAAATACACTAGAGTGAAATCATTCCCAGAAGACTCCATGGAAATATTTTTCCGCTTTTCTTGCATGCCCTCAAGCCTGGTCTCAACACGCCCAAGAGGACTACGAGAATGATGAAAATGAAGAGAGGAGGAAATCGCGGAAGTTGCCTAAGGTGTGCGGACCCAAAGAGGGTTAACACTAGAATCAAAAACCTCCTTCCCCTATAGGGTAAGGTTTGAAATTAGAGCAACTTTCTCAGCACAAGCCTCAACAGGAGGAGGTGGTGGCTAAGATGTGGAATTCAAAGCAGCAAGCTTGGCTTGCTTGTTCTTGCGGTCGATTGTAACCTAGTCACCTTTCTTGATTTCCTCTTTTTTTCCAGAGTCGGCTAGCCAAGAACCAGAATCCTTAGGAGGAGATTTGGTACGAGGCACTACCAAAGGGCAGTCCTTAATCTTAAGTTCTGCAAATTGACAACGATAACAAATGTTGGGAAGGTTAAGATAAAGCACCTTCTGAGTGAAGGTGGTCTCACCAACCTAAATCTCAATAGACTCTTTAAGGTCCTTGGAAAGGTTGACCTCAACACAGCCTCTTCTGAAGCTGAGGATTGAGAAATCGGTCATGCTCACTATAGATAACCCTACCTAGCATTTGCGCAATGACATGCATGAAAGGCTGGTAGGGCAGAGGGAGACCAAGAAACTCGACCCACACAGGAACTTTCAGTTTCTTGTCGTCAGAGACAAAAAAGTCTCGAGACCAACATTGGAAAACTAAAAGGGAAGCCTTAAGATTCTAGGGTCCTTTGGAAAAAATGACATCCACATGGGTGGGATTAGAAAAACAAAATAGGAAAAACCCTTGGTAAGACTTTGAATGCCATCCAAGTGGATTCCATGAGGAGTATAGGCTTTCGCAACCCAATCCTTAATAACATTTTCAGGAGGGTTGTGTCCCAGAAAATAACCAATAAGGGTATGTGTTTCAAGCCAAGTATAGGCATCATCAAACTCATGAATGGGTAAAACAATATCAAGCTGGGACATACCTCGTGAAACACTTTGGGAACAAACTTGCGGGGTCTCTTGCTTGGAGGCGCCATTGCTATCTGTCACCACACCAGCACCAACATCAAATGATGGGTGAATGGTGGCCAGAGCCATAAATATCAAGTGATTTCCAGCAATAGCTACGGTATGAAAGGATAGAAGGATGCCAAAAAGTGACGAAATACTAAACCCTAGCAGAGCGCAGACCGTTTTCCCTTCTATTAGGAAGCAATGAAGAGAGTTTTATTCTTGGCTTACTTTACGTTTTCTTCGAACATTGGACAAGAATATTTTTATGCCAAAGTCCATACGCCTTCCTCTCCAATAGCATTTTACACCTCTATCCTTTCTAAATTATTTTATGCCATTTAAATTTGAAAGTCTTTAAACAAACCTCCGCATAAGTGACTTAAAGAGCGTAACTGGATGATAGATTAAAATATTCCTTTTAAGGACGTAAGAGGCCCTTTCCAGACTTTTTTTCAATTCACGCCAAAGGCAAAGTAGGATTCACTGGTGTAGTTCCGTAACAAGGTTGGAAGATTGCTTTAGTTTTGAAGTTCATGACTAATATAAGCGCATTTGTGGGCACCCTTCTTGTTAAGATTTCTATAGATTACAGTAAAATAAATGCATGCATCGGATTGGGTTTCTCTGAGTATATATACCATTTGTACTTACTTAGACAACTAGCATGTCATAAATGTAGTATTCACAATTTAAAAAGTCATTATAGTTTAAAATTTTTATTAATTTGTTTGAAATAAATATAAATAAATTTAATTTTTGAAATGACTGTTACAACTTTTAGTCAATAGAAAAGGATACAAATAATTTTGTTTAAATTATTTAAATATACATATTATAGAAAATGTTTATAAATTTATAACATTTTTAAAGATGATTGATCAATTTAAAAGAGAAATTATATGAAGTGGATGTATAAATGTTCTACCATTCACTACATCTCAAAACTTATGAAATTTATGTTTTTTTTCAATCCTTTTATAATCATTAATTATTAAACTAACTACATTCATTTTCTTAATACACTTCATTCACGTACCAATTCTTAACTGAATATTCAAATTTCAATTTAATATACACAGTTTATTGGACTAGCCTAAACTATAACTAATAATAAAAATTATTTTCTTTACACTAATAAGATGATGTGTTGAGAAAAGAATCCTCTATAAAGACTCGTATCTTTTAAATGACGCCGATGAACAAAGATTCTACCGATAAGATTAAATTCTTTCGATTAAAAAGTGAAATTGCTACTACTTTTCCTCGGTAGGAAGAATGGTACTGAATTTGGATATTATGTGGGACTAACAATTGTTAAAGACTACTTTATTCCCACAAAATATTTCAAAGGGCCATAAGAGAATGATTTTCCCACGAGCTATATACATCTTTACGTGCGAACCGTTATCCCATGAAAACTTCAAGGTAAGGCAAGAATAAATGTTTGCAATGATTTTAATAGAATTCCTTTATTTATCAAAGTCCAAAGCATATGAGGATTTTTCTCAGTGACTATTGAAGATACATTTTTCACTTCTTATTCCAAACATACGTATTAGAGGTAAATGCCTTTAACCTAATTACTTATATTCTCCATTGTTTGCATACGTTATTTAATTGGTTTATCTTATGATCTAATTAGAAATATATATATATATATATATATATATATATATATATATATATATATATATATATATATATATATATATATATATATATATTTTAAAAAAATAATAGTTCTTTAGTTCTTCACAAAATATCGGGATTTGTATTATTTAAATTATTTTGAGTACTAAGATGAGAAAAGTTATTTTATAATTAACTAAGACAGAAGTCTAGAAATAGCATGAATATTTAAGTTTTGTGATCTCCCTACTACAATGAACTAGGACATAAATACAACATTGCATTCTACAATCTCCAAGATATAATAATTGAGGTTAAATAACATGCCAAGCATAATCCCAATCCTACCATGAAGATTTTCTATTAAGTCTCTCACCAATAGAATCATAATCTATGCACAAAATGAATAGAAAATCTAATATATCCATGGCCAAAGTGACCAAAGATAATATGAGAAATTATTGTCATAATTAAACTCAAGAGAAGTGATTTAAGAGCTTAATTGATTCTTGTATCTCACCAATAGAAAAGTTAAAGAAGATTTGAACCCTATATCACATAGTGTCTAATGAGTCTATTGAAAAACTTCGATAATTATAAAATTTCATCATGACCTATTCATAAAACCACTTGTACACAAAATTAACATAGTACTTTCCATTAAACCACAAATATAAAGCTTGAAATAATTCAATAGAATAAATTACTCTTACAAATTATAAATCCAACATAATATTATCCTCCTCAAGAAAATTAGTAATTATCCCTCTTTTCACAAAATCTACATGAAATATGAATAACATACAATTAAATATTACCTAATTTTTTCAACTAAATATATAATATTTACATATAAGTTTAAAATAATAATATGATTTATATTTTCTTTTCTTTTCATCAATTTCAATTTACAAAGTTAAGACAATACATAGTGGGACCCTAGCAAACCCTTTAACATTGTTATCATTTTGACAATCAATGTTAAGCCCCAACTGGAAATAATACCATCGTTCTCAAACTTCAAATTAAGTTTTTTTTTAAAAATAAACTTTGGGTGAGCAATGATGATGAGAGCTTTATTCTTTACCTTACTCTGCATTTTCTTCCAAGATTAGCTACCAATAAAGATGGAGAGAAATATATTCAAGCTAAAGTCCATATGCCTTCCTCGCCAATAGCATCTTACACCTCCCATCCTTTCAAAATTATTTTATTCCATTTAAATTTGAAAGCCGTGAAAAAAACTTCGTAGAAGTGGCTTGAAGAGTATAATTGTATGATAGGTTGCAATAGTTCCCTTTAAGGATATATGGGGCCCTTCCCAAACTTTTTTGTAATTCACACCAAATCCACATGCACTTGTGTAGGTCCGGAATAAGGTTGGAAGATTATTTTAACTTTGAAGTTAATGAGTAATTTAAGTGTATTTACGAGAACCCTTCTTGTTAAGAAAACTTGCTAGTAGTCCATTCTGAAATTTAGCATCGAAGGAAGTTAATAAATATATCTAAATGGCCAGTTAAGAAATAGAAGTGATAAATTCGAGCAACTCTATAGTTCAAGTTGGATATACTTGATGTAGGCGAGGCTCTGATTGTCAGAATGTCTAGGTCATTTCCAGAGTCCAATGACTTGTATAGTCCACGATTTGTTTCCATCAGTCCTTTTCATAATGGGAATGAAGAATTGAATGGCATGGAGAAATACAAAGATGAGGTTGTTTGAAGGATGCAAATTAGGATACAAAAGGAAGCCCTGCATGCTTCCCTCTATTCATTTGTACACAACCTAGTGTCTAATGTTAGTTAGTTAGTTTGGACAACTGTTGGTCCACTTGCTAAACAATATTAAATAATTGTTTGTCTAGAAGTTAGTTAGATACAATTATTTAATGCATTGTTTGATTCTTCTAGGTGAGAACTTGCAACCTATTTTTTCATTGGTTGTTGGGTTGTGCATTTATTTTAGCCATTGATTGAGAGTTGATCTCGGTTGTTGGTTCTCCAACAAGGGTAGTATAAAAGGGGGTCTAGGGGCATTTGGAAAATAACAATAGAGACAAAAAAAGCACAAGTTGAAGAAGCATTTCGAGTGTTAGAAAATGAATTTGTAGTGATATAAAATAGTCTTGCAATGTTAGCAAATAGTCTTGCAGTGTTAGCAAGGGCAAAGTGATAGCGTTGGGAGATAGTAGCAGGGAATATCAGTAGGAGAAATTAAGAGGTTGTCTGAGCTCTGCCAGTAAGAGGCAAAGAGTATTTGTATCTCTTAATTTGTAGAAGATTAATATATTTCTCATCTATAGTACTGGTTTTCCCTCCGAGGTTTTTCCAGGGACAATTGTCCGAAAATATTGTGTTCATTGTGTTGCATATTTCTTTCTGTGTTTTTATTTGGTGAAGTTGCATTTGTGTTATTTTTCAATATTAGTAGTGAATTAATTTTTAGTAATTAAATAATCTTTATAAGATAGGAGATTAATAATAAGTGACTGCAATAGATTTTTCACATGGTATCAGAGCTAGGTTGAGGGTAGAAAAGGTTTACCCTAAGCAGAGGAAATGAAATTGACCTCTTTTGAGTTATTATTTCTTTTATTTCTTTGAGATGGCCTTAGTAGGTTTGAGAGATCGGGACAAATTTGATGAAGCCTCTAATTTTGGTGTCTAGAAAGCCATGATTTTTTTATTCCTGGAAGAGAATGGTATCAAGGAATATGTGACTTGTGTTGTAGCTATACCTATAGATCCAACATAGCTTGCAACATACAAGAAGGATGATGCCAAGGCAAGGAGGATAATCCTTGATGGTGTCAAGGACCATATTGTTCCACATATCTATGAGTTAGATACAATGAAGAAGATGTGGGATGCCATTTTGAATATGTACCAAAATGCTACCACAAACTAGAAGCAGATTCTTAGAGAAAAGTTGAAGAATACCTGGATGAAAAAGGGAGAAGATGTCATAAGTTACCTCACCAGGCTTAGACTTGTCAAAGATGAGTTAGTAGTTGTTGGAGATATCCCCAATGATGATGAGCTAGTCAGAATAGCCCTAAATGGGTTTACTAAGTAGTGGGATGTCTTTGTTCAAGTTTTCAATGGACAAGACACCTTACTGAGTTTGGATCGACTATGGAGTGATCTCACTCAAGAGGAGTTTAAACTAAGTCTTGTTAATGGAGCCAACAACAAGACTAGGAAAATTAAGGTGGAACAAGAAAATGTTGTCCTAGTAGGAAAGAGGAAAGTGAAGAATGGGTCTAGCAAAGGATCAAATTCACAAAGTGAGAAGAAGAAGAAGGACCTATGTAAGGTCAAATGCTTTGGTTGTCATGAGTTTGGCCACTATGTTAGTGATTGTTCACAAAGGAAGAAGAATGGAAATAAGGGCAAGAAGTAGGTGGCAACCTCAACAAGTGTAGATGAGCTCTCTAGTAGATTGGAGGATGAATTTGCACTAATAGCTTGTATGGTTAGCTGAACCTCACGGAGTATTTGGTATATAGATAGTGGGGTGTCATTTCATATGATAGGAGTTAGAGAGTACTTCTCTAGTTACAAGGAGGAGGACACCAATATCTAGATTTTTATGGGAAACATGCCCAAGCTCAACTCTATTGGGAAAGGGACTCTTCAGTTTTAGAGGGAGAATGGGAAGATTATTCTCCTTTGCAATGCATTTCATGTGCAAGGATTAGGTATGAATCTGATTTCTATATCTATTCTTCAGGATAAAGGGTATAATGTACTTTTTAGATAGACACATGTGTTGATCAAGCACAAGGATTGGAAATCACCTATATCTATAAGAGTTAGGAGTGGATGCCTTTATAGGTTTTAGTTTGGCACTCTTAAGACACTCATGAGAAGCAGTAATCCTAGAGATCTTGGAGAGCTATGACATAGGAGGATGGGCCATATACATCATGGAGAACTTAAATTTCTTCATGTGATAGTGACATGTGTTCTAGAGGTGAGCACAGAGCATGATGATGTATGGAAGGGATATGTGTTGGGGAAGTTTGTGAAATCATCTTTTCCAAGGAGTGACACCAGATCTAAGTGTGTCCTTGATCTAGTACAATTAGATGTATGTGGACCAATGTTAACAAATTCTCTTAGAGGATATGAGTACTACGTTACTTTTATTGATGATTTCTCTAGTAATTGGTGCAACAAGAACTGCATCAAGAAGTCATGAAGGTTGATATTTCATCATCTACAATTGGCAGTAGGAACTGTGAGGTTCAACAAAGGGATAATCAAGAGTTTTAGGGGGCTCTTAGGATGATTACTAGATATCAGAGACAACTAGCCAAGTTCAATGAATATGTAGCTTTAGTTAGTCAGTTGGTAGATAGTGAGCCTTCAATTATCATGAGGCTGCACAACATCAGGTGTGGTGAGATGCGATGGTTGAGGAATATACCTCAATAATGTAGAACGATGTGTAAGAGGTAGTACCTAGACCAACAAATAGGGAAGTGGTTGGATCGTGTTGTATCTACAAGATCTAACACGGTGTAGATGGTAGCATCAAGAAATACAAGGCAAGGTTTATGGAAAAGGGGTTCTCTCAGAAGGAGGAAATAGACTATGAGGAGATTTTTTCTCTTGTGGCCAGGTATACTTCTATACAAGTTGTGATCTCATTTGCAGCACATATGAGATGGAAGATCCATCAAATGGATGTCAAGGAAGCATTCCTCAATGGTGAGTTGAAGGAGGAGGTATACATAGAGAAACCAAAAGGATTTGTAGCACACAATAGAGAGACCCATGTGTGCATATTAATCAAAGATTATGTACAATGGGGGATTTTTCAACTAAAATACATACCTACAAAGGAGGAGGTAGAAAATATTCTAACAAAGGCATTAGGGAGGGCTAAATTCATCTTCTTTATAGATAAGTTGGGTTTCATCTAGAACAAATTCCTTGCTAAGAGGGAGTGTTAGTTAGTGTATCATCTTAACATGGAAGGACTTCCATCTTGGTAGGTTTAGCACCCTCTTTTAGTATATTTATCATGATAGACTTGCATTTAGGATGCATTCTGCACTTGATTCCTTCATTCTAGGTGAACTTAGGGTTAGGATCCTGAGGATTCTCCTTAATTTCCCTCTTCTATGGCTCTATTTTCTAGATAGGACTTAGAAATAGGTCCTCCTAGCATTCATCATATTCACCATAGGATTTTGTGCCTCTTCCTAGCACTCTGTCCTATTCTGACATCATTTCTAGGTCTCCGAACATCCCCGGGACCTCCTGTTCCTCATCCTGACTAGATATAGACTTCTAGATCAGGGATGAGGTCATCCTTGACCTAGGTTAGAGACTAGGTCATCCCTAACCTAGGTCAGAGACAAGGTCATCTTTGACCTCCTTCAGGATTTGATTCCCCTTTTCAAATTTGGTCTCGGCGGGCCCCGAAATCAATGTCAGGCCCTCGGATCTGAATGCGGAAAGGTTTTAATTTGAAATTCATTTATTTATTTTCCCTCCTTAAGTTAGTTATTGTGATTGGACCATAATTTGACATGAAATTTGAATTATGGGTCCTCATATTACTCTAGGAACCTCACCTTGAAACCTTTATATAAAGACTCTCATTTGCTTTCATTTTCACCAAGCAATTTCATGATCAAGAAAACAAAGACATCTAAACAAGAGAAAGCAAGCAAATGATGGTGAAGTGAAGATGTAAGATTGCAAGAGGATGATATAGAAGATCAACTCATTGTTGATATCAAGCATTTTTGTGAGCACACCATTGTGAACATCTATTTGGAGCAAGAGAGATCCTTCTTCCTTGATCCACCGTTATCAATATTCAAGCATTCAAAGATACAATCATGGGGTAGAAATTATAGATTATGAGTTTGGTAGGAGTACTTTAGCCTTGGGGGCTTGGTATGCTTTCTTAACTTGTTCAAATCTATGCATTTCTTTCTCATACATATTCATGCTAGGGTTTTAATCTAGAGGATTAGATCTTGGCATTACACTTTTAATACACACACACATTCTATTTCAACCAACTATTCGTGGAGGTGGAGATCACCAAAATGGGGGTTTGACTAAGGCAATACCCTATATAGCCACCCCAAAACACCTTTTTTTAGATATCTATAGTCCATGTTTTGAGAATTGAAGTCCATATTTGGATACCCTTTTCACTGAAATTTTGAGATCAGTGAATAGAATTTCTGTCGGAGCTCCAAGGGGCAAGATCCTGCCTCGGGGTAAGACCTTGCCCCACCATCTAGGTCAAGGATGACCTGCTTCCAAAAGATAAAAAATTTCTGGGTTTTCACTATTGCGGCTTTCTAGTCCCAAATCTTGTTGCAGACCTCCCCAAGATTGTACATAGGCATCATAAAATAGGTATTTCTAGATTTATTCCACCATGAGGTATGTATCTTATCCTATTTGATTTCAAGTATTTCCAGATTTACATTACTAAAAACATACAAATAAATAATAGGTGAATGATAGATGCATTGTTAGAGCTCCATTTTTCACCTATTCATTTTGGTGAACCCGTTTACGACAACTCTTTCTTTTTGGTGTTAGATTTAGATATTGCATGCTTATAAGATTAGATTTATTGCATTTATATTTCAAAAATACAAAAAAATTTGCAAAAGCTCTTTAAAATACAAAAAAAATTACATTTTCATGTTTTTAGAATTTATTTGTATTCAACATGTATGATTCTTGTTTTGAGTAGTTTGATGAGGCTTTTATTGTACAAAAGGATAGATTCCCTAATGAGGTACATGGTAGTGAGGATGAAAATGGTCCAGATAAGATCTCTATGGATCCTATTCCTATTTCACTCTCCTCCACAACCTCTCCAAATGACCTTTACCATAGGGTGTGTGCATGGTTACCTTCATGCCCCACTATTTGCAACATTGATAAACCTAAAATGATATATCCTACACCTTTGATAATGGTAGAATAATGTCCTCACATAACAATTAAGGGTAAACCTAGAGATCCTTTGGATTTCTTTGATAACACTGATTCCGTTTCACATGCTTATCACACACAAAATAACCCTCAGCCTACAGTTTTGGTTTCATTACTGCCTTCTCAACCTATGCTTCCTCAAGCACCTAGGTTTCCTTCTACATTTAAGGAGTATAAATTAGTTGACCAATTACATGCTACTCATGCTAAGATATCTTTATGGGAATTACTTCATACTTCCCCGACATATCATGAGGCATTGCAAAAAGCTTTATCCACTCTTCTTGCTTTGCCTCCTAATCAAGAGAACATTCATTCTATTTTGGATTGTATGCATCCTATGCCTTTTGTACCTCCTATTATGTTTTCTGATAATGATTTACCTTCTCTTGATGTGCAAAATCAATATGATTCTCTTATGGTTGTTGTCTCTATTAATCAGAGTATCATTTGAAGAACATTAATTGATAACAGATCTGGGCTTAATGTTTGTAGCATGGATATGCTTAAGGAAATTAAAGCTAATTTGAAAACTATTCAACCTAATAATGTCCCTATACGTGGATTTGAAAATATTGCAAAGAGAACTTTGGGCATTATTACTTTACCTGTTAAAGTTGGTCTAGTTATTCTAGATACACCTATTCATGTTATGCTTGGACCTCTCAATTATAACCTTCTTTTAGGAAGACCTTGGTTACATACTATGCATGCAGTTCCTTCTACTCTTCATCACAAGGTTAGGTTCATCTATAACAACTTAATGTATACATTACATGCGGATGATGCACCAAATCCTTTCCTAAATGCAGAATATGCTAAAATCTCTGAGCCTATTCAACCAAGTAAAGAGATTGAAAAACAACTTGAGATGAAATAGCCTGAGATACAACAAAAGGAAGCTCCATCTTCTTCTTTAACTAAGGATGATTGGGGGACATTGGATTTTAATCCTACTTTCATTAGAGAATATAAGGTCTCTGAATTGGAATTCATGAAGCAACAAAGTGAATTTGAGAAAAAAGTGTTTACTCCTCCCCTTTCTGAGGAACTAAAAAGTAATTTTGTTGCCGCTTCGATTAATGAAATGATTGAAACTATAAAGCCTAATTGTTATGATATTGTGACATATGTTGCTCCTTGGACTCCATTTGATATGAATGATCGATATGGTCCTGGTTATCATTTGCTTAAGAAATCAGGATTTAATGGGAAAGGATGTGGTAAATATGAACAAGGTATGCAAGTACCTTTGGATAATGAAATTTATGATCATACATATGGATTAGGATTTAATCCTTATAGACAACCATCAGCGTTTCCTCTTAATGTTAATCATATATGCGGTGGAAAATTGAAATTGGTTAACCCACTCCTTATTGACATCAATCAAGCACCTACTTTGGATATTTTTCCTAAAGATGAAACCATAATGGAATTTTTAGGGGTTTATGAAGATTTACCTAAGTTCCACCACAAACGATGAAAACCTTATTGTTTAAGTACATATGCTTACTTTGGGGAACATGATGAATAGAATATTCTCTCGTTACCAATAGATCTTCCGACACAAAGTGATTTGTTAATAACTGAGACTACTGATATTCAAATGGATGAGACTAACATTGATAAGATGATAAAGATTGGGAAATGTTTGAATCAAGATGAACGTGATCAGTTGATTTTCGTTTTAATTGAATTTAAGGACATTTTTTCTTGGACATATTTAGATATGCTAGGTATAGATTCTAAGATTGTTACTCATAATATTGTTTTAAAACCAAATATGAAACCTGTAAAGCAAAAAATTTGAAAGATGAATCCGCAGATTGCTTTATTGGTTAAAATTGAAATTGAAAAGTTATTAGATTATGGATTTATCTATTCTATTGATTACTCAGATTGGATTTCAAACATCGTGCCTATTTCAAAAGGAGAAAATATGACAAGGATGTGTACTGATTTTAGAGACTTGAATAAGGAATCCTTAAAGGATGATTTTCCGTTACCTAACATTGATATGATTGTGGATTCAACAGTGGGCCATGCCTTGTTATCTTTTATGGATGGATTTTTTGGATATAATCAAATCTTTGTCCCTCCTGAAGATCTATTTAAGACTACATTTATAACACCTTGGGGAAAATTTTGTTGAGTCATGATGCCTTTTGGATTAAAAAGTGCATGAGCAACTTATCATCGAGCTATGACTTTGATTTTTCACGATTACATTCATAAGATCCTTGAGGATTATGTGGATGATATTTTAGTGAAGTCTATACAAAGAGAAGATCATGTTAATATTTTACGACAAATATTTGAAAGGATTAGAAGTTACAACATGACATTGAATCCTAAGAAATGTGTCTTTGGAGTTGATTCTGGTAAATTATTAGGATTTATAATCTCTAAGAGAGGCATAGAAGTAGATACTAAAAAGATTAAAGTTATTGTTAATATGCCTCCTCCTAAGAATATTTCTTAGTTAAGAAGTTTACAAGGAAAAATACGAGCTATTTGTTGCTTTATTTCTAATATAGCTGATCAAACTATTCCTTTTACCTCCTTTCTTAGAAAGGATACCACTTTCTCTTGGAATGATGAATGTAAAAAAACTTTTGATCAATTTAAGGAATATCTTGCAAATCCTCCTATCTTGCAACTGGCTAAATTTGATAAGCCATTCCATTTGTACACTTCAGTGACTCTGAAGGCCATGAGTGCATTGTTATCTCAAAAGGATAATGATGGTAAGGAAAGACCTATGTATTACATTAGTCAAACATTACTTGATTACGAAACAAGATACACAAATTTGGAAAGACAATGTCTAGTGGTGGTTTATGCATGTCAAAAACTCAGGCATTATCTTATAAATGTTGAAGTCAATGTGTTTGTTAAGTTTGATCCTTTGAAGCATCTTTTCTCACAAACTAATCTCTCTGGCCATTTGGAAAAGTGGGTGATGTTACTTATAGAATTTGATCTTAGTTTCATTTCTCAAAAATCTATTAAGGGATAGGCTTTGATAGATTATTTAGCTAAAGCTCCTTGTCCTCATTCAGATACATGTTCTAGTTCAATGGAATTCCTTGATGACAATATTCTAGCTATTAAATAGGATGACATTTGGGAATTATATTTTGATGGGTCTAAATGTAAGATTGGTTCTGGTATTGATATTATCTTGATTCCTCCTATGAAAAAACCCATCCCTTTATCATACAAATTAATTTTTCCTTGTACTAATAACATTGCAGAGTATGAAGCTCTTATAGCTGGCCTACAAGCAGCGCCATCCCTTGACATCAAACATTTGCAAATATATGGAGATTCACAACTAATTGTTGAACAAATTAAATGAGGTTATCAAACTAAGAATGATAAAATGACACAATATAGAGATTTTTCTCTTGATGTAATTTCACAATTCTCCTCTTATACGATTCAAACTTTACTGAGGAAAGATAATCGACATGCGGACCCTATGGCAAGTGCAACTTCTTTGGTTTATCTTGAAAATAATGCTGAAAAATTTCAATTTACTGTACAAACTCTTAAAAGACCCACAATTTCTAAAAAGATTACCTTTGATTATTTTAATTTGCATTCGGATGAATGGTATTGTCATATCTTTCATTTTTTGAAAGATGATACTTTTCTTGAGTCAACAACGGGGAACACATGTAATCATATTAGGAAGCTTGCAACATGTTACATCATTTTAGGAGATACACTTTAGAAACACTCTTATGAAGGATTAGTATTAAGATGTCTCAATAGAACGTAAATCCCCGTAGCTTTGGTAGAAGCTCATTCTGGTTCTTGTGGGGGACATTTTGGTGGAAAATCCCTAGTTAATAAATTGCTTAGAATGGGATATTATTGGAATACAATGGAACAAGATTCTTTTATGTTTGTTAAGAAATGTCCTCAATGTCAACAACATAGTAATTTGATTCATGCTCCTTCTCTTGAGCTTCGTAATCAATTTTCTCCATGGCCTTTTCGTATTTAGGGTTTTGACCTTATTGGAAAAATCTCACCACCTTCTTCTCAAGGACATACTTACATCTTGACTGCTACAAATTACTTCATGAAGTGGGTTGAAGCTATCCCTCTTCATTCAATGACTACATATGTTATTTGTAATTTCATCCATAACAATATCATAACAAGATTTGGTATTCCTTCGATGATAGTTTTGGATAATGGAACCTCTTTTGAAAACAAAGAAGTCACAAAATTCTTGGAGAAATAGCGAATTCAACATAGATTTTCAACTCCTTATTATCCTCAATCTAATGGACAAGATGAAGCATCAAATAAAATCATTGAACAAATTCTGATAAAAATAGTTAGTAAGCATGCGAAAGATTGGCATACTCAACTGACCTATGCTTTATGGGCTTATAGGACTAGTGTTCATACTTCCACAAGTACTTCTCCTTATAGTCTTGTCTATGGTACTGATGCTATTATGCCTTTGGAATTAGAAATACCTTCTCTATGTGTTTCATTCCATGGGATAATCAATAAGGATACTTTTCATGAACAACGCTTACAAGAGCTAGAAATGTTGGATGAACAACGAATACATGCATTAGAACATATAAAATATTATCATAAATCTCTTCAGAAGCAATATAATCATAAGGTAATTGAATGAGCATTTTCGGTTGGTGATTTAGTCCTCTATGAGAATTAATGAAATGTGAATACTTTACTGGGCAAAAAAGGAAAGTTTAGCCCTAATTGGCTTGGACCTTTTGTTGTTATTGAAGACTTTGGTTTAGGTGCTTATAAACTTGCTGATATGGATGGTATTTCTTTTAAGGAACCCATTAATATTATGCATCTCAAACATTATTATCCTTAAATTTCATTCTTTTTTTCCTTGGGCATTTATGTATTCCTTATAAAGTTTATTTTATAGGTTATGTAGTTTTAGCAAAATTACATTATTGAGTATATTTATGCACTTTCTTTCTTTCTATTAAGTTTTATATTGATGAAAACATAGTAATCAAACATAAAATTAATTAGTAGAGAAATTTTTTCATTCATCAAAAAAAATTTCAAGTTCTAATACATATGTGGCCAATGGCCCTATTTATCACTACATCTATCATTGCGCTCTGATTGGTTGATGGCTTCTGAATTTGTCTGGCCTATGATAGGAAGAAGAAGATCTATGTGTTTGTGTGCGGCTCCTGGATATGCTCATACCATGTGAACATCCTTGGGAACTCTATAGCTTAGCTATCAGCTTCTCCTCCCTTTCTCTGCATAATCTCAACTCTTGTTGGACACATGTAAAGATGTCGACATGCCTATCGAGATCTCTATGACCAATGGAAGAATCTCACTCATTCACTGGTAGTCAGTAGGATATACATGTATCCTTCAGAATCTCAGATACAAAGCTCCTCCACTCTGCTACGCTAGCTGCAAAACAAAAATTACATTTATCAATTTTATGCTCTTTCAAATCAAGTTACATATTTAATCAAATCTCATATTTCATACCTGGGTCTCCCTCATGGACATCACTAAAATGTCTAGATAGTGGGGGCATGGAGTGACTACTCTCTCTACATTCACCGTGTCTAGGCCTCAACAGTGGTGTCTATATGTGGGGACGTGGAGGCCATCGTGACCTTAGTGGTGATGCATGAAAAATGTGTACATTCACACTAGTATCATTGGCTGGAGGCATCTCATCTGCTCTCTCCTCCTCCATGGGTTCTTCCTCAAAGATGTGCTTCTCCTCATCTCTAAGATCCCCATCCTCCTCTATGGTACCACTATCTCGATGTGTCCTCTCTCTAAAACCTAGATCACCTATAGGATAATCCTTAGGAAAGATGGGTCGGGTCCCCTGTAGACTCCAGTACTTGATGTAATCTTGGCTCATGCCTAAATAGGTCACATCTGATGGTACCTCTCTATCCTTTGTCTCATTGGCATCACTGTCCTCTATGTCTGCTATAGATGGTTGACATATGGTGCTGGGTCTCTAATAATACCTCATCGGATGTGCATAGTGAGGTACTGCTCTAGGGACTTCTTGTAATAGGCCAAAGTATCTCATCACCTAATCAAAATAGTATGGAATCACAATATGATTCTGATGACCCTCTAGCATCTTTTTTCGCTATGAATATCTCATCTGGAATCATGTATCAGACCACTCTTTCATCTCAAAGTAGGGTCTCCATATCACATCCGTGCTTGGAATATAGTCTAGACGCACCCTCCAATAGAGGATATCTCCAAACTGCCAGTCATCTCTCAAGGGATACACAAAGACTCTTGGTGTACTTGCATCTACCATCATGGGAGCACCTTGTGGATGTGTACATGTGAAATGATCAGATAGACAAATCTACAAGAATGTGCATATCGATAGATTCTATCTCTGATATCTAACTAACTGACATAGCTCATGGTATAGCTGGGCTAACATGTTGCGACCCCATGAGAACACGGTCCTCTTGCGCTCCATCCTCTGTACAAGATGGATAAGTGGTGTAGAAAATATGGTACCCTTTGCATTGGGTAACACAACCAAGGCTACTATACAAAGCATCACCCTCTGTACTAAAGGTGTAGGGCTTGATAGTATTGCTAACAGAAGGACAAGATCCGATCAGGTCCGCATCTGTGGAACCCATCCTATGCAATACTCTGTATCTACATGGATCTCCTCACTAACTCATTGAGCTCTAGGTTTGATGGTCTCACCTTGGACTGGAAGCCGTAGGATCCTATAGACATCCTCTAGCATCACTGTAATCTCTCCCAAGGGAAGATGGAAGGAGAATGTATCCTCATCCCACCTTTCTATCAGATCTAATAGCATGGCTCGGTATAGACTGATCTATGGTGGGACTGATACCCAGTATAGTCCCACATCTCTTAGTAATTGCATCTCATCATCATCAATCTTGGACAACTTCTCTCTAACCATGCCTAGCAACTCTCCAAAGGGATGCTCTTGGAGATAGATTGTGTCTTGTAAGCACAAACAAACATCATATTAGCAATCTACATCATCAAATTGGAAAAACTAACTTGACTAGGTCAAGGTCAACTTTAGTTAGGTCAGGGTCAACCTTCCTGGGTCAAGGCTGACCTTCTTGGGTCAGGGTCGACCTTGTTGGGTCAAGGATGACCTCATCTTAGAAAAGGTGGAGACCTTCTAGTCATTGTCAACCTTCTTGGGTCAAGGTCAACATAGCTAGGTCAGGGTCAACCTTTAAGGGTCAGGATCAACCTTGCCTATAAAAATCAATAATTTGGAAAGTACAGGAACAAACAACAACAAACTCACCTCAGAAAGTGATCGTTTGGTAGCCAGGCTCTATCTCAGAAGCTCCATGTGTGTCACTCAAAGTTTTTCTCTCCTTGACATCTTGCTTCCTCTGTTCAAATCTGAAAATGGTAAGAATGAATATGTCTTCCTTTTCTTTATTTATAGTTAAAATTAGGGTTTCTTTTAGGGTTTATTCATGGTAAACTTGGATTTCCTTCCTTATGCATTTAGATAGACATTCACTCTTTTCATCATAACTTGAGTTTGATAACTCCATTTTCAATGTCATCAATGGTGTTGGAATCATGATTCAGATACCTAACTCCTTGAACTAGTTTATGAAGGTTAGGAATCCTTCTAGTTAGTTTAGGAAAAGACTTTTCAACAAGCTGCATATCTAGTGTGTAGAGTTTTCCTTATCACCCTGTTTCACCCTTCAGAAGTATAAAACTGAAATAGGGGGGCATAAGGGGCTTTATGCACTTCTCAAATTGTCATATAGTAAGCTCTAGGTGATTTATGGATTTTCATTAACCTTGTGTGTTGCAGGTTCTAACAGTTTTCTACAGGATCTTTACATTGAGGACTTGGTTATATCCTTTTTATTTACTATGATGTTTTCTTACTTTAGCTTGCATATTCACGTAGTGTCATATCTAAGCTAAATTGGGGGCTAAATGTATCATCTTAAAAAGGAAGCACTTCCATCTTGGTAGGTTTAGCACCCTCTTTTAGTATATTTATCATGATAGACTTGCATTTAGGATGCATTCTACACTTGATTCCTTCATTCTAGGTAAAATTAGGGTTAGGATCCTAAGGATTCTCCTTAATTTCCCTCTTCTATGGCTCTATTTTCTAGGTAGGAATTAGAAATAGGTCCTCCTGGCCTTCATCATATTTACCATAGGATTTTTTGCCTCTTCCTCGCACTATGTCATATTCTAACATCATTTCTAGGTCTTCGAACATCCCCGGGACCTCATGTTTCTCATCCTGACTGGATCTGGACTCCTAGGTCAGGGATGAGGTCATCCTTGAACTAGGTTAGAGACTAGGTCATCCTTAACCTAGGTCAAAGATGAGGTCATCTTTGACCTCCTTCAGGATTTGATTCTCTTTTTCAAATTTGGTCCCGACGGGCCTCGAAATCAATGTTGGGCCCTCGGATCTGAATCCGAAAAGGTTTTAATTTGAAATTAATTTATTTATTTTCCCTCCTTAAGTTAGTTATTGTGATTGGACCATAATTTGAGGTGAAATTTAAATTATGGGTCCTCACATTACTCTAGGAGCCTCACCTTGAAACCTCTATATAAAGACTCTCATTTGCTTTCATTTTCACCAAGCAATTTTATGATCAAGACAAAAAAGACATCTAAGCAAGAGAAAAAAAGCAATTGATGGTAAAGTGAAGATGCAAGATTGCAAGAGGATGATATAGAAGATCAAGCCATTATTGATATCAAGCATTTTTGTGAGCACACCATTGTGAACATCTATTTGGAGTAAGAGAGATCCTTCTTTCTTGATCCACCATTATTAATATTCAAGCATTCAAAGACATAATCATGGGGTAGAAATTACGGATTATGAGTTTGGTAGGAGTACTTTAGCCTTGGGGGCTTGGTATGATTTCTTACCTTGTTCAAATCTATGCATTGCTTTCTCATACATATTCATGCTAGGATTTTAATCTAGAGGATTAGATCTTGGCATTACACTTTCAATACACACACACATTCTATTTCAACTGGCTATTCATGGAGGTGGAGATCACCAAAATGGAGGTTTGACTAAGGAAAAACCCTATATAGCCACCCCAAAACACCCTTTTTCAAATATCTATAGTCATTGTTTTGAGAATTGAATTGCAGATTTGGATACCCTTTTTGCCGAACTTCTGAGCTTTGTGAAGAGAATTTATGTCAAAGCTCTGAGGGGTAGGATCCTGCCTTAGGGTAAGACCTTGCCATGCCATCTGGGTCAAGGATGACCTACTTCCAGAAAGATAAAAGTTTTCTGTGTTTTCATTGTTGTAGCTTTCTAGTCCCAAAACTGGTTGCAGACCTTCTCGAGATTGTACACAGGCATTAGAAAATAGGTATTTCTAAATTTATTCCATCATGATGTATATATCTTATCCTATTTGATTTCAAGCATTTCCAGATTTACATTACTATAAACATACAAATAAATGATAGGTGAATGATAGATGCATTGTTAGAGCTCCATTTTTCACCTATTTAGTTAGTTAGATTGGACAACTATTGGTCCACTTTCTAAATAATATTAAATAATTGTTTATATAGAATTTAGTTAGATACAATTATTTAATGTATTATTTGATTCCCCTAGGTGACAACTTGCAACCTATTTTTTATTTGTTGTTGGGTTTTGTATTTATATCAGCCGTTGATTGAGATTTTATCTAGGTCATTGCTTCTCAAATGAAGGTATTATAAAAGGGGGTCTAGGGGAATTTGGAAAACAACAACAGAGACACAAAAAACACAAGTTGAAGAAGCATTTGTAGTGATAGCAAATAGTCTTGCAGTGTTAGTAAATAGTCTTGTAGTGTTAGTAAGGGAGCAATGATAGTGTTCAGAGATAGAAATAGGGAATATAAGCAAGAGAAGTTGGGAGGTTATCTAAGCTCTCCTAGTAAGAGGCAAGGAGTATTTGTATCTCTTAATTTTCTAAAGATTAATATATTTCTCATATACAGTATTGGTTTTCCCTCTGGGGTTTTTCTAGGGACAATTGTTCAAAAATATTATATTCATTGTGTTGCATGTTTCTTTCCATGTTTTTATTTGGTAAAGTTACAGTTGTGTTATGTTTTAATATTAGTAGTAAATTAATTTTTTACAATTAAATAATCTTTATAAAATAGGAGATTAATAATCAATGGCAACACAATATATTTTTCAAACCTAAGGACAAGGAGATTGGAAATTTCTATAGTGAACACATTTCTTGTTGGAATTAGGAGAGATAGGTATTGAGAGGGGAGGGGTGAATTAGTACCCTTAAATATTTCACTTGTAAAACCTTTCTGATATAAAACAGTAAATAGTAGTAACCGACCAAAATAACTTGAATCTAATTGCATGTATCCTTCATCTAGTTAACTTATAAATGTAACAAACATGAAATCAATATGAAAATCACATAACACAAGTATTTTGGTAATGCAAAAACCCTTGTAAGAAGGTAAAAACTGCACTGGGGATGACACCCACAAATTCTTCACTACTGTAGATAGAAAAGGTTTGCCTGTTAAGGCTACAAGTTTTGATCACTTCTAGTGATCTTATCCTATTAGGAGTAACATATTAGATCAGCTAGATCTACCTAGTTATAGGATTTTGACAACACTAATGAAGTGTGCACTCGGTTAAGAGATTTACATAAGATTGTTAAGTCTACTCTGTTAAGAGATTTGATCAAAAAATCTATTACAATTGTAAGAAAGTAATAGGAAATTATCTGCTCAATTGACAACTCAATTGTCTGATACAGATCTATAAGAGCTCATAAATATCACCTTGTCTGTGATGAATTTTTGCTCTGAATCTGCTCGGTAGCCTTCGCTAATTTTGCTGAATCTGATTACTTCTGTATTCTGATCTGCTTTGATAACCGATTGACTTGAAGTTAGGTAAGGGCTTCAAGTACTCCGTGATTCATATATATCAGTTCACCAACGTAAAAATGATGTGAACATACAAAATCTATAGTGTTCTATTTTGCCTCTTAAGCAAAAATTAGGTTACAAAAATAATCATAACCCTAAGATCTACGGTGCACAATTAACCTAGATCAACTATTACAATAAGATAAACATTACATTTAATGAGTATCTTTTACAATAAATGCTTCTCAATCTTGGTAAACCATTTTACGATCTATTGTAACCATTTGCATAGAAGAATGTGCCATTTCAGATTACTATGTCATTTCCTGTGATCCTCGGTAAACACTATATAAACTTCTTGGTGTTTACTATCCGTCAATGTCGGTGTCTGCTAGTGCTTGGTAAAATATATTATGCTTAGTGTAAAGGCTTTACCGACCACTCTGTCTTACTTCAAGTTATCGACCAACTCAGTATAAGTGACCGACCAATCTCTTTGATATCCTTTGATACTAATGACAACCTTAAATGCTCAATAGAGATTAACAGTCTCCCCCTTTGCCATTAGTATCAAAACTTCAAATGTATATAGACAAAATACATATATTCCTTATATCTCCGCCATATACATATCCACATCAAAAATTTCTAAGTACTCCCCCTCAGTGCATGCTCTTAGTAGTATGTGGTATACATAGCAAAAATGTACTTATTTGGCATATACATGTTTTCCCCCTTTTTGATAATAATGCCAAATACAAAAAAAATATACTGTATACTTACATCTTATCAAAAATTGGCTAGTGGGCTTTCTTCAAAGACTTCAAGAGGTTTTCCCACTCCTCTTTCAAGTTGGTAAGAGCAATATGCTCAAGCCCAACTTGTGCATGCATGTCAAAGATATTGTCTAACACTTAAATCTCTAGTGTCGCTGCGAGCTGCTCAGCTTTGACAATGTGTGCTTCAAAAATGTTCAGGTATGGAGTGAGTTCCCTCTGTAACTTTATGACCTGATCAATGATTTTCTCTTCTTGTTTTCTTATATTTTCTATCAACCATCAGAGTTCTTGAACTCAGTGAATATGATTTAAGAAAGTGTTTGGCTCAGTTATAGCTATTGTTGTACTCAACTTTATCTCTACTTCTAATCCTTTTATCTTTTCACTAACTTCTATAGTGAAGGTGTCTGAAGTACAAAGCTTGATTAAAAATTGACAGATTATCTGGGTGATGGATTTTACCTTGGTAATGACCTCAGATAATTTTACCTTCTTAAGTGCCACTTCTTGGCTTATTCTTGCTGCCAATTTGTCCTGAATCTTTGATTCTGCCCTCTCTTCTATTCTTTTGTTTGCATCTGTATCAGGGGCATTGATTTTGTTGGTGAGTGTAGCAAGTTGATCTATAATAGGAGTATTCTCATCAATATTTGTCTTCGATACTATCTGTTGTAGAATATCTCATACATCATTTAACACTTCTTTCCTTTTGTGTTCTTGCCTTAACTTCTCTTATGTCGCTTTCCTTGAACATAGTTCCCCATATCTACTTAAGCTTTCAGGGCTTAGGGTTCTCGGGTCACATTTCAGTATAGGTATAACTTCATCAATGGTGACCGGCCCTTTTCCTTTCTTCTTCTTCTTCTTTAGTGCAGGAGGTGACTTTTTCTCAATAAGAGCAAGTGCTTTTTCTCCACTCTTAGGAGTATCTATCCCAATTGACACTATATCTTCCTTCTTCTACTCCTTGATAGATAGTGTGGGAGTCTCGATTGTAGTGTTAGAGGGGATCACCTCAGTTGACTTTGTTCCTTTTGGTTCTTTTGTTTCTATGGACTGTGCCTCTGTATTGGTAGGCTCATTGGTATCTGTAGGTTGCTTAGTTTCTTGTGTTCCAGTTGTATCTTTGTTTGGCTCGGAATGAGATGCATCGGGTTGAACTTATGAAAGTATTTTAGTTGCCTCTGCAAGTATAGGAAGTTCACCTAGTAGTGATGTAAATAGACTATCAATGCCTAGAGATTCATCTTTATTTGGTGGAATGTTTACATCTGCATCATCTTGATAATCAGGATCACCATGTGTGATGTCTACAATGAGTACATCCTCATCGATTTTCTTCTCCAGTTGTATTTCAACTTTATCCAGTGCATCTTGTGAAACTTTTATTTTTGTTGTGTCCTCGGTGATATCCATTGTCTTAGTAACTGATATACTGGTACTCTTTGGATTCTTTGTAGTTCCTTCATCAACACAAATACCTTTACCTTTAGAATTTTGTCTCTTCTTAGACAAGTTCAAAAATGCTTGTTGCTCAGTCTTTTCTTCAGCTTTTAGAATTGATGTCCATATAGAATCAGTTGTAACATCCATATCTACTACATTATCATCCATGATCATTAAGGCCCTATTCTTGATCATAAAATTTTCTTGGTACTTGGTCAAGTATTCACTAACTTTTCCAAAGCTGAAGTGTGTGACTGTTCAAACTAGAGAGCATTCTCTCTTTCTCTTCTCGGTGTCTAATGCGATGGCCCATCTCTGAGTGATTATATCATCCAATTTCTTTGGTAATTCATAGGCAAATTCCATTGGAACTTTCTTAAATTTTATCATCATTTGGATTACAGCCTCTTCAATCTTGATTTTATCTTCTTTTGAAATTTTGTTGAATCTGTCTAACAAGGGATCAGCGAGGTCTCCATGTTCAATTATGTCCTCAACGACTTCATCTATTGTTTTGGCCTTGTTACTAACCACTTTGAATTGATTTACATCATCATCAGTATCTTCAAGATCTTCCTTATTTCTGATGAGTTTCCTCCTTTTCTTAGGTGCCTCAACTACAACCTTGTTCTTTCTCTTAATGTATTTCTTTGTCGATGTAGCTGCTCTCCTTTTTGTTACTTTTACTACTTCTTCCTTCGTCGGAGGGGATAAGGCTGCAATTGATGATCTTGTTTCAATTCCATGTTGTTTTGGTAATTGCTTCCCCTATTCAACAATGGTAGGAATCGGTGTGGGATCCTTTTCTTTGTCAGACTTGGTCTACTCACTATCATATGGTTTGTCAGGTAGCTGTAACTGACCTTTGGTTGTTTCTTTAACCAGTGACTCCTCAGATGAGTCTGATGCATTTCCATATCTTGCAGTAAGATCTTTCTTCATTTTCTTCACTCTTTGAAACATTTTACCAATCTCTATATCTGTTGTGATCCTTGACTTAGCTTCCTCATATGTGCCAAACCTGGTGGCATTGATATCTATTGGTAGCACTAGCAGTGCATTAATAGATTTCAAGGTGAAATCATGGTTCATTTCATAGCCCATTGGTGCTAGCCATTTTGTTCTCAGTTCTACTACCTTTATCATAGAATGGTCTATGCTGACTACAAAACATATGTCATTTTCAAATTTGCTTACTAATTCCCTAGGAATTCTACTTCTTTGATGCATTTGAGTCTTAAATTCCTTGAAATATGCATCAAATTCCATGTTCATATTCTTTCCTAGACTTTTCATTATTTCACCAGTTTGTGTAGTTATCAGTTTATTTGATTTCCAGTTTACCTTACCAATACTAGGTACACATTTTTGCAGATAGAAAAATGTATAGACAAGCAGTGATCTATACTTACATGTGTTTGACTTATTTGATCTAATTGTCTTCATATTCTCTTGCAGTTGGTGTAGTAGAATTTTGGCAAGATCTACCTGGTGATCTTTCTTTACAATCTTATAAGCCATGTCCACGGTGCTGCAGGGTACATTGTTTAGTTTGCTAGATTGAAATATCTTGTACCCAATGACATGTGCTACAAATTTCACCGTTGGGTCTTTGATGATTGATATTTCCAGTGCCCTATCATCCCATTGAGCTCCATTTTTCTTTTCAACATCAGGACGAGACGCACTTCAAAAGGCTTTGGCTTTGTCAATTGTAGGGTACCCAGTAACCCTACTGATAATCTTCTTAGTGACCTCAACAGGTTTGTCTCAACAGAATTTCCCATCATGAAATCTGCTTAGCATGATTCTTATCCAATCTATGCTAAATGTTTGTAGGAAGTATGTAAAACATGATAACCCTAACTCTTCAATCTTTTTACATTCAGATTTCAACTTTCCATTCGGTCCACAAATTTGTTGATAAGCAACAATGGTTTCAAAATCACCTACTTCTCCAATTTTGTAGTGAATATAGGCCCTAACATCTTTTGTTAACAAAACCCTATCTGGAATACTCGAAAATGCACCCATATCATCTGTTTGTGCTGCGACCTTAGGATGTGGTTTAAATTTTCCCTCGGCAAAATTAGCTCTTACAATTAATTCTACTTCCTCAAAATTTTGTGATTTTCTTGTAGACGATGTTGATGCCATAAATTTTTTTCTAGGGTTTCGACAAGCAATAGATATCAGGTATTTGGTTAGAAAATAAACTTACTCGATATCATCAAAGAATTGATGTCGGTTCGATCTATAGTAGCTTTGAATCTTTTCTAAAAATATTTTAGCTCGAACTTTTCTTTGTGAAATCTTTGTTCTTCAAAATTGCAATGTAACAATGAACTATGTTTCCATGTATTTATAGACTTTTTGATATTCCTGCTCAAACTTTAGTGCATTAAATGCTCGACCTAACTTTTGATACAAAATAGCTGTCAACTCAGTGATGTCTAAAATTTTCTCCACTCAGTTAACATAGGATTTCTTCATCGATTTGTACTATTGTCGGTTAACCTTGTATAGTGATTACCAACAGGAAACCAACTCTCATTTCTTCTTTTACCGACTACATAACTTTGTTAACTCATAACACATAAACCATAGTGCATCTTTAGTCATGCAGATTTGGTATTTGTACATCATATATAAGGAGTTGTGTGTAAAATATGATCATTTAAAATGTTAGTCCCATACATACCTTTGTTATCTTAAGTAGAGGTACCAATGTCACCCAATCCAGTGGATGGGTTTCACCGATAGTGTTACTTGACTCAACATTCTCATTAGATGCTTTCTTCCACATAGTGCTCCTTAACTTCATGATTTTTGCAATGTTGTATCCACTTTCAAATATATGGTTTTCATCTAGTGCTCGGTCTCTATAGTTCTTGCTTAAATGACTAACCTTGTGATAGTGCATACAAGCCATTCCAATGTTTGTCCAGTTTCTTGAATGTCCAATCTGACCCTTTCTGTAATAATTCACTTCAATATGCCCATACTAACCACAGGAAACATAGTTAGTCCATGTATTATAACCCATACATATGAGTTACCTTGCCTCTTTAGTTGATAAGATTTTCATTGTGTTTTCTACTTAGGAGTCCATACTTGCTTCATCTTTGCCTTATACTCTCGTGTAGTGTGTCCATGCTTATTGAAAGTATAGCATATCTTCTCCATAGTGGTATTGTTAGCAATGTCATTTTGTTTAGCTCTGCACTCATAAGCTGGATGTCCAAA
This sequence comes from Chamaecyparis obtusa, assembly GCA_027943335.1. NCBI lineage: Eukaryota > Viridiplantae > Streptophyta > Pinopsida > Cupressales > Cupressaceae > Chamaecyparis > Chamaecyparis obtusa. Next base: position 530,071 of record BSBK01000863.1, on the reverse strand, counting down.
CTTACCACAATAGTAACAATATCCATTGAATTTAGGAATGACAGGAGGTTTACCTCATGCTTTACTTCTACACACATTAGATGTATGTCTTGGTTTCCCACAGTGATAACATGTCAACACTTTAGGTTTCTTACTTTGATTATTGTTGGCTTTTTTAGCTTCTTGTGATGATTCTCCTTCACTGGTGTAGCCTATGCCAGCTCTGCTTCCAAATCTCCTTTGATTAGTTAGAAAGTCATCAATCTTTTTGGAACTGTCCTCAGCTATTTTCATCATTTCGTTATGTTGCCTTTGTATCTTGATTTCATTTCTTAGTTTTTCATTTTCTTCTCTGAGTGTTACAACATCTTCCAGTCTTCTTGATAATTCTCCATTCATTCTGTTTACTTCTTGATTAATAGTCATCATTTGATTTGATATTTGGAAGTGACGATCAGTGAGCCTTTGTATTTCACTTTCTTTTGCTTGAAGTTGTTCAGTCATCAGTCTTCGGTCTTCAATAGCCAAATTATGATCTTGTTTAGCTTGTGTAGCATTGTTCATGATTTCCACCATTCTCACCATCTGAGATTCTTGACCGATTTGTAGTGCTTTCACTTGATCAGATAGTTGTTGATTCTTTTCAAACAAATCAGAGATTATGCTTTCAGATCCATTCAGAGATGCTTCTAGAACTTGATCCAATGTGATCAAATATATCATCAATAGGTTCTTCATGATAACCAATTTCATTTTGTAGAATTGCAAGGTTCTTCCTGTTAGCTAGTAGTTTCTTCAGTTCTTCCTTAGCTTATTTATACTGTTCTACAAACATCTGCATTTGTATCTTCTGATTCTCAATATCCTTGTCAAGCTTATATCTCTCCATGACTTAGATCTTCACCCTTCAATGGTTAGACTGTTCAACAAGAGAACTTAGCTCTGATACCAATTTTTGGAATTAGGAGAGATAGGTACTGAGAGGGGAGGGGTGAATTAGTACCCTTAAATATTTCACTTGTAAAACCTTTCTGATATAAAACAGTAAATAGTAGTAATCAACCCAAATAACTTGAATCTAATTGCATGTATCCTTCATCTATTTAACTTATAAATGTAACCAACATGAAATAAATATGACAATCACATAACACAAGTATTTTGGTAATGTAGAAACCCTTGTAAGAAGGTAAAAACTGCAGTGGGGATGACACCCACAAATTCTTCACTACTGTAGATAGAAAAGGTTTTCCTGTTAAGGCTACAAGTTTTGATCACTTCTGGTGTTCTTACCCTATTAGGAGTAACATATTAAATTAGCTAGATCTACCCTAGTTATAGGATTTTGACAACACTAATGAAGTGTGCACTCGGTTAAGAGATTTACATAAGACTATTAAGTCTACTCTATTAAGAGATTTTATAAAAAACTCTATTACAATTGTCATAAAGTAATAGGAAATTATCTGCCTAATTGATAACTCAATTGTCTAATACAGATCTATAAGTTCTCATAAATATCACCTTATTTGTGATGAATTTCTACTCTGAATCTACTCAGTAGCCTTCACTGATTCTACTCAATCTGATTACTTCTGTATTCTGATCTACTTTCATAACCGATTGACTTGAAGTTAGGCAAGGGCTTCAAGTGCTTTGTGATTCATATATATCAGTTCACCAAGCTAAAAATGATGTGAACATACAAAATATATAGTGTTCTATTTTGTTGCTTAAGCAAAAATTAGGTTACAAAAATAATCATAACCCTAAGATCTATGGTGCACAATTAACCTAGATCAACTATTACAATAAGATAAACATTACATTTAATGAGTATATTTTACAATAAATGCTTCTCGATCTTGGTAAACCATTTTATGATCTATTGTAACCATTTTCATAGAAGAATGTGTCATTTTAGATTACTATGCTACTTCCTGTGATCCTCGGTAAACACTGTATAAATTGCTCAGTGTTTACTATTCATCGGTGTCAGTGTCTGCTAGTGCTCGATAAACTGTATTATGCTCGATGTAAAGGCTTTACCAACCACTCTATCTTACTTCAGGTTACCGACCAACTCAATATAAGTGACCGAATGATCTCTTTGATATCCTTTGATACTAATGACAACCTTAAATTCTCAATAGAGATTAACATTTCTTTCACTCCCATAGAATTAGTGTGGATAGTTTCCAGCGATTCATGTTTCATTTTTTATTTTCTTCTCAATTATATAAGATGGGCAACTGCTACTCAACATTTTTATGTAAATGAAAATAAAGGATTCACATGGAAGTATGATGCAACTTTTTTATGTCAAATTTCAAAATCCCATGAGGAATGGATTTATGATCAATATAATTTTATTTGAAAATCAAATTTCTCTATGGGTTTTAAAACACATCCTTCAAATCTAGAAGGTTTCTCATGAATCCATTGATGAAGAGTTGGAGGAATTAGCCAAATCAATGCTTAAGTCCTTGATCAGACATATTATATTTATATGGTTTATTACATATTATCTCGATCAATGTTCTCATGCCTTGGAAGTATTCTACCATGGTTTCATTGGCCCTAATGTTAAGAGCTACAAGGATAGGAATTTGAATCAATTGTTGCCTTCATATAATAGCATGTAGGTCTACTTTTAAAAAGTTGTTGATTAAATGAAGGCCTTTTGTAGATAGGTCATTTGTAAATCATATGAGACACTAGATCTAGGTGGAAAATCTTTTTAAGGAAAAAACCACTTAAAAGATTATTCTCAAATATAAGAACATTGATTAAGGTGATACGAGTTAAGATAATTTTTATAAAGAGAGGCTCACTACTAGAAGCTCATTGCCCAATGACTCACTATTCAAAGAGAGATGACTCGTTAGAAAAGAAAGATAAAAGATAATAAATCCAACACTAAAAAGAAGCTCTGACGAATCTTCACTCTTTTGATAGATAACACATGTATGCACGTAGTGTGTTGATCAAATACTCACTACAACAACAAAACTAATTAGGGAGATATATTCTCTTTGATATGTATTCTTTGCATAAGTACACACTTGTACATGAATTTAAAAAAATGCCACTTACCCCTCGCACAACAACACATGATCCATAATGATTTATCCTATATTTATATCAATCTATAACTTGTGAAGTATCTCACTGTCAACTAGGAAACTAGTTGAATATAATTTAAAATAGGTTTGCAATTTACATTTTCACAATGGGGAGTGTAGATCTCTTCCAAGATCTAAGAGATAAGTTAGAAGCACAATAAAAAAATGTGAGAGCCCAAAGTCGACCATTGATTCATTAGAGAAGAAAAGTACATATAGATGTGAGGGTGGAAACCAAGTCCAACCACGAAAGGAATAAAGAACTGGAGTGGTGGAAAAATTTCCTAAGAGACTAGGACGATGTGTCAAAATGAAATTGGGACATCTCTGGAAGACTTGACACATCTCTAGTAAACTCCTAAAAGATAAAAATTTGTGTAGACAAGTTTCAATTGAACATAGATGACTAAGTAGGATTAATAAGCCATAAAGGATAAAAATAACAAATGATGATGTGCTAATATCCTTTACATATAGAAGAAATTGGGGAAGGTAAGATTCTCTTCTTAACCCCAAATTCCCAAAGGAAAGATCCAAATTCATTAACCACAAAAAAATGGTTAATGCATAAATGAATCAATTGATTAGTAATAAGAAGAAAGAGGAAAACCTTACATTCTATTTTGGAAGAGAGTATTAAAATCTTAATTGAAAACAAATACTAACCTCAAAGTATAGCATATCTGGAAATTGTTGTTTTCTTATGTCTATACTGAGTTTTTAGAAATTCTACAACTGGATCTAGAACATAAACACAAAGACGGAGAAAACCCAGAAATCTTTTTCTTTTCTGAGCCAGGTCGACCTTGACCCCTTTATGTCAACCTTGACCTACACTGCTCTGACAAAATTTTTGTTCGTAGATCCCGAAAGTTTGTTGAAAAGGGTATCCGAATCTATTTTGAAATTTGCTGTTGCATACCTGCACCTTCAAGAAAAATGGTTTTGTTGTTTGGATGAGGGGTTTTCCTTGGCCAAACCCTAGTTTTGGAATTAACCTTGAAATAGAATTAAAATTGCAGCAATAAACAAATTAAATAGAACAATTCACCTTGCTTATGTTAAAACCCTTGTAGAGGATTCAAATCCTTGAATCCACAAGTATGGATGCTCCAAATGGATGTAGAATTCTAGGATGTCTCAAATCAATTTCATTTAGATCTTCAATGCCAATCTTTAATGGATCTTGGAATAGGAAGATGCTTGAATGGATATGGATGGAGAAATCTTTAACAAGAGGGCTCAATAGATCTTGAATCCTTCAATGGCTACCAATGGATCTCCTTGATGAAATGAATTCTTGAATGCTCACTTTGAAGGCTTCCTTATATACTATTCTAGGGTTCAAACTTCTAGAGAGGCCAACATATGATAAATAAATTCCCATTAGGCTCATACCCATAGAAGTGGACCCATATTAGATGTCCTTTTAAGAGTCACCATTTCAAAGCCCAAAGCAATCGACCCAGAAGTGAGAAAAGAATTCTTTCCAAACCCCAACATCCAAAAACCTTTAGAATTTGAAATTTGGACCCCGGGTTAGGGTCGAGGTTGACCCTAACCTAGGTTAGGGTCAAGGTCAACCTTGACCCAGAAGGTCACCCTTGACCCTGAGCTTAAGAACCTCAAAATCTCAAAGCAAGATACCAGAAATAGGTAGGAAAGAAATAGAAAAATAGGGTAGGGTAGGGGGAAAAACTAGATCCAAGTCAAAGACCCATTCAAGGCATTTGACATGACCCCAAATCACTTACTCAAAGGGCTAAACCAGTCCTAAATGGAAGTTATTCCATTTTTTGATGATATATTTAGCCCCCACTTTAGCAAGAGTATGGACTCAATGCAAACTCTTGGTAAAGGAGATCACAAAGAAAAAGAAAATCTTATTGAAATCAAAGGGACAAAGAAATCTTGAAGCCCCCAAAGACTCAAGTCTTTGTCAACCCCAAGATTACAATAAGAGATACATCACTAGAAAAAAGAGAGAAGAGGTTGTGATTACCTCACCCAATGAGAACTTATGTCCCATTGTGAATTAGACAAGGAAACATCCCAACTAGAAAGATGGAGTTGAACTACCTAGTGAATGTGGCTACTCACTAGTCAACCCATCAAAGATTCACCCTCAGGAATATTCTATTCCAAAAGAGAAAAGACAAAACAAGAGAGATCTAGTCTTAAGGACACCTTACGACCTTAAGGGATCAAAACTTTATAAATTGAAACTGGAGGGATCAAGAGATCCTATAAGGTAAAAATCCATGCTTTAAGGATTAGTCTCTAATCTATAAAGGGAGAAAAAAAAGAAAGTTTGAAAAATATTTTGGAAGTACGTGTTTGCAAAAAGTGAGAAGAGCATCTACCTCCACCTTAAAGTCATTGCTAACACTTTAACAGGAGCAATGGCTTAAATAGAAATATAAACAACTTCACTGATTATGTTTCCACTATGAGATGCCCCCAAGCGAAGACAAATCAAGGGAAATACCATATAAATGTACAAAGAACACAGAAGGGATCCACCTACCGTGGGGTCAGTATGATCATAAGATAATATATATCTAATATTATTGCAAATGAATTGACATCATTCCCCAAAGAAAGTAGAACTACCATCACAATGGAGGAAAGAAAATGCAAGAATTATGAAGAAGAGTCTTTTCGGACCACAACATGGAGGCCAAAAAGAATCAGTGCTACCAAGTCACAAATCAAAGTGAACTACACAAGGAAAACATTTACGAACAATAGCACAGGTACAACATAACATGAAAATAATGTATAGAAGAATATAGATACATATAGAGGAATAATATACAACATGTTCGATTCCTTTATCACCTTGCACCAACAAAGTAACAAGGGTCGTATAAAAGAATCTAACAAACATTTAGAAAATACATTATGGGAGAAACACAATACAATAGGAAAACACAAAAAAAGCTACCATAGAGTACAAGCTAATCAAGCACATTGCCTACTCTCCCCATCTCAGTCTATATAATTTAGGGAAGGTGTGAAAATCGCAAGAGGGACTATATCTAACATAGTAGGAATAATAGCCAGTTCCAAACATGGATCCTCTTGAGAATCATGATGTTTGATACTAGGTGTAATTATCAATTGCGTTGAAAGTATATTAGGTAAATCAATATCAATGTCAATAGTCTCATATTCATCACTAGCATCATTAGGATCATCAAGAGTATCTTCTTCATAAAGATTAATCAAAATAGAATCTAAGATATGAATAGAATCATCATAATTATTCATCTTATCATCATTATTAACATTAACTTCTTCCAATACATCAGGCATAGGTTGGTCAAAAGAAGGTAAATAACTTTGAAGAATAGAGGCATGAGCCTTAGCTTGAGCCCAACGCTTCTTACGACGTTCATTGGAAAATTGGTTACATTTTGTCTTGTTTGAAATATGTTGAGAATTGGAGGAACAACCACTGGTTCCTTCATAGGTTTTATAGGAGAATTAGTAGGATTCTTAGTAGGCTAAAAAGCAACACTAGGAGCTTGATTAAAAGAACTAGAAGTAATGGATATAGGAGGTATGGAAGGCGTAGGAAAAAGACCGCGGTTAAGATCCATTTGAGGCATACTTAACTCAACAATCTTATGATTTTTATAGGCTTGATATGAGAAAAAAATGTTATTAGGTTGAGAAGAACATGAATTAGGTAATGAAGGCCAAAATAAGTGAAGGGTAGCACAATCCATAGGCCTAGAAGGTTGATATAAACTATGACTAATTATCTTCACTTCTTCATCATGAATGAATTTAATACACTTATGGATAAGAGAAGCAATGGCATGCATGGCATTCAACCAAGGAAAACCAAGCTTAACTTGAAACTCATCAAAAGTAGGGACAACAACAAAAGTAGTGTCCACAACTTTACCACAAAGTTCAACAGGAAAGTTAATAGAACCAAATGATGGATAGAGAAAACCATTACAAGTTTGGATCCACACATTGGATGTATCATAACAATCATGCTGTGAGTTCTTCATAAAAATCTTTTCTTCAATAATGATATTGATTAAGGATGTAGGATCAACAAGACAACCACGCATAGGTATCTTAGAAATCCTACCATGAATGTAGAGGGGACTATCAGGAGCTTTAATAGTCTAAGAATCATCAAAGGTGATCAAAAGTTCCCTAGGTCTTTTATTCTTAGGTTGTTATTGAGGTTTAGGTTGAGTTTTCAGTTTAGGCTTAGGTTGAGGTGGAACTTGAAGTTGAGGTTGAGATTGAGGCCAGGGTGGAGATACAGGTTGAGACAAAACAACAGCTCCACATGGTTAAAAATATGATTGAGATCATCCATCTTTGAATCATAAATAATATCCAGAGAAGATGGTTGAGCAATGGTTTTAGTATCATGTGTAGGAAAAGGATTCATATAGATTTGGAGATTTTGATTAGGAAGAAAGACATATTTGTTCCCACTACCATCAAAATTATCAACAGATAAAGCATTATAATCAATCAAGTCTTGAACCTTATGTTTTAGAGAGTAACTGATGCAGGGGCATCCAAGGTTGGTGCAGGGGCAAACATTGTCCTCAGTAAAAACTACATAGGTGTTTGTGTTTTGGCCGGTGTTAGTTAGTTGCAGCCTTGACTGATAATCTAAGTCATTGAAGGAAGCTTAGTCACTAAAGAAACTCGGTAGTCTTGGCACTTGGTGAAAGTGTTACTCGGTCATGCCTGTGGTGCTCAGTCGACACTAGTGTCTTGTGATGCTTGGCATGCTTGGTTATTTCACTGATGCTCGGTAGTTCTAACTCACCGACTGGAGTTTTGTGTGATTTGTTGGGCCGACTTGGTGCATTTATTGTTGGTAGTTGTTGTTACAGGCTGACATGTTGAGTTAAATGTTTGTATACAATTTTTAACCTGACTTGTATGGAATTTAATATTTGTTAGGAAGATTTAAGGGTTTCATCTTGCCGACTTGTGGTGGATGATTAGTATTTAAAGGGTGTTTGGGTAGATGTTTAGGGAAAAAGATAGATTTTGTAGATCTAGAATGTGAGATGCAAATCTTGAAAGTTGAAATTGGTGAACATGTGGAAAAGATCTTGCATGATCTTGTAGATCAGATTTCTATCTGATAGTTTATAATAGAAAAGCTAGTGGTTTGCATACTTGGGAATAAGGAGATTACTTGGAGGCTTGTGAGCTCAAGTTTAGATATGCCTTAGGGTTTCCATCAGCTTCTAATTGTCTTCAGAGGTGAACTAGCTGAGATTGTATTAGATCTGTGTGGGGATCTTACATAATTGTTTCTATTTGTAATTGGCCCTAACCTGGAAGGACTTATAGCCGGGCATGTTAATGCAAATTACTTGAAGCAATTATTGGGTTATCTATTATGTCATGATTTCTACTATGTAATTCTGAACTTGTCAGGTCTAAATCATGCTTAATTGGATCCTTCATCCTTGACTATGTTAGGTGGCATCAGAGAAAGAGTTGATCTTGTGGAGTGAAGGTTGACCTAGCAAGGCTAATCTTGCAAAGTTGATCTTGTTAGTAAGAGATTGTATGACCTTGGTTACAAATTCATGGCACTGCACTTATGGAATCTTGCCCTAGTTGTTTGCAAGGTGGCATGTTGTGATTTGACTTGCATGCAACTTGGAGATTGTCACAAGGTATTTGATGAGGGTTTGTTGCAGAGGGTTTCTCTTATCTTTAAGGATACCTCTGAGAAGATTGGACCCTAGAGCTATTGCAAATCTTTGTGATGCTATGGAATCAAAGATTTTTGAGAAAGTCAGATTGGATGTCAAATTTGAGATAGAGTTGATGAAGAATGACATGGTCGCTGATATCATGAGAGTTGTTGCTAGTATACCTCAGAATGTTGGTACTCAGGATGGCTATGAAGAAGCTACTAAAGAATTTGAAGCTGCTAGATCTAGAGGTGAACACCGAAGGGATAGATCTGGTGAAGACAGAACTGCTTAGTTACCTAGATCTAGTGCTCAGTTTAGTAATTACTGAATGAAAGTTTCTACTTTCTCTGGTACTTTGAAGCCCGACAATCTGATTGATTGGATTGGTGAACTTGAAGATTTCTTTGAGCTAGAAGAAATTGAAGATCCTCTTTGGGTGAGATTGGCATAGACTAAGTTGAAAGGATGTGCTGCTCTTTCGTGGAAAGAATTACAAAGAGATAGAGAAGATGAAGGTGAAATGAAGATCAATTAGTGGAGGTTGATGGTGAAAAAGTTGAAAGCTAAGTTCATACTGGTCGACTATGAGCTTGACTTGTTTAAGAAGTTGTAGAATCTGAAGCAAAAGGATTTGTCTATTGAAGATTATACTAAGGAATTCTAAAAGCTTACTATTCAGTCTAGACACAAAGAACTTGGTAAGGAAAAGGTAGCTCAGTATGTGAATGGTCTGAGATTCAATATTCAGGATGATCTTGGTATGATGAAGATTGATTCTATTGAGGATGCTTATCATTATGCTTTGAAGGTAGAAGATAAGTTGAAAAGGAAACAACCTATTAATTCCTGAGGAAAGGAAAAAATTGATCACTCGGTGAAGGATAAATTGACTAATGCAGAAGATGAACAAAAACCTATGGAACCAAAGAAGAAGACAGGTAGAATTATCTTTAAGGGTACTTTCTATAATTGTGGAGAGGAAGGACACCATTCTTTTGAATCTACATAGAAGAAGGTTGACCGATGAACTACTGTAGTAAATGAGAACATTCAGAATGAACCTAAATCTGAGAAATTGTTGCTTCGACAAACATTACTCGGTACAAAGGATGAACCTTGTTAGAGGAGTAATTTGTTTAGGACCTGATGCAAGTCTGGAGGTAAACTCTATGATGTTATTGTTGATAGTGGTATTACTGATAACCTTGTTACTAAGGACATGGTTTAGAAACTTGGTTTGAATAGAATGAAACATCCACGTCCTTATAGGATTGGTTGGTTACAAAATGATCATGCTCTGGAAGTTAGAGAACAATGCTTCATTGATGTTCAGATTGGCCAATATAAGGATCTTGTACTTTGTGACATTGTGGAGATGAATAGTTGTGATATATTGCTTGGTAGACCTTGGAAATATGATTGCAGAGCTATTTATGATTGTGTAAAGAATGTGTTTACTATTGAGAAAGATGACAGGAAGTTTTCATTGATGCCTTTAATGGATACAATGCTCAATAGGAGAAGCCTAATTATTGGTTCCTGAGTTGATTTGGTGGATCTAGAGAAAATAAATGATCAATTTGGAGAACAAACCTATATTTTGCTAATAAAAGACTTGAAGAGACAGAGGAAATTGAAGTGAAAGAAAATGCAAGTTGAGAAGATGGAGGACTTATATGTGAAGAACCAGTTCAGGATTTATGTGTTGAATCCTGGAAGATGTTCTTCTCACATATGAACATCTTTTGGAACCTAGGGTATCTGATGAAGGGGTATCCAAGGTTGGTGTAGGGGAAATCATTATCCTCAATAAAAAAATGCATAGGTGTTTATGTTTTTACTGATGTTACTTGGTTGCAGCCTTGATTGACAGTCTTTATCATTGAAGGAAGCTCGGTCACTGAAGGGACTTGGTAGTCTTGGCACTCAGTGAAAGTGTTACTTGGTCATGCCTGTGGTGCTCAGTCAACACTAGTTCTCTGTGATGCTTGGTGTGCTCAGTTATTTCACTGATACTCGGTAGTTTTGACTCATTGATTGGAGTTCTATGTGATTTGTTGGGTTGACTTGGTGCATTTATTGTTGGTAGCTATTGTTACAGGTTAACATGCTAAATTAAATGTTTGTATACAATTTGTAAGCTGACTTGTATGGCATTTAATATGTGGTAGGAAGAGTTAAGGGTTTCATCTTGCTGACTTGTGGTGGATGATTAGTATTTAAAGGGTGTTTGGGTAGATGTTTAGGGAAAAAGATAGATTTAGTAGATCTAGAATGTGAGATGCAAAGCCTAAAAGCTGAAGTTGGAAAATTTGTGGAAAAGATCTATATGATCTTGTAGATCAAATTTCTATCTGATAGTTTGTAATAGCAAAGCTAGTGGTTTGCATACTTAGGAATAAGGAGATTGATTGGAGGCTTGTGAGCTCAAGTTTAGATCTACCTTAGGGTTTCCATCAGCTTCTGATGGTCTTCAAAGCTGAACTATCTGAGATTGTATTTGATCTATGTGGGGATCTTGTAGAATTGTTTCTATTTGTAATTGGCCCTAACTTGGAAGGCCTTATAGCTAGGCATGTTAATGCAAATTACTTGAAGAAATTAATGGGTTATTTGTTGTGTCATGATTTCCATTGTGTAATTCTAAAGCTACAAGGTCTGAACCATCCTTAATTGGATCCTTCATCCTTGACTACATTAGTAACACTTCTCAATATCATGGCCATTCTAACAATGGTATTGACAAAATAATTTGGGATCAAAGGATTTGGATGCCATCATAGTAGGAAAAAGAGGTTGAATAGGAGGAAAATTAATCATATTAGCATTCAACAATTTACTCATAATAGAATGTAAAGATTTAGAAAGAGGAGTAAACATACGATTAAAACAAAAAATAATGGATGCAGAAGTGGCATTATTGGATGCAATGACAACTTGATCAGCTACTACATTTTCTTTCTTATTTATCTTGACATAGTTGTTAGGTTTTTGAAACTTGTTGGGATTAGGAGCAGCATCACTCTTATCAACTAGAATAGGAGCCATTAGAGTGTTTCTCTCAAATTGACTCACTTGTAATTGATAATGATGAAGCACTGCATAAAGTTGTTGAAAAAAGGTAAATTTAGTAAGTAGAATATTATCTCTAATATCCTTTTAGAAATTTGAAATAAACATATGTTGAATATCAATATCAGGAACAAGATAGGAAATTTGAGCATACAAATTCTTAAATCTACCAATAAATTCAATCAATTTTTCTTTAATACTTTGTTTACAATGCATCAAATCAGTTAAGGACACTTGCGAACCAATTTTATTTTGGAATTATTGGATAAATGCATTAGCAAGTTTTGGAAAAGAATCAATAGAATAAGGAGGCAAGGAACAATACCATTGCAAGGCCTTATCATGAAAATTTCTAGCAAACAACTTGGCTAAAATCCTATTGTCATGAGCATAATCACTACAAAGGATTTGAAATGTTTTAACATGAGTGACAAGGTCTCCCTTACCATTGTAATTCTCAAGACAAGGCATATCGGCTTGCTAAGCAACAGGAGCATGAATAATGTCTAGGGATAAAGGACTACCCATGTCACATGTAGGAATACTAAACTTGGATTGAGTTAAGGATGCAAGTTTTTTTTGTAAAGAGGACATAGTTTGAGCCAAACTAATGATTGTGGAATCATTAGAAGAAATAGGAGGCATAGAAACATTAGAAACACTAGGGAAAGTGTAGGAAGCAACATGAATAAAAGACACAAGTGGTGGAATACTTAGAACCACAGTTGGAAGAGATTTGGAATAGGTAAAAGGAACACAATGGTAAGAAGGTTGTGAGGTAGGTAGAGACACCATTGGAACACTCACATGAAGAGATGGAATAGACGTAGTCACTAAAGGAGGAGTATAAGTAGGAATGCTAGGTAAAGGAATGGAAGAAGGTTCCACACTAGTGACATGAGGAGGGAATCCTAGATCTTCAGCTACTTGAGCTAAAGGTTGATATTTAAATGCACAAGATGAGTGATACCATGCAAGAGATTAACACCTTGATCAGTATCCCGAAGAAATTTCTTAAGAGCCTCTATAGCTTGAATAGAATATTGATTATGGCTTTCTTGAATAAGCAAATTTCCCATTTTATCAAGTTTAGTTGAAATTTTTTGGACTTGTTAAGGAGGAACTCTTAAAGCATCATTCTCATGAGATGAGTGAGAAGAGTTATGCTCCATAATATGATTGGAATCATGAGTGATCAAATTATCATCCGGGATTCTAAGGAAAGGAGAGGAAGACTTGGGATCAAAGGATCCCATGAGTCTATGACTTCTTCTAATCGGGATATTAAAAGTAGGACTAGAGGTAGTAAAGCTCATATACCAATGCAATGCAAATGAACTAAATTAGGAAAACATGAGGCATGAAAAAATAAATGTTTTTGTATTCTTGCTTTATATGATTTTTTGTTTTATTTTTGAAATGTAAATGTAAGCACATAAAAGAAGGATAATCTAATATACATGGAAGATCTAACATGAAATGTAAATCTAACACCACAAAATAAAGAGTTGTTGTAAGTGGGTTCACCAAAATGTAAGGGGTAAAAACACACAAATGATTGTTTGAATGATGATATCCTTTACATTTAGAAGAAATTGGGCAAGGTGAGATTCTCTTCTTAACCCCAAATTCCCAAAGGAAATATCCAAATTGATTAACCACAAAAAATGGTCAATGTATAAATGGATCAATCAATTAGTAATAAGAAGAAAGAGGAAAACCTTACATTCCATTTTTGAAGAGAGTATTAAAGTCTTAATTGAAAACAAATACTAACCTCAAAGTATAAAAGATCTAGAAATTGTTGTTTTCTGATGTCTGTATTGAGTTTTTGGAAATTCTGCAATCAGATCTGGAACAAAAACACAAAGACGGAGAAAACCCAGAAATCTTTTTCTTTTCTGAGTTAGGTCGACCTTGACCCCTTAATGTCAAACTTAGCCTGCACTACTCCAACAAAATTTTTGTTCATGGATCCCAAAAGTTTACGAAAAAGGGTATCCAAATCTGTTATGAAATTTGTTGTTTTGTACCTACACCTACAAGAAAAATGGTTTTGTTGTTTGGATGAGCGGTTTACCATGGTCAAACCCTAGGTTTGGAATTAAACTTGAAATAGAATTGAAATTGTTGTAATAAACAAAGTAAATAGAATACGTTACCTTGCTTATGTTAAAACCCTTGTGGAGGATTCAAATCCTTGAATCCACAAGAATGGATTCTCCAATTGGATGTAGAATTGTAGGATGTCTCAAATCAATTACATTTATATCTTCAACACCAATCTTGAATGGATCTTGGAATAGTAAGATGCTTGAATGGATATGGATGGAGAAATCTTCAAGAAGAGGGCTCCATAGAGCTTGAATCCTTCAAAGGCTACTAATGGATCTTCTTAATGAATTGAATACTTGAATACTTGAATGCTTGAATGCTCACTTTGATAATAGATGATCCTCCCTTTTCTTTCCTTCTCTTTTCTCCTTGTTTTTTTCTTCCTCCTCTAAAATGAGAGAAGGCTTCCTTGTGTACTAGTCTAGGGCACAAACTTCTAAAGAGGCCGACATGTGAGAAATAAATTTCCATTAGGCTCATACCCCTAGAAGTGGAACCATATTAAATTTCCTTTTAAGAGTCACCATTTCAAAGCCCGAAGCAGCCAATCCGGAAGTGGGAAAAGAATTCTTTCCAAATTCTGACATTCAGAAATCTTTGGAATTTGAAATTTGGACCCCAAGTCAGGGTCAAGAACCTCAAAATCTTAGAGTAAGATACTAGAAATAGGTAGGAAAGAAGTGGAAAAATAGGGCAAGACAGAGGAAAAAAATAGATCCAAGTCAAATACCCATTCAAGACATTTGACATTACCCCAAACCACTTACTCGAAGGGCTAAACCAGTCCTAAATGGAAGTGCTTCCATTTTTTGACAATATATAAGCTTAAGTGAAACCAAATTACATAATTACACTAATAGGGAGGAATGAGAAGTTGATCACCATAGATCATGTCTACGACTAGATTTTTCATTATAGATTTTATATTTCATCTTGTAATAATTGAGACAAAATAAAGATGTGTAAACACCTGGGCATAGCCAAACTTGGAGTAGAAACACCATTGAACTTTGAAATCAAGTCTTTAAAACCACATGTTTTGTGCCAACTGAGATGAATTAATAACTCATCTTCAGAAGTGAAACATTGGAAACATTAATGTGGTGAAATGTAGAGCATGTAATTCACACAAAAGATGTAGTTATTCACTGCTAAACATAATCTCCAAATCCACTACAACATGCTCCAAACCACAAAGACTTGAAATGTATATCTCCAATGAGTCTTCAACACCATGCCAAAATATCATGAACAAATTCTCATCATATAGTGTACATGGACCAATATACTCAACACTAACTATAGAAACCAACCACATATGAAAATAATTTAGCAAGTTGACATCATTGACAACCATAGTAGTACATATATAATGATTTCTTAATCACTCATTCTACTTGTGTAGAAGGAATTGTGTGTGTGAAAATTGTACCTGATCTGTAAACACAACACTTCAGTAAAACATTAGAGGTTAGCTATAATCGAAATCATGCAAAATTGAAAACTATCTAACCAAGTGATTTACTGCCTTCTAGTAGGTGCGAGATTAATGTTCTCAGATTGTTATCGAGATCAATGACCTAGACGACACCTAAATGAAGGATTTGAATGCAAAAGATGGATATGAAATTGAATGCAATTAATCTATTTTTTTTGGTATTTTCTATGCAATAATAATGATAAAAAACTTGATATGAATCTATGCTAATATGGAAATTGATCTATGAACATGCAAAGTAAGCTAACAATGATATGAAAATGAATCTAAATGAATGTAAAAACCAAACTTGATCTCACAACAATGTTGATTCGCAAGAAGCTTTGATCCTTCCAATTCCAATTCTCCAGCATGATTGTGCAAAAATATGAGATGCTTGGATGCAAATTTGAGAGATGATTGAGAGATAAGCTGAAGCCTTGATTTTATAGAAATCCAGGGCTTTGGAGGTGCATGGGAAAAAGCCATAAATCACTCAAATAACTCAGGTTGATTTTTGAGTTATTTTTAAATAAAGATAATTTAATCCTCAAAAACATGCAAAAGCAGAGATTAACTCAAAATAGAGTTTAGCTTTAATTGATAATTGATAGTTGTTTGCTTTTGTGATTGTGCATGTTTCATTTATGAATTAATTTAATAATAAAGTGATTTATTTCCAACTTAACTGCTTTTTAAAAATAAAACAATTGATTTATGGGTTAATCAATTATTTAATCAAACTTTTATTAAAAACTATATTATTAAATAATGACAACTTGCTTTAATTAATTAAATAAGAATTTAATCAATTATTCATATGATATTAGATTTATTGTCAAAAGTAAATAATACAATTAATAATAGATAGAATTAAATTTAATTACACAATTAAGTGGCAAATATTAAATCTAATTAATTAAATATGAAAATATTCAATTAATCAAACTTTAGGATAAATGTGATTTATTGCCAAATAATTATAAAATTAAAGATAATTATGATGATTAGGAATATTACTAGGAATATTCTCCGATGCAGAATTTAAGATAATCAATTATGATTCGATGATGTTTAGATGTGCCTTAGGTTAGGACTTTGATGTCGATTTCGTTCGATATGTAGATGCAGGATATTAATGATCTTATAGCCCATTTTTGGGGTATTACAAATTGTACCTTCATAGAATTAGTATCATCAATAAGTGAAATAGAAACAAAATTGACCACAATAAAGCAATCTATTTAAGCTAAAAATTGACAATTAAGCATTCTATGGTTCTCTAACTAAGAGTGTTAATGCAAAGCTCTCAGCAAGCTTCCATTAATGACAGTCCTAGAATGAGAAAGATAAATTATTAAAGCTAAAGCTAATTGCTCAATTCTAATTTGAAATCTTAATTAAATCCAGATTGCCTTTCTAAGCTCAACTTGCAAGAGGTCCTATGCAATTCTCAGATGTGGATTGTGGATGATTATACTTGATTTATGCCTTGCTTATATAGGATTGGACAAGGGTAGGGGGTGTAGTATAGTTGATGATGATTAGGCTTGATTTGAGTCTTTGGTTCCACCCTTTGAAGACAATGCAAATTTTGTGTTCTCAAAGCTTGGGATAGGGAGACAAGATGCTCTTTCACTTTGAGTGATTGAGATTGAGTTTGGCTTGATCCGTGTGAATGCCCTTCTCAAATCCTATTGGTTGATTGACTTTCCTCCCTTTTTTTGGTTGTTGAGAGAAATTAAGATTTATTAGTTGATTTAATTCATTTATTTTAGCCATGTACCCCTTGAATGGGTTGAATTTGATTTAATCCAAAACTATACAATTAATATAATTAATTGCACATCAATTTGATTTAACTTGATTAAAATGCTCTTGATTTTGGTTTATCTTGAATTAAAGCTTGATTTTAATTTTGATTGGCTAAATGTTCATTTTGATTCAATTAATTAGATCTTGTCCTTGATTTGCTTTGATTTATTTCTTAATTGTCTTTGTCCATTTTTAGGTGATTACAAATGCCCCGCTTTGAGTAGACGTGCGAAGCATGTCAATTCAAAGAATAATTTGATTTTACTTGATGATAGGTTTTAATTCTGTCGATGAAGGTCCTGATTTAACTATTAATAGTCTTGATTCTGATGATGGATCTTGATGTTCAATGGTCGATTCTTTGATGTTTGATGTAAGATACAGATATTGATGATGTTTGATGTAGTTCTGATTGATTTGATACTCCTAATGTTTGATTCGATAATAGGTTTCCTGATATGATACCTAATTTGATTTGATTTGATGTTTAATGTGATGCCCCATTCGTTTAATTAAAACCTTTCACTTTGATTTGTTGATTGATTTCTTGATTTGATGATGATATGCTAATGTTGATCTAATTATCTGATGGTATGCCCCCTTGGAAATGAAATAAAATTTGATAGATGTTGAATCATTTAATGATTTAGGTCAATTTACAATGATTTAGTTCAATTTATAATGTATTTTGATTTCATTTTTGATATTGTTTTTATTTTTTGTTTGAAGACAAATGCCCCAGTTTTGACTGATTTGATGAAAAATTTAGGTCCCTGGGTCAATTATGATGAAAGATTCCCTTTTTAGGTCAAATATACCCTTTTTAGGTCAAAAAGGCCTATATAAAGGGGTAAAAAGTCTTTTTACTATTCATTTTAACTTTCACTTTTCACTTTTGAGCTCTGACCTCTGTTGACTTTTGATGATGTCTATCCTGATTTGTGAGCATGGATTCGAGTGAGGTCATCAATATATGCATCCACCTAGATCTGGACCTCCGGTGAGTGCCTAAACTTCTTCATTTTGTCAATTAATGCATTTAATTCAAGAAATCTAATTTTTTCCTACTAAAAAAACCCTCTTTTTTTCCTTTTTTTCTTCCAAGTAGTGCTTTTGTTCTTTTAAACTGCGCTTTTACCCTCCATGTTGTGCTTTCGTACTTTTAAACTACACTTCGTGGTCTAAAACTGTGCTTTTGCATGCTAGTTTTAGGCCCTAATTTTCTTTTGCCATCTTAAATAGTGCTTTTGATCTTGTTTTTGCTTTTGCCTTATAAAATAGTGCTTATGATCTTTTTAATAATGCTCCCAATTTATTTTAGCACTTTTGCCCCAAGTTGTGCTTTTAATCCATGAAATAGCGTGTTTATACATTTAAATAGTGCTTTTGCATTTTAGCACTTTTACAGTCTGAAATAGCGCTTTCACCCTGCCAAAAATGATTTTTAAGTGTTGTAGTCCACTTTGCGATGTGTTCGATGTTGTTGATCAGATGATAAGTTAAGGTAACAAACTTGATTTTATAGTGAGTCATAAGATGTCAGAATGAGTCAATCATAACTTGAATATTTGATCGTCAATCTACATTCAGATGATGGATGATGATGAATTTTCCATTCTATATGAGTAGAAACATGAAAATTGATTGTGGTTTGATATTTTTAAATTTTTTATTGATTTAGAATGATCCAAATAATAACTGATTTCAGTTCTAATGTGGTTTGACTTGCTTTTTGCAGGAGAACCTTAAGTCATTGGGTATTCACGGTTCTTACCTTTGTCTTGGGGTATGATAGGTTATCTGAGTGTGGCGGATTTTGACACATTAGTATCTATGGATTATCTTTCTTGTTATATATTCCTCGATTCTAAGTGAATCAGGGTCTTATCACTGCTATGGCTGAGCGTTGGCACTCAGACCATAATACCTTTCATCTTCCTATGGGTGAGATGACGATTACACCTGAGGATGTATATCACATCCTGCAATTACCTACTCATGGAGAGTTAGTGTTTTATGATTCCCTTTATGATGGATTAGCTTGTTGATGGGTATTTATGGATCCTACCATTGGAGATGCTCATGTCCATTGGGTGCAGTTTGTTTCATTTCCTATGTTACCAGCTATGTTGGGTACATTGATTGGTGGATTCTTGCTTCATGACAGACGTGGGCATGGATTTGTTATTGGTTGGGGGCCTATTCTTGAGGATTTGATGACACATCCTCATCGCTTCGATTGGGTTTCTTGTGTCCTGGCTGAGTTATACCATGAGCTACACACTATTGTTTATAGGCATTTGGTGACACTCACTGTAGGAGCCATTCTTCTACAACTTTGGACCTAGGATCATATCCTAGTGAAACATTTGATTATAGCATGAGATCATCATCTAGGTTGGCTGTATGCTTGGATGTATGAGGGCATCATTATCCAGACCCATATGGGTAAGCTGGATTACTGGCGGCGTGTCATTAATGACATGGATATGGTTATTTGGAGACCATACATTGATTGTGAGGTTTGGCCAAAGGATGATTTGGGGCTTCCCTACATGTTTTTCCCTCAATGGATGATCTAGCATTCTACTTACATCATTGAGAGGTTTTTCTTTCATAGAGTTCTGCATTAATATGGGCGTGCTCAGGGTATGCCACAGGGTGTTTCTTTATATGCTCACATACAAGTGAAGAGATCATTGTGGGGTCCCTGTGTTGATTATGGGATAGTTGTACAAGAGATACAAGAGATTGGGTATCATCCTTGGGCTATGAGACCACACATCATGGATGGGGGTATCACTAATGAGTATGCTTCTCGGTTGCATCGGTATCTATTTCCTAGGTTCACTGATCCTACGGAGAGAGTTCCAGCTATTGATGAGCTATCTGATGGGGATGATGAGGCTGCAAGAGATGGTGGTGATGATGGTGATGATGGATATGATGGTGGAGATGGTGGTGGTAGGATTAGGGGATGACATGGACAATGTGGTCATCAAGGAGCTAGAGTAGGTAGAGTTCATATTCCAGTGATTGTTGCTGCTTTGATTCCTCCTAGGGGTGATGATCAGGTGAGGGGTTTTCATGTGGATAGAGTTCTTCACCATGTTGCTAGAGATCTAGTAGATAGACCTAGAGTCAGGTGTCAACAAGAGGTTGATGCAGATATTGCATAGGTTTTACTTGATCAGGCACAGGGTGCTCCTGCTCAGCAGGTTATTCCTTAGGTTTTTCCTTCATCTTCTTCACATCCATCTTCTTCAAGATTTGTTCCATCCTTAGGTGATCCATCTTTGTCGCTTCCTTCTTCTTATGTTTCTCTACCACAGACTTTTGTAGCACATGCTCCTACCCCAGCCTTAGCATTAGATATTGCATCTCTTTACACTCAGATATTAGCGGTACAACAATAGGTTTCTCAGTTGAGTTTGATGATGTAGAGTTTCATGACAGCTATGAGTAAGTAGGGTTTATAGACTAGTTTGAGTCAGCCAGATAGTGCTCCTAGTCCTGATGGTACTGATGGTGTTGGTGATTCTATCAGTTGATATATTCCATGAGATATTTCAAATGCTTTATTTGCACTTTGCTAATATATGATCTCCTTTTGTTATTATGATCGTGACATTGGACTCTTTATTGTATCAGTTTTTATTCGTTGATGTTACTTATGGTGATACTTTGGTTATTTGATGGACATTGATGTTTGGATGTTGCCTTTCTGATCATTTGATAGACTTTGATATCTTGCTTATGTCATGATGATGATACCATAGACTTTGATTCTTTCTTTGATAGATTTCACTATATATGATGTCATTATGTGTTGGATCTCTTTTTGGGTGTTTTACTATGATATGTCGATCTAGATGATTCTATCTTCTATATGCTTTGTTTTATGCTTTTCGAATACAATTTTTCAAATGTATGCCTATGCTCTATTGATGCCTAAATGATTGTCTTATGTATGACATAGAATAGATGGATGAATGCAATGATGTGAATTTCTAATGATTAATGCTTAATGCTATGGATGTAATGATATATGGATGTAATGATGTGATGTATATAGATGGTTCTAACGGATAATTTATGTAATGGATTTTTAAAATGACTTAATTGATATGTATGTAATGGTAATAGTTATGTTTTATTTAAAATGCAATGATTTGATGATATGTGATGTAATGATTTTGATTTAATGAAAATATAATGGTAATGCACTTGATGGATGCAATATGAATGATCTAATGCAAAGAATGATGTTCTTAAATATGATACGAATCTTACATGATGTAATCTAATGCAATTTAATGATTCTAATATGGATGAAAGAATGTAACGTAATGCAATGGATGATTCTAATGATGAATGCAACCTAATGCTATGGATGAACTTGGATTCAAACTATATATGCCACCTAATGCAATTAATGATTCTAATGATAAATATTAATGCACCTTATGCAATTAACCTAATGAGAAATAATGATAAATGATTTATGCCATGATTTACAATGTAATGAAATTAATGGTTTAAAATGATGCAAATGCCTAAGTGAATGCATCTAATGCAATGATTTTAATGATCTAATGTAATGCAATGCAATGTGCCTAACAAATGCAAGTAACCTAATGAAATGCTCTTATGTTTTTTAATTTTTGGATTTCCAACACACTTGATCACATATAGTTTTTGTTTTATGAGCTTGGATTTTTTATTTGACTACACCCCCCTTCTTTTTGTCAATTTTCCCTCTTGCAGATTTTAAATTTTGAAGCTAAGAAAGGAAACATAGACTAAATGCATTAATCTAATATGTATGCAGCTAACTGTCATTATTCAAAATTGGTGCTTATAATCATCATTGAGCATTTTTGGAACTTCTCTTTAGTACAACCATCACTAGTTCAACCATGATGATATGAATACTTTTTGCACCTCTTGTTTTGCTTTCCCATCTCTTATCTGGTACAAATATCACTAATGGAAGCCAATCATGAGAGTGCGAATACCGATTTTTTTAGATTCTATGTTGCAAGTGGATTTTGGTATTATGATATCGAAGATCAAAATAGCCAAGGTATCCTTTTGTGTAAACAAATAGGAATCTCAGTTTTATCCTATGTAAAAGTCCTTAATGATTCTTTGATGATCATGTCCTTAGAAAAATAATACATTCTTTAAAACTTTGATTTAAGATTCATTTAGAAATCAATAAGATATCATGCTCTCATCATAGCTTGTCTAGTTTAAAAACTTTCATCGATTCGCTAGAAAGACATGATTTCATCAATGAAGTCGACACTTAGAAAAAGTTTTGCAAATGTTTTTCAAATCCATATTTCAAGTGTAGTTCCATCCATTTCATACTTTTAATCCTGATAAAGATAGGCCATGTGAGATCTTGGATTAATTTTTCATTTTGGCTCAAATTGGACTGGGATTGAAGATTTGATTAAGTGTTTCCACTTGTACTTTTGATGACTTGATTCTCTGATTGATTGATATTTTCTTTGATGAATCCTTTCTCCTTTTGAGTAGATTTCCCTCAATTTGATGTGATTTCAATAGTTTAACTTAGGACAATTTGCAAATTAGGTGACCAAAAAACTTTAGGTACTTGCAAATGCAACTGTGGGATTTTATTATGCAATATATACAAATGTTGGTGAATGCAATATTTACAAGGTGAACTTCTAGGTATGCGACTGACTTGGACTTTCAATGGTGCCTGCTTACCAAGTTTACATTGATTCAATGGATCTTGCTTTCTTTTTCTATTTTTAAAGCTTTTCTCTTTTTTTGCTACCAAGGCGCCTATTTGCTAGGTTTTCACCAAGGCACTTTTTCTCTTTTTCAATTTTTTTGTATTTTTATTTTTTTCAATTTTTTTTCATATCATCAAGGCACCTATTTGCTAGGTTTTCACAAATACAACATCTTTTGAGGATCATATATGATTTTTTTAAATTTCTTCATGCTCAATTTTCCATTATTTTTTATCTTTTCTACTTTTCAAATTTGTTTGGTATTTTCTGCTTTTCAAATATTTTTGGTATTTTCAAGATCTCTTTTGACTATGTACAATAAATATGATGCTCTTCATCTGATACTCTTTGTACTCTTTATACTCTTTCATCTATCTCATGTGTAGAACCTCTTTAGATGGATGCTATTGATAGGTTCTTGTAGCTCCTCTCCATCACAATCTACTAGTTTCTAGGTGCCACTGCCAAAAGACTCGACGATAAAAAAAAAGGTCCTAACCAGTTTGCTTCCCATTTAACTTTCTTTTCTCTTTCTACTTGGTTCTTGGGATTTTCTCACAAAAATAAGTCACCTATTTGGAATGTCATTGCTTTGATGTACTTGTTATAGGTTCTTGGCATTCTATTTTGATATACCTTTAAGTTCTCAAATGCTTACTATTGTTTCTCATCTAACAATTCTACCTTATGTAGCCTAGCAACCCTATAGTCCTCTTCAGTTAATAATCCTTGTAGTGATACTATTAATGATGGAATCTCTACCTCCAAAGGTAAGAGGACCTCCATTCCAAAGACTAATGAAAATGGTGCAGCCCTCATTGACATCCTAGTGTTGGTTCTGTAAGCCCATAAAGTCAGGTTTATTTGGATTTTCCAATCTCTACCTGAGTTATCAACCATTCTCTTCAAAATTTTAAGGATATTCTTGTTTGTTGCTTCTGCTTGTCCATTACCTTGGGGGTAATAGATTGAAGAGGAGTGATGGATCATGTGAAATTTTGTGCATAACTCCTTTAAGTCCTTATTTTTGAAGTGCTTTTCATTATCTATTATGATGGCATGAGGTACACCATATCTACATATTATATGATTTAGGATAAGCAAATATATCTTTTTTCTAGTTGCAGTTGATAAGGGTACAACTTTCACCCATTTGGTAAAGTACTCTATTACCATGATAGTGAATTTATGACCATTTGAGGATGGTGGATAAATCATTCCTATTAGATCTAGAGCCCATTGATAGAATGACCAAGGTGTAGTCATTGGATGAAGCTCTTGTGTAGGCACATGTATCAGGTTTCCATGGAATTGACATTTTCTACAAGTCTTTGCAAATTGACAAGCATCTCTCTCCATCGTAGGCCAAAAATATCCTATCCTAAGAAGTTTCTTAGCTAGGGTTAATCCATTTGAATGTGACCCATAGATTCCCTCATGGATTTCTCACAAGGCTATGTTTGACTCCTCTTTCTCTAAACACCTAAGAAGTATTCTATCTATACTCTTTCAATACAATGTTTTAGATATTAGGGTATATTGGGTGGCTTGGTGAATGAAGCTTTTATTTTGATTTATGGTTTGGTCCATTGGAAAAGTTTGGTCTTTGAGGTAAGTGTAAATGGCTCCATACCAGGGTGATTCATTTCTAGTCAATAAGAAAATAGTGTGAGGATAGGTAGGGTCAAATGCTGGTTGTGTCACTTCCTCTACTAGGAATTCATAACAAGCACTTTGATCTGGTAGTTGTAAAAGTGATACCAAGGTTGCCATTGCATCTACTACTTTGATCTTCTCTCATGGCACTTGCTCAAATGTTATAAGAGTGAAGTATTTTTTCAAACTTTCCACCATGCTTTTGTAGGGTACCAAATTGTCATCTTTTTTTTGGTATTCATCATTAATCTAATTAATGACTAGTTAGGAGTCTCCATAGACCTTTAGTTATGTCACCTTCCATTCCAAAGCCAACTTTATGCTAATGACTAGGGCTTCATATTCTGCTATATTGTTGGTGTATGAAAATAGAAATTTGTATGACTTTGGGACTATAGATCCTTAAGGGGTTATCAATTGTATCCCTGCTCTTGAGCCATGTTGGGTGTACGAGCCATCAAAATATCGCTGCCATGTTTTTGCTTCTATGTTTACTATCTAAAAATATGGGAATTCCATTTGAATTGGTTAATCATCTTGTAATGGCGATTCTGCTAGTTGGTCTATAATGACTTGCCCTTTAATAGATTTGCGATCCACATACTCAATGTCAAATTTTTTTAATATCATAACCCATTTGGCTAGCCTTCCATTTAGTGATGTTTTGCTGAGTAGATATTTTAGAGGGTCTATCTTTGCAATGAGCCTTATCTTGTGAGACAACATATAATGGCATAGTTTTTGTGAAGCAAAAACCATGGCCAAACATGCCCTTTCTATGAATGTGTAGTTCAACTCATATTTGACAAGAGTTCTACTTATGTAGTAGATAGCCTTCTCTTTTCCTGTTTCATCCTCTTGTGCCAAAAGTGCCCCCAATGAATGCTTGGTTGCTAAAATATATAAGATTAGGGGTTTTCCTCTTATTGGTGGCATCAAGATTGGAGGATTCATGAGGTGCTTCTTTAGCATGTTAAAAGCTTCCTCACACTTCTCATCCCATTTGAAAATTGTATCTTTGTGGAGAAGTTGGGTGAAGTTATGACACTTTTTCGCTAGTTGGGATATGAATCTCCTAATGGATTGAATTCTCCCTTGTAATGATCTCATCTGGCTTATGTTTTTAGGTGCTTCCATCTCCATAATAGCTTTTACTTTGGTGGGATCAACTTCTATGCCTTTTGCTGATACAATATAGCCTAGAAATTTTCCTGATTGGACTCCAAATGCACTTTTTTTGGATTGAGTCTCACTTTGAATTGTTCTAATCTGGCAAAGATCTTTTCTAAAATTGGTATATGTTCCTCTTTGGAATGAGATTTGGCTAATATATCATCTACATATTCCTCCATGAACTTATGCATCATGTTGTGGAAGATAGTAGTCATTGCCTGTTGATAGGTCGCTCCAGCATTTTTCAACCCAAAATGCATTATGTTTTAACAAAATGTAAACCCATGCACATGTAAAGGTTATTTTATCTTCTTCTTGTGGTGTTATCTTGATTTGGTTATAGCCACTAAAATTGTCCATGAGTGAGAACATAGAATGTCCTATTGTTAAGTCCACAATTGCATCTATACTTGGAAGTGGGAAGTCATCTTTAGGACATGCCAAGTTTAAATCTCTGAAATCGGTACAAATTCTGATGGACTTATCAGCTTTTGAAACTGGTACTATATTGGAAATACATTGTGCATAATCAATGGCTCTAATAAATCCCACCTTGAGAAATTTCTCCAATTCAACTTTGACTAAGAAGGCTATATGTGGGTGCATTTTTCTTAACTTCTGCTTGACAGGTTTGGCTCCTTCCTTAATGTTCAAATGATGCATGGTTAAGTTTAGATCTAGGCCCGACATATCATCATAGGACCATGCAAAGTTTACTTGTTTCTCTTTGAAAATTTTTATGAATTCCTTTCTCTCTTCGCTTGATAATGATGTGGGTAGATGTACGATCTTTGGCTGAAAATCTATCCCAATGTTTATCTTTTATGTTGGCTTGATCAGAATTGAAGATCTCTCTTTATAATGTTCTGGTAGAGTATCCAAACTTCCTTCCTTAGGTGCCTCAGTTGGGTTTTCACCGTTGGAAACATCCTTTATTTCTTTTTCTTTTTCTTTTCTATCTAATGCTGCCACATTATGGTTTCCAAAACTAAATTCTTTTCCTTTTTTCCTTTTTTTGTTTTTTTCATTTTTTGATGGATTGAAAGTTTGGATACTCCCCTTTATCATATCCTCATAATATTCCTTAGTAGAAGAAGGATCAACCACATTGAGGTATTGAGACACCATGTTGTCATTCAAAAAGATTCAGAGGATGGTTGGTTCAATGGAATCCCACTCGATTAGGTCCAGGTATATGAGGGTTCACAGATCAATGCTTTGGCTAGGTTTGATGGGATTTAAGGCTAGGACTTCATTTGATGGCTCATACATTGTATTGTTCAAGTCTATGACATGTGCTTCTTCTAAATGTTCTAGAGAAATAGGGTCAAAGTTTTCCTCACTAGAGTCCTCGATGGTTTCTACTGGATAAAAGTCATGTGGATTAAACCTAACTTTTGATTCTTCCATAGTAGGTCTCCATGAAGGTATTTATGGTTCACCTACCCATTGAATTATCACAACTTCTAGAATTAGAGAGTTCTCTAAGATCACCTGATTGGGGCTAGAGGCTTGATCTTGATTAGGTTTTTCTATTTGTCCTTTATCCTTGATAGAAGTATAGGTATGAATGACGTCTATCTCCTTATCATGGCATGAATCACTTGACAATGAGTCTTATTCCCATTGATTAGAATCCCCATCACTATGGGATTCTAATTGCAATATTTTCTCATAAATTTTGGGATAGTGCTTTTGTGTGTACCCTTGTTCAAGGTACCCTAATCCTATTTTCTACTTGCTCTCTCACCATGTCATTTCTAGGGGTTCAATTAGCCCTTCATTCTTTGTGCCCAAAGGTCCTTGACCTTTGTATCCCATCTTTTGCATAATTTGGAATCCTTTCCCATATTGATGTGTGGGAATGCTTATGTTTTGGATACATTTTTCTTGAGAACTTGATTCTTCATCTTTGTACAACTAGTTTAGGATCTTGTTGTCTTCTTCATCCATGGCGGATGATGTACTTTCCCTCACAAATTTTTCATTGTATTTGTGGGGTAGATTTAGTGGTCTTCCATGTGACTTAGGTGATAGAGGTCTTCCTTTCTACTTGATCTTACATTGTTTGTCAAAAATTTTCATCATTTGGTCCATCTTTTGATAGTGAGCATCTTTAGTATACACTTGGATAGATGTAGTTTGTTCTTCTTTCAATTTCTCAATAACATTATCCTCACTAACCTTCTCTTTTCCTTTAGTTGATGTCACTAGGTTAGTAGGGCTTGAGATGTCTTCAACAGTAGTTTCCTTTTCTATCTTTTCCTTTTCTTTCAATAGTGGAATATCCTTTGAAATTTTTCCTTGCTCCATTTGATGTGGTATGGACCCTTCTGTATTGTCTAGGACTAGGGAGTCATTGATAGGCTTGATATTATTACAATATTGGAAGGGATTCAAATATCCTCTTACCATTATTTCCTGCCCTAGGTAAGGAAATTTTAAGCATTGGTGATAAGTTGAAGGTATAACCTACATTTCATGGATCCACGGTCTCCCTAAAAAGATATTGTAAGTTAATTTTAGATCTAGCACTTGACAAGTAGTGTCATTTTGCATAGGACCAACTCTATTGGGAAGGATAATGACCCCTTTGGATACTCTTTCTTCATTATCATATACTTTTATTGTTATCTTCTTCTTTGAATCAATGGCCTCTTCAGAAATCCTAGGGCTCTTACCAAATTTAAGGTACAAATGTTTGATCTAGCTCCTCCATCAATAAGTACGCTTTTCACCCTATGTTTGTGAATAAGGACTTCTATATGCAAAGGAAAATTTTGAGGGTGGTTTAATGACATATCATGTTGCTTGAAAAATGAGAGACAATGGGGAGCAATGAGGTGTCCCACCATATTTTGGAATTTATCCACATCTAAATTTAGTGGCACATTGGTTTCCACTAAGGCCTTTTCTACTATCTCCTTATGCATAGGTGATAACTTGAGCAACTCCAAGATTGAGATTTGTGCGGGAGTTCTTTGTAATTGGTCCACCAAGTTATATTGCTTTGATGATGTGGACGCATTTTGATCACTTGGTAGAGTGATTTTAGCAGCTTTCAACCTAGTGACAACATTAGATGATGCTTCCTTTAGATTCTCCTTTACCACTATGACATTTATGGTTCTATCCTCTTCCCTCAAAGTATTGATTATAGTATCATAGGTGTGAGAAAAGTTCACTTTCTCATTACCCTTTTTTTTATTTTGATTAGCATTAGATGATTCACCTTTCTTGTGATTTTGGAATGAGTTTTTGAAGGCTGTATGATCCTCATTGTTTTGAGGTCCTTCAAATTTGATTGTTCCATTATATATCAAGTCTTGCAATAAGTGTTTCAACCTCATGCACTCATTGGTTTTATGACCTCTATTTCAATGGTACTCACATTGGTGAGAATCATTCCACCAATGGGGTTTAACTTGAGGTTCATAATCTCTTAAATCAGGTAATGTAATGATCTTGTTAGCCACCAAGGTCCTTAATGCGTTCTCCAAAGGTTCACCTAAAGGGGTGAATTTTTTCTTGTTTTAAGTGGAGAAAAAGGGTTTGGGCTTATTCCTATTTGCATTATTGGAAGGATTATTGTTTGAATTATTGATAGGATTGTTGGAATTATTTGAATTAAAGGGAGCTTTATTTGTTTGATTTACATGATATGATGAATTAGCTCCACTTGATAAATTAAAGGGGGTTGCCTTCAAGTTGTGGGCCTCCACAACTCCATCATTGACAAGGTTTTTATTATTGTTTTTCAACCATAGCTTAGGTTTGTCATTTTGATTGTTAGCCCCTCAATTATTACCATAATTAGATACATAGTTATTATTGTTGTGGTTGGTGTTAGATTTGTTGTACTTAAATAATTTGATCTCTCCTCTCTTTACTAAAACATCCTTGATTTTTATCCCATTTTTGTTAGAGTAATCATACTTTATGCTTATTAATTAAATCACTTTGGTTTAATTAATTAAGTCATTTATTACTCTATTTACTTAAGCTATCTTTTAGGTGCATTATAATTAATATATTTATTAATTATAATGTGCAACCTAGCTTTATTTTTCCTTCTTCTTCTGAGCATTGTATGCTTCTCTTTTGTTGCATTCTTTTTCCTGTAAATGCACTAAGATAAAGTGCCTACTTTTGCATATCTGGGATCTTATACTCCTTGTGTTTGTTTGTACTCGCACTCAGTTATAAATTGCCATGGGGGGTTATGATGTTTTGCCTTTTGTGCTCATCCACCTTTGTCAAGTGAGTGTACCTTCCATGACATTAGCCCATGTTGTGTGTCTATGACACCACCCTTTATCCTGTGCTTGTACTTCTGTTGCACTGTTGGTGTTCCTGATTCTTCTTCTTGCAGATGTTTCTGGCATTGCATTTCAGTGTTCCTATCACCCCTCTCTCTGTTCAGCATTATGGGGGGGTTCACCTGTTGGCTCTATTGCTTCCTTGGTTCGATTGAGTGATCTACGTATACAGTTTTTGTTCCTATGTACTAGGCGGATGCAGTGGCTAGGCACCTATGCATTTCGGTGAGATGGATCATCTACTATATAGACACTCATTCATTCCTGCTTTTGGAGGCCACCTCTTCGATTGATCAGCTCTTCAGACTTTGTCTTCTCTACCTGGTCATGCACTATTTCAGTGGGGGTTCCAGCAGTTACTTCTGACAGTGTTTGCAGCTTTATGTTTCAGAGATGCTTCATGCTCTTTCTTGTTCCTTTCTTTGGGACATTGCCTAGATTGGAGGCTTTGTTTCCTTCATCTAGTTTATTTCTTGTACTTGGGTACCTGATCAGGCCTTGTTGTCGGGACCCATTGCTCTTTCATGCATTTTTTTGCTTTCATAGCTGTGCTAGGTTAGCTTCCCTCTTGAGCTACGCTTAAGGGGGGGTGTTAGAGTAATCATACTTTATGCTTATTAATTAAATCACTTTGGTTTAATTAATTAAGTCATTTATTACTCTATTTACTTAAGCTATCTTTTAGGTGCATTATAATTAATATATTTATTAATTATAATGTGCAACCTAGCTTTATTTTTTGCTTTATAGCTTTAGGGTTTTATTGTTCACCTATATGGTTGAACCCTTTGTACATTCTTTTTAGATAATCTTGGAATACAATTGCTCTTTACATGTCCATAAGATGTCTCTGGCTTTTTGGCCTCCATAGATTTTTCTTGCTTCTGTTCTTTGCTTCTTCCATGTGACAGGGTTATGCATGCAGGTGTTCTTGGGAGATTAGTATTTCACCTAATCTAACAATTTTCAATAAGTTTTTCAAATGTAGGAGGACATTGAAGTTATAGGCAATAGTTCATTTCCATGTTCAAGTTATTTGTGAATATCTCCATCTCCTTTTCAGGCATGCTTTGAGGGTACCTTGCAAAAATGGTCCTCCACCTTTGTAAGAATCCTAAGAAGGACTCACCATCTTTTTGTTTGGTGTCACACAATTTAAGCATCGTGATCTCATGCTGAATGTTATATGAGTAGTGGGTTACAAACTTAGCAGGTAACTCCTCAAAGGTCTTTATTCTTGGTGGTAGTTTCGAGAACCATTCTATGGCGGGTCCTCCCAAACTCCTAGGGAAAAGTCTCATCAAATACGTGGTGTTATGCATGAACTCGCTGCTTAGAGCACAAAACTCCCTCAAATGGTCATGTGGGTCTATTTTACCCATGTACTTATTGTATTTAGGAAAGATAGTGTTAAATGGAAAAGGTGACATGACCAAGCTTTTGTCAAATGGGAATGGATATAAGGCTTCAATAGAAAATGGCTTAGGTTCAGCTGCCTTTTTCATCAAGTCAATTTGTTCTTGGAATGTCTTCAATTGCTTGGTCATGACACTCATCGGGTTTTCCTCTTCTTGTGTTTTCTTGAGTTGCTCAATATTGTAGTCATGGGGAAGCTTTACCCCTGCTTGGGCTAAGTTTAGGTAGAATTTCTCCCTATCCCTCTCTATCAATTTGTCCATGAATTCTAAGAATTTCATGTCTTGGGCTGCTCTCTCCACTTTTTCTTCAAGGGTTTCTTTAGGTGTTTGATTTGTGTTTTTATTAGCATCATGGTTATTGTTTCCTCCTTGTTGATGATCATAAAATGAAGAATTTTGATCCATATTGTTAAGTCTTTCTTCAATAAGGTTTGGGAGAATATCCCCTCGATTAGGATCTTTGAAAAGACTTTGATATTCAAATTTTTTGGTTTGGTTTGCAACACAAGTGCTATCTCCTTGTAAAGATGCCCTAAATTTGTTGGATCATGTGGAAACCGGTATTTAAAAAGGTTTGGTGCAAAATGGTCCTTGATTTGATAATTGTTGATTTTAATTGAAGAGAATAAAAATGTAAGATGAATTTTCAATAGATATCTCTCTCACTTGTTTGTGTATTTTAAACACAATAATCACACATTCACTTATCTCTTTTTAACTCTTTTAAACAAAGATATGTTTGTATTTGAAGAACGTTATCATGGGTATTTCACAAAAAGACACTTCAAGCACCTACCTAGCTCAAGATTTGGCTTGTAAACATGGCTCTAAAAAGGTGGTCTTGCTATTTTATCAAGGATTTAATATAGATTTTGTTCAAAATGGATCCTAAACTTTCATCCCCCAAGTATGTTAAGGGGCTTCCCACCACCGGTATATCAGAGTTTTGCGCAATCCGTGAGGACTACTCAAGGAAGTTCAAAAATTTAGTATCCTTTTGTCACACACCCCATTAAGGATGTATGTGTTTTTTTTATAGCGGGTTGGATTCTCGCAGCAAAAGCAAGTGTATCCCACTTTGGGTTGTACCTCTCACTGGCCCTTTTAAGGAAAATCTTGGGAGGTGAGCCCACTAATGTTCTAGCATGTTCATGGAAAGTAAAGAAATGGAGTTAAGACAAAGGTTTTGGGAATTTGATTCACCTAAAAGGTGAAGAGCATATCCCTAACTTTTTCTTAATTTCCCAAACACAATTGACACGGTCCAATTAAGAGCCCACTAACTAGAGAGAATTGAGTATTTCTACTCTCTTCTATAAACAAGGGGCTTTGATTTTAAGTGTTTTATTTCCTCAACCTCTCTTCTTAATTTAAAAGTTTAACACCTTTGGCATTTTTATCCACTATAAGAAGTGAAGAGAATAGGCCTAAATGCTAAACTTTCCAAACAAAGATAGGTTGTTTTGTAATTAATATATTCTTAAAATCACCAAATGCCATAATTTAAGGGAAGAATTCACTAGTTTGAGGCTTACCTTTCCTTGTAGCAAACAAAAGTTAGGGGCATTTTTGAGTTTTTTCCATGATTTTAAGCTTACCTTGGCTATAGTTCCTTTCCAAATGTGCTTTTCCACCAGAAAGTTAGTCAACACAAATAGCCACAATGAAGGAAACCAAAAATGAAATTGGAGAAGAAAAGATTTAGTTGAATCTAAAGCCTTATTTGCAAATTTTAAGAAAAACTTGATTTAAGGTAAGAAGATCCAATTTAGTGACACAAATTTAGGTTTGTATGCTTCTACAACCTTAAGATAATTTTCATAAACCTAATTTTCCTACTGTGAATCCTCAAGGACTGATTTGATATGTACTATGTTCTCTTTCTTGATTTTCCTTGCTAAAGCCTTGCCCTCTTTGTTAAATCTGCTCTCTAGATTTTTCACTTTTCTGTGGTTAGACATCCTGGAGAATCATATATATCATTTTACCATAGTCAGATTACAAAACTTTGAAATTTACTCAAAAGCATTGTTGTAAAGCTTAAAAGTGCTATCTAACTATTTAAAAGTGTTGTTAATTTGATTAGAAATGTTATTTAAACTTTGACAGTTTACTCAAAATTGTAGAAAGAACAAGTAAAAGCACTGCAGAATTGAGAAAAGGTGATAAAAATCAAGTAAAAGCTCTAAGTAATTGCGTAGAAGTGCTCGGTAGTCAGGAGAAAAGCGTTGTGATAAATTTAGATAGAGATTAGAAGGATTCAAAAGCACTACGGATCGGTGCAAAGGTGCATAAATTTGTCATGAAAGCACCGAAATAGTGCTCAAAAGCATTGTTTGACTATGCAGAAGCGTCGTTTGAGTTGTCAAAAGTGTTGTTTCCTGAAAAACTCGAGAGTTAAAAGTACTAAAATTTTTGACAAACATGAAAATTCCAATAGATTAGTAAAGTGAAGCATTGATCCCCACAGTGGGAACCATTTTGTGTACAAGGAAATGTACCTTCATAGAATTAGTATCATCAATAAGTGAAATAGAAACTAAATTAACCACAATAAAGCAATCTATCTAAGGTAGAAATTGACAATTAAGCATCCTATGGTTCTCTAACTAAGAGTGTTAATGCAAAGCTCTCAACAAGCTTCCATCAATGACAATCATAGAATGAGAAAGATAAATGA
This sequence comes from Chamaecyparis obtusa, assembly GCA_027943335.1. Lineage (NCBI taxonomy): Eukaryota > Viridiplantae > Streptophyta > Pinopsida > Cupressales > Cupressaceae > Chamaecyparis > Chamaecyparis obtusa. The sequence goes on along the minus strand of BSBK01000863.1, from coordinate 495,763 downwards.
TTAAAGCTAAAGCTAAATGTTCAATTCCAATTTGAAAGCTTAATTAATTCTAGATTGCCTTTCTAAGCTCAAATTGCGAGAGGTCCTATGCAATTCTCAGATGTGGATTGTGGATGATTATGCTTGATTTATGTCTTGCTTATATAGGATTGGGCAAGGGTAGGGGGTGTAATATAGTTGATCATGATTAGGCTTGAGTTTTGTCTTTGGCTCCACCCTTTGAAGACAATGCAAATTTTGTGTCCTCAAAGCTTGGGACAAGGAGACAAGATGAGTGGACAAGATGCTCTTTCACTTTGAGTAATTGAGATTGAATTTGGCTTGATCCATGTGAATGCCCTTCTCAAATCCTATTGGTTGATTTATTTTCCTCCCTTTTTTGGTTGTTGAGAGAAATTAGTTTTTATTCATTGATTTAATTCATTTATTTTAGCCATGTACCCCTTGAATGGGTTGAATTTGATTTAATCCAAAGTTGTACAATTAATAGAATTAATTGCACATCGATTTGATTTAACTTGATTAAAATGCTCTTGATTTTGATTTATCTTGAATTAAAGCTTGATTTTAATTTTGATTGGCTAAATGTTCATTTTGATTCAATTACTTGGATCTTGTCCTTGATTTTCTTTGATTTGGCACGATTTTCTTTGATTTATTTCTTAATTGTCTTTGTCCATTTTTAGGTGATTACACTACTCATCTCTGCAACAACATCAAGTTGAAGGCATTTATTTTCTAAGGATAATGATGGAAGCACTCTACTGAAGACTTATTTTATTTCTTTGCATGTACCTTGTGCTGCGATAGTGAGTTTCTTCTTTAGGAACTTTTTTATCTTACCCTAGAGAAATTTTGATGCAAGAGCATCCTGGGTGTAAGAGCAATCTTGCATCACCCAAAAATATTTATGGTTTCTTTTCAATAAGGGCTATCTTGTGCAGAGCTGCTATTTTTGGAAATATATTATTTTTAGTAACTTTTTTGTTTGAGCTCATAATGGTCTATTTTCTTCTCTAGAGGTTCATTTTGGTCATATCAGCCTGCCAGTAAAGTTCCATTGCCAGATCAAGTCTAGTTTTGAGGATATTGAATTTTTTTGGTATTGGTAGCAGGGTACAAAAACTTTAAACTTGGTTTTGAAGGCTTTAGAGGCCCCAAACAAGGTCAAAATTTTGGTTGACTTGAGCTTCCTAGAGTTAGGTGTTGTAGAGAACTTCGTTCCCTTTCTGAAATGGGGTCATAATAGTCAATCAGGTCAACGAGGGATGACTTATGGTCTTCGAAAGTTAGGCCACCTGAAATGGTAGAAAATAAATTTCCTTCAAAATTTTTGTTTGGATTTAAAAATTTGTTTTGAGTTGACTCTGATGTAATAAAATGAAAAATAAAATAATTCTACGTGTAGTCAGCCTTAATGGCTAAATTTCTAGAACCTTCCCAGGCGGTGGAAAATTGCCTATATAAGGAAGGCCTGTAGTGTTGTCTAGGGCAGTCTAGATTAGTTCAAAGTAGTTCTGGGTAATAATTTGAGGCTTTGTTCTATAGAATATTATAAGGGAAAATGCCCATGTGGCTTTTCATATTTTAATTTTGAAATTTGTAATTCCACATTCATGGAGATAATACAAAGCCCATTTTTTGTTCTTGCAAAGTGGTGTTATGTGTTTGTGGTATTAAGGGAAGTACCCTTCATCAAGTGGTATTAGAGTGGGAGTTCCTAAGTGTGTAAATAGATCACCAACTATGAGATAGTTTGCACCAGGACCATGGTTAGGGTTTCAGTGATAAGCGCAAAAATGCCTCTACGAAGGGAACATGGTGGAAGAGATGGTGTTGTGACACCTGAGGTTAGAGCCCTCCGCAGACAAGTGCGAGCATTGCAAGAAGAGATTCACAAAGGTATGAGTCTTAATGTCAGAGATGAAAGTGAGGATGAAGCCGAAGAAGAAGGAAATTTTGATCAAGAAGGAGAAGTGGAAGTTTTGAATCAAGAAGAAGAAATACTTTTTTGAGCCATTTCCAAGATCGGGAAAAGACTTAAGATTGAGGTTCCCACATTTTTAGGAAACCTTAACCCAGAGGATTTGATTGACTAGATCAATGAATGTGAATTATATTTTGAGTATGAAGATATTGAGGATCGTGATAGGGAAAAATTTGTGAAGGCCAGATTGAAGGGTCATGCGAAGATCTGGTGGTAAGAGATCCAATTGGAGAGAAATAGAAGAGGAAAGAAGAAAATCACAAGATGGGATCAGATGGTGGATAAATTAAAGTGACAGTTCACTCTTATTGATTATGAGCTTGACCTACTAAAGAAAATGCAAGGTTTGAAGTAAGAAGGAAGATATTTTCAGGAGTATACAAAGGAGTTCTATTGAATCCTCATGAGAAGAGGCCATGCAAAAGCTGATAAGGAGAAATTTTCTCATTACCTTAATGGGTTAAGGAAAAGCATTCAGGAAGAGTTGAATTTGGTTCAAATAAATAGTATTGAAGAGGCATACTAGTTTTCCCTAAAAGTAGAGGAAAAGCTAAACAAATTTTTTGAAAGCAGACAAAGCGAAAGAGGTTGTGGTGGAAGATTTAGTGAATAGTCATGTGGAAGCCGAAATGAAGATCCGAAAAAGAAGGATGAGGCCAATAGCATTCAAAATTAGAGAGGTAACAATTTCAATCATTCCCATGATTAGAATAATAGAGATTAGAGAGGAAGAGGAAGAGGATAAGGATCTAGAAGAGGAGGCTTCCATGGAACAAGTTTTCATTGTGGAGAAGAAGGTCATAGGGCCTTTGAATGTCCTCAATGCCAAGGAAGGATAGATAGGAGAACTAAAGGATAGGCTAGAGTTGCACATGTGGATGAAGATGTTAGATCATCACATTCTTAAGATGTTGAAAGAGGAGAAACACTAATTAATAGAAGAGTCTTGTTGAGTGGTGAGAATGAACCTAAGCAAAGGAGGATCTTGTTCCACACTAGATGCAAGTGTGAGGATAAGTGTTGTAATGTGATTATTGATAGTGGAAGCACTAAAAATCTGGTGTCAAAAGAGATGGTTTCAAAGTTGAAGCTAAAGGGACAAAAACACCCACATCCATAGGAAATTTCCTAGGTCCAGGATGGCTATAAGGTCATGGTTAATGAGCAGTTCCTAGTGAAGTTCAAGATTGGCAGATACCATGATGAGGTATTATGTGATATCATACCTATGGATGCATATCATATGTTGTTGGGTAGATCATGGTAGTTTGACAGGCATGTTGTACATGATGGTTGTGTGAATACCTATTCCCTGACAAAGGATGGAGTGACATAAGCTAAAGCCATTGAAGGACATAAAAGAAAAGGTATGTGGTACTACAATAATAAGTTTTGTTGATGGAAGAAAATTCCTAGAGGGTATGAGGCATGAGCATATGTGTTTTTCTTTAATTCCAAAAGTTGTTAAAAAGGAAGTAGAAGATGTACCTATAGAAGTTGCAAATTTGTTGAATGAGTTTTAGGATATTGTATTTGATAATGTGCCTAATGGATTTCCCCCAATAAGGAAGATTATTCATCAAATGGATTTGATTCCAGGAGCTAGTTTGTCGAATAAGGTAGCACATAGAATGATGCTAGCAGAAAGTGAAGAGTTGAACATACAAGTATAAGAGTTGTTGCAGAATGGATTGATTTGAGAGAGTCTGAGTCCTTGTGTTGTACTAGTAGTATTAGCACAAAAGAAGAATGGAGAATGGAGGATGTGTAAAAATTCTAGGGCTATCAACAAGATCATAATCAAGTATAGATTTCCTTTGCTGCGGATGGATGATATTATAGATTGTTTGAGTGGAGCTGTGTATTTTTCAAAGATAGATTTGAAAAGTGGATATCATTAGATTCAGATCAGAGAAGGAGATGAATGGAAGAATTTCTTCAAGATGAAGGAAGGGCTATATGAGTGGTTAGTCATGCCCTTTGGGCTAACCACTGCACTGAGTATCTTCATGTGGCTCATTAATGAGATTCTAAAATAATTTCTAGGTAAGTTTGTCATTGTTTACCTAGATGATATTTTGATCTTTAGTAAGACATTGGAGGAGCATATAATGCATATTCGTAGGGTGTTTCAGAAGCTGAGAGAAGAAAAATTATTGATTAATTTGAAGACGTGCAGTTTTGTGAAGGAGTTAGTGTATTTGGGATTTGTAGTTTCAATAGAAGGTCTAAAAATGGACCTAGAGAAAGTGAAGGCTATCCTTGAATGGACTAATCCAAGGAGTTCTATTGAGGTAAGATCTTTTCATGGTTTGGCTAGCTTTTATAGAAATTTTATTAGAAGATTTAGCAGTATTTGTGGACCCTTGACTGAAACAATGAGAGGGGATAGGAAAGAATTTAAGTGGACTACAGGGGCATAAAAGAGTTTTCAATTGTTGAAACAAAAAGTTACAGAACATCTTGTTTTAGCACTTTCAAATTTTAATAAGGTGTTTCAAGTAGATTGTGATGCTAGTGGTACTGTAATAGGAGTTGTTTTGAGCCAAGAAGGTAAACTTGTTGCTTATTTTAGTGAGAAGTTAAATGATGCCAAGAGAAAATATTATGTTTATGATTAGGAATTTTATGCTATAGTTCAGGCATTGAAGAAGTGGAGCCACTATCTTCTTCCTAAGGAGTTTTTTTTGTATATTGATCATCAAGCTTTGCAATATTTGAATAGTCAAGGAAAGTTGAATCAAAGGTATTTGAAATGGGTTGAGTTGCTGTAGATTTATACATTTGTTTTGAAACAAAAAAGTGGAAAGTATAATGGGTATGTGCAAGATCATGAGGGGCCAAACTATGCCCTTAAGTGGCAATGAAAAATCAGAAAATCAAGGTTAGTCAACTTGATGTGAAAATTTCAACTAGCTATGAAACTAATATCAAAAATTTGTAAGAATAGAATCTATAGAAAAATGAATGTAGTTTCTAAACTACTAGGCCTTTTTTGAGAAAAATTTAGTATGATTGGTGAAAAGTATAGATTTCAATGCAGCAGTACAAAAATTTCAGGAAAAAAATAAGAGGTAGGTGTATGTCTGACCACCTTAATCATAATCAAATGATAATATTTTATTATAAGATTTTATATATAAGTATTAGACTCATGCTTAGATGTGACACATTTTTTTGTAATTTTATTCCAAAAAAATAATTAATTATGAATTTTTTGCTACAATGTTTTCAGAATAAAAAAACTCCCGTGTCTGACCACCTTAACTCATTCAAAACTTTACAAAATTAAAAAAAAAAAAAAAATTCTTATAGTAGGTAAAGCGTAGAATGTGATGCATTTTTCGGATTTCAAAAATTTTATACCGTCTAAAAGTTATAGTCATTTTTCAATCAGTATATAAATCAACACTTTAGAGGTAGCTCAATTAGAAAATAACTAATAATTACTTACCGAATTCAAAATTTGATAACAATTATATCGATAGAAAGCTGATAATCTCCTTAAGATACCTTTTTCGTTTTATCAAATTTGGGTGAAAAAAAAGTTGTCAGCTGCATTGTCAAAGTTTTGAACTGACATTGCCACTTTTTGGCCCCTCATGTTCTTGCACATACCCTAATAGGGTTGTAGATGCTCTTAGCAGAAGGAAAATTTTGTTGACAAAGATGCAAAAAGATTGAGGTGGTTGGGTTCAAGGAACTCAAGAGTTTGTATCTACAGGATCCCAATTTTGGTGAAGCTTGGAAAGCTTGTACATAACCTATTACTCTAGACAGAACAAAGTGGTTGGATTTCATCATCCAGGATGGTATGCTATTCAGAGGGAGTCAGTTGTGCATTCCAAAAAGTTCTATGAGGGAGAATCTTATCAAGGAGAGGCATAGCGGAGGATTGGCTGGACATTTTGGTTGAGATAAAACCCTTGCTATTTTTAGTGAGAACTATTATTAGCCATAGTTTTAGCAAGATGTCAAGAAATTTGTATAGAGTTGTAGAGTATGTTAGATGGAAAAAGGAGTGAACTAGAATACAGGGTCATATCATCCATTACCTGTATCAGAGAAACCTTGGGAGGATATCAGTATGGAGTTTGTTCTTGGTTTACCGAGGACATAGTGGGGACATGATTCAATTTTTGTGGTGGTTGAAATATTTTCAAAGATGGTGCATTTCATTCCCTACTAGAAGACTAATGATGTTGTTCATGTAGAAGAATCATTTTTTTAGGGAAGTGGTGAGACTACATGGTTTCCCAAAGAGCATAGTTTCAAATCGGGATACTAATTTTGTTGGATATCTCCAGTGCACATTATGGAAGAAGTTAAAGATAGATTTGAAGTTCATCTCATCACATCATCCATAGACTGATGGACAATCAGAGGTGGTGAATAGGAGTTTAAAAAATTTTCTAAGATGTTTGGTTGGAGATAAGCCAATAAGATGGGACAATATTTTACCACGAGCATAATTTGCATACAATAATTATGTCAATAGGAGCACTAGTAAATCACCATTCTAGATTGTATATGGAAGCAGTCCTAGAAATGTATCTAAGTTGAGGAAGATAGATAAAGGAGAAATAAGTAGTGTTGAAGCTGAAGATTTTGTAGAACATTTGGAGAACATCCATGAGGAGGTGAGGAAGCATATTACCAAGATGAATGCGTAGTATAATGCTAAGGTAGATGAGAAAAGGAGGCATAAAGAATTTTAGGTTGGAGATGAAGTCATGATTCATTTGCAGAAGGAGCAATTTACAGTTGGTACATATAACAAGTTGAAAATGAAGAAGTTTGGGCCATGCAAGATACTAAAGAAGCATGATTCAGGAATTGCCTATGAGGTAGAATTGCCTACTGAACTAAATATTTCACCAGTATTTAACATTTCAAATTTGACAGAGTATCATGAAGGAGGTGTTGAAGATAAGATCATAGAAGCACAATGGAGTATTCCAGCAACTACTTCAGCTACTAAAGAGATTGAGAATATACTGGATAGTCGTGTTAGTAGAAGCACAAGGAATAGGACATATGAATAATATTTGGTCAAATGGAAAGGATGACTTATTGAAGATTCATCATGGCTAACAAGGGAGGAGGTTAACCGCCTTGGTTTTCCTCTTCACACCTAAGTTGTCACATGGTCACTTCTGAAATTACCCTGGGTGTCTAATGTAGGAGCATCCTGGATGTAAGAGCAATCTTGCATCACCCAAAAATATTTATTATTTCTTTTCAATAAGGGCTATCTTGTGCAAAGATGCTATTTTTGGAAATTTACTATTTTTAGTAAGTTTTTTGTTCAAGCTTAGAATGGTCTATTTTCTTCCATGGAGGTTCATTTTAGTCATATTAGCCTACCAATAAAGTTTCATTGCAAGATCAAGTCTAGTTTTGAAGATATTGAAACTTTTTGGTATTGGCAACAAGGTACATAAACTTTGAACTCAGTTTTGAAGACTTTAGAGGCCCCGAACAAGGTCAAAACTTCATCTAATTGGAGCTTGCACAATTCAAGTGTTGTAGAGCACTTTGTGCCCTTTTAGAAATGGGGTCATAATAGTCAATTAGGTCAACGGGTGATGACTTATGGTCTTCAGAAGTTGGACCACTTGAAATGGTAGAAAATAAATTTCCTTCAAAATTTATGTTTGGATTTCAAAAGTTGGTTTGAGCTGACTCTGATGTAATAAAATAAAAAATAAAATAATTATAAGTTTAGTCGGCCTTAATGGCTAAATTTTTGGAACCTTCTAAGGCAGTGGAAAATTGCGTATATAAGGAAGACCCATAGTGTTATCTAGGGTAGTTCAGAGTAGTTCTGGGTAATAATTTGAGGCTTTTTCCTATAGAATATTGTAAGGGAAAATACCCATGTGGCTTTGCATATTGTAATTTTGAAATTTGTAATTCCACATTTGTGGAGATAATAGCCCATTTTCTATTCTTGCAAATTATTGTTATGTGTTTGTGGTATTAAGGGGAGTACCCTTATCAAGTTTTCCTTAATTTGAAATTCATTTGTATGTTATCCTAAGATAGTTTTTCATTAAAGAAAGTTTGGTAGTGAGCCTCTTGTAATCATTTTTAAAATATTGTGAGATGTTATCACTATAGTTTTTTTCTCTTTGATGAAACAAAGTAGGAATGTGAGAAAAAAACACTAGGATGGATAAACAAACTAGGAAGATGACACTTATTTGTTCTCTCATATTGAAAGGAATTTTGATCCACTAGGCTCAAATACTCAAGTGCTAGGAGGATGCAAGGATTCTCTCACTAGGGGGTGTTGAAAGATGACTATGCAAATTAGAAAGAATAAATGCAAGATTGGAAGGAGAAATGAGGTATTTGAGGATGTAGATAGATCTAGAATATAAATCTAATTTCATAAATAGATCTAAAATACTTGAAGATAAAATAACCTATGATATGAATTGGAATCCAAAATAGTATGTATGGGGTGTCTTTGAGGGTTAGAGGCATGTAGGAAGTACATGGATAGTTTTACTTGCCTTATATTATAAAATTTTTGATGAAACTTGAGTCAACAATCACTCACTGTCAAAATTTCCTATAACTATCTCTACAACTATGCCACATGTCATCTACACATAGAAAAGGGGAAATATATTTTTGAAAAGTGGTTTTCTTTATTCAAACCCTTTTTCAAAATTGAATTTGAAGTTGAATTAAACTGATTGAAATGAAAGGGGAGTTCTCTAGTAGTAGCAGAGGCTTGATAAGAGGAATAAGAAGTTTGATATCTTGATGATACAAATGCTTCTCGAAATGATAACACAAGTTTTGATGCAATAACATGACTACACAAAGACCCAAGAGGACATCATGAAAGACATGGTTACATGATTATGGATGATTCTTTCCACAAATGGAGAATATTGTGGGATGAAATGCATTTTATACTTGAATTGCTTGATTATTCCTTGAATTCTTGAACTTGAATGAATTCTAGGTTGCTTTAATAGATAATTTTTTAGATTGATATCGAATGAAAAAATGAGGGAGGTAACATTATTTTTTATACCTCAACTAATTATTTTAGGACTCAAAACTTGAAGGAAGCTAACAACAATTCAAGGATACTACTAAAAACCCAAGACCTTTCTCCAATTCAAATTTGGTGTAAAATATGGTATATGGGGTGATTTTTAATTATGGGGCAAGTTAGACTCTCCTTATTTTGGTGATTCACCCTATAACGATAATTTTGGGCTTAGATATGAGTCATTGGTCAATCTAGATATTGGGATTACATAAATGTGCATGAAATTAAGGTTTGAAATTAGGATAAATATGAAAGGTCACGAATAAAAAAATAGGTCCTATATATAAAAGTGCTCATAAATAAAATAAAGTAATTAAAGGGGGAAATCTAAAATTAAGGGTACTCATAGAAATTAAATAAAGAGAAGTCTTATATTAAATATTTATTTTAACTAAATGCATTAAAAAGTCCCATGATATATGGAAGAGGGAAAAAACACTAAAATGGGTGCTAGGTAAGCATGCAATTGTACACCTTATGCAGTGTGTAAATTTACGATGCTACACCCTCATTGGGTTTAAGATTGGGTTAATTCTTCTATGAGGTTGGTGAAGTGGTAGATTTCCTTCATTGATGCAAATTATGTGGGTATAGAGTTTTGGGTTCAATCCTTTCATATCTCCATAGTCCCAAGCAAAATCTTTTTTATTTTTACAAAGGAGTTGGGTTAACAATGTTAATTGTTGTGGTGGTAGTTTATTGTTAACATGAAGATTGTGGCTAGGTGAGAGCTTGACATTAGTTTTTAGTTAAAGCATTAATACCTCATATATGGGGCTTGTAGATATCTCACATGGTAGTAATTGACAGATAATATTGAAGGTGCAACTGGAAGAACACAATTTTCATAGGTAGACAACTACAGAACATAGCTTTCAGAGATATCTTTTACTATGACATAGTCATTAGTAAGGATGCTTTGAATCACATCATCATCTTCTTGCAGTTTCAAGAAGAATTTTCAATGTAAAACATTAGTTGAGCAACAAAGTTAAGCTCTACTTCCTCATCTCCCAAATCTGGTCAAATAGGAGTACTTAAATCTAGTTATGACTGGGCTGGAGGATATAATGCTAAATTCTTAATTGTTTGGCCATATGATATTATCAAATTACCTAATATACAACTAATATTATCTTGGGTGACAATATCATGAAGTCAACAGGATATTTCTAGGAATTCAGTGTAACTACTATATCTTCTATTATGCCATCTGTGGTGACAATGGAACTATCTACAAGTTATAAGACTATTGGAAAGGTCCTTAAGCCCTCTATACTCAACCTATGCATAGTATCCTTAGTCATAACCTTAATAGAAACACCCAAATATATTAGATAATTCTTCACAGACTGGCCATTAATTATCATATCAACAACTAGGCTTCCAAGATCAAAGTACTTTGGAATGACTATCTTTTCCAACATAATATTTGCAAGTTGACCTATAACATATATTGTTTGGGGATCCTATTTCTCGTGTCTAGGCTTCTTGAGATAGACCTCCTTAATGGATTTTCTATAGAGAGGAACATCTTTAATAGCCTGAAAGAGTGGAATCTGTATATGCATGATTTTCAATTGATCTAGGATATCAAATGGTGTTTCTCCCTAGGGTATAGGTTTGTCCATCATAAGCCTTTGAGGAAAAGAAGGATTAACTATGGTGTGAATATCAGCTTGACTTGATGTATTAGTTGGTGGGACTATATTTGGAAAAGTAGTTTCTAGAAGTGGTGTTGATGCTATAGGAAGGTCTGGAACTTTTGTAATAACAGAAGGTTCTGGTGCAGGTAGAGTAGTGTCATATCTTAAGTGAATATCATTTATTTCTAATACATAGATAGGGTACTATTGAGCATCAGTAGCATACATTGGTTGTTTTTCTTTCTTTTTGTTAGGATTGGGTTGTGGTTGAGCAGGTAATTGTGTTGGCCTTGGAGGAGGACTTGTGGCTGCATGAGGTGGTAGAAGTGCTGGTTGAGATACTGGAGGTGGTAATGATTGATAACCAAGATTTTGATTAGGCCATTGTTGGGGTCATTTCCACTCATTATATGGTTTCCAATTCTCTTGTGGTGGTTTCCATTATTTTTATGTTGTGGCCATTGGGTTTGATGTGAATTAAACCACTTGTTATACTGAGTATTAGGCCAAACATTGTTCCAAGTAGGTTGGGAATACTAAGAAGGATACTAAAATTTTTGTTTCTTCCATTAGTTATTATAAGGATTAAAATATTGCAAAGGGTCCTGAGGTATACCTTGTCTTGGGCCCATGGCCGATGTTGAGCAACAAAGAATACTTTCTCATCCTCTCCTTCTATTTTCCTAAACTTAGTAGCAAGGTGTTGGGTCTCCAAATTCACCACCAACTTGCACTGACAATACTTCTTTTGTTACCGACAGTGAGGGAAATATTTAGCTAGCTTTGCCACAACATCTCGATACTTCCTTTTGGCCTTCATTGTGTCCAGGTGTGTAGCAACATCATTGATAATGTCTTATTTGAAATCTGACAACAGGTTTGAGATTTCTATCTTAGAGATGCAAGAGTTATTTCCTTTAGAATGTGTGGGTCAAAATCCTTTTCCCTTCTTTACTACTGATCTTGAATAGTTAAGGCAAATTTTCATAAGATCATCCCAAGAAGATTTAGATATGTCTCCTCTAGCCATAAGGTCCACTACTTCAAAATAGTTGTCATTTACTCCCCTCAAGAAAATGAGTTTTTGTGAATCCTCCTGCAACACCTGTTGAGGATTCTTTTGCAAATTGTACAAGAAGTATGAAATGTAATCTTCTAGAGTTGTGTCTTCATCTATGACATACAAAAAATTTCATCTCCTCTCAAGTCACCCCATTTACAATACTCTTTATAGTTCTATAGAAACAGAGTCTACATCTCATTCCAAATGGTTGTTGCATTAGCCCCTAATCCCATAAACCATCTTAGAGCTAACTCCTTCAATGTTGCTGGAAACAACTTGAGTTTTTGACTATCAGTGTTTTAGTCAAAGCTTCGATAAAGAATGTCAAAATAAAATAGAAATGTGTCAGGGTCTTTAGTGATTAGGCCATAGAACTTTGGAAGTACAACAGTGGGTATATTTTTAAGATTAGCATTATTTATAAGGCTAGGAAGAGGAAATGGAAAGGTAGGTCGTTCCATTACTTGGGAGTGAAGTTGTGGCTAGAAAATGATAATAGCCAGAGGATTATTTGCAACAGATGCACTTGGGGTGTAATTATCAAGAAAAATAGCCAAAATTTTAGCAAAAGGTCAAAGGTCAGATGGATCAAAAGGGTCTTCTATAGATGAAGATGCTGAAAGAAATTCTAGAGACTTGCATCAACAAAATGTAATTCAACTTCTCTATATTCTTCATTCATATTAATAGGTTCTCTTGGAAGGAAACTGCTATAGACATCTTGTCTTCTTCCTCTTTGATGCATGCAAGTAATTGGGTAAACTTGTGAAGAAAGTTCAAGACTACAAACTACTATCTAGAAAATAGGAAACTATCTAGAATGACTCAATAAGGGTCTTAGCTTGACACCATCCTTGGGAATGACACCAAAAATGTCCAGCCCCATAATAGGTAATAATAATCATGTCAAAGCTTCTCCTAGGAATAGTGTATTAAAACTAAGTATTATTTTCCCTATCATGAAGTGCATTTAAATTGTCAACCCAAGGACATATACTTAAAATGGGAAAACACGGTTTGTGCACTAAGTCTCTCATGTAGTTATTTTACTTAAGCTGCAGGAAGGAAAATATATGAAAAAAATTTACACTATTGTTGTAGGAAAGTAAACACACACAACTACAAAATGAAAGTGATGCTAACAACTATAATCTCAACTTTAACCTATTCTACCAATCCAAAGCATTCACTATGATTATCTCTACAAGTGTTGTAGGAACATACATAGGTTATAATGCTACAGGAGAGAACAGTGAATTCTACTTGAAATGTTGTAAATGCTTAAACTACTTACTCTGTTATACTCTAATCTAACTCCCAAGTGGGCCCCCTTTCTCAACTTCTACTAGCTATCAACACATAATATAACTCAAAATCACTCCTTCATTGTATTTCCAGAGAAATTGATTACATCATCATAAAACAATACATAGAACTAAAAGAGTAACTTTGCTTCAAGGTATAACAACAATACAATCATCTAGATAACTTGATTTCTAACAATCATACCCCTTTATATAGAAGATCAATACTTATTTGAACATAAAGATAAGTTTTGACTAATTCATGCCATAAAGAAAGAAGAATATAATAGTCTGTGATAGAATATCATAAAGACTAAATAACCGATTCAATGGAATATTGACTACAGAGGAAACATAGCATAAGTGTGTTCTTATATTCCTTGAAACAATCATTCGTTCAATTCACCAGGAATGTTACATGGTATCATAATGGTTCTCTTCATCATGGCTAGGTCTTCTTTGTTTCTTCATCAATGTTTTTTGATCCACTCTCTAGGCATTCCTCTTTCCATGGCAGGTTAGTAGCACATGCATATATATTCAAGTATGCAATCATTCAACTTAATCCAAATATTAGGACATACATTCAAAAAATTATATGAAATACTGTAGCATATATATATTATTTAGCAAGGTATATCAACTACTATCTATCCATAGGTTTTGTGGATTTGACTGTACTTATAACATGTACATAAGTTCAAGTACTTAAAAGACACAAAGAGTGTTTTGGAGATGTCTAGAATAGAACATAAAAGTAGTGTGAAACAAAGACAAATTATTGCCCCATCAATAGCTTTGTATTCTCATAGGACCATAGAGATCAGTATGAACTAATTCCAATATTACATTACATGAGTAAGACTTTCTTAAAAAACTCAAGACTTAGTCAACTTACCGATCTAACATTCCTTACACAACTTTATCAGGCTTGCTCAATTTTGGTAAGTTACCTCTGACTCAATTTTTCTTACTAACTTTGATCATGTTATCAAAATTTATATGATAGAGTCTTTTATGCCATAACCAAACATCCTCAACTTTAAAAAACAAGAAACTTTTTGTAGCAATATCAAGGTAGAATAAGTTACCTTTTGATTGTTCACTTGTTCCAATCAAATCTCTAGCAACATCATAAATCTTCACCTTTTTGTTCTAAAATTCCAGTCGGTGACTAGTGGTATTCAATTGTGCAACACTCAACAAGTTGTACTTTAGTCCTTGAACCCAATAAGCATTATCAAACTTGATCTTTTCATTCATCATAATGGATCATTTTCCTCTTATAGAACATGGAGCATCATTTCCAAATCTAACAAATCCTCCATCATATTCTTCTAAATTTTCAAAATTTTCAATTTCACCAATCATATGATGTGAACAACCACTGTCAATTATCTGTGGGCTGGTTTTGGCAACTTGAGAAATAAGGGCTTTTTCATCTTCATACCTTTCTTCTTCTAAATTGTCACTCATAGCAACATAGACAACTTGCTCACTTTATTTTGTATCAGTATATTCTTCATCGGTTATTCCTTCCTAAAGTAGGTAGCATGATTTCTTTCCTTCATCTTTGTAGTCTCTAAAATTTTGGTATTGGTTCTCCTTCTTGTCTCTTTTATCATTTGTGTCATTATTAGGATACCTAGATACAATATGACCAATCTTGTTGCAATTAAAACATTTTAGAGGTAGTTTACCTTTATACTTTCATTTTCCTCTTGATAGCCTCTTTTCCAGCAGTGCTTCCAATTCTTCTTGTTCTTTTTCTTTGATTAGGATAATATCATAATCACTTCCACTTGAACTATAGTTATTATCTCTTTCTCTTCTTGAACTACCACTGCTTCAAGATGATTTAAAAGTTGTTTCAATCTTTGGTAAACTATTATCAAAATTACTAAGCTCAAATGCAGTCATCTTACCAATCAAAGTATAAAGAGTAAAATATTATTAGGTGTGGATCTTAGTTATTGAATAGAAGAGACTTGAATAGCATATTTAGGTGAAAGAGCTCTAATAATTTTTCTTACCACTTCTTCTCTAGTTAATGTTCCACCAACACCTTTGATAGCACTTACCACTTCCTTAATTCTAAAATTGTACTATGCAATGTTCTCTTCTTATTTCATTCTCATCTCATCAAAATTTCCTATTATTCTATCAACCTTTGATTTTTGTACATGCAGACCACCTCCATAAACAAGTGCAAGTTTATCCCACATCTCTTTTGTTGTAATACAGTCCTTTATGTCATTGAACTCAGCATCGGTTAGGGAGGAAGCAATTCCAATCAGTACCGAGTTATGTTTCTTTTTATCTCTCATTTGATCAAGTGTCATAGGTCCATGAGGTGTTAGAGTGTAGTCATTTTCCAAATGGTTGAGTGCAAAATCTCCAATTACATATAGGTATAACCTCATCCTTCTTTTACATGTTGAGAAACTCTCCTTCTTTAACTTTGATACTTCTCTCCTATACATCTTTCAATATTTTACTCAATTCTTTAAAAGTTATCCCTTTAGAGTACTTATCTTTGATATCAATTGTTGGATTATAGAGGGTGGGGTGAATTGGTAATCCTTGATTCTATGTACCTTTATAATTTTTCTCTGATTAAACTCAATGTCAACTTGGTCAAAAAAACTTCAACATTAATCGACAATAGTAAATTAACTTTATCAATCAACAATAACATTCACAATAAACTTTCAACACATATAACACCGGTATTTAATGTGGAAACCCAATTTAGGAAAAAATACTATGGGAATTATCACCCACTAAAGAAATACTCTTCTGAAGTATGATCGGTTAAAATACAATCTGGTTAAAATTACAATGTACATTGTTAAATGTGACGTTGTTAGGGGATTTTCCTTAGATATTTTAGGATCTACACCCTGTTAGGAGTGGCCTGGTTAAAGGTCTTCAAACACTCTTCTAGAATGCTGCCTCTTTCAATGATTTACAATAAGACTCTTACGTCCACTCAGTTAAGAGATTTTTCTATTACAAATGTTAATAAGATATAGTATATAAATTGATCTATAAATATGCAACTATCTCTTGCTTAATCAGATCCCTTGTGTGCTCTTTTTCTTCACTTCATTCCATCACTTTCCAATGGCTTCAACACTTCATCAATCTCATCTTCCTATCTCAGATTTCAACCTTTTTCTTGTTCACTACATCAGTCAGTGACTCATCAGCCCTTCAACTTGCTAGCCTTCTCTTCATACAGTTTCATACTTTATATAAACTTTGTTTTGCCTCTTAATCTCCTTCATTACATTTTCCTTTGACTAGTATCAGTTGTCTAATTATCCTCATAAATTAATTCAATATATTTAGAACTCGGTAAAATGGTTTATCATCACCTTGAAACTTGAACTTTCTTAGAACTTGTACCTTCACTTTTTTTTCTTAGATCTATACTATAGATCATCACCTTAAATTTTCTTGATCGTGTATATCTTTAACTAACTCTTCCTTATCTTTAGAATCTTCCAGATCATCATAGCTCATCATTAAATTTCATTCTGGTCTGTGTATTTAATTTATATTCTTTTCTCAGTGGATAACTTCTTTTCTTCAATCCAAATTCTATTTATGTCGCTTGGTAATTGAAACCTTCTACTTGGTGTCTTGAATTCCTTTCTCTTTACTGAAACTTACATTCCTTTTACCAAATGACTTTTTCTTGCTCAGTAACCAAACTATTTTGATTACTGACTTGATTAATCTTCTTTACCAACTTGATATAATTAAATTTTTAGTAGAAAATAATTATATCAACATAACCTTATCATTGTCTGATCTGTATTCGCTACCCAATTAAGTTCTTTAACTTCACAAAATTTCACTTTCTCTTCTTGCTTAACTCACTCAACTTATATCATACTCTGAATGATATGGCAACTCAATATAAACTAGAAATCAATTTCTTAACATCAATGAAAATATAATAAATAATCTAATCCTTCTACAATCTTGTATACCTTTGATCTTAGTCGGTCTTCATCATCATTACCATCAGTTATAGTAATAGGAAGAATAGGATGTATCCAAGGAGGAATTATTTGATGATTATGTCTAATAGGTTTGGATTGAGATGTTGTAGTTCAGGATATGTTATATTGACTATGTAATTATGAGTTTTTGGTCACCTTAAGTTATAAAACATTTTATATATCATTTTGATGTATTATGAGGAGTGTGTGTGGAAGAGAAAGATCATGAATGCAATTTTGCAATTGTAGGGTTTGGATGGTCTTCATGTAAAGTAGAGATTGAGCTTGAATTGGATCTATACTAGCAGAGCAGGAGTGCTATTTTATCATATCACTTTCACTTTTTGATTAACAATTTCATCAAGATAAAATCTCTTAACTCGGTAGACCCTAATCAGTCTGATTTGTAAATCCTTTAACTATATGACTCTTTAATTAGGGTTTGAAATCCCTTAACATGGTTACTCCTAATAGGGTAAATATCCTAATAGGGATATAGATAAATCCCTTAATTAGTTGGCTCCTAATAGGGTCTTTCTCTTAGCCAAGTTTACTTCAGAAGAGTGTAGAATTATTTTTGGGTGTCGTCCCCACACGTTATTTTTCTCGGATGGGTTTCCATGAGAAAAATATTGGTGTTATTGTGTTGCATGGTTGTGGATGTTTATCTTAATTGGTTTGTTTATTCATGCAATGGATGTAAATTGGTGCAAGTTTTTCAGTGCTTTATGAAAATTTTAATTTGTTAGATTATTGATTCATAGCCCCCCCTCTCAGTAATCTTGGACCTAATAATAATAATAGATACTTCATTAATTCCTTCTCTCTCTTATGCAGGTATTTTCAAGCATATCAACATTCAAGGTATAGGAGTGGCATTCATAGATCCATGCATTTGTGAGGGAATTATTGATTCTACATCACATTTCAAAGCCAACTCTTTGGATTCCAATGACATTTAAGAATCTTCATGGGTATGAGTGATTTCTACATTTGTCCATGAGGGTTTATGCAAGGTAAATCTACCATTTGATATTTTACACAGTTTTCTTAATGTAACTTATTTCTATTTTCAATGGCGATTCCTAATCAGGGATTCAACCAAGGAAAATCCCTTTAGAGAACCTTTTCCCCCCATTTTTTGTGTACATGAACAAGTTATAGAGCCACTGGATTGGGATTAGACAAATCAGATACAGTCAAAAGTCCTCAGAAAAATTTATTCAAAATTGTCAGGTACATAATGTTATTGGTGATTTTTCCCTGGGTATAGGATGAGGTCCAACCTTTCCCTTGCACTTTAAACTCAAATTTTACTTACAATTCTATTTTAAGCTCTATTTTCCAGATTTGTACTTTTATGCTCAATCTCAATCTATTTATGTATGTTATTTCTATTTTTTTGCATCTTGTCTAATTAAGAACTTTAATCACATTAGCATATCATTTCCATTTCATCAATCACATATTTTTAGGAATCAATCCATTGTCCCACTTAGCATTTGAGTCTCCTCTTGAACCTAGTGGGGCATATTCCTTTTGAATGTGTAATTTCCTAAAAAGAAAGGTGATTTACCTATCTTTTGTATTTCTTCCCTTTTCCCATTATACATTTTTGTGAACTCAACTCATAACATTGTCAAATCTGATTTGGTGTCTAGATATCATTGTATTCATTATATTAGACCATGTCTTTATTACATTGTATTCATCTAGATATATAGTTTCCTTTTACATATTTTTGATTTGGTAGTTAGATCCTCTTTGCATGATCTCCTTTGTATGCATTATAGTAGTAAATCTTTACATTATATTTTCTACATTATATGCATTTCCTACCTTTCATTTTGATAGTTCGATCTAGATCCACTTTTTCATGGTTTATATTAGATCTTTGAATTTTATAGTTAGACGTGTTTTCCATTAAATAGATTACTATTTTGGTTAAATTTAATTGTATGTCTCTTTAAAACATTATAATTGCATTAGATCCATATTTTATTTCATTCCCTTTTTCATGAGTGATATCACCTTGAGTCCTACTTATAGCATTCTAGTTAGGAGAAGCCATAGACTTATGGGTTCCTTTAATCCCGAGTCCTCTATTTTTCCTAGGGATCTTGATAAGACCAACATGCATCCTAATGACATTAATCCTATCATTGTAAGTAACCCTTCTCATTATTCTCTTGATGAAGATGAGGCCTTAAGACTCCCTCCTATGCAAGTTCAAAAAATTTCTCACGTCTTTGAAAAATTTGAGCAATGGTTAGGATAAGAGAATTCAAATCCTAAGGCCATATCCATTGTAGGAGGTTTAAGGAGGATTATTAATAATGATGAACATGGTGTTAACATCTTGCATAGTATCTCTAACCTCATTAATCAAAGTGTCAAGCCTATTAGAGATTGTGTTCAAGAGCTAGGTTTCATTCCACCTACTAGTAGTGTTGAGACCTCCATGACTATTTCCACCTCTATTCCTAGTGTGTCCACTTATACTCCACCCATTGTGAAAACTTCAATTCAAAATCTCAATCCTACATGTGTTAGCATTCCTAATCCTATTTTTTTCTACTATTCCTTCAAGGATTCCATGTGTTTCTTTACCTTCATCAATGCCCACTTACAATAATATTTATGTTTCACACTCCATCATTCCTTCAATTTCTCATAATTCTCCAAACATTTCACACGTGTCTCCTACGATTATTTCTACTAATTCCACTATTAGTAGATTGGCTCAAATTGTGTCTTCTTTGCAACAATAAATTGATTCTAGGACCTAATCCAAGTTGAACATCACTACTTGTGACATCAATAGTCCTTTTTCCTTGGATATCATCCCTATTGTTAATCCTCAATACATGGAGATCCCTCACCTAGAGACTTACAATGGTAAAGGTGATCCTTTGACCCATGTCAAAACCTTTCAACCCTTATGGGGTGATTTCTTTTATGATCATAGGTTCATGGATAATTTTTTTACTAGAACATTATGAGATAAAGCCTTCCACTGGTATTATTCTTTGACTCCTTATTCCATTGACTCCTTTCAAAAGCTTGCTAAAGTTTTCCTCTAATAATTACAAAACATTAATATTGGTCCTAAGATTTATTTGACTGATCTAATGTATTGCAAAAAGACAAATAAGAGATAAGATTCTACTTTCTAAATTTTCATCTTCTACTCAATTATGTATAGTGTTGCATAATAATCGGTGTCAAGTGAGTCAATTTGAGAGCACCACTCCAATGGCTCTAATTGATAAGAGTGATTTTGCATCCTGCAACAAGTTCCAGATACCAAATAATTTCATCAAAATCATTAATTCATCCAACAATATTGATGAGCTAGATGTGGTAGAAACATCTAAAGATATGGTTCCTTTGTCATCTATTTTTATACCTTATCATAATTTTAATCAGCTATCTAAATCTTTGCATAATGTGATGTTGAGTTTTATTAATGCTAAAGTGTTAACTCTTCCTCCTATTAAACCAATTGACACATCCAAACCCTATCCTAAATCCTTTGATCACAAATATTTCTACCAATACCACCATCAACCTGGTCATGTGATGCAAGAGCAGGGTCAAGAGGGGCCAAACAATGGCACACCATAGTGATCTAGCCTGCTCAACAACATGCAGAAGCAAACAACAACACAGTGAGAGAGAGAATGCCAAATCTTTCATTATTTTTAATCCCATATATTGATACATGCTAGGCTATAAGGCCTTCCTAGTTATGGCCAAATTTACAATGAATTATAGAAGTCCTCAAACATGTGAGGATCTGCTAAAAAATATCTAATCTAATGTCTTCTCTCTCCCATAAAAAACTCACTCCTAAACTCTAACCAAACAACTACATTTATACAAGAGTCTAGATCCAAAATCAATGGAAGTACTAGTCAGAAGGGACCACATGCTTCCCAATGATGGATTCCAGCATTAAATTTGCAACCCATAATAAATGCACAAGTCGCCCTCAACAGAAACTGAAACTAAACCCGTCGATAAGCAAGGAAGACCGAGCAATAGACAAGCAATGTCAAGTGCCAGTGAAACAATTGACCACCCTAGAAATAACTAACCACACTCAGTAACCAAAGGAAACCGACCAACTCAGTCAAAGCAGGAACCAAGCAACATGAACAAACTTTAAAATCTTTTGGTGACATAGGATTGCCAAGGACCTGAGATGCTTCTGCATCAGACACCTGGGGTTATTTTGAAATGATTCTCCAAATAATTTTTTAGGTATGATCTAAGCTACATCTAACTTAGACTATGAAATCCATGAACTATCTTCCATCAGTCTATTCTTCCATTTTACCAGATAATCCATATATTGTTTTCCTCTTGTACTTTTTCCAACTCTTTCCTTCAAAATTTGCTCAACTTCTTCATTCTTCCTTTTAGGATACTCTTGTTGGAAAGTTGACTATACTGAGTTTTATGACTATATATAGTATTTTCATTATGGAAACAAAGTCATATAGTAGTTTGGAGTTAGTACACTTGATGTAAAGATCAAAATTTGGTAAAGTGCTGAAGACTGGACAGTGTACAGAGTTCCTGTAGCTCAGAGCATCAACACATGTGTGTACGAATGAATTATGGTATGCACCCTAGAAGTTAAGTTTGTTAGACTATACTTATGCTTCTTCTATGAGCACATGATCAGATGTGCAAAGATGTGAAAGTTACAGTCAGTTGAAGTTGCACAGCCAGTATGTGCCAGTAGAGAACATAGCATGGAGCTGACAGTTAGTATTTTGGTTTGCGATTGTAAAGTAATATTGTAAAGGCTATGCACCTATTGTATTTAGGTTGTTGACATGTTTATATGTATAATTTTGAGCACACTTAAGCCAATTCATTTGGAAGCATTGTTTGTAATTAGTTATAGGGGCAACCTAATTGTGTATTTTGTACGTGCGCATAAATATAAGGTGTGCCCATTGTATTCGGTATGGAAGTTGAAATAGAATTGTGATAAGTAGAGCAGAGGTATGTGAAGATAGCATAAGATGTATTAGAGCTTTTTTAGAGGTCAAAGCATCAGTGCACCAAAGGAACTAATCTGACAAACAGTATCACAGTAACAGTTCACTAGGAAGATATAGTGTTTATCTGATATCAGAAGGTTGTAGCCGTCACCATTTGAGCAGTGAGCTCTAGGACAGTGAGTCCAATCCCCTAATAGGGATCATTGTAAAAGACTCCTAACAAGGTCTGACCCTTAACAAGGTCTACTGTACTTAAATCATTGTAAAGCTACTCCTAGTAGGGTAAAGGATCTTCTAACAAGGATCACAAAACACTAGTGCAGAATATTAGTGGGTGTCAATTCCCACCGGGGTTTTTACCTATTTGGGTTTCCCCATAATCATATTGGTGTCAAGTTTTGATTTCATGTTTCATGTTTATGTGAATGTTTAATTTAGTACTTAAGCATTTAAAGATCAGTATAAAGATTAAAGGGAATAGTAAAATTTAATGAACACTAATTCACCCACCCCCCCCTCTCAATGTTCCCATTTCTAAAAACTCTATCAGTACTGTCATTTCTTCATCAAGTTCATGATACTCATACAAATTAGAAATGTTGAAAATAGGTGATATGTCCATGTCATCAGGTAACTCAATCTCATATGCATTTCCACTGTCAAATTTCCTTAGAATCTTGCATGGTCCAAACTTCTTCATCTTCAATTTTCCATATGTCCCAACAGGAAATTTTCCTTTCTTCAAATGAACCATCACTTCATCACCAACATCAAAAGTCTTATGTCTCCTTGATCTATCATCTCTGTCTTTGTATTTCTAATTATTCTCTTCTAGTTTGTATTTCACATCTTCATGTACTCAGCAAATTTTAATCCTTCAGCACTTCTCTTACTTTCATTATCAATATCCCTCAAATCATATATACCTCTTGGTTGTATGCCATTCATGATCTCAAATGGTTTTTTTCCAGTACTCCTATTCACTGAATTATTATATACAAACTCTGCTTGTGCCAATACAAAATCCCAATTACTCGGTGTGTCTCCATCTAAACATCTCAAAAGATTTCCCAAACTTTGGTTCACAACTTCATTCTGTCCATCGGTTTGTGGGTGAAATGTAGAACTATATTTCAACTCAGTGCCAAATTTCTTCCAAAAAGTTTTCCAAAAATAGCCAACAAATTTACTATCTTGGTTAGAGATAATACTCCTCGGTAACCCATGTAATCTTACAATTTCCTTAAATAAAAGGTCTACTACATGTACTACATCTGATGTCTTTCTAGAGGGTAAAAAATGTGTCATCTTAGAAAATCTATCCACAACAACAAATATAGAATCATTACCGCTTACTGTCTTTGGTAAGCCAAGAAAAAAATCCATACTGATGTCAATCCAAGGATTCTCAGGAACAACAATCAGTGTATACAATCCAGTATTCTGACTTACTCCTTTTGCAACTTGACAAACTCCACAACTTCTCACAAATTTCTAAACATCTTTGTACAATTGCAGCCAATAGTATTTCTCCTTCACCAAAATGTCCATCCAAACCACTACTATGTTTTTCTTTTATCAAATTAGTTCTCATTACTCCTCTCGGTATACACAACTGAATACCTTTAAACAACATATCTTCCTAAATAAAATATTCATCCCATTTAGTACTCGATTGATCTTGAATAGGTGCTCTGCACTTTCTCCATGGCTCAAAAAATCAAGATCATTTTCATACAAATCTTTCATCTCATCAAAACCAAGAACATCAATTTTCATCTCGGTCATCAAAGATCTTCTTCTACTCAATGCATCAGCAATTGGGTTAGTGACTCCACTCTTATGCTTTATCACAAATGTATAGCTCTGCAAATACTCAACCCATTTCATATGTCTCTGCTTCAACTTATTCTAACTTCCTAAATACTGTAAAGCCTTATGATCGGTATACAATACAAATTCACTCAGTATTAAATAGTGTCTCCATTTCTTCAGTGCTTGAACAATAGCATATAATTCTTGATCATACATAGAATATTTCCTTCTAGCATCATTCAACTTTTCACTAAAGTAAGCAACAGGTTTACCCTCTTGACTAAACACAACTCCAATTGCACTTCCACTTGCATCACATTCCACTTGAAATACCTTACTGAAATTAGGTAATGCCAAAATAGGTAATTCAACAACCTTCCACTTCAGAGTCTCAAAAATTTTATTGGCTCTATGTGTCCACTTTAATTCTCTTTTGTCTCCTCTCATA
Organism: Chamaecyparis obtusa; assembly: GCA_027943335.1. Taxonomy (NCBI): domain Eukaryota; kingdom Viridiplantae; phylum Streptophyta; class Pinopsida; order Cupressales; family Cupressaceae; genus Chamaecyparis; species Chamaecyparis obtusa. The sequence goes on along the minus strand of BSBK01000863.1, from coordinate 471,394 downwards.
GTCTAAGTCATAGCATTACAAATTGAACTGAAATTCCTTATGAACTTTTGGTAAAAAATTGCCAAACCATGAAATGATCTTACCTCACTAGCATTCATAGGTGTAGGCCAATTCAAAATGCATCAAGCTTTTTCAGGATCTATTTTCAAACCATCAGCTGAAATCACAAATCCCAAATATACAATCTCTTCTTTCATGAATGAACACTTTTTCAGATTTATCAGCAACTTTTCCTCTCTCAATCTCTACAAAACTTGTCTAACATGCAATAGATGTTCTTCTCCGGTCTTACTAAATATTAGAATATCATCAAGATATACAATCACAAACTTACCCAATAATTTCTTCAAAACTTCATTCATCAACTTCATAAATGTACTCGGTGCATTAGTTAAACCAAATGGCATAACCAACCACTCATAAAAACCTTCTTTTGTCTTGAAAGAAGTCTTCCATTCATCACCTTCTCTGATTTTGATTTGATGATACCCTCTTTTCAAATCAATTTTGGTGAAATACTTTGCTCTAGTCAAATTGTCCATTATATCATCCATTCTCAGTATAGGAAACCTATACTTCATTGTTATCTTGTTGATTTCTCTAGAATCAGTACACATTCGCCATTCTCCATTATTCTTCGATGCTAATATAGTAGGTACTGCACAAGGACTCAAAATTTCTTTGATCAAACCTTTCTCCAGCAAGTCTTGAATCTGTCAATTCTTGATTCTCGGTAGGTGTCAACCAATGAGGTGCCTTATTCGGTAAACTATCTCCAGGGATTAGATCCATACAATGATCAATGCCTCTTTTCAGTGGAAAATGATTAGGTACAATATCAGAAATGATTTCACTATACTCGGTGAGTAACTTATCAATCTCCTCAAGAACACTATCCTCTGTTTGCTTACTCAGTTTGTTAGGAATCACAGCAAAACATACATCACTCTTTTTGAAATCTTTAACAAACTTCCTTCCTTCCATCAAGAAAACTTTCAAAGATGTGCAAACATTACTAATAGGTTCTTCCATCAAAGGTAACAATATTTGTTTCTTTCCACTAGCCACAATAGTATACTTATGCAATCTCCCATCATATATGGCATGTCTATCATATTGCCAAGGTCTACCCAATAAAATATTACAAAAATCCATAGGCATAATATCACACAACACCTTATCGTAGTATTTTCCAATTTTCAAATTCACATAAAATTGTTCACTTACCAAGAGTGTATGCTCATCTTTGATCCATGAAATTTGATAGGGCTTCGGATTTTCCAACCTTTTCAACTGCAATCCCGTGACCATTTCCTCAGATTCCAGATTCTCTGAGCTACCACTGTTAATGATTACCTTCCAAACTTTGTCAGAAACTCTACATCTGGTCTTGAACAAACTTTTTCTTACTAGATCTTCCTTTTTTCTTTAATTCTACAGTGCTCTCCTTACCATTAAGTTATTTTCCTTCTCAAGTTCATTTAGTGACTCTTCTTGCACCAAAGCATTCTAAGTGTTACCAAGCTTCTTACTTGCATATGTACATTCAAATGATCTATGTCCTTCTTCTCCATAGTTGTAACACCTTCCTCAAAAACTTCCTCTGCTATAACCACCTTGGTAGTTACTACCTCTACCTCTAGATGAACTTTCACCTTTCCACTCGGTCTTGCCTTTGTCTAGATTTATCTTCTCTAGTTCAAATCTACTATTTTCACCATAGGATCTACCTCTTCCTCTAGGGAATCTGCCACCTCTTCCTCTTTGTCTTTGCTCATGTCTCTTGCTCAATTTCTCCTCAACTTTCAATGAAAATTGATAAGCTTCTTAAATGTTTTCCAACTTGACCATACTGATCTCCTCTTGGATGGAAACTCTTAACCCATTCAGGTATCTAGCAATTCTTTCCACATCATCTTCATCATGTCCAAATCTAATATCTAGTCTATAAAATTCCTTAGTATATTCTTTTACCGAGCTATCCTTATGCTTCAAACCTTGCATTTGCTAAAGTAGGTTAATCTGATAATCACAAGGTAAGAACTTTCCTTTCAACTTATTGACCATTTTTCTCCATACCTTGATTTTTTCTTTGCCTTTCCTTTTTCTATCTAGCTACAGATGTTCCCACCATAAGGATGCATGGCTCTTCAACTTTGTGCTTGCAATTTTCACCTTCTTGTCTTCAGGTATGTTTTCATACTCAATATACTTCTCCATCTCAGTGATCCAGTTGACCAATTCATCAGAATCTAGCTTTCAACCATATGTAGGAGGATTGAAATGTGGTGTAGACTTTAGACTTGTCAAAGCCTTCAGGAATCTTTCCTCACCTTGATCCATTATAGGTGCAAGTTTTGCATTTCCTTGTTCTACCTCAACTTCATCACCCCTAACATCCTCAAGATGTCTGCCTCTTCTTTGGGTTGTTTCAACTGCCTCCAATCTAGCAATAATTTGTCTCAACATATTTTCCAATCCTAGATCTACATCTCACCTCCCATGAACCATATTGAAAACCCTCTGCAATTGTATGTCAGATCGCAATCTGCTACCCCATAACAAGTCAACTAGGGTTTTGCAAGAAGGAACCCTCAAACTTAGATCCATAGACCTAGATCAAGATCTCACCTCATTCTGATACCACCTGATGCAAGAGTAGGGTCAACATGGGCCAAACAATAGCACACCCTAGTGATCCAACCTGCTCAACAACATGTGGAAGAAAACAATAGCACAATAAGAGAGAGAATGCCAAATCTTTCAGTAGTTTTCATCCCATAGATCTATACATGTCAAGCTATAAGGCCTTCCTGGTTACAACCAAATTTACAATGAATTATAGAAGTCCTCAAACATACGAGGATCTACTCAAAAATATCTAATCTAATGTCTTCTCTCTTCCATCAAAAACTCACTCCTAGACTCTGACCAAACAACTACATTTATACAAGAGTCTAGATCCTCTGATCCACAATCAACAAAAGTAACGGTTAGAAGGGACCACATGCTTCCCAATGATGGATTCTAGCTAAATCTATGACCCATAATAAATTCACAAGTCATCCTCAACAGAAACTAAAACTAAACCTGTCAGTAAGCAAGAAAGACCAAGCAGCAGACAAGCAACACCGAGCACCAGTGAAACAACTGACCGCCCAAGAAATAATTGACCACACTCGGTAACCAAAGGAAACTGACCAACTTGGTCAAAGTAGGTACCGAGCAACATAGACAAACTTCAAAATCTTTTGGTGACACAGGATTGCCAAGGACTCGAGATGCTCCTGCATCATTATGATACTGAAAAGTGTTTCTATTTGAAATATTTTATTCAAGATCTCATTGATTCTAATACCATATCTATTGAAAATTTGATCAACAAAATAAAATTGTAGCACCTCCCAAAAAAAGCTTACAAATGTATAACAATCCTTTGTCATCTCATTCAACTAATAATGTTGAGTCTACCCAATCTTTTCTTTCTTTTTCCACTCATGTTGTTGACTATGAAAATAAGTGTACTAAAGCCAATAATGTTGTTATGCTCATTGATCAAACCAAGCCTAAATCTCAACCAAAAACTAAGATTTTCATTACCTTTGACCCTAGCAAGATAATTAAAGCACATGATGGTCCTATTTATATTGTTGCAAAGGTTAATGTTCTCTATTCTTGTGGTGTCATTATTGACCCTACCTTTATGGTGAATGTGATAAATAAATAATATATTTTCACTAGATGATTTCAATGTGATTTATATGATAAATATGATGTTATGATCCAAATGTGCAATGGTTTCTTGTATCCTACCCATGGTTCTCTTAAATTTTCTATTGAATTTGGTGGTAAAACTCTAGATGCAACATTTTTTGTCATCCAAACTTTCGATCAATTCCAAGTCAAACTTGGTGTTCCTTGGCTTAACTTCATGCAATCTATAGCATCTCATATTCATAAGTGTTTGAAATTTCCCCACAATAGATAAATCATGACTATTAATCATAGTCAATATCTTCCTTTTATACCTCGAGATTCCATTGATCTTGATTTCTTATGGCCTTGTATACCTCAACCCACCCAACCCCACAAAGATAACCTCTTTCAATCATATTAAAAATATAATATCCAAAAGATTTATGAGCTTTGAAATCCTAAGAATGTTCCATATGCTTGTCCTAGACCTGGACTTCTCCCTACTCCACCTACACCTCCTATATACATGGTTGTTCCACTTCCTATATCTTATAAATGTTAGCTTGATGGTATCTCTCAACATAGTGACATTCCCTCTATTCTTCCCCATACAGAAGAAAATGACTCGATGTTGATTGATCTTGAACCAAACTAAATTTCTAGAAAAACCAAGTGTACCCACTGTGTTTGTGACCATTATTGTAAACATTTGCTAGAGCCTAACAACATACTTCCTAAAACCCTTCTTTACCCAAAAATACCTATTGATTCTTTAATTCCCTTTGATCAGCCTGTGTATAGCCCAAAGGAGGAATTTAACTTAAAAAAGATGAAATTGAAAAAACATGATAACTCCATTTGTGTCTTGGATTCCATTACAATTAATTTGGATGAAGAATATACTCTTGGTGATGATGCTTTTGATGATCCTAATGCAAGTAATGATACTATTCATGCTAGTGATTGTGATGATATGTATGAGCTTATTGATGTCAATCATGATTTACCAGCTATATTTTCACAATAATTATCTCTTAGTCCTAGTGATGAAAAAAGTGACCCATCTTAATAGCATGGTACTTGTTTGAAAATGGTCATTATTTCATCCACCATGATTGATGTCTCTCCTCTTATGTATTTCCCACCTTCCCTAGAAACACTACAGACTGAGATGGGGGGCATGCGATATGCTTGACTAAATCCTTTTATGTGGTCGATTTTGTGTGTTTATTTGAAGTAATGTGCTTCCCCTATGATGTGTTCCTTGTTATATGTTTTGTATAGATTTCTTTCGATGACCCTTGTTTCTCCATTGGTGTGAGGTGATAAAGGAATTGATCTCTTGTGACATTACTCTATTTGTATCTCACTTCTTCTATATGTTATTACATATTATATCATGCATGTGTCACTATTTGTAAATGTGCCTTTGTGTTGTTTGATTTGGTATGATGCAAAATAGTAGCTACCTATTCTTTTTGTTCTCTCTGATGTCGACCAAAAAAGACTTTTCTTTGTAACTCTTATGTGACATTCTTCTATTGTGTTTGTAGTTCTACTACCTTTAGGGGATGATGATAGTTCATTTTGATATAATATCTCATGTATTATCATATGATCATACTAACCCCAAAGTTAGCAGATCCCTCCCATTCTCTCTTTTTTCATGTGTTCATTTCCCTTGGGTTATCCTTTCTTGGGGGCATTTCACATCAGAAACATTTTTTGTGGGTTCATGTATGCTACATTAAAGTCATTTCTCTTGTTAAGGCATTTGCAATTCCTTTAACATGGGGGCATACATTCTACTTTGTGTTTCAGATTTTACACACACACACACACACACATATTGATTCAATGCAATCCATATTTTTAATGGCCAAGGAGATAATTCTTTACTTGTATTCATATTTTTCATTGGACCCCTTATAATGCAAACAATTCTTTCCTTAAGGATTGATCCTCCTTCTTTGATCCCTATGGAGACAATTCTTTCTATATTCTTGATAATTTTCATAGATCCCTTAATAGAGACAAAGCTTTCCTTTAGGATGATCTTTCCTTTTCTTGATCTCTATGGATACAATGCTTTCCTTAGGCTTGATCACCCTTGTTGGATCCCTTAATGGAGAAGTATCATCTTAAAATGGAATCACTTCCATCTTGATAGATTTAGCACCCTCTTTTAGTGCATTTTCATGATAAATTTGCATTTAATATGTATTTGTGCTTGATTCCTTCATTCTAGGTGAAATTAAGGTTAGGATCCTGAGGATTCTCCTTGATTTCCATTCTCTATGGCTCTATTTTATAGGTAGGATCTAGGTATAGGTCCTCCTAGCCTTCATCATATTCATTGTAGGACTATGTGCCCCTCCCTAGCACTCTTCCATGTTTTGTCATCATTTCTAGGTCTTCGGGCATCCCCGGGACCTCCTATTTTCTGCACAGGCTGGATTTGGACCCCTAGGTCAAGATCGAGGTCAACTTTGACCTAGGTCAAGGTTAATTTCAACTTTTACCTAGGTAAAAGTTGAGGTCATCTTTGACCTCTTATGAGATTTGACCCCCCTCTTCAAATTTTGGTCCCCGAGGACCCTGAAATCAATGTTGGGCTTCTAGATCTGAATGCAGGAGGGTTCTAATTTGAAATTAACTTAATCATTTTCCCTCCTTAGTTGGTTATTGTGATTGGATCATAATTCAAGGTGAAATTTGAATTATGGGCCCTCACATTGCCCTAGGAGCCTCACCTTGAAACCTCTATATAAGCTCTCTCTTTTGCCTTCATTTTCACTAAGAGACACAAGGAAGCAATGCTAAGCGAAGCTAAGAGCAAGAAAGAAAGAAATGGTGAAATGATGATGCAAGATTGCAAGAGGATGATATAGAAGATCAAGTTCTTGTTGATATCAAGAATTTTTGTGAACAAATCATTGTGGACATTCATTAGGAGCAAGAAAGATTTCTTCTTCCTTGATCCACCATTTTCAATATTCAAACATTCAAATACAAAATCATCAGATAGCAATTGTGGATTATGAGTTTGGTGAGAGTACTTTAGCCTTGGGGGCTTGGTATGCTTTCTTATCATATATCAAATCTATGCATTATTTTCTCATATCAATTCATGCTAGGGTTTTCAATCTAGAGGATTATATATTGGCATTACACATTCAATACACACACACATATTCTATTACATCAGCTATTTGTGGAGGTGGAGATCACCAAAATGGGGGTTTACCTAAGGAAAAACCCTATATAGCCACCCAAAAACACCATTTTTAGATATCTACTATCGTTGTTTCAGGAGTTACAGAGCAAATATGAGTACCCATTTGGCCAAACTTTCAAGATCTGTGAACGAAATTTTCGTTGAAGCAGTGCAGGTCAAGGTCAACTTTTTGGGGTAAGATTGTAGCTCAGGGTAAGATCTTATCCCGGCTCTAGGTCAAGATCGACCTTCCTTAGAAACACAAAATATTTTTGTGTTTTCTTTGTTTCAGTATTTCTAGGTCGGAGCAGGTTGCAGAAATTCCTGAATCCGAACATAGACATCAGAAAATAGGTATTTCCATATCAGCTTTATTATGAGGTATGTATTTGATCTTCTCTAATTTCAAGTATTTACATTACATATCAATTCAAAAACACTAGAGGGAAAATGTGGGTTAGGAGCTCTATTAGGTACATTGTTAAAACCCTACCTACATCAACATTTTCCACTTTACATTTTGGTGAACCTGTTTGTGAAAACTCTTTCTTTTTGGTGTTGATTTGCATCTTGTGTTAGATCTTGCATGTTTATAAAGGTAGATTTCTTTTATGCTCTTCCATTTATATATCAAAAATACAAAAAAATTGCAAAATTCCTTTAAAATACAAAAATATTTACATTTTCATGCTTGTAGAATTACTTTGTGTTCAACATGTATGATTCTTGTTTTGAATACTTTGATGAGGCTTTTATTGTACAAGAGGATAGATCCCTTAAGGAGGTACATGGTAGTGAGGATGAAAATTGTTCGAATGGGATCACCATTGATCCTATTCATATTTCAATCTCCTCCACAACCTCTTCAATTGACCTTTACCATAGGGTGTGTGCATGGTTGCCTTCATGTTCCACTATTCGCAACATTGAAAAGCCTGAGATGATATTCCCTAAACCTTTAATGATGGTAAAAGGATGTCCTCGAATAAAAATTAAGGGTAAACCTAGAGATCCTTTGGATTTCTTTGATAACATAGATTTTGTTTCACATGCTTATCGTACACAAAATAATCCTCAACCTGTTGTTCCAGTTTCTTTACCACCTTCTCAACCTATGCTTCTTTAACCTCCTAGATTTCCTTCTACCTTCAAGGAGTATGACTTAGTTGAACAATTACGTGCTACTCCTACTAAGATATCTTTATGGGAATTACTTCAAACTTCCCTGACATATCACAAGGCATTGCAAAATGCTTTATCAACTTTTCCTGCTTCACCTCCTAATAAAGAAAACATTCATTCTATTTTGGAGTACATGCATACTATGCCTTATGTACCTCCTATGGTGTTTACTGATGATGATTTACCTTATCCAGAGGTGCATAATCAATATGATGCTCTCATGGTTGTTGTTTCTATTCATCAGAGTATCATTCGTAGAACATTAATTGACAATGGATTTGGGCTTAATGTTTGTAGCATGGATATGCTTAAGGAAATTAAGGCTGATCTTACAACTATTCAACCTAATAATGTCCCTATACCTAGATTTGATAATATTGCAAAAAGAACTTTGGGCATTATTACCTTACCTGTTAAAGTTGGTCTAGTTATTCTAAACACACCTATTCATGTGATGTCTAGACCTCTCAATTATAATCTTCTTTTAGGAAGACCTTGGTTACATACTATGCATGTGGTCTCTTATACTCTTCATCACAATGTTAGGTTCATTTATAACAACTTAATGTACACATTACATGTGGATGATGCATCTAATCGTTGCCTAAATGTAGAATATGCTAAAATCTTGGAGCCTCTTCAACCTAGCAAAGAGATTGAAAAACAACTTGAGATAAAAACAAGTAGAGAAAAAACAAATTGAAGTTCTATTTTCTTCTTTGACTGAGGATGATTGGGGAACATTGGACTTTAATCCTACCTTCATTGGAGAATATAAGGTCTCTGATTTGAAATTTATGAAACAACAAAGTGAATTTGAGAAACAAGTTTTTACTCCTTCCCCATTTTTTGAGGAGTTAAAAAGTAACTTTGTTGCTGCCTTAATTGAAGAAATGATTGAAACAATAAAACCTGATTGCTATGACATTGTCACATACACTGCTCCTTGGAATCCATCTGATATGGCTGATAGATATGGTTCTAGTTATCATTTTCTTAAGAAGTCAGGATTTAATGGAAAATGATGTGGTAAATATGAGCAAGGTATACAAGTGCCTTTGGATAATGAAATATATGATCATACATATGGATTAGGATTTAATCCTTATAGACAACCATCATCTTTTCCTCTCAATGTTAATCACATATGTGGTGGATATTTGAAGTTGGTTAACCTGTTTCTCCTTGACATTAATCAAAGACCTACTTTGGATATATTTCCCAAAGATGAAGCCTTAGTGGATTTTTTCAGGGGTTTATGAGGACTTACCTAAGTTTCATCACAAATGATGGAAGCCTTATTGTTTAAGTGCCGATGATTATTTTGGAGAACATGATGAAAAAAATATCTCTTCTTTACCAAAGGATTCTCCTATACAAAGTGATTTGCTAATAACTAAGATAGTTGATATTCAAATGGATGAAACTGATTTTGAAAAGATTATAAAAATAGGGAAATGTTTGAATAAAGAAGAACGTGATTAGTTGGTTTCCCTTTTACTTTAATTTAAAGACATTTTTGCTTGGACATATTTGGATATGTCGGGTATTGATTCTAAGATTGTTACTCATAATATTGTTCTCAAACCAAATGTGAAACCTGTGAAGTAGAAAATTTGAAAGATGAACCCATGAATTGCTTTAATAGTTAAGGTTGAAATTGAAAAATTATTGGATTCTGGATTCATCCATTCTATCAATTATTCAGACTGGATTTCAAACATTGTGCCCATTTCAAAAGGAGAAAATAAGATAAGGTGTGTACTAACTTTAGAGACTTAAACAAAGCATCCTTAAAAGATGATTTCCCATTACCTAATATTGATATGATTGTGGATTCAACAACGAGTCATGCTTTATTATCTTTTATGGATGGTTTTTCTGGCTATAATCAAATTTTTATTCCTACTAAAGATCAATTTAAAGTCATATTTATAACACCTCGGGGAACATTTTGTTGGGTCATGATGCCTTTTGGATTAAAAAGGCGGGAGCAACTTATCAATGAGCTATGACCTTGATTTTTCATGATTACATTCATAAGATTCTTGAGGATTATGTGAATGATATCTTGGCGAAATCTATACAAAGAGAAGATTATGTTACTATTTTACAACAGATATTTGAAATAATTAGAAGTTACAACATGAGGTTGAATCCTAAGAAATGTGTCTTTGGAGTTGATTATGGAAAATTATTAGGATTTATAATCTCTAAGCGAGACATCAAAGTATATACTAAAAAGATTGAAGCTATTATTAATATACCTCCTCCTAAGAATATTTCTCAATTACGAATTTTACAAGGAAAATTCAAGCTATTCGTCACTTTGTCTCCAACATAGCTGATAGAACAATTCCTTTTACTTCCTTGCTTAGAAAAGATACTACTTTCTCTTGGAATGACGAATGTAAACAATCCTTTGAGAAATTTAAGGAGTATCTCACCAATCCTCCTATTTTGCAACTGGAAAAATTTCATAAGCCCTTTCATTTGTATACCTTAGCCACTTTGAAATTGATCGATGCATTGTTAGCTTAGTATGATAGTGAAGGTAAAGAAAGATGTGTATTACATTAGTCGGACTTTACTTGATTATAAAACAAGATATACAGATTTGGAAAGATAATTTTTAGCTTTAGTTTATGCTTTCTAGAAACTCAAACATTATCTCCTAAATTCTGAAGTCAAGGTGATTTTTAAATTTGATCCTTTGAAACATCTTATCTCAAAAACTGATCTCTTTGTCCATTTGGCAAAATGGGTGATGTTACTTACAAAATTTGATCTAAATTTCATTTCTCATAAGTCAATTAAGGGACAAGCTTTAATAGATTATTTGGCTGAAGTTCCTTGTCCTCATTTTGATACATGTTCTACTTCAATAGAATTTCTTGATGAAAATATTCTAGCTGTTCAACAAGATGATATTTGGGAATTATATTTTGATGGGTCTAGATGTAAGACAAGTTCTGGTGTTAGTATTATCTTGATTCCTCCTACAAAGAAACTGATCCCTTTATCATACAAATTAACCTTTCCTTGTACTAATAACATTGTAGAGTATGAAGCTCTTATAGCTGGCCTACGAGCAGCTTCATCCCTTAACATCAAACACTTGAAAATATATGGAGATTCACAATTGATTGTTGAATAAATTAGAGGAAGTTATTAGACTAAGAATGACAAAATGACACAATATAGAGATTTGGCTCTTGATTTTCTTTCACAGTTTTCTTCTTATACGATTTAAACTTTACCTAAGAAAGATAACCAACATGCGGACACCATGGAAAGCATGACTTCTTTGGTTTGTCTTGAAAATAATGCTGAAAATTTTCAATTTACCATACAAACTCTTAAAATTCGTACAATTTCTAAGGTTACTTTTGATTGTTTCAATTTTCATCTGGATGAATGGTATTCTCATATCTTTCATTTTTTTAAAGATGGTACTTTTCCCAAATCAGCAACAAGGAACACATGTAACTGTATTAGGAATCTTGCAGTGCAATACATCATTTTAGGAGACATGCTTTACAAATGTTCTTATGAGGGTTTACTATTAAGATGTCTTAATAGAATAGAAATTCTAGTAGCTTTGGCAGAAGCTCATTTGGTTCTTGTGGGGGACATTTTGGTGGAAAATCTCTGGTTAATAAAATGCTTAGAATGGGATATTATTGGAAAAAAATGGAACAAGATTCTTTCATGTTTGTTGAGAAATGAACTAAATGTCAACAATATAGCAATTTCATTCATGCTCCTCGTGAGGTTCATAATCAAGTTTCTCCATGGCCTTTTAGTATTTGGGGTTTTATCTTATTGGAAAAATCTCACCACCTTCATCTCAAGGACATACGTACATTTTGACTACTATAGATTACTTTATGAAATGGGTAGAAGCTATTCCTCTTCATTCAATGACCGTAGATATTATTTTTGATTTCATCCTTAATAACATTATAACATGATTTGGCATCCCTTCAACGATAGTTGTGGATAATGGTACCTCTTTTAAAAACAAATAAGTCATGAAATTCTTGGAGAAATATCAAATTCAACATAGATTTTCAACTCCTTATTATCCTCAATCTAATGGTCAAGCTGAAGCATCAAATAAAATCATTGAACAAATTTTGAGAAAAATAGTTAATAAGCATGTGAAATATTGGCATACCCAATTAACATATGCTTTTGTTGGAAAAATGGTCAGCACTCCCCTCAGGATTCGTGATATGGCTTAACTACCTCCTGTGTCTTCTATAAGTCTAGTAATTGTATCAAGCATTAACAGGTCAATCTTTTGGTGCAATGACAACCACTACTTGTAACAAGTGGTATCAAAGGTTGGTCATAGGTTCGAATCCCCTCCGAAAATGTTGAGGGGGAGGATTGTTGGAAAAATCATCAGTGCTCCCCTTGGGATTCATGACATGGCTTAACTGCCTCCCATGTCTTCTATAAGTCTAGTGGTCATATCAAGTATTAATAGGTCAATCTTTTGGTGCAATGACAACCACTACTTGTAACAGCTTTATGGGCTTCTAGGACTAGTGTTCATATGGATACAAGTACTTCTCCTTACAATTTGGTCTATGGAACTAACGCTATTATGACCTTTGAATTAGAGATACCTTCTTTACATTTTTCATTTCATGGCATAATTGATAAGGATACATTTTGAGAACAATGTTTACAAGAATTGGAAATGTTGGATGAACAACAAATACATGTTTTGGAACATATAAAAGCTTATCATAAATCTCTTCAGAAATAATATAATCATAAGGTTATTGAATGATCATTTTCAATAGGTGATTTAGTATTATATGAGGATCAAAGGAGTGTGAATTGTTTACCTGGTGAAAAAGGAGAGTTTAGCCCTAATTGGCTTGGACCTTTTGTTGTGATTGAAGACTTTGGTTTGGGTGCTTATAAAATTTTTGATATGGATGGTGTTTCTCTTAAGGAACCTATCAATATTATGCATCTTAAATGTTATTATCCTACATTTGAATACATTTACGCACCTTCTTTCTTTCTATTAAGTTTTATATTGATGAAAATATAGTAATCAAACATAGAACTAATTAGTAGAGAAAGTTTTTCATCTATAAAATCTTTTTAGTTTTGATGCATATGTGGCCCATGGCCCTATCTATCACTCTGCCTATCTCTATGCACTAATGGGTGATGACTCCCCAGTCTCTCTGATCTATGATGAGCAATAGTAGATCTATGGCTGGTAGTCTGTGAGTGGCTCCTTGATACACTCATCTCACACATGTGCTCCTAGACCCTCTATAGGTTGTCTATCAAATCATCTTCTCTCTCCTTGCACAATCTCAACTCTTGTTGGACACATGCAAATATATTGGCATTCCTGTCAAGATCTTTGTGACCAATGGAAGACTCTCACTTGCTCATTGGTAGTTGGTAGGATATACATGTATCCTTCAAAACCTCAAAGATAAAACTCCTCCACTCCACCATGCTAGCTGCAAGAGGAAAACACATTTATCAATTTAGTTCTCTTTCTTCATAAATCAAATTACATTTTTCAATCAAATTTTATATTCCATACCTAGATCTCCCTCCTAGGCATCACTAAAGGATTTATATGGTGGGAGCATAGAGTGACTACTCTCTCCATGCTCACTTTATCAAGGTCTTAGTGGTGGTGTCTCTATGTGGGCTCATGAAGGTCATCATGATCTTAGTAGTGATGCATGAAAAATGTGTGCATTTGCATCAGTATCACCAGCTAGGGGCATCTCCTCTACTCTCTCTCCTCCTCCATAGGTTCTCCCTTGGACATGTGCTCTTCATCTCTGAGATCCTCATCCTCCTCTACTATAGAACTATCCTAGTGTGTCCTCTCTGAAAGACCTAGATCACCTGTTAGATAATCCTCAAGGAAGATGGGGTGGGTTCCCTTCAGACCCCAATACCTGATGTAGTCTTGGCTCATGCATAAATAGGATATATCTGGTGATACCTCTATATCCTATGTCTCATATGCATTACTATCTACTATGTCTACTACTGATGGTCGACGTATGGTGTCGGGTCGCTAATAGTACCTCGTTAGATATGCATAATGAGGTACCACCCTGGGGACTCTCTATAGAAGGCCAAAATGTCTCATCACTCGATCATAGTAGTATGGCATCACTATATGACTCTGATGTCCCTCTAGCATTTTTTACTGCTGTGAGTGTCTCATCTAGTGTTGTGTATCAGGCCACTTTGTCATCGGGTAGTAGGGTCTCCATATCACATTTGTGCCTGGAATTCCGTCTAGACATACCCTCCAATAGAGGATATCTCTAAACTACCATACATCTCTTAGAGGATAAGCAAAGACTCTTGGTGTACTAGCATCTACCATCACTAGAACTCCCTGAGGTCATGTACATGCAAAATGCTCAAATAGCCAAATCTGCAAAAGTGTGCTACCGAAAGACTCTCTCTCTGATATCTCACTAGCTGACATAGCTCGTGGTATAGGTGGGCTAACATGCTATGACCCCATGAGAAGACAATCCTATCACTCTCCATCCTCTATACAAGATGGGTCAAAAGTGTAGAAAACATTGTACACTTTGTGTTGGGTACCACAACCAAGGACAGTGCGTATAACATCACTCTTCATACCAAAGGTGTAGGACCTGCCAGTATGGATGGTAAAGTGATATGATCTGCCTAGGTTCACATCTATGGAACCCATCCCAAATAATACTTTGCATCTGCTAGGATCTCATCAGGACCTTGCTATGCTCTTGGTCTGATAGGCTCCCCTCGAACTGGAAGCTACAAGATTCTGTAGACATCCTCTAGCGTCATAGTGATCTCACTTAAAGGAAGGTGAAAGGAGCATGTATCCTCATCCTATCCCTCTATCAGAGATGATAACATGGCTTGATGAAGTTTGACCTATGGTAGGACTACTAACCAGTATAGCCCTATATCTCTCAACAACTAAATCTCATCCCCACTCAGTTCAGATAGTTTCTCTCTGACAACCCCTAGTAACCCTCCAAAGGGATGCTCTCAGAGATGAACCAGGTCCTGTCAGCACAAATAGTCATCATATCAGTATTCTACATCATCAAATCTATAAATCCAACTTGACTAGGTCAAGGTTGACTTTCCTAGGTCAAGGTCAACTTTACTGGGTCAAGGTTGACCTTTTTGGGTCAAGGTCTACCTCACCCTAGACAAAGTGGAGACCATCCAGTCCATGTCGACCTTTTTGGGTCAAGGTCAACATAACTAGGTTAGGGTCAACATTTAAGGGTCAAGGTTGACCTTGCCTACCAAAACCAATGATTTGTGAAATACAGAAGCCAATAATAGCAAACTCACCTCAGGAAGTGATCGTCTGATAGCCAGGCACTGTCTCAGGAGCTCCATGCGTGTCACTCGAAGTTCTTCTCTCCTCAGCATCTTGCTCTCTATCTTTGAATCTGCAAATGGTAAGAATGAGTAAGTATGACTTCCTTTTCTTTATTTATAGTCAAAATTAGGGTTTTGTTTAGGGTTTACTCATGCTAAATTCAAATTTCCCTTTATATGCATTTAGATAGGCATTCACTCTTTTCATCATATCTTGAGTTTGGTAACTCTATTTTTGGTGCCATCATCACTATTGGAATCATGATTCAGATACCTAAATCCTTGAATTAGTCTAGGAAGGATAGGAATCCTTCTTATTGGTTTAGGAAAGGACTTTTCAACAAACTACATATCTAGTGTATAAGGTTATCTTTATCACCCTATTTCACCTTTCAGAAGTAGAAAGTCAAAACAAGGGGGCATAAGGGGATTTATGCACTTCTCATTTTTCATTTAGTAAGCTCTAGGTGATTTCTAGATTTTCATTAACCTTGTGTGTTGCAGGTTCTAATGGTTTTCTACAGAATCTCTACATCGAGGACTTGGCTATATCCTTTTTATTTACTATGATGTTTTCTTACTTTAGCTTGCATATTCACATAGTGTCATATCTAAGCTAAAGTGGGGGCTAAATGTATCATCTTAAAATGGAAGCACTTCTATCTTGATAGGTTTAGCACCCTCTTTTAGTGCATTTTCATGATAAATTTACATTTAGGATGCATTTGCACTTGATTCCTTCATTCTAGGTGAAATTAGGGTTAGGATCTCGAGGATTCTCCTTGATTTCCCTTCTCTATGGCTTTATTTTCTATGTAGGATCTAGGTATAGGTCCTCCTACCCTTCATCATATTCATCATAGGACTTTGTGCCCCTCCCTAGCACTTTTCCCTATTCTGTCATCATTTCTAGGTCTCCAGGCATCTCGAGACCTCCTGTTTTCTGCAAAGGCTAGATCTGGACCCCTAGGTCAAGGTCAAGGTTGAATTTGACCTAGGTCAAGGTTGAGGTCAACTTTGACCTAGGTCAAAGTTGAGGTTGTCATTGACCTCTTCTAGGATTTGATCCCCCTCTTCAAATTTTGGTCCCCAAGGACCATGAAATCAATGTAAAGCTTCTGGATTTGAATGCGGGAGGGTTCTAATTTGAAATTCATTTAATTATTTTCCCTCCTTAGTTGGTTATTGTGATTGTATCATAATTTGAGGTGAAATTTGAATTATGGGCCCTCACATTTCCCTAGGAGCCTCACCTTGAAACCTCTATATAAGCACTCTCTTTTGCCTTCATTTTCACTAAGACACACAAGGAAGCAAGGCTAAGCAAAGCTAAGAGCAAGCAAGCAAGCGATGGTGAAATGATGATGAAAGATTGCAAGAGGATGATATAGAAGATCAAGTTCTTGTTGATATCAAGCATTTTTTTTAACAAATCATTGTGGACATTCATTAGGAGCAAGAAAAACTCCTTCCTTGATCTAGCATTTTCAATCTTCAAGCATTCAAAGACAAAATCAAGGGATAGCAATTGTGGATTATGATTTTGGTGAGAGTAATTTATCCTTGGGGCCTTAGTATGCTTTCTTATCATATATCAAATCTATGCATTATTTTCTCATATCAATTCATGCTAAGGTTTTCAATCCAGAGGATTAGATCTTGGCATTACACATTCAATACACACACACATATTCTATTACATCTGGCTATTCGTGGAGGTGGAGATCACCAAAATGGGGGTTTGACTAAGGAAAAACCCTATATAGCCACCCCAAAACACCATTTTCAAATATCTACAGTTGTTGTTTCAGGAGTTGCAAAGGAGATCTAAGTACCCATTTGGCCAAACTTCTAGGATCCGTAAACAAAATTTTTGTCAGAGAAGTCCAGGTCAACGTCGACTTTTTGGGGTAAGATTGTACCCCGGGGTAAGATCTTACCCCAATTCTGGGTCAAGGTCAACCTTCCTCAGAAAGACAAAAGATTTCTAGGTTTTCTCTATTTCAATATTTCCAGGCCGGAGTAGGTTGCATAAATTCTCAAATCTGAACACAGACATCAGAAAATAGGTATTTCCAGATCAGCTTTATTATGAGGTATGTATTTGATCTTCTCTAATTTCAAGTATTAAAATTACATATCAATTAAAACACACTAGAGGGAAAATGTGGGTTAGGATCTCTATTAGGTACATTGTTAAAACCCTACCTACATCCACATTTTCCACTTTACAGGAGATAATGCTTTCCTTAAGGACTGATCTTCTTTGATGGGTTGACTATAATAACACAACTTGCTAGAATTTTGATTCCATCTCTTGCAACACTTTTTTCTTTTCATGATCCATAGTAAAGAATTCCCTTACTAGGATAGTGTTCATGCATCTCTCTCTGTCTCTCTCTGTCTCTCTCTCTTTGTCTCTCTGTCTCTGTCTCTGTCTCTGTCTCTGTCTCTATCTCTGTCTCTATCTCTGTCTCTGTCTCTTTCTCTTTCTCTCTCTTTGTCTCTCTATCTCTCTCTCTCTCTCTCTCCCTCTCTCTCTCTCTCTCTCTCTCTCTCTCTCTCTCTCTCTCTCTCTCTCTCTCTCTCTCTCTCTCTCTCTCTCTCTCTCTCTCTCTCTCTCTCTCTCTCTCTCTCTCTCTCTCTCTCTCTCTCTCTCTCTCTCTCTCTCTCTCTCTCTCGCTCTCGCTCTTGTGAGTGAGCGATACCTCTTTTATCTTGGGTTTGCATTTGATAAAGGCTTGAATTACTTGCGGGATTGATTTTTCTTTGTCTCTTTGACCTTGATAATATCATTCTTATGCATTGATCTACATTACCATGATCATGAGCTTATCTCATACTCCCACTAAAGTGAGGAATAAATGTATAGTCCTAGAAAGTTATCACCCATGATCGTATACTTTACTAAGACCTACTAAACCCTATTTTGGTGATTTCAAGGTTTGAATGTTAATTATGCTTAATCCTACCAACCTGTCCTTTCTCCCCCCACCTCTTTTCATATATCCCAACATCCCCTAAATTTTGGCTCATTTCCCATGGTACAAAATTCCAATGATATTTTATCTCAGGCATTTGCGGCCCAAACTCTATCAAGGGCCCGATATCAGGGTATTAGTGGGATTTTTGAATTTTTGGTTGGCCTTGATCATTTCTCAATTACAAAATGATGGAGTAAAATATAAAAGGACCCTATCACTTCTCATTTTGACATCCATAATATTGAATAGATGTAAAATGGAATCACCTCTATTGGGGGTAACATATGGGGGAAATATGAGATCCACTCCTAAGTCCAAATTCCCAAAGGAGAGATCCAATTTGATCAACCAAAAGGTTAATGCACAATTGAATCAATCTATGGAGAATATGAAAGAGAGAGAAAAACCTTATATTTACCTATGAAGAATTGTGCTTGAGATCTGAAATAATTGAAAGACAAATACTAACATCAAAATAGGGAAAATCTGGAAAATGCCAATTTCTAATGTCTGTGTATACTTTTGGGCAATTCTATAACCTATTTTAGACTGGAAATGCTGAGAGAAAGAAAACCCAGAAATCTTTTATCTTTCCAACAAAAGGGAGTCCTTGACCCTCATAAAATGTCAAAGGCTACATTCCTATTCTAAAGGTTGATTTTGAACTTGTTTGCAGATCTCAAAAGTTTGTCGAAAAGGGTAGCAAAATCTAATCTCAGATCTGAAATTCCACACCTACACCTATAAGAAAAAGGGGGTTTTGTTGTTTGTATGGGGGGTTTTCCTTAGTCAAACCCCAATTTAGGAATTAACCTTAAAATTGAATTGAAATGTAATGTGCATAAACAAAGTAAATGAAACAATTCACCTTGCTTATGTTGAAGTCCTTGTAGAGGATTCAAATCCTCAAATTCACAAGTAGGGATGCTTCAATGGATGTAGAATGAATGTAGGATGTATCAAATTAATGGCATTTGATCTTCAACACCAATCTTGAATTGATCTTTGCATATGAGGAGGCTAGGATGAATGTAGAAGGATGGATCTTCAAGGGGGCTCCAAAGAGATTGAATCCTTCAATGGCTAACAATGGATCTCCTTGATCGATGAATGTTTGAACACTTAAATGCTTGAAGGCTTTCTTGAATGCTTGAATTCACTTGCTTGCACTTGATATCTTGAGAGATTTCTTGGTGAGAATGGATCGCAATTGCTTGAGATGAGATTGAGAAAATGAGAGAGGAAGGCTTCCTTTTATAGTGAACTAGGGCACAATCTTCTAGAGGGGCCACCTTGGAGAATTAAATCTCAATTAGGTCCTAAACTTTAGAAATATACCTTAATTAAATTCAATTTAAGGATTTACCATTCTAAAACCCAAAATGGTCAACCCAGAGGTGGGAAAAAGAATCTTTCTGAAACTCGATGCCTAGAAATCAAAAAAACTTGAAATTTGAACTGGGGGGTCAGGGACAAGGTCGAATCTACCCTAGGTCAGGGTTGAGGTCAACCCTAACCTAGGTCAGAGTCAAGGATGACTTTGACCCTCAAGGTCAACTTTGACCTCGAGGTCAAAAACCTTAGGACCCTAGCCTAGAATGCAAGGAAATGTAGATATGAAGTGGAAAATGGGTGCAGAAGGAAGTAGAACAAGAGGAAAAGCTAGATACATGCAAAGACCTGATTAGGGTGCTTAACATGACCCCAGAACACTTAATCAAAGGGCTAAATGCTCTTATCATGGAAGTGCTTCCATTTTAAGATGATACATTAAGCCCCCACTTTAGCGAGAGTATGGCCTCGATGCCAACTCTTGGTAAAGGAGATCAAAATGAAAAGATAATCTTATCATAATCCAAGGGAAAAAGAGAAACCTTAAGCCCCTAGGGACTCAAGTCTTTGTCGATTCCCAGATCACAATAAGAGAGACATCTCTAGAGAGAGAAAGAAAGGGTGTGATTACCTCACCCAATGAGAACTTATGTACCATTGTGAACCACACAAGGAAATGGTGCTACTGGAAAGATGGAATTGAACCACCTAGTGAATGTGGCTACTCACTAGTAAACCCATCAATAATTTACCCTTAGGAATATTCTATTCCATAAGAATAAAACCAAAAAATAAAAGAAATCCAGTCTTAAGGACACCTCTAACCTTAAGGGATCAAAATATATGTATATTTGAAATTGGAGGGATCAAGAGATCCTAAAATATAAATCCATGCTTTAAGGATTAGTCACTAATACAAAAAGGGAGAAAAGTATCTTGAAAAATATATGTGCATATCAAAAAGTGCCTATGTGTAATAGGTGAGCAGAGCATATGCCCCCATGTTAAAGTCATTGCTAACACTTTAACATGAGAAATGGCTTTAATAGAAACATAAACAACTCCAATGATTACATTTCCACATCGAGATGCCCCCAGATGAAGACAAATCAAGGGAAATATCATAGAAACATACAAAGAACACAAAAGGGATCTACCTACTATGGGGTCAGTATGATCATAAGATAATATATATATGATATTATTGCAAATGAATTGATGTCATTTCCCAAAGAAAGTAAAACTACGATCACAAAGGAGGAAAGATCACATAAGATATATGAAGGAGAATCTTTTCAGACCATGATATGGAGACCAAAAAGAATTAGGGCTACCATATCTCAAATCCAAGCAGATTACACAAGGAAACATTTATGAACAATAGCACATTTACAACATAACATTGAACAATGGATAGAAGAATAGAGATACATATAGAAGAATTTGAACAATAGTTTTGATTCCCTTATCACCTTGTACCAACTGAGTAACAAGGATTGTATAAAAGAATCTAACAATATTTAGCAAACACATTACGAGAGAAGCATAGTACAATAGGAAAACACACAACAAAGATACCATGAAGGACAAGCTGATCAAACATTTCACCTACTCTCCCCATCTCATTATATATCATTTAGGGAAGGTGGGTAACTCACAAGAGGTACTATATCCAACATAGCAAGAATGAGAGCCAATTCCAAACAAGGATCCTCTTGAGAATCACAATGTTTGATAGTAGGTGTAAGAGTTAATTGTGATGAAAGCATATTAGGTAAATCAATGTCAATGTAGCCTTTGACCTTTTGTGATGAAGCGGATTGGAATAAGTAAAAGGAACATTATGATATGAAGGTTGTGATGTAGGAAGGGACATAGGAGGAACACTCATTGAAACAAAGGGAATCATCATAGTCACCAAAGAAGGAGTATAGGTAGGAATACTAGGTAAAGGATTAGAAGGAGGTTCAACACTAGTGATAGGAGGAATCAACCCTAAATCTTGAGCTTCTTGAGCTAAAAGTTTAACATTTGAATGCACGAGGTGAGTAATACCACGCAAGAGGCTAACACCTTGATCACTATCATGAAAAACTTTCTTAAGAGCCTCTATAGCTTGAACAGAATCTTGATTATGGTTCTCTTGAATAAGCCAATTACCCATTTTATCAAGTTTAGTTGAAAGTTTTTGGACTTGTTCAGGAGGAACTCTTAAAGCATCATCCTCATCATGAGATGAGTGGGAAGATTTTTTCTACATAATAGGATTGGAATCATGAAGAATCAAATTATCATTCGCGATCATAAGGAAAGGAGAGGAAGATTCAGGATCAAAGGCACCCATGAGTCTATGACTTCTTCTAACCGGAATGTTATAAGTAGGACTACTAGTAGTAAAGATCATAAACCAATGTAATGCAAATGAACTAAGCTAAGAACACATAAAGCATGAATATTTTTTTATTTTTTTATTTTTGAAATCTAATTAGCATTCAAGATTTAACATAAAAGAGAAATCTAATACGAAAAGATAAAAGGAAATCTAACACCACCAAACACAAGATGGCAGCCAATTCCACAAAAGAAAGAAGAGTAAGTATGTCGGGTTCACCAAAATGAATAGAGGTAAAATGGAATCACCTCTATTGGGGGTAATGGATGGGGGAAATATGAGATCCACTCCTAAGTCCAAATTCCCAAAGGAGAGATCCAATTTGATCAACCAAAAGGTTAATGCACAATCAAATCAATCTATGGAGAATATGAAAGAGAGAGAGAGAGAGAGAGAGAGAGAGAGAGAGAGAGAGAGAGAGAGAGAGGAGAGAGAGAGAGAGAGAGAGAGAGAGAGAGAGAAAAAAACCTTATATTTCCCTATGAAGAATTGTGCTTGAAATCTAAAATAATTGAAATAAAAATACTAACCTCAAAATAGGGAAAATATAGAAAATGCTGATTTCTAATGTCTATGTGTACTTTCAGGCAATTCTACAGCTTGTTTCAGACTGGAAATGCTGAGACGAAGAAAACCCAGAAATCTTTTGTCTTTCTGACAGCAAGTATTCTTTGACCCTCGTAAAAGTTTAAAGGCTACATTCCTATTATGAAGGTCGATTTTGACCTTGTTCATAGATCTCAGAAGTTTTCTGAAAAGGGTATCCAAATCTAATCTTAGATCCAAAATTTTGCACCTGTACCTACAAGAAAAAGTGGGTTTTGTTGTTTGTATGGTGGGCTTGCCTTGGTCAAACCCCAATTTAGGAATCAACCTTGAAATTGAATTGAAATGTAATGTGCATAAACAAAGCAAATGAAACAATTCACCTCGCTTATGTTGAAGTCCTTGTAGAGGATTCAAATCCTCATATCCACAAGTAGGGATGCTTCAATGGATGTAGAATGAATGTAGGATGTCTCAAATCAATGACATTTGATCTTCAACATCAATATTGAATTGATCTTTGCATATGAGGAGGCTAGGATGAATGTAGAAGGATGGATCTTCAAGGGGGCTCCAAAGAGATTGAATCCATCAATGGCTAACAATGGATCTCCTTGATGGATGAATGTTTGAACACTTGAATGCTTGAAGGATTTCTTGAATGTTTTAATTCACATTCTTTCACTTGAGAGCTTGAGATATTTCTTGGTGAGAATGGATTGCAATTGCTTGAGATGAGATTGAGAAAATGAGAGAGGAAGGCCTCCTTTTACAGTGAACTAGGGTACAATCTTCTAAAGGGGTCACCTTGGAGAATTAAATACCAATTAGGTCCTAACCTTGATAAATATACCTAGATTAAATAAAATTTAAAGATTTACCATTCCAAAACTTGAAATGGCTGACCCGGAGGCGGGAAAATGAATCTTTTTGAAACCCAATGCCTGAAAATTAGAAAAACTTGAAATTTGAACTGGGGGTCAAGGATGAGGTTGGCTTTGCCCTAGGTCAAGGTTGAGGTTGACCCTGACCTATGTCAAATTCATGGTTGACTTTTACCCTCAAGGTTAACTTTGACCTTTAGGTCAAAAACCTCAGGACCCTGGCCTAGAATGCCAGGAAATGCAGATATGAAGTGGAAAATGGGTGCAAAGGGAAGCAGAATAGGGGGGAAAGCCAGATACATGCAAAGATCTAATAAAGGTGCTTAACATGACCCCATACCACTTACTTGGAGGGATAAATTCTCTTATCATGGAAGTGCTTCCATTTTAAGATGATACAAATATATATTGAAGTACAAACATCAAGCAATAGAGAGCAATTGAGTATTTGGATTCAATATTTTAGGGAAAGCATCCAAGTTCAAGATCTCCATGTCTTGATTTCTTCAAGATATTTCAAGTCAAAGGAAATATTCTTCTTTCAAATAAATTTTCTCTCCCATGATGTCCAAGTAGAGGAATTATCAATCAAGAAAGAAGACCCTTCATTCATTCATTCTCCTCTCTCCTTTGCAAGTGTTTTTAAGAATATCAACATCCAATTTATAGGAGTGGCATTCATAGATTCATGCATTTGTGAGGGAATCCCTAATTATACATCACATTCCAAGTTCAACTCTTTGGATTCCAAGGAAATATAAGAATCTTCATGGGTATGAGTGATTTCTACATCTGTCCATGAGGTTTTATGCAAGGTAAATCTACCATTTGCCTTTTTACATACTTTCCTTTATGAAATTTCTTTCTATTTTTAAGGTTGATTCCTAAATAGTGGTGTGACCAAGGTATGATCCTTTAGATAACATTTTATCCCATTTTTTGTGTGCAAGAACAAGTTATGGAGTCACTGGATTGAGATTAGACAAATTAGGTACAATCAGAAGTCCTAAAAAATAATTATTCAAAATTGTTAGGTACAAAATGCTATTGGCAATCTATCCCTAGGTACAAGATGAGTTTTAACATGTCCCTACCACCTTCATCTCAAATTTTACCTATATGTCCTTTCTGAGCTCTACTTTCTAGATTTTTACTTTTCTGCTCAATCTTAGTCTACTTCTATATGTTATTTCTAGTTTTATGCATCTTTTCTAATTAATCACTTTAATCATAATAGCATATCATTTCCATTTCATCAATCATGTATATTTTTAGTAAGGATTCCATTCTCCCACATAGTATTTAAGTCTCCTCTTGTGCCTAGTGGGGTATATTCCTTTTGAATATGTAATTGGTTGAAAAGGAAGGTGATTTACCTATCATTTTCATTACTTCCCTTTCCTATTATACTAAAATATATCATCTTATCCTGAGATACCAATTATTTTCACTTCTTCAGCAATCATAAAAATCACCCTTGACAACATCTTCCTTCTCAAACTCAACAGTAGAAACATCTTTATTTACAACCTTAGTGTTTGTGCCTATAAGTGATTTCTAAAATAATCCTAAAAATGTTTCTTCTCCTATTAATAGCCATTTTAGATCAATGGCCAACTGACAATAATTTGCTCATAAAATGACCAAATCCTTGTACACTTTGGGATCTACAAAACCTTGGTGGGTATACCTAGTAATACTTATAGATATTCAGCTAGTTCTAAACAAGTAGTACATAACAAAAAATGATTCTCAACATATACTACTTGAACACATATACATGCTCTCAAAATTAGATCTATTCTAGGTATATGTTTTAATACACAGTGGAGAGTAAAATACTTCAAACCTGCATCAAACAAGAAAGTAACATGATTTGAGTATATATTTGATTCTAAAAACAAATACATACAACTTCAACAATAATGGTGCCTAGATCATAGGGAAGATTCTAAAAGAAAACAACCCATATATTCATGTAACAAAATAAACTCTAGTCAACTAGACTAAAACATTTATGCTTTACATAAATGAATCCACTTATATAAAAACCACACAATACAAGAAAGTTGTAGAGACAAATTAAAATACCCTTGATATTATATATTTGTACATAGAACAAATACATAATACAAAAATAATGTTGCAATTCTTCTCATTACACAGTGCAAAATTAATTGAAACTAAAAAATCAGTACATATGTTGCCTGCAATATTTATACCACCCTAAGGTAAACATTTTCCTTATTTACATGGCTTAGAGAATGAAATGTTCACAACACCTAAAACATGGCTTTGGTATTCCTTTTATAATTGTAAGGAATGAAACAAGCTATAACCAATTTATAGATATTTCATTTTTTACTGCCACTAGTCGGTTACAAAGATATTTTCCCAATTAAAATTGGTGCCTCTAATTTTGTCTTGTAGTGAACTGATTAGTTTGTTGAAAGAGAACTTGACACTAGAGTGTCTCCTTGGGAACCAACCAGACTTGTAAGCCATGCTATTATCACATAGAGATGGTGAATGATGTAGAGAGGGATAAAATGTTAGATTCTCACAATTTCCCCTCATGGGGGAAAACTTTAAAATAATTACACAAGGGGAAATGGATGCAAGCCCCGTCTTTTGACCTTGCATTTGTGTATCTCTCTACATCCCACCTTCTAGGAAGAATCAAAGTGATAGCTAGAGAGATTGGAATTATTTTCAAGCCACAAAAAAACTCTGTAGAAGCACTTGAGGCTTTTAATATCTCTCAAACTACCTATGATAATTTTAATATCCATTTGGCTACAAGATATAATATTAATTGGCTCACATCACTGGTATCTATTTATCTCTTGCAACATGGTTTTCTTCAACCATATTCTCTTGATCCAAACTCATTTTCTTCCTTAACAAGCTTCATTCTTATTCCTACAAATAAAGAAACACTTCTTTTATAATGTATAATATGAACACTAGAAGGTGTATTTATTTATTTTCTTCCCTTAAGCTATAGTTCACATTTCTCAAGTCACACAGTGGCAGTATCAAATTCTCATATCTAGAAATTCTGCATTGATCTAACAACTATGAGATCTTCATATCTACATGTATCATCTTAAAATGGAAGCACTTCCATGATAAGATCATTTATCCCTTAGAGTAAGTGGTTTGGGGTCATGTTAAGCACCTTGATTGGGTCTTTGCATGTATTTGTCTTTTCCCCCCGTTCTGCTTCCCTTTTCACCTATTTTCCACTTCCTCTCTGCATTTCCTGGCATTCTGGGCTAAGGTCCTGAGGTCTTTGACCTCAAGGTCAAAGTCAACCTTGAGGGTCAAATTTGACCTCGACTCTGACCTAGGTTAGGATCAACCTCAACTTTGACCTAAGGCAAAGTCAACCTCATCCTTGACCCACAGTTCAAATTTTAAGTTTTTCTAATTTCTGGGTATTGGGTTTCGGAAAGATTATTTTTCCCAAGTCCAAGTCGGCCATTGTGGGTTTTAGAATGGTAAATCCTTAAATTATATTTAATATGGGTCCATTTCTAGGGGTTAAGGTTAATTGGGATTTAGTTCCCCAATGTCAGCATTCTCTAGAGGTTTGTGCCCTAGTTCACTACAAAAGGAGGCCTTCCTCTCTCATTTTTTGCATCCGTTCTCACCAAAAAATCTCTCAAGCTCTCAAGTGAAAACAAGTGAATTCAATAATTCAAGCAAGCCTTCAAGCATTCAAGTGTTCAAGCATTCATCAAGGAGATCCATTGCTAGCTATTGAAGGATTCAATCTCTTTGGAGTCCCCTTGAAGATCCATCCTTCTACATTCATCCAAGCCTCCACATATGCAAAGATCCATTCAAGATTGGTTTTAAAGATCAAATGCCATTGATTTGAGACATCCTATATTCATTCTACATCCATTGGAGCATTCCTACTTGTGGATTTGAGGATTTGAATCCTCTACAAGGACTTCAACATAAGCAAGGTGAATTGTTTCATTTGCTTTGTTTATGCACATTACATTTCAATTCAATTTCAAGGTTAATTATTAAATTGGGGTTTGACTAAGGAAAACCCCCCATACAAACAAAAAAACCCTCTTTTTCTTGCAGGTGTAGGTGCGGAACTTCAGATCTAAGATTGGATTTGGATACCCTTTTTGGTGAACTTCCAAAATCTGAGAACAAAGTCAAAGTTGACCTTTAGAATAAGAATGTAGCCTTTGACCTTTTATGAGGGTCAAAGACTACTTGCTGTCAGAAAGATAAAAGTTTTCTAGGTTTTCTTCATCTCGGCATTTCCAGTCTGAAACAGGTTGCAGAATTTCCCAAAACTACACACAGACATCATAAATTCACATTTTCCAAATTTGCCCTATTTTGAGGTTAGTATTTGCATTTCAATTATTTCAAATTTCAAGCACAATTCCATTATAGGGAAAGATAAGGTTTTCTTCTTCTTTCATATTCTCCGTAGATTGATTCGATTGTGCATTAAACTTTTGGTTGATCAATTTGGATCTCTTCTTTGGGAATTTGGATTTAGAAGTGGATCTTATATTTCCCCCATACATACATCCTAAGGTGGATACTATTTCACCTTATTCATTTTGGTGAACCCGATGTACTTACTCTCCTTTCTTTTGTGGAATTAGATGCCCTATTGTGTTTTATGGTGTTAGATTTCCTTTTATCTTGTTGGTATTAGATTTCTCTTTTATGTTAGATCTTTCTTGCTAATTAGATTTCAAAAATAAAAAAATATTCATGCTTTATGTGGTCTTAGTTTAGTTCATTTGTATTGCATTGTTAATAAGCTTTACTACTACTAGTCCTACTTATAACATTCTGATTAGAAGAAGTCATAGAATCATGGGTGCCTTTGATCCTGAATCTTCCTCTCCTTTCCTTAGGATCCCAGATGATAATTTGATTCTTCATGATTCCAATCCTACTATGGAGCAAAAATCTTCTCACTCATCTCATGATGAGGATGATGCTTTAAGAGTTCCTCCTGAACAAGTCCAAAAACTTTCAACTAAACTTGATAAAATGGGTAATTGGCTTATTCAAGAGAACCATAATCAAGATTCTATTCAAACTATAGAGGCTCTTAAGAAAGTTCTCTGTGATAGTGACCAGGTGTTAACTGTATGGTGTAAAAGTGACCACACTTCTATGAACCATTACATGAAAGGAAACTCAAGAATAGGCCCTCACAAAGTGATCCATAGCTCTCTATGCATGGAGTTGCAAGGGACTATAATGAATTTTCTCTCAGCTAGAGCTATAAACTAGTGACCTTGCTAGTCAACCACACAATGAGAGATTCATGAAATTGAAGACTAGGGAAAGAGTGCCAAAATCCCCAAAATGAATCAAATGTGAAAATGTAATGAAAACTAATATGAATATGCAAGATTAATCTATCAAAATGAAAGTACAATGCAACTATGAAGGAAATAGTAATGAATTAAAATTCCCCTATTTAAGCTATGTGAGCTAAATCTATTGCATAAAGGAAATCTAAGCTAATAATGCCATGATAATGCAACTAAGAAAGAAAATATGCAACTATAATGAAATGAAATGACAAGTCTTCAAATCTTGGATTTAGAATGTCTTCAAAGAGCTCCAAATGACCTAGAAAACCTGCAGCATAATATTAGCATGAAAACTTAAGATCTACAAATGAAGGAGAAAGCTTTTCTTTTATAAGAAATGAGGTGAAATGGACCATTGAGATTAAGAGGAAAAAGACTTAATCAATGGTGGAGAAAAATAGAAGCTTGATCCTTGTGCACAAATATCCTCCAATGAGAAAATAAGAGTTGAGTTTTGTGTCCATATAAGACAAAAAATACTTTTTCTCTTTTTCTAAAATAAGAATAATGCTTTATTTGTGCAACTTAGGATAAGAGGAAAAGTGGGGGATTTTTATTTATTAAAAGGGGAGGAAATATTCCTTTTGAATAAATAAAGACTTAAGATAAAATGGTTAGCCCAAGGAAAATAATCGAAGATGATAAAATAGGATTTGATCAAGGAAATTGATATAATTTGAAAAATATTAATTATTGATAAAAACTGATTCAGGATTGATAAATCAAATAAATGGGGCCCAAAGTCTAGGTGACCATTTTTGGGTGCATACATTTGCCCCTCTTTGACTAATGTGTGATCGATTTGGGAACACATGTAGTCAAAGAATGAAGTTGAAATGTGAGATCAATCTGGGAGCACAAAACAACTCAGATGTGAGGTCGATTCAGGATCACATCCGGACAAAGCATAAACAAAGGCCTTTGAACATGAGGTCGATTTGGGATCACATTCAAAGTAAGAGATAAGAATCTCAAATTTGAGCAAAAGCTCACAAAAGATGTTTGAATGAAGAAAATCAAGGAATTGGGGATGAGAGTCCCATAAATACTGCCCCCTCAGAATCGAAATCAAAATCAGATAGAGGAGAATAGAAAATTGATAAAAGATGATCAAATTGAAATGAAATCATAATTGAAAATAAATGATAACAGGATAACCATTAGGCAATGAAACATGCCCCAGTGATGAATGAGAAGAAAAGAAATAGAAGACTAGAAATAGAGAGAATGAAAGACTAGAAAATTTGAGAGATATGGAAGGAAGAAATTTCATCAAAGATCGGAGAATTATGCCTCAAATGGTCAGTCAACTGCATAGAAGAAAGAGAAAATTTGGAAACGCGACTTAGATTTTGATTTCGAGTCCCAAAATGGATACAAAATGATGTGACATGAAAGACCAAAAATCAAAGATATGATCAAGAAGAATCATTAAATGAGCACAGTTGACCAACTAGTCCGTAGATGATAAAAAGAAGAGCTCTCTCCATATGCAAGATGCAAAAACTAAACTATGATGAACCTAAGAATGCAAGCTACTATGAAAGTGGTTGACTTGCAAGGTCACAACACCTATAGACATCTAATTATCATCATTGAGCGTTAGGTAGCACCGTAAGATGATACAATGCACACTAGCATAGCTATGTGAATATGAATATGATCTTTATCAGATAAAAATGTGGGAATCTCACCTAGGCATCAACGACATGTAGGTCAAGATGACTAGTGCAGTGAGATCATCTAAGTTTGATATGGCGAGATTATGCTTGTATCAAGACACATGAAAGTCAGGATAGCTAGAAGCATGCACTCGCAAAACAGTCAAGGATAATACCTTGTCAATCCATAGTGTCAAGTAAGACCAGCAAAAATGCTCATGATAGTTAGGACTAATAAAATATGCCCACAAGCAGATAAAGAAATAAAACATGTTCTCAATCCCTTAGTCTTCTAGCTATGCATCATCGAAAACTTCCCAGGGAGAGACCACTTATCAAAGAAATCCTCATAGACAGCACACAAGGAAAAATAAAGTCAACATATCTCAAGCGAGTTGATTGTTTAAGTGCATGTGTGTTGGTCATAGAGTCAAACTCTGAGTATCACATTTGCTTAGTGAGAAATATCACATTACACTTGGACTATTGGGTAAGACATCTGATAAGTGTTAAGAAACACTCGACACAAGGGTAGTGTTGAAAAACATTGTTTGGGGTGGTGTTGAAAAACACCTATTGTGAAATTCCCCAAGAGACAAATGCACCTAAAGGACCTATGCTAACAGGTATGCCCCCTAGACAAAGACAAAGACCAATTCCAGACTAAGCCAAATAAGGTCAAGGTATGATGGAGAAAGGCTCCATGTCAAGGATGCATGCTAATAAATAGGAGTGCAAAGGCCTCAAGTAGCGCCTGTTTCCAGGTTTTCACCACTTGGATTTATTACAATTTTTTTCTTTTTTTTCTTTTTTTGTATTTTTTCTACCAAGGCACCTATTTCCAGGTTTTCACCAAGGCACTTTTTCTATTTTTTTGAATTTTTGCATTTTTAAATTTTTTTGTATTTTTTTCAGGACTTTTTATGCTTTTTAAGATTTTTTTAGCATCATCTATGATTTTTTTGGTATTTTTTCAAGATCGTAAAATATATAAAAAGGATGCCCCTAGACAGAATGGTCATCAAGGATAGAACTTCTTTAGGTGCAACACATTAATGGGATCAGGGAGCTGTTCCCCATTCTCATCAGATAACAAATAAACACCTGTACCAAAAGTAGTAGTGATGACATATGGCCCAAGCTAATTAGGTATGAACTTCCCCTTTTGTTCTTTGTTCTGTTGATTTTTAGGGTTCTCTCGCAAAATGAGATCACCTACTTGAAACTCTCTAGGGTGAACCTTGTTGTTGAATGTCTTGGACATACACTTCTGATATACTCTCATATGATCAAAGGAAGCTTTATGCTTTTCATCTAGAAGTTCTAGTTCCTATAACCTCATGGCATGATAATCCTCATCTGTAATCAAACCTTTGAGAGAGACTCTGAGTGAAGGGATCTCTACTTCTAAAGGCAATACTACTTCAGCGCCATAGGTAAGGGCAAAAGGAGTAGCCCCTGTAGGTGTGCAAATACTTGTCCTATAAGCCCATAGTGCTGGATTGATTTGCAAGTGCCAATCCCTACCATTCTTGTGTACTATCCTATGAAGAATCTTGAGAATGGTTTTATTAGAGGCTTCTTCTTGTCCGTTTCCTTGTGGAAAGGAAATAGAGGACCAATGTTGCTTGATTTTAAACTTTTTGCATAGATGCTTGAGGTCTTTATTCTTGAATTGTCCTCCATTATCAGTAATGATCTCAGATGGCACTCCAAATTAGCAAATAATGTGATTTAAAATAAAGAGTGAAATAGTCTTTCCTGAGGCAACAAAAAGAGGTACTGCCTCTACCCACTTCGTGAAATAATCAGTGGCTGTGATGATAAACTTATGTCCACCTGATGACTTGG
The DNA here is from genome assembly GCA_027943335.1 of Chamaecyparis obtusa. Lineage (NCBI taxonomy): Eukaryota > Viridiplantae > Streptophyta > Pinopsida > Cupressales > Cupressaceae > Chamaecyparis > Chamaecyparis obtusa. Next base: position 438,873 of record BSBK01000863.1, on the reverse strand, counting down.
GGTGAATTTTCCCAACAAGGTCAAAGGCCCAGCGCTGAAATGGCCAATGAGAAACAAAAGGAATTAGCTCCCTACCTGGAGCATGAATTAGGTTTCCATGTTTTTGACATTTCTCGTAAGACTTAGAGAAAGCTACTGCATCTGCTTGCATTGTGGGCTAGTGATACCCCACCCTAAGCAATCAACGTGCCATGGCAAGACCATTAGAATGCCCACCACAAATGCCCTTGTGAATGTCAACTAACGCTTGGTTGGATTTCTCCTTTTCCAAGCACCTAAGAAGCATCCCATCAAAACCCCTCCTATATAGATCACCAGAAATGAGGGTGTGGCGAGAGGCATTGCGGATGAGATTTTTGCATTCAGAATGATTGGAAGTGTCAGGGATGATGCCATCATGAAGATATGAATAGATAGCACCATATCAGGAGGACTCATGTGTGACAAGGGTACAAATGAGTTGACTTTCAGGTGAATCAAAGATAGGGTAATGTAGTTCTTCCACCAGGAACTCAAATCGGGACTCATGCTACTCTAATTGCAAAAGGGAAGCTAATGTAGCCATAGCATCTACAACCTTGTTGTCTATCCTAGGGATTTGCTGAAATGTCACAAAAGTAAAATAGCATCTCAAAGAATCAACCATCTTCTTATAGGGTATTAACTTGTCATCTTTGGTTTGATATTCTTCATTGACTTGATTGATTATAAATTGTGAATCCCCAAAAACATGCAACTTAGTGATATTCCATTCTATAGCCATCTTTAATCCATTTGTTAATGCTTCATATTTTGCTATATTGTTTGTAGATGGAAAGAGTAATTTGTAAGACTTTGGTATAGTATATCCATATGGAGAAACAAACAATATCCCTACACCTGACCCATTTTGCATATTAGAGCCATCAAAGAACATTTTTCAGGTGCGAGATGTGACATGTAATATATGTTCATCTAGAAATTCAACTTGTATAGGCATGCTATCCTTAACTGGAAAATCAGCAAGTTGGTCTACAATAGCCTTCCCCTTTATGGCCTTTCTTTCAATGTACTCTATGTCAAATTATGATAATATCATCATCCACTTAGCGAGCCTTCCTATGAGAGCAGCCTTACTAAGTAAATATTTTAGAGGAGCAATCTTAGCAATTAAGTGTGTAGTATGAGCTAGCATGTAATGTCACAACTTTTGGGAAGCAAACACCGCAGCAAGACAAGCTTTCTCAATGTTATTGTAATTGACCTCATATGACACAAGAGTACGACTTATATAGTATATGGCCCTCTCTTTTCCATTTTCATCCAATTGAGTCAACAATGCCCCCAAGGAAGTGTCTATAGCTGAAATGTATAGGAGCAATGGTTTCCCTGGAATAGGAGGCATTAGAATTCGAGGATTAGCCAAATATTTTTTGATTTGATCTAGGCTCTTTTGACAATCCTCATTCCAAACACAAGAAACACCCTTATGTAATGTCTTATTAAAAGGTTCTGCCCTATCTGCAAGTTGTGAAATAAACCTCCATATAGATTGGATTCATCATTGAAGACTTCTCATTTGACTGATATTTTGAGGAGGTGGAAAATCTAGAATTGCTTGGACTTTTTTGGGATCAACCTCTATCCCTTCTGCTGAAATGATAAATCCTAAAAGTTTTCCTAAGGTGACACCAAATGTGAACTTCTTTGGATTCAGCCTAAATTGAAATTGTTCCATCCGATCTAGAATCACTTCCAAATCTTCAAGGTGTGTATCCCTTTTTCTTGATTTTTCCAAGGTATCATCCACATAATCTTCCATGTTCTTATGCATCATGTCATGAAATAAAGTTGGCATAGGTAGCCCCCGCATTCTTTAGTCCAAATGGCATGACATTCCAACAATAGGTTCCCCATGTGTAGGTGAATGTTGTTTTCTCTTGATCTTCGGGTGTTATCTTAATCTGATTATACCCACTAAATCCATCCATCAGAGAGTATATTTCATAACCCACTATCATGTCCACTATCATATCAATATTTGGAAGTGGAAAATCATCCTTTGGGCATGCCTTGTTTAAATCTCTAAAATCTGTGCATACACGAATGGACCTATCATGTTTGGAAATTGGTACTATATTTGAGATCCATTCTATGTAATCTATGGCTCTGATAAATCTGGCTCTCAAAGGTTTTTCTAATTCCGCTTTGACAAGGAGAGCTACATGTGGATGCATTTTTCTAAGTCTCTGTTTCACTGGTTTGACTCCTGGAGCTATGGATAGGTGATGCATTATAAGATTTGTGTCAAGCCCTAGCATGTTTGAATATGTCCATGCAAAATTGATTTTTTTCTTTTGTAGGAATTGTGCATATGTCTTTGTTTCTTCATTTGATAAAGACTGAGCAAGATGAACTATCTGAGGAGCTTCTTCTATGTTCAAATTTACTAGCTTTTTTGGTTCAATCAACACTAAGGATCTATCCTGAAAATAACTAGGCAAGTTATTAAGTACCTCATCCTTAGGTGCCTCAAAGAGGTTTTCACCCTCGGATACGTCTTTTCTTTTTACTATTTTTGGTTCTGACACCACCACAAAGTGGTTTTCGCCATCAGAACACCTATTCTTTTTCTTTCTTTCTTTTATTTTGAGACTGAGGTACTTAATATCAGGCTCAGTCATGCTCGTAGTCAGCTCACTAGTGGAAGACACTACTAGCTCAATGGCATTAAGGTAACATGCGATCTCATAGTCATTCTAAAAAGTCAATAGTTGTGGCTCTTGTGAAATTTGAGACCAATCAATTAAATGGTGGTTGACAATAGGTAGGTCTATGACTGGTTCAACATTGTGAATGTGGTGGATGTCATTTTTGGTGACCATATGTTTGGGATTTATCAAGTTCCCTTCTAAAGTACCTGAATTGAGGTTTGTCCTTCCTAACAAAGTATCGTCCACTAAGGTGATTCGAGGAGTCCAGTCCTCTAGCCCTACACTAGGCTCATCAACTACGTCAAGTTGTGCATTATAGGCCTGAATAATATCAACATCCAAGTCTATGGTTGTATTTGAAAGTGAATCCCATTCAAATTCATGTGAATCTATTTCTGAATTTTCAACATTTGGGCCTTGTGATGTAGAAGCCTCACAATTTTGAAGAATCTCCCCTTCTTTAGGAATTTTCTAAACCACAAAAGTATTTGAATCATTATCACCCATAATAGCTGGGATGATGACACTTTCCATTGCTAATCTAGCATTCCTATAGTCGCTATCCATCGCAGCTAGGATAGAAGGACTATCAGTGGTCAAATTTTAAAATTCTCCCCAAAGGAGATCAGTTGAAGGCACCCAATCTTCTATCATGTCTTGTTGGTTAGAAAGATTAGGTGTGTATTCTGAATCAAAATCACTATCCATCGCAACTAGGACAATGATACTCTTTGGTTTATCACTTTCAAAACCTAAACCCACTATGGATTTGTTGCATCGTGTAAATAGAGCATGATCCAATGGCTCAGACCTGGCATCCAATCTGTGGCTAAGGGGACCATGTCTCAGATATTCCATGTTTTTCACTAACGTGTACCCCCTCCCATAAACTATAGGTGAAGGAGCAAAATTTGCATTGTGTTGATACTTTTCCTCATGATAGATCCAGTCTCTTATGGCAACTTCCTCTTTCTCTTCTTGGATGGGAACTGAACACTCAACAAACTTTCCAAATAATGTCATTGCAGATGATGAAGGTTTCATATCCGGTGATGGTTTCCCATAGGACCTAGGAGAGATCGGCAATTTTGTAAAAGAATCAATTTTATAATCTCCCATTCCAAGATCTATGGTTTTAAATTTCTCTTGGCATTGCTCGAGTGAAACACTAGAGCTATCAACTTCCCTATTCAAAGGTATATGTGACCTAGTAGAAATATTATTAACTAACAAAGTACTATCTCCTGGTATGCAAATTTCTACACCATTATGAGGAAACTTAACACACTGGTGATATGTTGATGGGACTACTTGCATTTCATGAATCCATTGCCTACCTAGCAAAATGTTGTAGGCTAAAGGTCCAACATCAACAATTTGTAATAAAATATCCTTTTCTACTAGACCAATGTGAATAGGAAACAAAATGGCCAATCCTTTAGAACTACGTTCTGCTTCATCATAAGCTTTGATAGTTATCTTTTTCCTTGTGTCAATGACTTCTTCTGAATAACCCAGGGCTTTCAACAAACTCATGGTACAAATATTTAGCCCCGCACCCCCATCTCTCAATACGCGCCTGACACTGGTTTTATGAATCATGACTTCTATGTGTAAGGCAAAGTTATGTGGGTGACTGATGGATTTGTCGTCTTCTTCTAAAAAAGTGAGGTCATGAGGGCTAGCCAAATGGTTGACCATATTCTAGAATTGATTAATATCTAAGTCGTTAGGGACACTAGCCACTCGCAAAGCATCCTCAATGACATGCTTATGCCTTGGGGACAATTCCAAAAGTTCAAATATAGAAATCTAAGCTGGCGTGTGTTGGAAGTTGATCAACAATGTTGTAATTAAGCTCGGGGCCAACAACAGATTTAGAGTGAGCTTGCTTAGATGAAGACTGCCTAGGCTTGCTGGAATTAGGACCTTTAATGACAATAGGAGGTTGACTAACTTGACTCCTAGTGACAGCATGAAGAGACTGAGACTCCCTACGTGAGTTAGGTCCTCTCAACACAACTATGGGTCCTTCATTAGGCATTTTATTTGAATCATCATCATAATCATAAGAATCCTTTCTCCTCATCATATTGACATTTTCTTCAACCACCTCAAGCATGTTGATCACATTATCAGCTTTAGTGTATGTATAGTTGATTGTTGCCTTGCCATTCTTATTATTGTTGTTGGAACCTTCTCCCTTCTCATACTTTGGCAAGGGTTCTTTAAAATCCTTGTGATCAGAATTTGAGGTTAAACCATCTACTTGCAATCTACCATTCTCAATGAGGTCTTAGACAAGATGTTTGATTTTGAAACAGTTCTCTATATCATGTCCAATTCCATTGTGATACACACAATACACCTTCTCATTCCACCAATATGGTTTTGGATCTGGAATGTGGAATTTCGAAGGGTCTTGAGGTTGTACTAAATTATGAGCAATAAGAGTTTTGAAAATGTCAGCATAAGAATCTCCCAACTTTGTGAATTGCCTCTTCTCAGTCTTAGGCTTTCCTTGATTCTTTGGTCCGCTCTCTTGTTGCTTTGAAGACATTTGAAGTTTCATGGCTTGTACCACGTTGGAAAGATTAAGGACTTCACTTTTAGGTTGAGTTGCATCAACAACACCATCATTAACCACTTGTTTATTCTTGTTCCAATAATTGTTCTTTTTGTCCTTATTTCCACTATTGTTGTTTTGGCCATTGGTATTATTTGTTGATTTTTCCAAAATTCCTTGTTCTTTTAAAACATCTTCAATGCGACATGCTGCCTCAACCATAGTGTCAAAAGAGTTGAAAGGAATCTTTTTGACATCATATCTTAACTCTAGGACCAAATTACTCACAATAATGTCAATTCTCTCCTCTTCTGGAATTGTCCTTGGGTACTTGGCGCATAAACGTCTCCACCTTTGCAAGAATGCAACAAATGACTCTCCTTGATTTTGTTTTAGTTTAGACAAATCAAGCATTATGACAGATCATGTTAAATTATAGGCAAAATGTTGTACAAATCTTTCCACAAGTTCCTTAAATATCTTGACTAGAGGAGTAAGGTTAGTGAACCACTCCATTGCTTGCCCCTTGAGGCTTCTAGGGAATAATCTCATTAATAATGAATCCTCATGGTGAAAAGAGAAGCTCATGATGTAAAATTGCCTTACGTGATCATGGGGGTCACCAATGCCATCATATTTGTCATAGGTAGGAAACTCCACCTTCTTGGGAAAGTTAACCATTACAACACTCTTGTCAATAGGATTGGGACAAATAGAATCTAAGTTGGAAGTACTTTTGGGAGCTCTCATGTTGTCCACATCTCTTTGCAATTGTTTGGTCACTTCATTTGTGGATGGGTCTTGCTTCTTTACCTTTCTATCCACATCAAAATCAAAGGGAACTCTTGCACCCTTATTAATTAGACTTTCTAAGAATTGATCTTTATTTTGTTCCACATACCTTTTGACGTAGGCTTGAAATGAAGGTTCTTGTTGAATAGCCATGAAGTCTAAGGTGTTCAAATTAACATACCTCCCCCCATGTTGTGAAGTATGATGCGCTCTTTGGGAGGGTTGTCTAGAAAGTTTAGGAGGTGAATTTCTCCTATTGTGATCAACTCTTGAAACTCTTCTTCCTCTTGGACTTGGTGATCTTGAGGGTGTCCTAGACCTCCTTCTAGTCTTAGGACTTTGAGAGGGTGTTGATGGTAGAGAATTGGTTTCATTATTAGTCCTCCTTCCATCAAATTATCTTTGAAGTTGTCGCACATACAACCTATCTTCTTCTTCTTGCAATGCTCTTTTCTTCATTTCTAACAAGGCTTTCTCTTCTTCTTCCAATCTCCTAAGTTTTTCCTACCTCATAGCTTGTTCATCTTTATAAGCTTGTTTAGCTTTTTAAATAGCCCTTAATCTAGCATTAGTATGCCAAGGATTTTCCTTAGTTGGAGATGAAGGTCCTGATGCATTGAATAAGTTGGCCGCATTCACATGGTATTCTGAATCATTGTTGTGATCAATATGTTGTGGGGATCCTGACTCCAAAGGAATATGATTATGGTGTCTTTCTACTCTTTGTTGAGGATCCCAATACCTCGATTTATCATGAGGTGACCTTGGTGGACTATATCTAAAGTCATCATCATCATTATGTCCGAAACTTGAAAACATGTTTTGAAGATTGCGGTTGATATCTTCTCTACAATTCTTAATGTTTGAAAAACTCATATTTGCACCTAATGAGTAGTGTGTCTTAGGTGTACCTTCCTCACAAGCATTAGCCTCAACCTTTAGTTGACTCCTAGGGGACTAATCAAAGAGGGGTTCCTTTTCTTTACGTTGTTGATGCGTTCTAACTGGTGGTAACTGATTAAAGATAACTGGGGGTCTTTTCCCTTGATTCACTTGGTATCTTGTAGTAACTGACATGAAAGAAGGAGACTCTAAGTGATAGGTCAATCTCTCAAAGTGTCAATTCCAACCTAGGATAATTGAGATTCTCTATTGTCCAAAGATAAAATGAAAAGATAGAAAATAAAAGGCGTCACCAACACTGTCAAAGAGGTGCTTCAAATCAAAGGGTGAATACCCTTGCACTTTTGAATCAGGAGGTTGGACTTAGCCAAAATTCAAATCAAAATTGAGATGTATGAAAAATGATTTGGACAATAATAGGATCAAAATTCTCCAAGGGTGTAATCAACAATTCTAAAGACAAACTTTTCACTAGGAATAACTTTCCAACTTGACAAATTATCTTCAAGGTAACCTTATAAATCAATTGAAATGATCCCTAAAAGGCTAAAATCAAAAATTTGTAGTCAAAAAAGGTCTCTAACAGCAAGACCAGATATCCTACTCAAAGGTCAGGTTGTACTAAAAGCAGCTTAATGACTGAAACTAAGAATACTGCTAAAAACTTCCAGGCGACAGACTCTAGGCAGGTTGGGTGATAAACCTAGGATTGGGTGATACTTCACACAATACCAGGCGATATACTTGAAAACTACTAGGTGATAAAACTAACAATTATCAGGCAATATAGTTCTAGTGTGAAGTATCGCGTGATATTTCTCTTCAGTACAAGCGACACTGATGCAGTTTTTGATCAATTTGTGCAAAATTTCAAGTTTTTAAGGTCTGATTTTGGATTTTCTGAATGTTAGGGTGAAAATATCTGATGTCAATCACAAATTTAACAGCATTTGGATAGGTTTACAAATAGTAGGGGATCAAAAATGTCTTCAAACACTTGAAACAAGGGCAAAAGCAACCTTGCCAAGACAAACACTTGTGATATCAAAAATAAAATTGCACCCTATGGAAGCTACTAATTGTTTGTATGTTGAGAATGTTTACACTAGTTTAGCACATTTGAGAACACTTCAAGCAATATCTACCTACAAGACAAGGCTCAATACTTACCAACTTAGCCCACAACTTGATGTGCCCTTGCCTCACACCAAGCGGTTGCCCACAAGAGATATTGGCTTTGTCATGGAAGTGTTAAACAACACAACCAAAGGGACACATATGGTGAGTATCTTGGGGTGATTCGGGTTAGTCCACTTGGATCAATCCTTGCACTAAGAAGATAAGCGGCTAAAATAGGTGGCCTCTATCTAATGATTCTTAGTAAGGGCTTCCATTCATAACACCCCTCTTGCTCCTCATAAAGTACTAGGACCTCACGGCCTCAAGAGTACCTTAAGAATTCTTTCTCAATGCTTTCCCCATGGTTGCAATCCCATGAGCTACTCACATCAAGCGAAGACAAGTATTATTTCTACCAAGGTTTTTAGTGTTTGAGGTAGCCTTGAGATTATAGTGAGTTGGAATAGCTAGTAAAAGGCTTGTCCCCACTTGGGTCATTCCTCTTGATTGCTCAAGAGCAAGCCCACTAAAGGATTCTAAAGCTAAACAAAAAGTGGATGATTTTTGAGGTTCAAGGTTTTTGGTTCACCACAAGGGTGAAGAGCATACTCCCCTATCTCAAAACTTCTCCCAAATACACCAAGTAAAAAAATTCAATTACCCCCTTGCTTCCAAAACCTTAAGATGGGTCAAGATTTTCTAGTTCACCTAAAGGTGAAGAGCATACTTCTCCTACCACCTCAAAATCTCTTCCACAAGGTATTAAGATTCCTAAAATAATTAGTAGATGGCACACTTGAAAAGAAATAAATCTTAAACACTTGAAAAAATTTTCTTTTTGCTTTTGATTGTGCTTTGGGCAGCCCTGCAAAAACCATTAGTAGCTCTTTAGTATGCAATTTATGGCAATCTCCTTTAAGAAAAGCCCCTACAACCACAACTTGTTAGACAATTATGGTTAGGGAAATCCAAAATCTAAATGGAAATGATGCAAAAAACTAACTAATCTAGGCTAAGAAATACAAGTTAGATCTATCTAAATGCAATAAAGTAACCAGCAAACTAAATATGATCAGATTCAGATGATAAAACTTAAAATATAGGTCTCTATCAAATCAGGTGATATATCTCAGACTTCACCAGAATCATGCGACACAGTTTCCTGTACCCAGGTGATATACCTCAATTTGGGTGATACACTGCAGAACATGTGGGTGATACTTCACATGATCCCAGGTGACAGACCTTAATACTGGTGGGTGATTCTTCCTTTGCATGAAGTGTCGCACCTGTATTATAAGGTCTATTACGTGATATACCTGAGAAGTGTCACACATTAATTTGAGACAGAAAAATAGAGAATGCAAAATATCTACAAATTAATCTGAAAAATGATAAAAATGCAAGAAACTAAAGGACAAAGTCTATCTACTCTACCCTACGGTGGGCACCAAAAATGTATGGTGTAAAAGTGACCACACTTCTATGAACCATTACATGCAAGGAAACTCAAGAATATGCCCTCACAAAGTGATCCATAGCTCTCTATGCATGGAGTTGCAAGGGACTATAATGAATTTTCTCTCAGCTAGAGCTATAAACTAGTGACCTTGCTAGTCAACCACACAATGAGAGATTCATAAAATTGAAGACTAGGGAAAGAGTGCCAAAATCCTCAAAATGAATCAAATGTGCAAATGTAATGCAAACTAATATGAATATGCAAGATTAATCTATCAAAATGAAAGTACAATGCAACTATGAAGGAAATAGTAATGAATTAAAATTCCCCTATTTAAGCTATGTGAGCTAAATCTATTGCATAAAGAAAATCTAAGCTAAGAATGCCATGATAATGCAACTAAGAAAGCAAATATGCAACTATAATGAAATGCAATGACAAGTCTTCAAAGCTTGGATGTAGAATGTCTTCAAAGAGCTCCAAATGACCTAGAAAACCTACAGGATAATATTAGCATGAAAACTTAAGATCTACAAATGAAGGAGAAAGCTTTCCTTTTATAAGAAATGAGGTGAAATGGACCATTGAGATTAAGAGGCAAAAGACTTAATCAACGGTGGAGAAAAATAGAAGCTTGATCTTTGTGCACAAATATCCTCCAATGAGAAAATAAGAGTTGAGTTTTGTGTCCATATAAGACAAAAAGAACTTTTTCTCTTTTTATAAAATAAGAATAATGCTTTATTTGTGAAAATTAGGATAAGAGGAAAAGTGGGGGATTTTTATTTATTAAAAGGGGAGGAAATATTCCTTTTGAATAAATAAAGACTTAAGATAAAATGGTTAGCCCAAGGAAAATAATTGAAGATGATAAAATAGGATTTGATCAAGGAAATTGATATAATTTGAAAAATATTGATTATTGATAAAACTAATTCAGGATTGATAAATCAAATAAATGGGGCCCAAAGTCTAGGTGACCATTTTTGGGTGCATACATTAACCTCTTGCATGGTATTACTTGTGTGTGTGAAAATTGTACCTGATCTATAGACACAACACTCAGTAAAACATTAGAGGTTAGCTATAATCAAAATCATGCAAAATTGAAATCTAATCTAACCAAGTGATTTACTGCCTTCTAATAGGTGCGAGATTAATGTTCTCAAATTGTAATCGAGATCAGTGACCTAGATGACACCTAAATGAAGGATTTGAATGCAATTGATCTAGATATGAGATTGAATGCAATTAAGCTATTTTTTTGATATTTTCTATGCAATAAGAATGATAAAAACTGATATGCTATGGATGCTAAATGATCTAATAATGAAGATTCTAACAATGATATGAAAACTATGAAATTCTATGCTAAGATATAAAAGCTATGCAATTGAAATTGATCTCACAATGCTTTGAATTTGCAAGTTGATTCCTCAGCCTCCAATTCTCCAGCGTGATTGTGCAAAATATGTGGATGATTTGTGAAGAGCTGAGGCCTTGATTTTATAGAAATCTAGGGCTTTGAAGGTGCATGAGAAAAAGCCATAAATCACTCAAATAACTCAAGTTGATTTTTGAGTTATTTTATAATAAAGATAATTTAATTTACAAAAACATGCAAAAGCTAAGTTTTAACTCAAAATAGAGTTTAGCTTTAATTGATAATTGATAGTTGTCTGCTTTTATGATTGTGCATGTTTTATTTATGAATTAATTTAATAATAAAGTGATTTATGCTCAACTTAACTTATTTTTGAAATAAAATAATTAATTTATGGGTTAATTAACTATTTTATCAAACTTTTATTAAAAATTATATTATTAAATAATGACAACATTCTTTAATTAATTAAATAAGAATTTAATCAATTAAAGATAGGAATTTTGATTTATTGTCAAAATTAAATAATACAATTAATAATAGATAGAATTAAATTTAATTACACAATTAAGTGGCAAGATATTAAATCTAATTAATTAAATATGAAAATATTCAATTAATCAAACTTTAGGATAAATGTGATTTATTGCCAAATAATTATAAAATTAAAGATAATTACGATAATTAGGAATATTACTAGGAATATTCTCCGATGCAGAATTTAAGATAATCAATTAGATTTGATGATATTCAGATGTGCCTTAGGTTAGGACTTTGATGTCGATTTGATTTGATTTGATGATATAAGAGGTTAATGAACTTATAGCCTATTTTTGGGGTATTACATTTTTCCCCTCTTTGAATTACTGTGCGAAGCGCAGTGGTTCAAAGATAGTCTGTGTTTGATAAATATATGAAACTGAAGTTTGAAATTGATAATTGATATGAGACAGAAGCTGATTGATATTGATTTGATATGGAGATAATAGGTCCTGAGTGACCAAAGATAATATTCACTATAACAGCAAATGAACCTATGATTATGAAAAAGTGTCAAAACACCTGATTCCAAACCTTAGGATTGCAAAGAAGTGAGTGACCTGTTCTAGACTCGATTGTCTTAGCAGAACTAGCAAGTATCACATCTGAATCCTTCAGTTGCCGAAGAACCAAGGAAAGAACACTATGATCTGATGGTTGCAAAAATTGATACAGTTTACAAGATTAGGAGAGTACCAGATTGATATGGATCGATGAATCTAGTATGCCCCAAGTGATGATAGATTTGCCCCGAGTGATGAGGACTTTTGATGAATCAGCGACTAGACGTGATTGTTTGTCTTGATCACTGATGAAAGATATTGATAGACTTGATTGACAGACTTTGAATGATGTGCAATACCATGCCCCCTTCGGGATTAAAATTGAAATCTGACAAGAAAAGTCAACGTTGAGAGTTCAAAAGCATGTTGATTGATTTGAGAAGTGGTTAAACACGTCCGAGAATGCATTCTGCATCGTTTAGAGGTCCTGGAGACCGAATTTGACTAGGTTTGACCATGAGTTGACCATGGTTGACCAAGTTGAAATTTTGATAGTTTGATGGAAGATAATCAATTAAGTTGAATTTTAGATTTCTGTGATGATGGAAGGTTGATTATGCAAGCAGTGAATAAGATAAATGATCTCAGATTTCAATTTTGATCCCGAAAAAGGATTCTACTTGCTGTTTCATTGGAGGAACCTTCGTGTGAGATTCAGCTCTCATTAGATTTGAAGATGCGAGTGGAGAATTGTTTAAACATTGAAGTTCGTTTAGCCATTGTGAGATCATGCAAACATGCAAAATGCAATGAGACATGCAAAATAAAATGCAACCTAAGACCTAGGACCTAGTCACTGATCATATGTCGATTTGTTATCATCATTGAACTTTTAGGTAACCGGATAAATCAATACAATGCCCACTAGCCATGAAACCATATACATGAATATTGATTTGTATGCGCAAGAATCAATACAACACCCACTAGTTATACAACCATGGACATATGAATATTGATTTGTTTTCGGAATGTTGGATCAGATATAAGCACCAAGGCACAAATGCCAGGATGACCTGAATATCATGTCCATTTTGATATAGAAATTTGTATAAGCATCAAAACATGAATGTCGTGATGACCTAAATACGCCTTGCATTGCAAACACACCAAACAGTCAAGAGATCATTCTAAATCCAATGTGAATTAGCCATAGTGACCCTTTATCATTCACATCCTTAGGCAAGATTGCGTTCCACAGTAGGAGAAAGAACTTACTCAAAAAGACAATAGTTAGATCAAACTTCCTTGAATTTTCTGGGTATCAATGGTCGAGGTACGCATGGCCATCCAATTCAAGATAGAGGCTCTTACAGTCGGACACCATTTCAATCCAAAATTTCCAAAGTTATAAGATTTCACATACAAGCAAAAAACAAAGAAAAGATTATGCTCCTAGTCATCACTCTCTAAATCCTGTAAAGGACATCATCGAAGAGCTCGAAGGGACACAATATGCAAAAATCTCAATGCGAATCAGTAAGCATACAAGGAGATAAAAGCATGTAAAAAGCATAGATTGTTTTCAGTTGTGTTTTGATGTTTGATTGCGTTGTTGTAGATGCAAAATCCTTTCTGGAGATGAGACAGAAAGACTGACTCAACTTGAAGCTTCAAAAGACTTTGACTGGATAGGATACGTCTAAGATACATTGGAGGCCATAGGATATGACATTGATTTCCCCCAAGTTTGAACATTGATAGGATACAGACGCGCAAGCTGATTGGTGTACAAACCGACTTATTGAAAACTGGAAATGTAGAAACAAACCGAGAGGTATGTACAAAGTAAAGCAAGACTGAAAGCTGGGAAAGACCAAGATTGTGCTGATAGATGGAGCATTTGGAACAAGTGGTGCCCGTTTGCCAGGTTTTCACCATCTTGGCAGAGATTCTATTTTTGCTACCAAGGCGCCTATTTCCAGGTTTTCACCAAGGCACTTTTTCTTTTTCTTATTTTTTTGTATTTTTCATTTTTTCAATTTTTTCAATTTTTTGATATTTTTTTATTTTTTTGTGAATCATCAAGGCACCTATTGCTAGGTTTTCACCAAGATGTTCATTTTTTCAGGACTTTTTCTTATTTTTAAGATTTTTTCAGGACATTTTACCATAGACTGAATGCCTTAGGCGTAGAATTTCTTCAGATGGAGAACGTTGATTGGTTCTCAGAGCTGTTCTCCTTTAGTCATTGAGAGTTGATAGGCACCAGAGCCAAAAGTAGCAATGATGACAAAGGGACCCAGCCAATTGGGTTTGAACTTCCCCTTGTGTTTTCGATGTGATTGATTTTTAGGATTTTCTCTCAACACTAGATCACCAACCTAAAATTCTCTGTGTCTGACTTTCTTGTTGTAGCCTCTAGACATTCTTTTCTAATACACTCTGAGATGATCATACGCTGCTTGTCTACGCTCATCTAGTAATTCAAGTTCTTGTAACCTAGACACTCTGTAGTCTTCATCAGTGACAAGTCCGTGCATTCTGATTTTGAGTGATGGGATTTGAACCTCAATAGGCAGTACTGCTTCAAACCCATAAACTAAAGTGAAAGGTGTAGCCCTTGTAGGCGTTCTGATACTAGTCCTATAGGCCCATTCTGATACTTGTTCTAATACTGGTTCTGATATTGGTTCTGATACTGATTTTGATACTAATTCTGATAATTGTTCTAATACTGGTTCTGATACTGATTCTGATACTGATTCTGATAATTGTTCTGATACTGGTTCTGATACTAATTCTAATACTTGTTTTGATATTAGTTTTGATACTGATTCTGATACTGATTATGATAATTGTTCTGATACTGGTTCTACTACTGATTCTGATAATGATTATGATAATTGTTCTGATACTGGTTCTGATGCTTGTTTTGATACTGGTTGTGATACTTGTTTTGATACTAGTTGTGATACTTGTTTTGATAATTATTCTGATACTGGTTCTGATAATTATTTTGATACTTGGTATACTTGATAGCATCTTTTTCCATTTGCAAACTCCCAAGCAAGATCATATCGTGTAGTCCCAATGTCTAGCAAGGTGGAGAACAAGAGGGATTAGCAAGCTGGTGGAAGAGATGGAAGACAAGAGAATGAAGGAGAATGAAGGGAAGAAATCCTCAAGGGAAAACTCCTCAAGAATACTCAAGCTAGGGAAAAATTGTCATGTAAAGCATATTTGGATAAGTAGGGAAAGGCTAGTATAGGATAAGTCACAAAAGCGTAGTGCAAGAGCAGGAAAGAATGCAATCCAAAGGAGTAGACATGTCAAGAGGCTTCATAGCACTGTCTTTTACTCTTTCTTTCTTTTTTTATTAGATCAAGACCAAAGGGGAAAATGATAGCAATAGGAGAAAATGAATGGAGGAAGATGGATATGAAGGCTAAACATGGAAGGAATGAAAGCAAGATCACCGTAAGATAGCTCACAAAATAGCCAAATATTCGTGTATAGATCAACATTGTCAAGATCAAAGAGAGAAGCTGGAATGGATGAAATATGTAGAAGAACTATGCATGATGCCTGATTGCTAGGTTTTCATCATGGTACTTATCCAAGGTGCCACAAGGAAGTGGTTTTCACCATAGGACGAATTTATTTCTCTTTACTTTTGCTACCAAGGTGCCTGTTTCCAGGTTTTCACCAAGGCACATTTTCAATTTTATTTTATTTTATTTTATTTTTTTTTGAAAGAAGGCAAGCTTTTTAGATAATGCTCCTTGAAAGGATAAACCATGATATGCCAAGGATTCAAAATGACACACTCAAAGATGCTGATAGGGAAAGGGAGATGAAAGAGAAAAATGGAGGATAAGGTTTTATGTAAAGCGAGTGAGGTTGGAAGATAGGAGGAATAGGCAAGTGAGGAAAAAGGATAGGAGGTAGAAGGATAATGCATGGAAGGATTGTGAAAGGGTAGATGGAAAGGAAGGAAAGTTCAACATCAACACATACCTTGAAAGGTGGTGAGAGAATGGAGGAATCGTGAATGAAGGAATATGTGAAGGAATATGGCGAATGGATAGCAGAGGTTGTGGTTTAGGCACATGAAATGGAAGAATATTTTTGGAAGGAGATGTAGTCGAAGCCTTTGGAAGCTTGAATGTCAATTTCACTTTTTGTTCAACACCAGACTCTTTCAAGAGAGACTTTGGAATCCATATAGTCGTAGGCTTTTTATTTTCTTTTGATGATTTAGAGATAATATCTTCAATGATGGATTTTGGAACCCATACTTTTCTTGTAGGTTTTTTTTTAGATATCTCTTTTGACTTTATGCCTCCATGTTGTTTAGAGGAGAAATGGTGATCTTCTCTTTTTGATGGATTTTTGTATTGCTTCTTTTTCTTGTATTGAACATTCAAGTTACTTCCAAAAGACTTGGGATTTGTGGAAGAGGGAGGATATGACTGGTTTAGATGGGTGGGTGGATGAAAAGGATTCAAGGGTATGCATCTATGTTGATCTTGAGGAAAGATGGGAGATGGAGGTATGTAAGGACCCAAGATGGATGGAAAATTAGGAGAGTTAGGAGGGGAAAGTGAAGGGACATAAGGACCCAAGATGGAAGGAAGGTGTGAAGATCTTTGTAGTGGTGGAAGAGGTCCAAGGATGGAAGGGGAAGATGCAAAAGGATAATCAATAAGTTCATCAGCATCTATATGACAACCAAGGATATCAACATCTTTAGAGTGAGCATTAGAATTTTCAATAGAATCATGGACATCTTGAATATGAGCACCTTCTTTGATAGGATTGTTCAAAGCTTGCAAAGACTTAGGAAGAGTAGAAACTGGAAGTGAACATGGAGTGGTAGAACAAGAAGATGAAAGACTTTGATCTTGACAAGGATCTTCGGATAGCATAAGCACATAATTTCTCTTGTTTTTCAATAGGCTTAACATTGGAAGGAACACCATTTTTACCAACCTTAATGGAAGTATCATCTTTGGAAAGTGCAAGCGTAGTAAGGTTATTTTGATTGTCAATAAGCTCAATAGTGTAAGTAGTAGCTTGATCTTGCTTAGGTGAAGACTTAAGACATGGTGGAATGCATGAAAAAGGGGGTACAGGATCAAAAGAACCCTGAGGTAGATAAGAGACATCGTGAAAAGGAGTGGATGACATGGAGGGTTCTTGATCTTGATCTTTCTTTATGTTCTTTTCTTCATCATTTTTAGAGTCCTCTTGACATGGAGCCACTTCTAAGGACAAGGAAGCATGTTGGGATTGTATGGATGACTTTGGAAGAGATGGTGGAGGACTAGCTGAAGTAGGGATTATAGCATATGAAGGCTTAGGCTCTTTAGGTTTATCATTATTGAAAGTATTTGCAGCCAGGTGAAGGTTAGCTTGAGTTTCTTTAAGAGGTAGCCCTGGAGGATAACTATAGGGAACCACATGAAAAGTATTAGGGCTTGTGTTGAATGAAGGTTCTGTGAAAGATTTGAAAGACTCAGAAGCTTTAGGAAATGTACAAGTATTGGAGGAAGTAGGGGATGGAAGGGAACCATCACAAGACAAAGGTCCAATATTAACATGATCTTGCTTGAGAGTGTAATCTTTGTTTTCAGCCTGAGAGTTCTTAGAGGAGAGATCCTTATAGTATTGATGTTTCAGGCTAGCACGATGTATTTTATAGTCCTCAGCAGTAGTAGATGGATCATCATCAAGGTATTGTCCACAAAAGCCATCAAAATCTCTTTCAAAATTAGAATCATATGGATCACCATCACGATCTATCCAATGTGACGGCCCATTTGTAGTAAGTAGGAATGAACGATGAGGAGGAATCTTAGGAATAGAGGTCTCATAGGTATCATTACATTATCTGTCGTCATAGTCATCATAGTCTTCAAAGCTAGATGTGTCACTCTCCGTGGAAGAGGTATCATATTGCTCAAATTTTTTTCAGGGGCATGGTGACATGTACAAGTCTTTATCAAATGGAAAAGAGTATAGAGGTTCCTTTTCTTTCTCAAGTTTGTCAAGCTGGACTTGCATAGCTTGTAGCTGCTTCATCATAGCGGCGATCAAAATTTCTTCCTCATGTGTACTGATTCTTTGAGACATGTGTAATGATTTTCAATAGCTACTGATTTGTTCTTGACACAATGATATTTTTGATAGATTCTGGAACTAGGCTGGAAACATTGGATATCTTGCAATTTGACAATTTTTGACAACTCTCTCAAATTTTTCCAAATGACACTCTGCAGACTCGTACAACACTGGGTAGTCTATGAAATGACAGTTGCTAAACTTGTACGATAGTTGGGTAGCAATGAAATGACAGTTGACAAAACTCGTACGATAGTTGCTAATAGGGTTTTGACTTTCTTGAATTTGCTGGTTTGAAAACTCGTATGACACTGGGTCCTCAATTGTACGACAGATGGGCAATACTGAAATGACACTTTGACAAAACTCATACGACTTTTGACTTCCTGAAATGACTTTACGTCAATTTTTGCAAAATTTAAGGTCTTCAGTTTTGGATTGTTTGCAAATTGTACTATCCAAATTTTGAAGGTTACACCAGATTTGATCATTTTTAATAGCCAAGTAGATAAACAAGCATGCGGAACAACAAGCAAGTGATTCCAAGCACATCTGAAAATAATGAACAAGGGCAAAAGCAACCTTGCGCATGAACAATCAAGTGACCAAATTGTACTAATCCCTGAGAGTACGAATTGTGTATGTTCTGAAAAAGTTTTACAATAACACACATATACCTGAAAGTGAAAAATTGGTCTCTCTAGGGTTTTTAGTAATGGTTTGACTCTGCAACTTTTATCATTCAAAGGGGTGAACTCCAATCCCAGCGCACCAGGGTTTTGACACAGTCTGAGAACTTAATCTTCAAGAGCTGCTAGGGAGATCTGACAACCCAACAATGAACCATACCCATGGAGATTTCTTCCACAAGGATATTTATATAGCGGCTGTCACTACCACGGCAAAAATGGCTATTACCGCTTGAGGTTCCGTCAACGCAATTTGCCCTGTGAAGGGATTGTCCGCTACAGTTAACCCTCTCTAAAGATGACTCACAATAGTATACCACAAGGGGACTTGGCTCCAGATCCAAGGTTTTTGACAGAAATGTGTGTGTGAAAATTGTACCTGATCTGTAGACACAACACTCAGTAAAACATTAGAGGTTAGCTATTATCAAAATCATGCAAAATTGAAATCTAATCTAACCAAGCAATTTACTGCCTTCTAATAGGTGTGAGATTAATGTTCTCAGATTGTAATCGAGATCAGTGACCTAGATGACACCTAAATGAAGGATTTGAATGCAATTGATCTAGATATGAGATTGAATGCAATTAAGCTATTTTTTTGATATTTTCTATTCAATAAGAATGATAAAAACTGATATGCTATGGATGCTAAATGATCTAACAATGAAGATTCTAACAATGATATGAAAACTATGAAATTCTATGCTAAGATATAAAAGCTATGCAATTGAAATTGATCTCACAACGCTTTGAATTCGCAAGTTGATTCCTCAGCCTCCAATTCTCCAGCGTGATTGTGCAAAATATGTGGATGATTTGTGAAGAGCTGAGGCCTTCATTTTATAGAAATCTAGGGCTTTGGAGGTGCATGAGAAAAAGCCATAAATCACTCAAATAATTCAGGTTGATTTTTGAGTTATTTTATAATAAAGATAATTTAATTCACAAAAACATGCAAAAGCTAAGTTTTAACTCAAAATAGAGTTTAGCTTTAATTGATAATTGATAGTTGTCTGCTTTTATGATTGTGCATATTTTATTTATGAATTAATTTAATAATAAAGTGATTTATGCTCAACTTAACTGATTTTTGAAATAAAATAATTAATTTATGGGTTAATTAACTATTTTATCAAACTTTTATTAAAAATTATATTATTAAATAATGACAACATGCTTTAATTAATTAAATAAGAATTTAATCAATTAAAGATAGGAATTTTGATTTATTGTCAAAATTAAATAATACAATTAATAATAGATAGAATTAAATTTAATTACACAATTAAGTGGCAAGATATTAAATCTAATTAATTAAATATGAAAATATTCAATTAATCAAACTTTAGGATAAATGTGATTTATTGCCAAATAATTATAAAATTAAAGATAATTATGATAATTAGGAATATTGCTAGGAATATTCTCCGATGCAGAATTTAAGATAATCAATTAGATTTGATGATATTCAGATGTGCCTTAGGTTAGGAATTTGATGTCGATTTTGTTTGATTTGATGATATAAGAGGTTAATGAACTTATAGCCTATTTTTGGGGTATTACATTACTCACCTTGTGCATTCAAATGTTAAACCTTTAGCTCAAGAAGCTCAATATTTAGGGTTGATTCCTCCTATCACTAGTGTAGAACCTCCTTCTAATCCTTTACCTAGTATTCCTAGCTATACTCCTTCTTTGGTGACTGTGATGGTTCCCTTTGTTCCTATGAGCGTTCCTCCTGTGTCCCTTCCTACATCACAACCTTCATATCATAATGTTCCTTTTACTTATTCTAATCTACTTCCAACTATAGTTCCTAGTGTTCCTCCAGTTGTGTCTTCTATTCTTGCAGCTTCTTACACTTTACCTAGTGTTTCTAATGTTTCTATTCGTCCTATTTCCTCTAATGATTCAACAATCATCAGTTTGGCTCAAACTATTGTTAATATGATTTAGAACAACAGAGAGGGGGGGGTGAATCAGTTGTTCTCAGGTCTTGATGTATAAGAAAAAATTAAAAAACTTTACTTTAAATTAGATCAAACAACCAAAACAAACTCGATCATCACTGATTTATCCATTTTTTCTTGGTTAAGCTTGCCAGTTTAGTCTTCAATCTTACTAAGATAAACAATACATTATCTCATCATTGTGCAACATAGTTAAGTACACTTTGTAGTATCAAGATAACTCAACCTTTCCTTAGGTGCTATTGTTACCAACCTTGCCCCAATCCTTCACAACAATACAATAAATATAGTACTTTCCTAAGTAGTAATAGTCTTACTAGTTAAGGTTTTGACATTAATGATAATACAATAATTATTTCAATTGTAGTTTCCAACAATCTCCCTCTTTGGCATTGATGGAAAAACCATATGATATCACCTGAATAACACATGGATTACCAACCAATCCAAAATATAGCTATCCATCATAGAAAATTAATAATATCCTTAGCTTCATTTTGATTTAGAATCTGTAAGCCATGCTTATGTGACCATCAGAAGTATCATATCTCCCTCTATCTTGATCTTTCATTTCAATGCATCATCCATAACCTCAGTGTCATGTGTTATTATATCATCTCATTCCATCTCCCTCTTTGACAATAATGCCAAAGCAACATCATAAAACATACATCGAATAGATGTAGATAATATCTGTGCAACTCAGTGTTTCTCCCTCTGTCATCTTTCTTATGACTGATTCTTTGTCTTTGCTTCTTCTTCACAACTCTAGGCTAGTCCTAAAGTGTGACAATTTTTTGCATCAATTTGTCAAATATTCTATTGTAGCATATTTGATGCAGTGCTCCTAGCTTGACTAGGCAGCCTCAGTTAAGGGAAGGACCCCTAATTTACTTCTCAAGTACTCGTGAGCTTCTCTAGGTAAAGCTTTAGTGAATATGTCAGCTACTTGTTACTTTGTATTCACATATTCCAGTCAGACTTTTTTGTCTTGTACTAATTATCTCAAGTAGTGATACTTGATTTCTATGTGTTTCGTCTTAGTATGCATCACTAGATTCTTAGAAATATTGATAGCACTTGTGTTGTCATAGGAAATAAAAATAGGTTCAGTGATTTCTTCTTTCATTCCTACCAACAATTGTTTTATCCATACCAGATTTGAACAATTTACTGTAGTAGCAACATACTCGGCCTCGACAATAGATTAGGAAATGCAATTTTGTTTCTTGCTCGTCTAAGAAACTAATATCTATCCAAGAAAGAAAGCTCCACCACTAGTACTCTTCCTATCATCTACATTTCCTACCCAATCAGCACTTGTATATACTCTCAGTTCAAATTTGTCATCCTTCTTGTAATATAGCCCATAGTCAGCAGTACCTTTCAGATATCTCATAATTCTCTTCACAGCCATCATGTGTTTTTCCTTTGGATTGGCAAAAAATCTTGCCACAATCCCAACAACTAGTGCAATATCTAGTCTACTATGTACAACATACTACAATTTTCCAATCATGGATCTGTACAAAGTCTGATTTACTTCTGTAGTATCATCATTCTTAGATAACTTTTGTCCAGTAACCATAGGAGTACTCACTGGTCTAGAATCTTCCCTCCAAAAGGATTTTAGTATTTCATTAATATACTTAGACTGCACGTAATGAAAATTCTTTTCTTCATCTGATATACTTGTAAACCAACAAAGAATTTGATCTCACCAAACATGCTCATTTCAAATTCAATTTGCATTTCTTTTGAAAATCTTTTACACAAATCTTCTTGTCCACCAAAAATAATGTCATCAACAAAGATTTTTGCTAACAAGATACCTTTTCCTTCTTCATCTTTCATGTACAGATTGCTTGAGTCATTTGTCCTTGAAAATTATGCAACCTCTCATACCATGCTCTGGGAGCTTGTTTCAATCCATATAATGCTTTGTTCAGTTTGCATACCATGTGTCTTTTTTTGGATCACTAAAACCTTCTAGCTATTCTATGTAAACTTCTTCTTCTAGTATACCATTTAAAAA
Organism: Chamaecyparis obtusa; assembly: GCA_027943335.1. NCBI lineage: Eukaryota > Viridiplantae > Streptophyta > Pinopsida > Cupressales > Cupressaceae > Chamaecyparis > Chamaecyparis obtusa. The sequence goes on along the minus strand of BSBK01000863.1, from coordinate 416,088 downwards.
TGTAGACTTGACATCCATTTGATATACCTTGAAATCTTTATAAGCAGCATATGCAAGTAGAGTTCTCACTCCTTCCAGTCTAGCTATAGGGGAAAATGTCTCCCCATAATCTATTCCTTCTTCTTGTGCGTAGCCTTTGCATACTAGCCTAGCTTTGTTCCTAGTGATTTCACCATTTTCATTCATCTTATTTTGAAATACCCACTTTCTTCCTATAACATTCTTATTTTCAGGTCTCGGCACTAGAGTCCAAGTATCATTCTTCTCAATCTGGTCAATCTCTTCATTCATTTCTTGTATCCAGTCTTCATTTTCCAATTCTTCTCTAGTTGTCTTGGGTTCAAATTCACACAGTAGGCATATTGGATCCTTAGTTTTACTTATGGTCTAAATTCCAACTTTTTTGTCTCCAATTATCTGTTCAGGCTTGTGATGCCTTCTTACATATTTTTCTAAAATAGGTTCAACTCTTCTCTCCTTTATTTCATTAGGTTCCCCAACAAGATTGTCAGATTCAACTTTTGAATGCTCGGCAACCTCTTCCTGATAGTCGGTAGCATAATCTTGTTGCTTGGCATGTTCTTGTTCTTTCTTGGCACTATTTTCTTGATGCTCGGCAACATCTATCTATTTCTCAATCTTATTCGTAGATCTTAGGGTAGGGTTAGATTCATTGAATCTACCCACATTATGTTCTTCGGCTCCTTTTCTAGAAACATCTCAAATCTCATAATGATTAAAATTTTTTACAATGCATTCAATGCTTTCAAATAATTAATAAATAAAGTCAACACATTTTACATAATCCAAGAATTCAACAATGTCAGCTCCAAAATTAAATTCTCTTCAAATATAAAAATGTTGATGCTCGGTCAATACTATGATCATCCACTCGGTCTTCATGTAGAATGCTCGATCGTTACTAGAAAAGTTTCCTTGACATACACTAGCTTCCTTGGCAATTTACTAATGTTCGGTTGACACTAGATTTTTGCTCAGTTAAGCCTGCCAGTTTAGTCTTCAATCTTACTAAGATAAACAATACATTATCTCATCATTGTGCAACATAGTCAAGTACACTTTGTAGTATCAAGATAACTCAACCTTTCCTTAGGTGCCATTGTTACCAACCTTGCCCCAATCCTTCACAAAAATACAATAAATATAGTACTTTCCTAAGTAGCAACAATCTTCCTAGTTAAGGTTTTGACATCAATGACAATACAACAATTGTTTCAATTGCAGTTTCCAACAACTATGTCATCCTTACAACAACAAATTGCTTCCTTAACTCAAAACAAGTTTAGTATTCCTACATGTGACATGGGAAGCCTTTGTCCTTGGATATTATTCGTACTGTTGTTCCTTAGTAAGTCGATATGCCTCATCTTGAGAATTATAATGGAAAAGGAGATTCTATTCATCATGTTAAAACATTCCAAATCCTTTGTAGTGATTATGCTCATGACCATAGGATTTTAGCCAAACTATTTTCTAGAACCTTCCGTGACAAGGCCTTACAATGGTATTGTTCCTTACCTCCTTATACTATTGATTTCTTTCCAAAATATGCTAATGCCTTTATTCAACAATGTCAAAACAACATTGACCCGCAAGTGTCTTTGACTAATTTGATGCATTGTAAAAAAAGTGCTAAAGAAAAATTAACTGAATTTATTGGTAGATTTAAGCATTTTCATGCTCAGATTTCCTATCATGTTCTTGATATTGATATTCAACATATGTTTATTTCAAATTTGCAAAAGGATATTAGAGATAAGATTCTGCTCACTGAATTTACCTCTTTTCAACAACTTTGTGTCGCACTTCATCATTATCAATTACAAGTGAGTCAATTTGAGAGAAACACTCCAATGGCTCCTATTCTAGTTGATAAGAGTGATGCTACTCCTAATCCAAACAAATTTCAAAAATTCAACAACTATGTCAAGATAAACAAACAAGAGAATGTAGTTGCTGATCAAGTTGTTGTTGCATCTCACAATGCCACTTCTGCATCCACTGCTTTTTGATTAAATCATACATTTACTCCTCTCTCTGAATCTTTACATGCTATTATGAATAGGTTGTTAACTACTAATATGATTACTTTACCTCCTATTTGACCTCTTTTACCTGCTATGATTGCATCTAAATCTTTTGATCAAAATGCTTTTTGTCAATATCATCGTCAGAATGGTCATGATACTGAGAAGTGTTATTCTTTAAAACATAAGGCTCAAAACTTAATTGACTCTAATGCCTTATCTATTGATAATCTTGATGGTAGTGGGAACAAATCTATCTCTCCTCTTAATCAAAACCTTCAAATTTATATGAATCATTTACCTATGCATGCTACTAATACCATTGCTCAGCGATCTTCTATGGAAATTGTGTATGATTCAAAGATGGATGATCTCAATCATGTTGTTAATCAAGTGGAGCATGTTGGTCAATCTATATCTCCACCTCAACCTCAAATTCAACCTCAAGTTCAATCTCAACCTCAACCAAAACATAAGCCTAAATTGAAAACTCAACCTAAACCTCAACAACAACCTAAGAATAAAAGACCTCGGGAACTTTTGATTACCTTGGATGACTCTGAGACTATTAAAGCTCCTGATGGTCCCCTTTATATTTATGCTAGGATTTCTCAGAAACCTACTCGTGGTTGTCTTATTGATGCTACATCCTTAGTCAATGTTATTACTAAAGAAAATCTTTTTATGAAAATCTTACAACATGATTCTTATGATACATCGTATGTGTGGATTCAAACTTGTAATGGTTTTCTTTATCCATCATTTGGTTCTATTACTTTACCGGTTGAACTCTGTGGAAAAATTGTGAACACTACCTTTGTTGTTGTTCCTACTTCTGATCAATTTCAAGTTAAGCTAGGTTTTCCTTGGTTGAATGCCATGCATGTTATTGCTTCACCTATCCATAAGTGTCTTAAATTCATTCATGATGAAGAATTGAAGATGATTAATCATAATTTATATCAACCTTCTAGGCCTAGAGATTGTGTTGCTCTTGATTTCTTTTGGCTTCATTACCTAATTCATGTCCTCCTTGACCTGATAATCTTTTTTTTTCATATCAAGCTTATAAACATTGTAAGATTCTTGAATTAAGCATACCTCCTATAGATCTTAATCATGGTCTTTTACCTACACCTTCTATACCTCCTTTAACTATGGCTTCTAGTTCTATTAATCAAGTTCCTTCTTTAGTACCTGTGAAAGATCATGTGATAGTTCCTCCTATTGTTGATAATCCTATTGATCTTCCTAAAGAACCTATGAAGAATCCTATGATTATTCCTCCTAGTTCTCAACCTATTTTGAATAAATCAAAACATAATCAATCTACCAATGAACGTCGTAAGAAGCATCGTGCTCATGCTAAAGCTCATAATTCTTTTCTTCAAAGATCTCTACCTTCTTTGGATAAATCTATGCATGATGTGTTAGAAGTTGTTACTAATGATGATGTTAAGATGCATGATTATGATGATTCTATTCATATCTTAGATCCTATTTTGATTAATTTGAATGAAGAGGATACTCTTGATGATCTTGATGATGTTAATGATGAATATGAGACTATTGACATTGACATTGATTTACCTAATATGCTTTTATCACAATTAAATCTTACACCTAGTGTTGAACATTGTGATTCTCAAGAGGATCCTTGTTGTGAACTGGCTATCATTCCTACTATGTTGGATATAGTCCCTCTTGCGAGTTACCCACCTTCCCTAAATGATATACAACATGATGGGGAGAGTAGGTGGCACACTTGATCGGCTTGTCCTTTGTGGTAGCTTTGTTCTGTGTTTGCCTATTGTACTATGCTTCTCCCATAATGTGTTTGCTAAATGTTGTTAGATTATTTTATATGATCCTTATTACTCTGTTGGTTCAAGGTGATAAAGGAATCAAAACTGTTGTTCAAATTCCTCTATATGTATCTCTATTCTTCTATGCATTGTTTTATGTTATGTCATAAATGTGCTATTGTTCATAAATGTTTCCTTGTGTAATCTGCTTGGATTCAAGACATGATAGCACTACTTTTTCCTCTCCATGTCATGATCTAAAAAGATTCTCCTTTGTATATTTTATGTAATATTTCCTCCTTTATGATTGTAGTTCTACTTTCTTTGGGGAATGATGTCATTTCATTTGCAATAATATCATATATATATCTATATTATCTTATGATCATACTGATCCCATGGTAGGTAGATCCCTTTTGTGTTCTCTATATGTTTCTATTATATTTCCCTTGATTTTTCTTCATCTAGGGGCATCTTGACATGGAAACGTAATCAGTGGAGTTGTTTATGTTTCTGTTAAAGCCATTGCTCCTGTTAAAGTGTTAGCAATGACTTTAACATGGGGGCATACACTCTACTCACCTATTGCACACATGCACTTTTTGATACGCACATATTTTTCAAGATACTTTTTTCCCTTTTTGGATTAGTGACTAATCCTTAAAGCATGGATTTATATTTTAGGATCTCTTGATCCCTCCAGTTTCAAATATACATATATTTTGATTCCTTAATGTCGAAGGTGTCCTTAAGACTAGATCTCTATTATTTTTGGTTTTATTCTTATAGAATAAAATATTCCTAAGGGTGAATCCTTGATGGGTTGACTAGTGAGTAGCCACATTCACTAGGCGGTTCAATTCCATCTTTCCAGTTGTGTCACTTCCTTGTGTGGTTCAAAATGGGACATAAGTTCTCATTAGGTGAGGTAATCACACCCTCTTTCTCTCTCTAAAGATGTCTCTCTTATTGTGATCTGGGAGTCAACAAAGACTTGAGTCCCTAGGGGCTTGAGGTTTCTCTTTGTCCCTTGGATTGCGATAAGATTATCTTTTCATTTTGATCTCCTTTACCAAGAGTTTGCATCGAGTCCATACTCTTGCTAAAGTGGGGGCTTAATGTATATATCATCTTAAAAATGGAAGCACTTCCATGATAAGAGAATTTATCCCTTCGAGTAAGTGATTTGGGGTCATGTTAAGTGCCTTGATCAAGTCTTTGCATATATTTGGCTTTTCCCCCCATTCTGCTTCCCTCTGCACCTATTTTCCTCTTCCTGTCTACATTTCCTAGTATTCTAGGTTGAGGTCCTGAGGTCTTTGACCTTGAGGTCAAAGTGGACCTTGAGGGTCAAATTTGACCTTGACTCTAACCTAGGGCCAAGTCGACCTCGTCCTTGACCCACAGTTCAAATTTTAAGTTTTTCTGATTTTCGGGTATTGGGTTTTGGAAAGATTCTTTTTCCTATGTCCAAGTTGGCCATTTCAGGTTTCAGAATGGTAAATCCTTAAATTATATTTAATATGGGTCCATTTCTAGGGGTTAAAGTTAATTGGGATTTAATTCCTTAATGTCGGCCTTCTCTAGAGGTTTGTGTCCTAGTTCACTATAAAAGGAGGCCTTCCTCTCTCATTTTCTCCATCCATTCTCACCAAGCAATCTCTCAAGCTCTCAAGTGCAAGCAAGTGAATTTAAGCATTCAAGCAAGCCTTCAAGAATTCATTAAGGAGATCCATTGCTAGTTATTGAAGGATTCAATCTCTTTGGAATCCCCTTGAAGATCTATCCTTCTACATTCATCCAAGCCTCCTCATATGCAAAGATCCATTCAAGATTGGTGTTGAAGATCAAATGCCATTGATTTGAGACATCCTACATTCATTCTACATTCATTGGAGCATTCCTACTTGTGGATTTGATGATTCAAATCCTCTACAAGGACTCCAACATAAGAAAGGTGAATTGTTTCATTTTCTTTGTTTATGCACATTACATTTCAATTCAATTTCAAGGTTAATTCTTAAATTGGGGTTTGGCCAATGCAAACCCCCCATACAAACAACAAAACCCTCTTTTTAATGAAAGTGCAAGTGCGGAACTTCAGATCTGAGATTGGATTTGGATACCCTTTTTAGAAAACTTTCAAGATCTACGAACAATGTCAAAGTCAACCTTCAAAATAAGAATGTAGCCTTTGACCTTTTATGAGGGTCAAAGACTACCTACTGTCAGAAAGAAAAGTTTTATGGGTTTTCTTCGTCTTGGTGTTTCCAGTATGAAACAGTTTGTAGAATTGCCCGAAAGTACACACAGAAATAAAAAATTGGCATTTTCTAGATTTTCCCTATTTTGAGGTATTTGCATTTCAATTATTTCAAATTTCAAGCACAATTCCATTATAGGGAAATATAAGGTTTTCTTCCTCTTTCATATTCTCCATAGATTGATTCGATTGTGCATTAACCTTTTGGGTGATCAATTTGAATCTCTCCTTTGGGAATTTAGATTTAGAAGTGGATCTCATATTTCCCCCATAAATACATTTTAGGGTGAACACTATTTCACCTTATTCACTAAATTTCTTGGTTGCCAAAAATCCACTAGGACACTCCACAAGTTTTGACAGAAAACCTTATGATTTCTTGACCTATACTAATATTGTAGCTCTACAAAATATCTATCAAATGTTGCACCTCTTTCAGAAACTCTACCTTTTGCCACTTCTTTTTTTATACACTATTAAAAAACCATGATTGTTTCTACCCAACACTTTCCTTCCTACATGGCACCACGTGGCAATTGAAAACTTGCTTGATGTTTGTTCCTAAATCAATAGATTGGAAACTTCTATGAGTATGCCTGACTCAATGCTCAAATCTTCCAAATGATTTGGCCAACTAACATGAATGATCCTCTTCCCCCGCACTTTAGGCTCTGCAAAACCAAGGAGGGTAGGCCTATACTTTAATAGAGTCTCCTGGTTAAAGTTTTTTTAATATCAGATTGTCTTATATCTATGTTTGAACTTTAGGTGATCTCTCTAGATAGAAATTTTGTTATGAGAAAGATCAAATTGTGGGCTTCAAAATTATAACTTATATCCCTTGATCACTTGTATTTAAGAGTATTGAATGCTTTAGGTTTTTATTGCTGCTTATGATTATGGTTTTCTTTTAGACTGAGACTTTAGTATATAATACTAGACTAGTGCCTTCTTCCTGGTGGAAATAGAGTCAATTTCCTCCTTGATCCTATATATAACTTTGTGAGACAATTTTTACTTCCACTCCTAGAATGGATCTGTCAACTACTTTGACCTTCTATGTGTTATATTATTAAATCACACTGCAATTAGTCTTAGTGAATTTAACTTTTACTGGGAAAAGACTAATAAGATAGAATTGATATAAAAACTATATGAATTCTAATAATGGGTAAGTGCACAAAGATAGGGGACCAAAAAGATGCCACTTTTATTTTTGGTACCCCATCACGCATAGTGCATACACACTAAAGGGCATGTGCACTATGGCTTGGGTTGCCCAAGCCTTAGGATTGGTAAATTATAATCCCTTACAAAGCGTGCATGCCCTATAGGGTGCACGCGCTATAGGGTGAGTGTACTATTTAAATCTATGACTTTCATAGGGTGTACACCCTATGAAAGTCATAGATTTCAATAGGGTGTGTGCCCTAGTTAAGACATAGATTTAAGTAGAGAGAGAGAGAGAGAGAGAGAGGATTTATACAAATATTTAATTTCTTATACTTTAAGTTATATTTGTATAAATTATAAAATATAATTGTTCCAAGATGTTTGGGATAGGTTCTAGCTTCATAGGAGTTAAGATGTGGATTCTAGATTCAAAAAATTCCAGACTTAGCCAAAATTTAGGATTCAGCAAGCCTTCAGCAAGGTTACCTCCCACAATCCATCATGGATTTCTAAGGTCAAACTAAATCTAGGAAAAGGATTCCCAAAGGGTTTTAACTCATTTTATCACAAATCACTTGGTTCCAACCCCATCTCTCTCTCTCTCCACCCTCTCTATCCCCCTTATCTCTCTCTCTCTCTCTCTTGCATCACCCTCTCTCTCTCTCTATTCATGAGAGTGGGTAATGAAAGAGAGAGAGTAGATAAGGGGGAGAGAGAGGGTGATTTGAGAGGGAGAGAGAGGGAGAGAGAGGGAAATATAGAGGGTAGGAAGGTGGGAGAGAGTATATGTGCATGAGAGAGAGAGAGGGGGGGGAAAGAGGGTAATAAGGAAAAATATAGAGGGTACAAAGGTAGAGAGAGAGAGAGAGAGAGAGTTGAAACCAAGTGATTTGTGATAAAATCAGTTAAAACCCTTTGGGAATCCTTTTGCCAACTTCAGTTTGACCTTAGAAATCCATGATGGATTGTGGGAGGTAACCTTGCTGAAGGCTTGGTGAATCCTAAAATTTGGCTAAGTCTGGAATTTTTCTAATCTAGAATCTGCATCTTAACTCCTATGAAGCTAGAACCTATCCCAAACATCCTGGAACTATTATATTTTATAATTTATACAAATATAACTTAAAGTATAAGAAATCAAATAAATCAAACTTATACTGGGCATGTGCACTATGTAAATCTATAACTTTCATAGCACACATGCGCTATGAAAGTCATAGATTTAAACAGTGTGCACGCGCTATAGGGCATGCGCGCTTTGTAAAGTATTTGAATTTACCAATCCTAAGGCTTGGATTTTCCTTGGAGATCCAACCTAAAGGCTTGGACAATTGAAATAGGCATGAGATGTGTTTTCCAGCAGACATACAAAAAATGACATCTTTTTTGTGTGCTCCTCATCAGGTTTACTCGTGGCTCAAGAACGTAAAAATAAGACGACGTGATATTGCAAATCTCTCTGTTAGGTATCTAAGCATATAATTTATTTTGAATTCTGATTATGTTAAGTTTTTCAACTCTAATTTCTTTTGTGTGTATGTCTATTTTTTGTAAAAAACCAACATTTAGTATTTTGGGCATAGATTTTGGCTCGTTCATCAAATTTTGCAACAAGTTATATTTTTAGAAACTAGACTCCATTCTACACACTTTAAAAAAAAGAAAATTTATTTTTTGATTAGTTTTAAATGATTTCTAGGGGGAGCACATAGAAATTTCATGTTTTCAAGATGTGTGCACTTCGTAAATTCATCAAAAATTATACATTCATCAAAAAATTACCAAAAACATCCAGGATAGACTACGTGGTGTAGCTAACTTCTCACTGGAGCGATTAACAAATTCAAAAAAAAAGTTAACATTTTAGGGGGAGCATACCAGATGCTATGTTATGTTTTTGGATTAAAAATAGGACCACTTTTTGTGCTCCCCCTTTTTGAGGGCCTTAATCTGCACCATTTTCAAAATAAGTTAGTAGTTTAGGAACTAGATTCAGAGTATTACAACTCTTATTTTTGTCGCATCTTAAAATTTTGAGTCTAACTATCTTCAATTTCTTGTTGAAGTTCAGAGTTTGCTAATTTCAAGAAAAAAGTGGCATCTTATACCCCATTTTTGGTCCCCCATCTTTGTGCACTTACCATAATCAAACTACAGTATAATCATAAATAACTTCTCCACATGACGACTTAGATAACTTCTGCTTCTAGGAATAGAAATCACAAAGAACTGATCAAATTGAATAATTAACTCACAACTTTGACAAATGACAAAATATTGGCTTTATATTAATATTGAAATGTCCACTTACAAAGATAATACTAGAAATGAAAGTATTTGATGTGATTCTATCTTTTGTTTCCCTTGTTTTGATATCTCATTTTATAGCATTAAGGAACTTTTCCAAACCATTACATCCTTTGGAAATGAATAATTATTTAATAGTTGGTGAGGTAATCAAGCATTTAATTGCTCCCTGTGTCACACAGTTGCTCTTTAATTTTATTTTGGTGGATAGTATTCACACATGATTATCATATGATAAATCCTAATTAACAATCACTTTATTAGGTTATTCTAGGAAAGGCTCTTTTAGAATATGCATCTCATAGGATAATTCTAGCCTTCATGGAATAATACATCTTTATAAATTCTTTCTCTTCCAGAAAATACTCCTCCATAAAATCCTCATATGATATTCATCCTATTATTTTTCCATTATAAAACCTTTTATGGGAGCCCTTAATAATAGAAATATTTCATAATCATTTTTTTGTTGGCAAAACAATTCCACTTTCTGTCAATTCATTAAGACTCAATCAATTTTCTCTGAAGCCTAGATATTTTGAATCAATTTGATTATGTCCCCAAAATATCATTTTACCACATCTTTGATTTTAACCTTGATGAAAAATTATCCTTACATAGCATCTCATTTCTCACTTTACTTGATGCTTCCAAAAAAATCTCTTCACACCCTTTGAAATTTTTTTAAGATTTCATTTTAGTTTTTATTCTCATGAATTAATTTATCCTCCTTATTAGGGCAACACCACTATAAAGAGCTTTATTTCATTATTTTTCTTCTTGTGGGAAAATTTTTAAAACCCTTATCCAAAATATGATTTATACGCATGGCATTTGCATAGCTTCAGCTGATGGAGTTTCATCGAAGAGACGTATGAAATCGGGCTGACTTTAAAATACTTCCCCTGATAGAGTTTTCTTCCATCGATGAGACATTTAGGGCCCGTTTGGTAGCGAACCATTTCCAGCATTTGCCTGGAATTGGCATTTGTTATTGCACATTTCATCGAATCCTCAGTTTGGCAGTGTAATATGAAAATGGAATAGGAATGTGTTAATGCTCATTTTGGTTCAAAATGAGCATTAACATCTTCCATCTGAAAAGGTGGAATTGGCATTTGAGGGCCAAATTCCACTTTTGTAACTCCCATTTTATAATGTCTCGTCGGGTCCATGGGAAAAAATATTGTTGGTTTGGCATCCGCATTGTTTTTAGGGCCATTTCATCTGCCATTTCTTACCCTACATTTTCTCTTCCATTTCTCTGCAAAGCGGACACCACACTACTACTCCCCCATTTCTCTGCAAATCGGACACCACACTGCATTGTGAAGACATTTTGCGGCACCAAGAAACACTGCATTGCACTTGATGACATTGTTCGTTTGACAACATTGTTCAGACTGCAAGGTATGCACAATTATTTTTCACCATTGTTCACACCGCAAATGCAAGTTCATTTTCTGCACTTTCCCTTTGCCACTTGGAGTTCATTTGCTAGGTTTTTTGACACAAAACTCTTGCGGGTTATCCTGTAAAGTTTTTTCCATTTTTTAAAAAGAAATATTGCATTTTCTGTGTGAGCATGGGCAAGTTTATTGCATATAATATATATTGGTGGAGACATAATAGATGTTGGCTGTTGCAAAAAAGTTTCTTCCATTTCGAGGTTTTTGTACTTTCTCTTGACTGCACCAAAATGGCTAGGTGGTAAATTGCCAAAACAAACCCTAATAGAGATAAACTTAGTGAAGATTTTGTGTCATGGTAGGGCATTCAATGGAATAGAGAGACCCTATTTTAGCAGGCTCATTTAACAGAATAGTAAAACAATGAAATCAAGCCACTAAGTATTGGCTTATTTACAAAAGAAAGAACTATTTAGAATTAAAAAGCACATGATAATAACAATCCATACATGAGCTAAATTCCAAAAAGAAGTCTGGAGTCATTAGGCATACCTAATTGATCAAAACCAACTCACTATCAAGCCCTTTAACCACTCTTCAAAGAAAGCATGGAAATAGTTTACTTCTAAAACTTCCCGAATATTATTACCAATAGGAGAAGATAAAAATGGAGATTCTCCACCATATCACTAATCATATCTCTAATTAGTTTCCCTTCCCCTTCTCAAAGTCTTGATGTGTTGATTTTAATCAGTTTCAGTTTTTTTCAAAGTCTTGATGTGTTGTCAATATGTGCATGATTGACAACAATTTACTCTTTCTATTATTAAAGTTAATTTTTGTAGTGATTGTAATAAGGCATATGCATTTGTAATAAATTATATGTCTTTTATTATATTAGATGGAGTGACCCTTAATTGATCACATGAAAAATGAATAAAAGGAATTATCTACTTTTAGAACAATTTGTGTCTATAGATTTTGAATTTTCAATCTCCCCCAAATAAACCAGAAGCAAATCATCTTTTTGATGGCACCGACCCATAAACCTGACAAGATTGTGGTGCGTAGGCTTACTTTATATTTGCAAACACACTCTTCCTTACCTTGTTTGGATGTTGGGGGTACTCTCTTTAGTGCAACAACTTCGTTTGTGCGAGACAACGTCTAATCTTGTACAAAAACTACAACAGAAATGGATCTCAACACAATTTTAATGTGCATATATGAATATTAATACTAACCAAAAGCAAGTTTAATGCCATTCTCCAACATATCTCTAATCACTTTCCCTTCCCCTGTCAAGTTAATTCTTTTTATATTGAATGAATTAGGACTGATGGCCTTGATATAAGAGTCTTGTGTGTATACCAAATGATCATCTTGACCCTTGGGATATTACAGATTGTGCTCCTCAAGCAGCTTTACCAATTTTTGTTTACTAACTTTGTCCATCCATTTGTGAATGGAAAGTTGCAGACAGTTTCATTTTTGTATCCATTATACTCCAATTTGTGCCCTGAAAAAAATGAATATTTGGGTTTTAAATGTACTATTCCGGAGCTTTAAAATGATGTTGGTGAGGGTAAAAATTCAGAATTTGTGATCCAGTGGAAGCAATTAAGATTTGTTTAAGAAAACTAAGGGCTCCTATTACACCCAAAATAATGATGAACACCTATTTTCTCCACAGCGGGAGTACTGAACACTGATATTTCCTATAATAATGTAATTAGCTGTAATTGATGTAATTTTGAGTTTTGGGGAGAAAACAATTGCCATTCTCAATCTTAGCATTTATGTTTATGACATTTTCAAATGTATTTAGGGTTCTAGCCACTACAATAAGATTTACGGATAGGTTTAAAAGTTATAGGGTTTCTCAAATTTTCAGTGGTCAATTTTTATTATTTTTTTCCATTGAAAGCTATAGAAAAGAATTACAATTTACACCTGCAATAGTAGATCTAGTAACACCTACCAGAGAAAAGGTTGTCATTAAAAACAAAAAGTAAGAATTGAAAATTTTATCCAAATACAATATATGCTGTATAAACCATCTCTCAACATTATATCTATTGTATAATCGTTATATATGCATAAAATTGTTGAGAAAGTTTTATATTTTATCTTCTCAACAAATATAAAACTTTCTCAACAATGTATAAATATATTGCAATCATTTTATCTTCTCAACAATTTTATTCAATTTATTTTCAAATAAGGAACAAAGGGCCTATATTTAGCTTGGCCTTGAAATCAGACCAAAATTATTAAGACCTAGCACCTTTTGATCACCAAGATCCCAATGTGGGAAAGATGAGAGCATATGGTGAAAGGGTTAGAATAATATTGTAGCAATTAGTTGGTTGGCAACAAGCCTTCTAGATTAAGACTTAGCACCTTTTGATTACTCAATATTGTAAACTATCACTATGTATATGCAAAGTCACAGTCTCTAATCCTTTTTCATCTGATTTTGTTAATTGATACCCTTTATGGGAGGGAGCTTTAGATGCTAAAAAAACTCACACAATGGGAGGGAGCTTTAGATGATAAAAAGCATGTTTATCCTATTACCATGTTGCCATGAAAATGTGATTCAATTAATCTACATACATCTAAATTATATACATGATGCAATTAATCAAGGCTAGCCATGAAACTATATTCCCTGTAATCTAAAGTTCATTTCAATGATCTTTTTGTAAAACATGATTAATAATATTACATACTTATATAAATGTATATGTGCCTATGACTGTCAATTTTATATCTGAGACCTTCTTCGTCATGTACTTTTTAGGGATGGATCTTATCAACAATATAAACATTTAAGGACTCATTTGTAGGAAGGTTAGGAAAGCTCATATTCATGCACTTATTATTTCTATCCTTGGAGTAGTGAAAGTAGTGTCTGTGCTTGAAGGTAGGCAAACAAAGCATAAGGAAAGAAGTGATGGAAGTGGTTTTTATAAACACATTATTCATTTGAGTGAGGTGCATTGTCACGACCAAATTTGCATGAGTCCAACAACCTTCTTTTGGCTAGCCAATCTTGTAAGGCAAAAGGAAGCCTATCAGATATGATGAGCATAATGTTAGAAGAACAATTAGTCATGTTCCTCCACACCCTTGACCACAATCTAAGGAATCATAAGATTGCCCACAACTTTGGTCACTCCGGAGAGACAGTAAGTCGATACTTCCACAAGGCCTTGACAACTGTCTTAGCACTCCATGCAGATTATCTCATACCACCTGGGCCAAACACTCCTCCTGAAATTAGTGGGAAGGAGCATTTCGATCCTTACTTCAAGGTAAACCCCCTAGCACTACAAATTTCTTTGCTTAGTGATAATCTTATTACTGCATCTTTCTTGACTGCAGTTTTTCTTTCTATAGGATTGTGTTGGAGCAATTGATGGAACCCATATACCAGTCATTGTCGATGTCAACTTACAGGGTAAATATCAAGATAGAAAAGGGAACTTGTCACAAAATGTTATGGTTGTCTCTTCTTTTGATTATAAGTTTCAATACGTTCTTGCTAGTTGGGAAGGTTCTGCTGCAGATAGCTGTGTTCTAGCTTCAGCTCTTAGTAGAGCTGATCCACTTGTAGTCCCCCCTGGTGTGCCATTTCACACCATATTTTTACTAAAGAAAATGATAAATGTTTGACGGTGTCAATGTTTCACAGTTTAACAATATATGTTATTTTATAGGAAAATATTATTTAGTCGATGCTGGATATCCAAATGTACCAGGATTTCTTGCACCTTATCGATGTACACATTACCACCTGAAGAACTGAAGGATTTTTCAAGAGAAAACCCTATAAACAGCCCACAAGAGTTGTTTAACCACCAACACTCCTCTCTTAGAAATGCAATAGAGCGTACATTTGGCATTTTGAGCTAGTTTTTTCCTATCCTGAGGCATGCAACGTCTTATCCAATCAAAAAACAAGCATGCATTGTTTTGGCATGTTGCATACTACACAACTTCATTACTATAGAGGACGGTGTTCCATCCAAGTGGTTATTGAAGAGGACGACAATCATGATGGGATAAATGTACCAATACTTGAGACATATGGGTTGAGTTAGCATGATAGGGATGATTGGGGGAACTTTAGAGATGATATAGAAAGTAGGATGTGGGAAGACTATAGATGTAGAGATTAGTTGTACTTTTACAAGACCTTTCTTTGTTCTTTAATGTGCTTTCATTCCTAACTGGTTATTGTCTATGCCTCTTGAATTTGTAAGCCTTGTTGCATTACGAAATATAAATCATACTGTTGTAATGTTGATGCTCAAAACATGTGTTCTCATAGTTTACATTTACAATATTCTTTGAAAGAAATGAAGCCCGTGTATGATTTCTAACTCTAATTTCTCTTTGATTAACATTCATGTTTGTATCTTGTTTGACACTTTTTCTTCTAAATGGGGATTGAGAGAATGGTAATTTGGCCCTCAAATTCCAATTGCACCTTTTCATGTGGAAGATGTACTAGAGCATATATAGTACAACTATATGAACATAGTAGACCATATATAATTACAATACTAATTCAGTGTGCAATAGAATGAACACTGAATCAGTGTTCATTTTGTTGCACACTGATTCAGTTGCTCAAGAATACTACTTATCATCATTCTTGAGCAACTGAATCAGTGTCTTATAGTGTTCATTCTATTGCACACTAAATGAGTGTTCATTTTGTTGCACATTGAATCAGTATTGTAATTATATATGGTCTACTATGTTCATACAGTTGTACTATATACTGAATCAGTGTGCAACAGAATGAACACTGAATCAATGTTCATTCTGTTGCACACTGAATCAGTATTGTAATTATACATGGTCTACTATGTTCATACAATTGTACTATATACTGAATCAGTGTGCAACAGAATGTACACTAAATCAGCGTTCATTCTGTTGCACACTGAATCAGTATTGTAATTATATATGGTCTACTATGTTCATATAGTTGTACTATATATTGAATCAGTGTGCAACAAAATGTACACTAAATCAGTGTTCATTCTATTGCACACTGAATCAGTATTGTAATTATATATGGTCTACTATGTTCATACAGTTGTACTATATACTGAATCAGTGTGCAACATATAATAATAAAGTACATTCTCTCTTTTGTACTAAATTTTAATGAGAGGAAGAATGATCAAAAAAGTTTATAACATAATTTATGAAGTTGTGTAACATGTTTGGAAAAATGATCATGGGAGAGTACAAGTTATCTAACATGTTTGAACTTTGGATTACAAAGATATTATCATTGTTGATTTAAAAATCACGTCAAATGGTCAGTTACAAGTCACTTGTCTAAACTTGATATGAATAGAGGTTTGATAATTAGATGGATAATCCACAAATTATATTTGAGCATTACTCCAGGAGGTTGCCCCATTGAAGAGGCCAGCAATATATTGTAATGTGAGCCTGTCATTTCAACAAAATATTATTCCTGTGTTCTCATCTGCAACATATATTTTCTTTGTTTCTGCTATTGGAATTATTGTGGGTCATTAATTAATTAAAAGCATTGTGCAAACCTGAACTAATCACATAATGTTGGATCCCTAGAGAGCTTAGATGCAGAGGTGAGTCATACAAACAAAACCTATGCGGACCTCATGGTGTACTAATTCTTTTATGTCCAGTAGTGGCTGTTGTCATGGTCTGCACATGTTAAAGTTGAACATAATTAAATCTGTCTTCCCCCAAAAAAAAGTGTTGCATTGAAATTGGGATTTCCTTTGGTTAGTTTGGATGAGCATTTCAATGTATCTCTTTAATACATATTGGTGAAAATATGGTGAAATGCATATGATACATGGCACTCGACATGATAAGAGAGAGTTTAGATAAGTCCTTCGATGTAAGATGTGGACCTATCCTTCCTCTAGACCAATTAACCATTACTAAGCTTGGTTTGTCATATAATCACCTATTTGGCATAGTTGTGCATGGCTTGCTGTGTGCTTTTCTTTAATCTAAGAAAACCATTGAGTAACACCATATGTCAATAAAAATATGGAAAAATAGTTGAGATAGACAAATCAATGATCTTAAACAAGTAGACCATAGTAGACCATAGTAGACTGTGTGAACATAGTAGACCATATATACATGCATACTTAGCTACATGCAAATGAGAATGGATAATAAAGAAATATATTACATATTGTTGGATATCATGCATAAATGCAATATTTTGGATTATATGCCACTTTTGTATTACTATTTCTTTAATATGCATTCTCATTTGCATGTAGCTAATGATTGCATACAATAGGTGGTGTAGGTGATGTCCTTCACAGATCTGATGATGAGCATGATGATGAGGTTCAAGTAAGCCAGTCAACTTCTTCCTCCAAGAAGGTTGTGTGGACAAGAGAGATGGAACGAAAGTTCCTAAACTTGCTCCATGATCAAGTTCACCTAGGAAGGAAAGGTGAAGGGGGCTTCAAAAAAGAAGATTGGATAGCCATTGAGAGGAAGTTCAATGCTGAGATGAACCTTAATTTGTCAAAGGAAAATTTCAAAAATAAGCTTAAAGGATGGAAGCAAGGTTTTAGAGTCATGAGAGAGTTGAAGAATATGAGTGGGTTTGCTTGGAATGAAGCTACTCAAAGTGTGGATGCTGATGACATGGTGTGGGAGGAGCTTCTAAAGGTGACATGTTGTTTTGAATATGTTAGTCTTAGCAATATTTCCTTCTTATTAAGTTAGATACAAGACAAAGATCTAATTCATTTATCATGACAACATGCAGAGAAAAGAATTCAAAAGTGCCAAAGTGTACAAGAGACAACCCTTCCAGTACTACAATGACCTAGCCATCATTGTAGGTAATGACATAGCTGAAGGTACCGCTGCTACTACTGCACTTGAGACAGAAGAAGGGCTCAATATGGATGGGCCCGCCTATGTGGATTGTGATGAGGATGTCCCTATGAGTACACCTCTTAACACTACACCTGATTTGGATGATGAATTATATCATTCCAATCAATCGAGTGCAAGTGGTCATCCAAATCCTTCAACATCATCACCAAGGAGGGGAAAGCGAAAGAAGGCAACCATGACTGCTTCGATGGATGTGCTTTGTGAAACTATGAAAAGAATAGAAGAGGACTTCCATGCACCTCTTATACTCAAAGTGGATAGTTCTGAATCAAATTCTATCTTTGTAATTGTCTATGAGGCTATCAAAAGCATCCCTGATTTGACTCAACAAACTATGCTAAAAGCATATGACACCTTCATGGCTGATAAAGATAGAGCCAAAGGGTTCTTGCAAATGAATGAAGATGAGAGGGTGTAGTATATTGCCATGAAGTTTGGAGACCTCTACCTACTTTTTTTTTCATTTTAAAGTATTTTTACTTAAACATTGACAGACCTCTAGATACTTGTCTTATCAACACCATACATTGTTTTTGTTTATCAGCTTCTGCACTATATATGCTCTAGTATATTTTTCTGCTATTTTAGCCATGATGATATTGTTTTTACTGTTATTTCATGCTATTTCAGCCATGATGATATTGTTTTTACTATTATTTCATGCTATTTCAACCATGATGATATTGTTTTTACTATTATTTCATGCCATTTCAACCATGATGATATTGTTTTTACTGTTATTTCATGCTATTTAAGCCATGATGATATTGTTTTTACTGTTATTTCATGCTATTTTAGCCATGATGATATTGTTTTTACTATTATTTCATGCTATTTCAGCCATGATGATATTGTTTTTACTATTATTTCATGCATTATGATATTTATTTTCTATTTCAGCCATGATGATATTGTTTTTACTGGTATTTCATGATTATAAATAGAATACACCAAGGAGTAACACATGATGAAGATCAATTATAGTGATAATGCTATTTCAACCATGATGATATTGTTTTTACTATTATTTCATGCATTATGATATTTTTCTGCTATTTCTGCCATGATGATATTATTTTTACTGTTATTTGATGATTATAAATGAAATACACCAAGGAGTAACACATGATGAAGATGAGCTCATAATTGTGATATTGTTTTTACTGTTATTTCATGATTGTGAATGTAGCTATGCCTTTAGATGAGCTCATAAACTAAGCCCAATGCATATATAGTCTTCTTAGGCTAGATGTAGCTATGCCATGAAGAATGGAAGAGAAAAAAACAATGCGCATGCCAAACCAACTATATTTTAGCCCATGGACCCGACGAGACATTATAAAACGAGAGTTACAAAAGTGGAATTTGGCCCTCAAATTCCAAATCCACCTTTTCAATTTGGCACCGTGTGGAATCAATGTTTAACTTACAATATATAGTACAACTATATGAACATAGTAGACCATATATAATTACAATACTGATTCAGTGTCCTGTAGTGTTCATTTTGTCTTGAGCAACTAAATTAGTGTCTTGTAGTGTTCATTCTATTGCACAATGAATCAGTATTGTAATTATATATGGTCTACTATGTTCATACAGTTGTACTATATACTGATTCATTGTGCAACAGAATGAACAATACAAGACACTGATCTAGTTGCTCAAGACAGAATGATGAACTATGCCAAATAGGTGATTATATGACAAACCAAGCTTGGTAATGGTTAATTGATCTGGAGGAAGGATGGGTCCACATCCTACATCTAAGGACTTATCTAAACTCTCTCTTATCATGTCAAGTGCCATGTATCATATGCATTGCACCATATTTGCACCAATATGTATGAAAGAGCTACATTGAAATGCTCATCCAAACTAACCAAAGGAAATCCCAATTTCATGCAACACTTGTTTTTTTGGGAAGACAAAATAATTATGTTCAACTTTAACATGTGTGGACCATGACAACAACCACTGCCAGACATAAAAGAATTAGTACACCATGAGGTCCGCATAGGTTCTGTTTGCATGACTCACCTCTGCATCTAAGCTCTCTAGGGATCCAACATTATGTGATTAGTTTAGGTTTGCACAATGCTTTTAATTAATTAATGACCCACAATAATTCCACTAGCAAAAACACAGAAAATATATGTTGCAAATGAGAACACACGAATAATATTTTGTTGAAATGATAGGCTCACATTACAATATATTTCTGGCCTCTTCAATGGGGAAACCTCCTAGAGTAATGCTCAAATATAATTTGTGGATTATCCATCTAATTATCAAACCTTTATTCCTATCAAGTTTAGACAAGTGACCTGTAACTAACCACCTGACATGATTTTTAAATCAACAATGATAATATCTTTGTAATCCAAAGTTCAAACATGTTAGATAACTTGTACTCTCCCATGATTATTTTTTCGAACATGTTACACAACTTCATAAATTATGTTATAAATTTTCCTAATCATTCTTCGTCTCATTAAAATTTAGTACAAAAGAGAGGATGTACATTATTATTATATGTTGCACACTGATTTAGTATATAGTACAACTGTATGAACATAGTAGACCATATATAATTACAATACTGATTCAATGTGCAACAGAATGAACATTGATTCAGTGTTCATTCTGTTGCACACTAATTCAATATATAATACAACTATATGAACATAGTAGACCATATATAATTACAATACTGATTCAGTGTCCCATAATGTTCATTCTGTCTTGAGCAACTGAATCAGTGTCTTGTAGTGTTCATTTTGTTGCACACTGAATCAATATTGTAATTATATATGGTCTACTATGTTCATACAGTTGTATTATATACTGATTCAGTGTGCAACAAAATGAACAATACAAGAAAATGATTCAGTTACTCAAGATAGAATGATGATAAGTGGTATTCTTGAGCATGAATTTCTCTCCACTGTGCTTCTACGACTATAATGTGCCAAAGCCCTTCTACTTAAACTAGTGTATAGAGACAACTTAACTCATAATTGTAATTTAAAGTCTGGCTTGTCAATTATGCCTAAGAAGACTATATATGCATTGGGCTTAGTTTATGATAGTGGTAGCTCGAAGAATCTGGCGAGATTAGAATACAAGGTTTGTTGTTGTAGCAATTCACAAAAACTACAACTTGGAGTAGTTTTTTAAAATAGTACTCTAGCTTGTACAAATTTTGTACATTGCTCCAACACCTACTTTTATGGTTGCCATCTTATATACATGTTGACAGTTCTTCGAGTACACATATGTTGTTCATGATTTCAACTTACAATCTATCTTTCTGATGACTACACATATTTCTGATGTTACTCCTTGGTGTATTACATTTATTATTATGAGTATAGATGCGTTATTAGATCCTTTCAGTTTCAAATAGAAAGTCTCTTTAATCAACCATGGATTGTTAGAGTAGATTTGATTATGTGGAGTTTCTAAAATGTTATGAACTATATTTGAATGAACTCTCATTACTTCTTCACTTCTCATATGTTGTTCATGATTTCAACTTACAATCTATATTTCTGATGACTACACATATTTCTGATGTTACTTCTTGGTGTATTACATTTATTACGTGAACTTTGCATGGTGTGTCTTCACACCACCATTTCGTTGTTCGATTTTGTTCTTCCCCATCTTCTATGTACGATATAGATGTGTTATTAGATCATTTTAGTTTGAAATAGAAAGTCTCTTTAATCAACCATGGATTGTTAGAGTAGATTTGATTATGTGGAGTTTCTAAAATGTTATGAACTATATTTGAATGAACTCTCATTACTTCTTCACTACTCATATGTTCTTCATGATTTCAACTTACAATCTATATTTCTGATGACTACACATATTTCTGATGTTACTCCTTGGTGTATTACATTTATTATGGGAACTTTGCACGGTGTGTCTTTACACCACCATTTTGTTGTTGGATTTTGTTCTTCCCCATCTTCTATGTATGAGTATAGATGTGTTATTAAATCCTTTCAGTGTCAAATAGAAAGTCTCTTTAATCAACCATGGATTGTTAGAGTAGATTTGATTATGTGAAAATTCTAAAATTTTATGAAGTGTATTTAATCAACCATAGATTGTTATAGCGTCGATGACTTCAGTCAATGCACCTATGTGTCAATGTGGTGCTGGGCGATGCATATTAAGGACATCACAGACACCAAGAAATCCTAGGTGTCAATTTTGGGCTTGCCCAAAAAATAATAAGGTTTGGATATGTAATTATAGTTTTATGTTTAAAAAGAATGTGACAACTAATCATTTTAGGAAGAACTGATGTAGATTTGGTATTGCAGGGAAATAGTAAATGCGAATTCTTCCAGTGGGTCGATGAACCCAAATGTACGTCTACTCCATCTATAGCTATACCCAAATTTATGTCAACCCCATCTACATCCCTACCTGACATAGGGAATGAGTGCAAGGAGTGCAAGGCTTGAGAGGCAGCTAGTGCCACAAAATTATTTTCAATGGAGAAAACAGAAATCATGTTTCTATGACGCATTCTTTATGTAGTATGCGCACTACTTTTTTTGGGAACATATGCATAAATGTAGTTAACAGACTAATATTGTAGATACATGAAATTTTTTATAATTTAAAGTAGATACGTTGGACATATTTTGATAAACTCAAGAACTTTTTTGTTGTTTATGACTCAGTTATGATTTTGAATATAAAATTAAACAAAATTAAATATTAACCTTATTAAAAAAAATGTGAATTTTTTTTATGATTTTCTATATAAAATTTAATAAAATAAAATAAAAAATATTTATGGTTTTCTCTATAAAATTAAATAAAATAACAAAATAAATCATAAAATGAACTAATAAAAATAAAATATAATATAAAAAAATATTAAAATAGTTCAAAAAATAAAATAATAATCATAGTCAAATTCCAATTCTAGTTTTAAAAGTGGAACCAAACGGAGGATATACATCTTCTCACTCATATTCCAGGTCAACCAAATGGTCCAAACTATAATCCGGAAATGAAAAACTAGATTATCAAATCCATGATTTGACCATTTCCAGCATTTGATCAAATTCAGTATTTCCTAATTCCCGCTACCAAACGGGCCCTCATTGGGGGAACTTTTAACTATCGTAAGTCTCATTTTAAACTTGCTTCGATTGCTAATGAGAACCAACTTATTCATTTTAAAATAATTCCAAATTTTGTTTTTATTACTGGTTGAGAGAATGTTGAATGAAACTATGGAATTAGATTTTTCTTGTCTTCAAACTCTCCTTGATACTTTGATCCAATGATCAGTGCCCTAATGTCACGAGAAATCAACTTGCATTTCATCAATGCCTATGGAACATCTCCTTGCACTATTCATTGGGTAAGGCCTTCAGATATTGCAGCTTTCCTGACACCTAGCTCCCCTTGGTGTTGAAATTTGAGAAACATTTAAGTCATTTTCAGACCCTCTACCAAGCTTCACGTTTCTCCAGTGACTATAGTATTTACCATAGCCATCTTTGAGACCTAGAGACTCTTCATATTCTGCATTAATGTGTTCCAACCTATGACTAACATGTTGAACTGCATGGCATAGAGCTTCTGAAATAATCTTATTCTCTCTACGTACTTTGATGCATGTTCACAACCTGCTCCAATGTTGCCATGTTGATTTCTCACCTTTCCAAGAAACCATATTCACCCTTTTAGAAAAATGTCTGGCTAGAAAATATATGTGATTTATGGTATTCAATCAAATATCGCATTGTCACATCCACATTTCCATGAGTACTCGCAACCAATCGATATCACCATTTTGCAAAGACTTTTATTTTTCCCTATCAAAAATAGTATCTTGATAAAATATTTCATTTGTGAAGATCCAGAAGGGTTATGCTAGTTATCACTTCAATATCTCCTCCAAAAGAAAATTCCATTGGTGGGTACAAAATTATTTTCAACAACCTTTGTAACCATTTCCCTCACTGTGTTGTGATGAATACCTTTGAGCAACACATGTTCCTGCTCTCTGTGTGTGCAATTAAACATCCCTTCTGTTTGTGTTCTTTGGATGATGTAGATAAAAATTGTGGGCCTCGCTTACTTGAAGGTTGTATCAATGTAGAATTTGTATTCATTGTTCCTCATCTGATAATGATCTTTTAGAAACAATTCATGTGTATTCAATGGGACCAAGTGCCAACTGTCTTCTCAAGATCCCCAACCTTCACAAATTCTCCTTGATGAGAATATCCATCTGCATGATGTTTTCCCATTACTTATTTCAATAGTTGCAGGCTAAAAATATAATTTAATTGTGTCATACAAAATTTTGGAAGTGTAGACGAGCCTTCTAAATATTTTCATTTAATCTTCTGCTAGACGAAAACTCTGTTAAACATGTTTGAGTGCTTAATCTCAGTATTCTATTATGCAATGTGATGCTTCTTTGAAGGACCTTCTTAAATGATTCTCTTTCTTTTGCATTTTGTCACATCTTCATGGCTTTTAAATAGACTATCAACTATTTTAGAATTTCCTTGCATAATCTAGATTTGTATGTTTGGTTCATTCTGTAATACCCCAAAAATGGGCTATAGGTTCATTAACCTCCTATATCAACACATCGAATGAAATTGACATCGAAGTCCTAACCTAAGGCACATCTGCACATCATCAAATCTAATTGATTATCTTAAATTTTGCATCGGGGAATATTCCTAGCAATATTCCTAATTATCTTAATTATCTTTAATTTAATGATTATTTGGCGATAAATCATATTTATCCTAAAGTTGATTAATTAAATATTTTCATATTTAATTAATTAATTAAATTCTGCCACTTAATTATTTAATTGAATTTAATTATATTTATCCCTAAGTATTATTATTTAAATTTGACAATAAATCAAAATTCCTATCATTAATTGATTAAATTCTTATTTAATTAATTAAAGCAAGTTGTCATATTTAATGATATTATTTATTGAATAAAAGTTTGATTTAATAATTGATTAACCCATAAATCAATTGTTTTAATTCAAAAATCAGTTAAGTTGAGAATAAATCACTTTATTTATTTAATTAATTCATAATTAATTGTGCACATTCAAAGAGCAATTAAACTTTAAATTAGAAAATCAATGCAAGTTGTTAACTTTTGGAAACTCAACATCTATTTTGAGTTCAAAGTTGATCTAAACATCTGATTTGAGTTAAAAAGTTGTTTTTGCATGATTTGCATGATTTTGTGAGCTAATTATTCTTAATTCCTTATTAACTCAAACATCAACCTGAGTTCATCAAGAGTGATTTATGGCTTTTCTCATGCACCTCCAAAGCCCTGGATTTCTATAAAAACAAGGCTCAGCTCTTCACAAATCATCTCATGAATTTGCAAACTTACTATGTGGAATTGGAGAATGAAGAATCAAGCTTCTTGCTAATCAACAACTTTTGTGAGATCAATCTTGTTTTCAATTCATTCTAGTTTCATATTTCATATCATTGTTGAATCAATTCATAGTAGATCAATTTTCATCTAGCATAGATTCATATTAGTTTTTCATCTTATTGCATAGAAAATACAAAAAAATAGCTTAATTTGCATTCATTTCATATCTAGATTTTGCATTCAAATCCTTCATTTAGGTGTCGTCAAGGTCACTGATCTCGATCTAATCTGAATACATACTCGCATCTACTAGAACGTAGTAAATCATCTGGTTAGTTTAGCTTTCAATTCCATTGCATGATTTTGATTTTGCTAACCTCTAATGTTTTACTGAAGTGTTGTGTCCTGCAACTAGGTACAAAATTCACACACACATTTCTGGCACCCACCGTGGGGCCCTGAAATGGGTTTCCAATTCAATTCTATCAATTTCTATCATGTTTTTCTCATTTTCTGTGCAAAACTATGATTTTTAATTTCTATCCGTACAATCTTCGTACGAGTTTTGTCAGAAACTTGTGCCAGGAGATACCCACTATTATACGATAGTTGATTTGATCGATGATCGTATCGTCAGAAACCCACTATCATCTGGAAGCTCAATTTTCATATCATCTAACACCCAGTGTCGTACAATTTTTTGGATAGTCGTATGATTGGTAACCCACTGTCGTACAAGTTTTGACACCATGCTTTGACTGTCATTTCACTTTTTCAGGCAGTTTGTCAAATTTGATTTTTAGATTTGGACTGACAGCTAACATTAACAATTAAGATTCTCTGTTTCTGATTGGTATTTTCTGATTTGGAGTGGAAAAAGTGCAAGAATTATTAAAAATAGGTAATAATCTACTAAGTTCATTGTGATAAATTCAGGTAATCTTCTCGGCTAATAATGTTTCAATTTGGATTAAAAAGAACATCTCACGTGTCAGGCTTATGTGACCTTTCATTGCTTTCATATCACACATTTCAATTTGGGCTAAAAATGAACATAGATTTGCTTTTTGCATCTTTGTTACACCTAGTTAATTAGGCCCTATGAACACTATTTGTGGCTCTTGAGAGAGTGGGTTTCCAATGAAACTCTTCTTGACAAAGGAACCCTTATAGGTAGGGAAAGGTTATTAAGGGTGTCTCACATTCCACTAGATCTGTGTGTCTTCAACTTGTGATTGATACATTCTCTCTCTGGAGGGGTTGATAGATCATAAGCGGTTGATATCATAGATCTTTGTGAGGCAATCTTAGTCTTAGGGTGTTGGATTAATCTGTCTGCTTTGTTTGGGTTAAAAGTGAAAAGGCTAGAGGACTATGCTCTACTCCCTTTTTGGGTAGTATCAGAAACTCAAATCCTTGAATTTGGAACCAAGTCTCCATCTGGTATCTTTTTGTGAGTCACCATTAGAGAGAGTTAACCATAGTGGACATTCCCTTAATTGGGTAAACCACGAGGATGGAACCTCAAGCGGTAATAGCCATTTTCACCGTGGTAGTGACAACTGCTATATAAATGTCCTTGTGGAAGAAATCTTCACATGTGTGGTTCATTGTTGGGTTGTCAGATCTCCCTAGCAGCTCCTAATTGATTAAATTCTTAGACTGTGTCAAAACCCTGGGGTGCTGGGATTGGAGTTCACCCCTTTGGATCATAAAAGTTGCAGAGTCAAACTATTACTAAAAACCTTAGTGAGGCCAAATTTTTAGTTTCTAGGTATATGTGTGTTATTGCAAAACTTTTTGGAACATACACAATTAGCATTCCTAGGGATTAGCACAATTCAGTCACTTGATTGTTCATGTGCAGGGTTGCTTTGTCCCCTGTTCATTATTTTCAGATGTGCTTGGAATCACTTGCTTACTATTTTACGTGCCTATTTATCTATCTGGTTACTAAGAATGAATTGATCCAATATAATCTTCAAATTTGGACATACAATTTTGTAAACAATCTGAAACTGAAAATAAAAAATTTGCAAAATTTGAAGTAAAAATACCTTTCTGGAGTCAAAATTCATCCCACAAATTCAGAGAGTCATACAAGTTTTTGTAAATGTCATATGATCCTATACCCATTATCGTACGAGTTTCCAAATTATCATCTGGTAGGTGACCCAGTGTCATACGAGTCTTGCTGCCAGTTAATTTCAAAAAGTCAATTCCTGCTATCAACTATCGTGCAAGTTTTTGCAACTATTGTATGAGTTTCTTAACTATCGTTTCATATCATACCCACTATCGTATGAGTCTGCAGAATGTCATTTGGTAAAATTTGAAAAATCATCAGAAATTAGTCAAAACTATCAGAGACTTAGCTTTTACAGCCTATTTCTAGAATTTGTCAAACAAAATCACTATGTCAAGAACATAGCAAAAATTTGAAAGAATCTGATCATTTTCCCAAAGTGGCCTCTTGAATTTGATTTAGCCTTCTATTTTATCAAGTTGAGTCTTGTTCATCTTGTGTCAAAACCTTGTCATCATTATCAATCTTCAATCAATCTTCAAAATGACTAAGTGTTGTGAGCTCGTGTCCGCTATCTTTTGGGAATCTACCCATACATCCAGGGCACATTATCCTTCACCCACATCAAATCAAATCTTCAATCAAATCAATCTTGAAAAGGTTGTGTCATTCAATCTTCTTGAATCAATTCATTCTTCAATTGTCTTCATCTTATTCTTTTGCTTCAGCCAAGGTTAATGGTGGAAACTAGAGCTTCCTCTCACAAGAAATCTGGAGAAGCATCTCACACCTTACCTTTGACTACTATCTAGGGTCCAAATCTTGAGAAACTCTACAATTTTGGTCTTTACAAAGATGATAGTCTTGGAAATTTTTTATTGAAATTTGGTTACGTTCCCCCTCCATCATCTCATGGAGGTCATCAACCAACTCCACCTCCATCATCACACAGAGGTCATCAAAAAAATCCTTCTCAATCTATTTCAGAGAGTCCCAAAACTCCAACCATGTCTCAAGAAGGAGGATCTCAAGGACATCATTCTCAACATGGTGCAGATCAAGAACACACACCTTCTGAAATCCTTCGATATCAAAATGACGATGAATTCAAGAAAATGATGAGGCATTTCTTGAAGGAAGATAGAGAAACATACTTTTTACAATTAGCTCATGCAGGAGCTAAAATTCCTCCCAACTTTAATGTTGAAAATATCATCACACATGAGGAATAAACTCCTATAATGGCTATGATGAAATAGATGCATGCTATACAAGTCAAACTTAACAAACTTGAGAAAGAGAAGGAACCCAAAGAGTTCTCCATGGAGGCTCTATGTCCTTTTCCATTTGACAAAGACTTGTACATGCCACCCTTCCCTAAGAAGGTGGAAATACCAAAGTATGATAAGTATGATGGAAACTCTGACCCTCAAGATCATGTCAGAGAATTCTGTACTCAATCTATGGAGTTCATGCATGAACCAACCTATTTGATGCATCTCTTTCCTCTATCTTTGGGAGGAGTAGCCATTCATTGGCTCTCTAGAATGCCTCCTACTATCAAAACCTTTGAGGAGTTGATCAAATTATTCTATTAGCAATACTCCTACAACATCCAGCATCCAGTTACCATGATCGACATCTGCAATCTCAAGTAGTATCCAGGTGAACCATTCTTGACATTTCTTAAAAGATGGAGGAAGATATTCTCTCTATATGCTAGGCCTATTCCAGAGGCTGAGAAACTGGAAATCTTCATCAATAACCTTGTTCTAGAAATCAACTACCCTTTACAAATGCATAATCATACATCTTTTGATAAGATGGTAGACAATGCAATCAAAATTGAAAAAGTACTTGTGAAAAAAGGAGACATCACACTTCAAAAGGACAAGTATGAATTGAGTTCTAAAGACAAGAACAAAAATTGGAACAAGAATAAGGGCATCGTCATAGATGGAAATGTTGATAATTATGTGCCCCATCCAAGGCACCAACTTTCAATCTAATCATCAGTACCCAAGCCATCAAAGCTTCAAAACAAAAGATGCTCGAACCATCTCAAAAGCCAAAAATGTATAAATCTTGGTCCTATGATAATAAACAAAAGTTCACTTCTCTGGGAGAATCTTTGGAATCAGCTATGAAAACTCTATTGGCTAATAACATCATCTCTTTGCTTGAGATCCAACAATCTGATCCTGATCCTAAACCAAAGTGGTGGAAAGAGAATGAATTCTGTGACTTTCATTGAGGTAAGGGTCATAAAACTAATAACTACTTGCGCTTGAAGCATACTATCCAAGACCTGATTGATAATGAAGAAATCATGATTGATACTCATAAGAGCAATAATGATCATACAACATTCATAGAGCCATTTCTGAAACATAGTCAAGGAGATTCATCTTCTCAACCTAATGTGGATGCTAAGGTTAATTATGCTTATTCTAGAAACAATGTCATTATCAATATGGTTGAACCAAGTGTATCTGAGTGTTGCAATGTCATCACAATTGTAATAAGAGATAGAGACAATCACTCAGTTAATGCAGTTACTCGATCACAAGCTCAGATGCATCTATAAGGACAAATCCTAGATTCATCAAATGTCCCCAAGGTGCCTTTCAATCTATCTACTGCTTCTAAACATAAGGTTACATCTAAATCTACCAATCCTAAAGACACAAGGCCTACTTCATATAGTATTGTTCAACAACTCCAACATACCAATGCAAAAATCTCAATGTTTGAGTTGCTTCAGATATCTCCAAGTCATAGAGCCATTCTAGACAAAGCTTTTCTTAGATCTAATGTTCCTGATAACCTTGATTTAAATAGATTCTAGACTATGGTTGGTCATCTTAAATCTCCATAGTATATCTCCTTTTCAAAGGAAGATGATAACTCCTTGAGTCATCCACATAACTAGGTCTTGCACATAGAAGTCTTAATCCAAAACTGTCATGTCAAACGTGTGTTGATAGATGGAGGCTTTGGTTTGAATATTTGTTCTTACAACTTGATCACACAATTGGGATTTTTAGAAATGGCTATTGATCCTAGAAAGAAAATAACAATCAAGGCATATGATGAAGAAGAAAGATCCTCCAAAGGAACAATTGTCTTGCCTATCAGAACAGGTCTTGTCATCAGAGATACTACTTGTCAAGTTCTTGATATACCTTTGGCTTACAACATCCTTCTAGGGAGACCCTGGATACATGAAATGAAAGCTATTCCTTCTACATACCATCAGTGTTTGAAATTTCCTTACAAAGGAGCAGAGGTGACTATCCCAGCTAACATATCCACCATTTGCAATACATTGAAGGAAAGCATTGATAAGCTTGTTCCCAATAATAGAGAGTCTTCTATTAAACAACCAGAGATTGCTTCAACGTCCAACATGGAAGACATTGCTAAAGAGGTCACAATAAAAGAAAAGGGTATGGGAGAATATACTATTGAGCCAGTCTTATCTTTGACATCTCTCCCTATCTTGCCTAAGTCTTATGGGCAAACTCTAAAATAGTCCAAACCAGAGCCTAAAGAACCTCTTGAGGCATATAAAGGAAAATTTGTTGTAGAACAAGTGCCTAAACAAGAATTTGAAGAAGATGAAGCTATGCTTGCGTGGCTCTACAAAGAAGAACCTAAATCCCAAATTGATCAATCATGTGATGCTAAAACATCAAAGGTTCCTTCTAAGTCATATGGTCTAGGGAACAAATTGATTATGAAGATGGGCCACACAGGTAAAGGACCTCTAGGACTACAAGGTAAGGGTCTTATATCACCTCTTAACCATCATGGTCAAGCGAACAAGAATACAATAGGTCTAGGGTACAAGAAGAAGCCCTTCTATCTTAGCAGAAATTCCCCACATGTCATAGAACAAATCAAGCTAGGAGAAGCTCTTCTTAAGAAAGATGAAACAAAACAATATGATAGTGATGAATCTAACAATAGTGAGGAGCTCATTCCTTATGAGTGTTTACCTAAAGAGATAAAAGATCTTCTTGATGTTGAAGATGATCCCATTAAGATATCAATGTAGTAGAAACACAAGAAACTACTATAGAACCAGAGATAGTTGCCACACAAGAACTAGCTAATCTTGAAGGTAATCAAATAGAAAATGGGGAAGAAACACCTATCACCATAGAAAAGCATGTAGAACATTCCAATGATTCTAAAATAGATTCCCATGAGTATGAATTCAAATCAGAATCTAAGGGTAACCCTTCTTGGGATATCCGTCCTGACTTTACTCATGTTCTAAGATTTCCTAGAAGTCCTGAATTAGAAGATGAATCTAATGACTATGAATGGAGAGTCATTCTAGAAGAAGATGAGCTTATCATAGAGAAACATATTGATGTAATTCACCAATATGTGCCTACACCCAACATAAGTTTAGAGTGAAATAATGAACTTAATGAGTCTGATCCACCGATGCCTGAAGTGGACTCCCACAATGACATTGAGCCTATTCACAAATTGAATGTCTTAATTTGTAATATCACCTTTGAACTTGAGCATCAGGTTAGGACCAATGATGACAGATCTATATCCATGAACACCATATCCGAATCTTTCCTTGCCTTAACTGTCCAACATCCAGACCTTCTTGATCAAACCTCCACAAATCTAAGCTATGGTATTTATACCTTCCCGAATGACTATGCCCTTACTTGCTATCTAAATGCAATTGAGCCTATGAAGACTTCCATCAGTGAACCAAGCATTAGCATGACGGAGTCAAACATCAAATATCTTAGTCAAAAAAATAAGAATAAAAATAAAAAGAAAAAGAGTTCTGAGGGTGAAAACCACTTTGTGGCAGTCTCAGAACCGACAAAAGTAAAAATAAAAGATGTATCCGAAGGTGAAAACCTCTCCGAGGTGCCTAAGGATGAGATATTTGATGTCCTTCTGAGTCATTTACAAGAAAGATCTCCAGTTCTAGTTGAGCCCACTCAATCCATTAACTTGGGAATGACAGAAGAAACTCATTTGGTCCATGTGGCACAATCCTTATCAAAGGAAGAAAATAAAAATTTCACAACATTCTTAACAAAGAAAAAGATCAATTTTGCATGGAAATATTTAGATATGCTAGGATTGGATCCAGATCTTATAATGCACCATCTATCTATTGCTCCAAATGTAAAACATGTTAAGAAAAAGTTAAGAAAAATGCATCCTCATGTCACAATCTTGGTAAAAGTAGAATTAGAGAAGCTCCTAAAGGCTGGATTTATCCAAGTAATTGATTATGTAGAATGGATCTCCAACATTGTACCTATTTCAAAACTAGGTAAATCAATTAGAGTATGCACAGACTTTAGAGATGTGAATAGAGCATAACCTAAGGATGATTTTCCACTACCTAACATTGATATGATAGTGGACATGACTGTAGGTTTCGACATGTATTCTCTTATGGATAGATTTTTTGGATATAACCAGATCAAAATTGCACCAGAAGACCAAGAGAAAATTGCTTTCACATGTGCATGGGGTACCTTCTGCTGGAATGTTATGTCATTTGGGCTTAAAAATGTTGGTGCTACTTATCAAAGAGCCATGACATCTATCTTTCATGATATGATGCATAGAACAATGGAGGACTATGTTGATGATACTCTAGCCAAATCCATGCAAAGATCAAAACACTTGAATGATTTGAGCAAGATCCTAGATAGAATGGAAAAATTTAGTCTCAGACTAAATCCTAAGAAGTGTGCATTTGGTGTTACATCTGGAAAACTCTTAGGTTGCATTGTTTCAAAGAAGGGAATAGAAGTTGATCTAGCTAAAGTAAAGGCTATAATGGAGATGCAACTCCCAAAGAATATTAGTCAAATGAGGACATTGCAGGGAAGAGTTTAATCTATCAGGTGCTTCATATCACAGCTTGCAGACATATGACAACCCTTTACTAAAACATTGCACAAAGGTGTCACATTTGCATGGAACGAAGAATGTGAGAACAAATTTAATCATATCAAGAAATATCTATCAAATCCTCCTATCTTGATGCCTCCTATTCAAGGGAAACTGTTGATCCTGTATGTCTCCACAACATGATGAGAATAAAAAGGAAAGAGCTATCTATTATATTAGTAGAACTTTGGTTGCATATGAAAACAACTATTCAATGATTGAAAAAGCATGTCTAGTTGTCATCTTTGCATCACAAAAATTGAGACATTATATGTTAGCCCATACCACTCATTTGGTAGCTAAGATTGATCCACTCAAGTACCTACTAAGCAAAGCTGCTCTCACAGAAAGATTGGCCAAATGGGTTATGCTCTTAAGTGAATTTGACATTGAATATGTTGAAAGAAAAGCTATAAAAGGCTAAGTTATTGCTGATCAACTAGCGGATACACCTATGATCGATAACACACCAATGCACATGGAATTCCTAGATTCCTTTATCATGAATCTTTCTTCTAGAGAATGGCAGTTATTCTTTGATGGCTCCTATACACAGAATGGGTCTGGAGCAGGCATATTGTTTGTTACTCCTCAAGGATACTCAATCCCTAAAGCATTTCGACTCAAGTTTCCTTGTACAAATAACATTGCCAAATATGAAGCCCTTTAAATGGTATGAAGATGGCAATTGAGTGGAGAGTGACAGAGATACACATTCATGGAGACTCCCAACTTGTTATTCATCAAGTCAATGATGTGTACCAAACCAAAGATGAAAAGCTCATTCCATACAAAAGAATGGTAGATGATCTAAAGAAATATTTCATATCTATCACATTTGAGCAAATACCTAGAACAGAGAACAGGGCTATCTATGCAATGGCAACGCTATCTACTTTACTATAGCAACCTAAACATGAGCTACACTATGAGTTCCTGGTGGAAGCACTATCTTATCCTACATATGACTCACCCAAAACCCGAATGATCTGCACTGTTGTAGGTCATGATTCATCCCACTACAAAAACCTTTTCTCCTATCTCCAAGACCAAATCATTCTCAATAAATTTAACCGCCATGAAAAGAGATACCTAATCTCTAATGCCTCTTGATATGTCATCATTGGTAATGATCTGTACAAATGAGGTCTAGATGGTAGGCTACTTAGATGTTTAGAATGGGAAGAGTCTCAAAATGCACTCGAGGAAGTCCATGAGGGTATATGTGGGTCACACTTGAATGGTTTAACACTAGCTTGAAAGCTTATTAGGGCTGGGTACTATTGGCCAGAAATGGAGAAAGAGACAATCAAGTTTGCTAAAAGTTGTCAAAAGTGCCAAGTACATGGTAACTTGATTCATGCTCCAGGGAAAGATATAATTCCCTTTACTACACAATGGCCTTTTCACCAATGGGCATTTGATCTTATAGGGGCTATACATCCTCATTCTTCTAATGGACATACCCATATAATCATAGCTACAAATTATTTTACAAAATGGGTAGAAGTGGTTCCCTTAACACAAGCAACTAGGAAACAAATATCTATGTTCATCTTAAACTATATCATATGCAGCTATGGGATCCCTCATTCCATAGTCACAGATAATGGTGGACAATTAAAGAATAAAGACCTAGATGATTTATGTGATAAATTCAAGATTACACAACATTGGTCTTTTATCTACTATCCTCAAGGGAATGGACAAGCAGAGGCTTCTAACAAGAATCTATTGAAAATCTTGCATCGAACAGTTAATAAAATAGGAAGAGACTAGCATCTCATGATCAATCCAACTCTTTGGGCCTATAGAACAAGTATCAGAATTCCCACAGGGGCTACACCATTCACTTTAGTTTATGGGTTTGAAGCGGTACTGCCTATTGAGGTTGAAATCCCATCACTAAGAATCAGATTGCATGGTCTAGTAACTGATGATGACTACAAAGTGTCTAGATTGCAAGAACTTGAATTACTAGATGAGAGCAAACAAGCAGCATATGATCATCTGAGAGTATATCAAAAAAGAATGTCTAGAGGCTACAACAAGAAAGTCAGACACAGAGAATTTTAGGTTGGCGATCTAGTCTTGAGAGAGAATCCTAAAAATCAATCACATTGAGAACACAAGGGGAAGTTTAAACCCAACTAGCTGGGTCCCTTTGTGATCACTACTACTTTTGGCTCTAGTGTCTATCAACTCTTAATGACTGAAGGAGAACAGCTCCAAGAACCCATCAACATTCTCCATCTGAAGAAATTCTATGCCTAAGGCATTTAGTGTTTGGTAAAATGTCCTAAAAAAATCTTAAAAATCTAAAAAGTCTTGAAAAAATGAACATCTTGGTGAAAACCTAGCAATAGGCGCCTTGATGATTCACAAAAAAAAGTAAAAAATGTCAAAAATACCAAAAAAATTGAAGAAAATGAAAAAAAAAAAAAGAGAGAGAGAAAAAGAAAAAGTGCCTTGGTGAAAACTTGGAAACAGGTGCCTCGGTAGCAAAAATAGAATCTCTACCAAGATGGTGAAAACCCAACAAATGGGTGCCACTTGTTCAAAAATGCTCCATCTATCAGCGCAATCTTGGTCTTTCCTTGCTTTTAGTCTTGCTTTGGTTTGTACATATCTCCGATGTGTTTCTGTATATCCTTGTTTTCAATAAGTCGGTCTGTACATCAATCAGCTCAAGCGTCTATATCCTATCAATGATTAACACTTGGGGGCAACAAATGTCAGATCCTATGGCCTCTAGTATATCCTAGGCATGTCATATCTAGTCAATGTCCTTTGAAGCTTCATTCGAGTCAGTCAGTCAGTCTTGTCTCCAGAAAGGATTTTGCATCAACAACAACAATCAAACATCAAAACAAACTAAGAACAATCTATGCTTTTTACATGCTTTTATCTCCTTGTATGCTTACTAATTTGCATTGAGATTTTTGCATAT
This sequence comes from Chamaecyparis obtusa, assembly GCA_027943335.1. Lineage (NCBI taxonomy): Eukaryota > Viridiplantae > Streptophyta > Pinopsida > Cupressales > Cupressaceae > Chamaecyparis > Chamaecyparis obtusa. The sequence goes on along the minus strand of BSBK01000863.1, from coordinate 379,791 downwards.
TATGTCCCTTTGAGCTCTTTGATGATGTCCTTTATAGGATTTAGAGAGTGATGACTGGGGGCATAATCTTTTTTTTGTTTTCTAATTGTATGTGAAAAGCTAACAACTTCAGAAATTCTGGATTGAAATGGTGTCCGACTGTAAGAGCCTCTATCTCAAATTGGATGGTCATGTGTACCTTGACCATTGATACCAATAAAATTCAATGAAGTTTGATCCAACTATTGTCTTTTTGAGTGAGTTCTTTTTCCTACTGTGAAATGTGATCTTACCTACGGATGTGAACGATAAAGGGTCACTATAGGTAATTCAAACTAGATTTAGAATGATCTCTTGATTGTTTGATGTGTTTGTAACACAAGGCATATTCTGGTCATCACAACGTTTATGTTTTGATGCTTATACAAATTGCTATATCAAAATGGACATTATATTCAGGTCATCTTAGCATTTGTGCCTTGGTGCTTATATCTAATCCGACATTCCGAAAATAAAATCAATATTCATATGTCCATGGTTGTCTAACTAGTGGGTGTTGTATTGATTCTTGAGCATACAAATCGATATTCATATGTCTATGGTTTCATAACTAGTGGGCGTTGTATTGATTTAGCTGGTTACCTAAAAATTCAATGATGAGAATGACCGACACATGATTAGTGACTAGGTCCAAGGTCTTAAGTTGCATTTCATTCTGCATGTCTCTTTGCATTTTGCATGTTTGCATGATCTCACAATGTTTGGATAAAACTTTCAAAGCTTAAACGATTCTTCAATCACCTATTCCCATCTAACAAGAGCTAAAATCTAACATGAAGGTCTCTTCACAAAACCGCAAGTACTAACTTTCCTAAGTTAGACATCCTTTTTGACATAAGATTGAGTACTTGTCTTCATCAATACCTACAAAATATATCATGTGTATCATTGCATTTACATGTCATATCATAATCATTGCATAAACATTTACATTCATTGCATTACATCCATTGCATAAGCATAAATCATACATACATCTTTCCATAATCATTACATATGCATAACATCCATACATGTGAAAGAATTCATTGCATTGCATTGATCCATACATATATTCTACACTACTCATAGCATAAACATCACATGATATCATCATAAAATCAAAAACATGACAAGTATAAATGAAGTCACAACCAAAAAATCTCGATCTCATATATATCATAAACTCAAATCAGTTAGGGGTGCACTATTGGCACAATGTAAAAAATAATATAGCTCATGGGAGCTACCAGAGTCAGAACAATGTATATCAATGATCAAAATATCAACAGTATATCAGAACATATCATAGATAAGGTCAGCTCTTGGCATGATCCTCTGCATCTGGTGGAGAAGGAGGTGGTGCATCTAGTATGGCCTCTACTCTCGGCACCTTGGATCCCTCTAATGCTTCCATATACTTTGAATAAGTGGGTACTCTCTGCGTAGTAGGGACAACAACATAATATGTAGACACATAATACGAGGCTTGCGATGTCTGATGGGTCACCTTTGTCTATAATCTATGAACCTCTGCACAAAGCTCTACATGAAGCTCTGTGTGTTGTCTATCTGCCTCTAGATACCTCTCCTCCCACCTAGCACTGTGAACCTTTAGGTCCCTGACCTAAACTCTGAGATGTCTGATAATCTCCTACGAAGTAAGAGGTACACTAGGCTCATCCTTAGCTGGTGGCATCTCTGTATCTGGCTGTGTTGGCTGCTCTGGCTGCTGATCTGTGGTACCTTCTCTCTGTGCCTTTCGACATCTAACCTCTGCACCTAGATCAAATGGAACATCCCCACCTGTACCTGAATTTGTATCCATACCACCACCTACAACCTGCTCTACTGCCAATACCTCATCAGCTGTACCCACACTGCCTAAAGTACCACTCTCAGCCCTAGTCTGTCTCTGTGAACCTATGGTCCTGCTTGCTATAGAAGGAGAGGGATGAGGAGGCCTCATCTATCCTGATGGTCTCTATGGAGGAGCCATAGCTCTAGGTCTTGGAGGTGTAGGGAGAACAATGGGAATTTGTGTGGGTCTGGGACTCAGTCTCATAGGTGCTCTAGTAACATCCAAGGCCTCCTCCATGGAAGGTATCAACTCAATAGGATCCAAAAATCTATGGATGGGATGGTCAGCAAGCCAAGCAATGTATTCATCTGTGACTCTAGCATCAAGAACCGCTGGCCTGTACTCCCAATCTCTACCTGCAATAGCGTTGTACTCCTATGAACATAAGGCATAGGAGAGCCACTGAGTCCATCCCAGTCCCATCTCATGAGCTATCTGAGCATATGAAGCATAATCCTCTGGGGCATCCTGTACACACCCATACTGCCGCCAAACCCTAGTGATAATAAATCTCTCTAATGTGGTGGGAGACCTCCCGATAAGTACATGGCTCTGGAAAAAGAAACTGAACTACTCATGAGCTATGGGCCATGGCTCAATCCATACATATGGTCTCCAGTGAACAAATGTCATATCGTCAAGGCAGTGCCTCCAGTACTCTGTATGTTCCATCTGCACCTGTGTAACATAACTAGCATAAATATAGATCACAGGCTCCTGTGGCTGACGTTGTGCCTAACATACTAGCCTCAAAATTGGGATGTGCTCTCCCAAGCCCAGATCTGTAAAACTAACACTCCAGCAACAAAAGACTTGCTCTCCTGATACACAACCTCGTGCATCGTAGAGAACATATGGGCCAAAAGACATTGGCCCCAAGCCAACTCAGAGGGTGTCACCATAAGATGTGCTACCATCGGTGCCCATCCCATCAAAAGACCATTTTGCTAACGGTCAAACATGATAATGCCTCCAATCATGCCAGCAGTAATGCACTCCAGCCGGAGCATCTATCCATATCTCTGCACCAAAATTTCCCAGGAAATAGAACCAGTCATCTGGGTGTCATCTCCAAACACATGACAAAAAGCTAAAAGGCCTAAGTTCCCCGAACTCACATACTCTGGTCGCCAAGCCGCATGAAAAGGAATGTGCAATATATGGTATACATCCTTAGAGGTAACGGTGATCTCCCCAGTCAGCAGGTGGAAGGTCTGGGTCTCTTAGTGGAATCTCTCAATCAGAGCTATCAATAATCCATGATTTACCCTAATGTCGGGTAAATGAATGAGGAACTTGAATCCATAGGATGCAAGATGTGCCCTCATCAGGTCAGGAAGTGATATGCACAGTCTCTGGGTAGCTGGATGTGAAATCCGTACATGAACATTTGGATATATGACCTACACAGCACATAAACAGGGACTCCTATTAGTAAGTTGGTAACATAATAGGATACAGGGGTAAGAATTTAACAAAATACTATGTCAGAAGGTAGGTTGAAAGGTCAGCTATCAACCTAAGAAATCAGAAATACAAAAATTTTGACCTAAGACTGAGTTTTAAGCTCGTTGTTTTCCATACGACAGTCCAAACTAGCATGAAAAGTCATACGACTTTCCACAAGAGACCATATGACAAACTATGTTCATACGACATTGGACACTTCATCATACGAGTCTTGAGGGACCCGATGAAATGTCGTACGACTCATGGGTCCCTCTCATACGACTCTAGGTAGTTCATCATATGACAAATGAAAAGAAATTCAACTGTCATATGAGTCCCGATGGGGAGTTGTACGAGCTTTCATACATGAGAAAATTAAAAATTGAAAGCATACGAAAAAGATCCTAAAATGCTATAAAACATGGAAAATTTAAATTTTCAGAGAGGCACAAAGGTCCACCTACCAAATGTCCATACTGTCAAGGTCTCTGATGTCTCCAGCTGTGCTCAAAATGATGCGAACTCACAGGTACCTTTGGTTCTGCCATTTTCTCGCTTAGAGGGCTCCACAAGGTTTTCAAAGTCAAAAGTGAATAAGGAAATGAAAATGATCCTTCTAGCCTTTATATAGCTTTTGACCTTATTTTCAAAAGTGCTCCGTTTTTCACAAAAATTGCACTCCTGGCTAATTTCGACATTTTGAATATATTTTCGGAATCAAAATCGAAATCTGAGATCATTTACTATGTCAATATTGCGATTTAAAATTTTTGGACCCAGGACGGTCTACTGCTTGCACAATCGACCTTCAATCATCATAGAAATCCAGGATTCAACTTAACTGATTATATTACATCAAACTATCAAAATTTCAACTTTGTCAACCATGGTCAACCCATGGTCAAACCTAGTCAAACTTGGTCTTCTGGACCTCTAAACAATGCAGAATGCATTCTCGAACATGTATAACCAATTCTCAAATCAATTAACATGCTTCTAAACCATTTAACACTGACTTTTCTTGTCAGATTTCAATTTTAATCCCCAATGGGGCATGGTATTGCACATCATTCATGTCTGTAAATCTAATTTTGTCGATCAAATCTTTCTTTAGTAATCAAGACAACAACCACATCTAGTTGCTGACTCATCAAAAGACCTCATCGCTTGGGGCAAATCTATCATCACTTGGGGCATATCAGATTCATCAAGATCCATATCAATCTGGTATTCTCTTAATCTTGTAAGCTATATCAATTTTTCGTAACTATCGGTTCATTAGTGTTATTTCCTTGGTTCTTTGCAACTGAAGGGTTCAGATGTGATACCAATGTGATTCAATATAAGGACAATCGGGTCTAGAATCGGTCACTCACTTCTTTGCAATCATAAGGTTAAGGATCAGGCATTTTGACACTTTTGTTTCAAGTGGTTCATCGTTGCTATAGTTAACATTATCTTTGGTCATTCAGGGCCTAATATCTTCAAATCTTTCAATCGGTTTCTATCTTGGAATCAGTTAATCTTTCAAATCAGTTTCATATCAAACACAGACTATTCTTTGAACCACTGCGCTTTGCATAGTAATTCAAAGAGGGGCAAAATGTAATACCCCAAAAATGGGCTATAGGTTCATTAACCTCCTATATCAACACATCGAATGAAATCGACATCAAAGTCCTAACCTAAGGCACATCTGCACATCATCAAATCTAATTGATTATCTTAAATTCTGCATCAGGGAATATTCCTAGCAATATTCCTAATTATCTTAATTATCTTTAATTTAATGATTATTTGGCAATAAATCATATTTATCCTAAAGTTGATTAATTGAATATTTTCATATTTAATTAATTAATTTAATTTTGCCACTTAATTATTTAATTGAATTTAATTATATTTATTCCTAAGTATTATTATTTAAATTTGACAATAAATCAAAATTCCTATCATTAATTGATTAAATTCTTATTTAATTAATTAAAACAAATTGTCATTTTTAATGATATTATTTATTGAATAAAAGTTTGATTTAATAATTGATTAACCCATAAATCAATTATTTTAATTCAAAAATTAATTAAGTTGAGGATAAATCACTTTATTTATATAATTAATTCATAATTAATTGTGCACATTCAAAGAGTAGTTAAACTTTAAATCAAAAAATCAATGCAAGTTGTTAACTTTTGGAAACTCAACATCTATTTTGAGTTCAAAGTTGATCTAAACTTCTGATTTGAGTTAAAAAGTCATTTTTGCATGATTTGCATGATTTTGTGAGCTAATTATTCTTAATTCCTTGTTGACTAAAAAATCAACTTGAGTTCATCAAGAGTGATTTATGGCTTTTCTCATGCACCTCCAAAGCCCTGGATTTCTATAAAAATAAGGCTTAGCTCTTCACAAATCATCTCATGAATTTGCAAACTTACTCTGTTGAATTGGAGAACGAAGAATCAAACTTTTGGTAGATCAATCTTGTTTTCAATTCATTATAGTTTCATATTTCATATCATTGTTAAATCAATTCATAGCAAATCAATTTTCATCTAGCATAGATTCATATCAGTTTTTCATCTTATTGCATAGAAAATATAAAAAAATAGCTTAATTTGCATTCATTTCATATTTAGATTTTGCATTCAAATCCTTCATTTAGGTGTCGTCAAGGTCACTGATCTCGGTCTAATCTAAGAATACATACTCGCATCTACTAGAAGGCAGTAAATCATCTGGTTAGTTTAGCTTTCAATTCCATTGCATGATTTTGATTTTGCTAACCTCTAATGTTTTACTGAAGTGTTGTGTCCTGCAACTAGGTACAAAATTCACACACACACATTCTTCCATAACCATTCTTGTTTGAGGCTATAACTATACTGATTTATATTAATTTTGAAAAAAAAACAAATAAAATTAGGGCATTTTGTTTGGTTTTCAATGAAATTTGATTTATTGATGAAGCCATTTTCTCTTTTGGTAGATAATCTAAGTTGATCGATAACACCCTGCCATGAGAATTAAATGTGGGCCCACCAACATATAGACATGTCACCTCTTAAATCATTAATATAGTGATTTATTTCTTATCATTATATTGAGTTAAAATATTTCAGGAAGAGTCCATATAAGATCCATATGCGTGGGCCACCATTTTCTTTATTTGTTTTTGATATGCACTTCTAAATTTAATTCACATTTTCTTCTTCTTCATTAATTTTTTGTGCGTGAAATATTTTATCTCCTATTACCTTTATGGATGAAATTTGCTCAGTTGATGAAATGCTTTTTTCTTTGCTTAGATATCTGATGTTTCATCGAAAACAAACCTTCCATAAAATATTTTTTCTTTTGATCAATGTAAATTCCATGAGTGCCTTATATTTCCCCTTTCGTATTTTATCAAACAATACAATTCTTGGCTCCTTTTAGATTCTTAGCCAGCTTAATAAAATACCTTTGAAATCACTTCAAAAAATTCATCAAGAGAATGGATTTTATTGTAAATTTATGATTAAGAAGTACAACACAACAAATGGCCTTGATAAATCCATCCAAGAGTGTAAAATATCTTTTGTCAGAAATAGTCTATTAACGTTTTCTGAAAATTTGAGACTACTAAACTTCTGTAAACTTCCTTTTCTTGTCTCTCAAAGTATGCCAAATTAATCAATGAAGCTCTGCCATCTTGGAGATAGGTACACTTTCATGTAGGCATTCATAATTTTCAATCTGTATATGAAAAGATGCTTATCCTGTTGAGAAATATAAATTTTCAAAGTAGGCTTCTTACTAACTTTGTCATGATGCAATTAACAAATTTGCATAATTTGTATTTATTTTTGCCTAGGAAAAAATACCAAATGAATGCTTGTAGTCGTGAAACCTTTCACATTGGTTCTTTGTTGTATAGAGAATTGTAGAGATCATTTGGTTAGATTTAGAAATGATTTGAGTTGAAGATATTAATTTATGAAAAGGGCTACTTGGATTGATCTCGCAATGTGTAGTAAAACTTTGAATAAATTGTGAATGCAATGAACTTGGGAAAAATAGCAAATTACGTCATGGGGGTTTGAAAATTGGCACAGGGCTATATTATGGTATAGATATTTTAGAGGAAAAGTCAAATCAACAGGAAAGATCATATGCATTGGAGAATTAAATATCAAAAATGGCTATTTGAAAGGGTTGTGATATGCAAATATGTGTATTCCCAAGAAATTTGATATTCGACAAATGGATAATATTTAGATGTAAGGAGCTAGAAAATGGATCAATATGCTCATTTACAGATAGTAAATAAGATTTCATAGAAGATTTACTTATTGAGCATGGATTTTTGGAGGTCAATTTTAGAGTTTTTATTTTATATAGAACTCTAAACATTGCCAAAATTTAGAGCTCCAAACCTGACCCCCTTTTGACCATACAACAACCATCGATGTTTTTTCCCTTTTTGATCACACTACTTACCCCCAAGCTACCCTCACATTATCCCATTTCATTGTGGGAGCACAGGGTCATGACTGTCCCTGTATAGTTCTTCCTCCTAATAAAATACCTCGTGTACCCACATCATACTGCATTCAGGACACCAAGACATCGTGAGCATGCAGGGTAAACAAACCTTCATGGATCATCATCAGTTTTACTTAACCCTTGCGTACTCACAAGTCACACTCAGAACTAAGGATACCTACTATGGGAGGGGCCGCTATATTGCATCTGATTCTTTTGTTTTTTATTGCCTCACTCACCTGTAGGATACTTCTTGAACTTGACTTGGACAATGAAGGGACATGATACCTAGTGTTGAACATTTCCACACTCATGTCATCATCTCACGAGCTCGCAAATCACTTTCCATGTAGACACGTCCCATCACGGGGAAGTGAGGCCCAACATTTGAACATTACCGTTTGAATTGCTAGCACCCGCATACCTGCCACCATACTTGATTTCTCCTGAACATCCCCCGTGGGAACATGAGGTTCATTCCCTTTTCATATTTGTTTGGCTGCAATCCGCCTACTTGCACGTGAGTATAAGATTTTTTGACTGCCAACACGAAGGGACGGGGTGGAGGGAATACATGGTTAACACTTTTGACCCTGCTCACCCAGATGACACTTGGATTGATGAAATGGAAGATTACTAGAAAGCGAGAGAACAATTAAATCTAACAAAAAGGTGAGAACTAGCCACATTGGTAAAACATAAGGGGTTAACAAAGGGGGGGTTGGTTTCCTTATGATTTAGCACCCATTTAAAGTTATTTTCAATTGGTTAAGGACATCAACATTCAAAAATTTCACATGGCATGTTAAGGTACAAGGGGAACTATACTTAGCATTTTTTCAATTTAACAAGACCCCTTGGATAAAATAGATGCGACTCTATCTAGGGGATGGTAAAAATTTGGACAATCCTAACACTCAACAATATTTTCGCTCTCTTTGTTTCCTTTAGTGACAAGTAGAATACTAGAAGAAATATTTATGAGAGTAATATTTGATTCTATTTTAATATTTATCTTCTTTTCCTTCCTAGTGGACAAAATTACAAATGTTTCTTTTATATCTTGTTGAATGATATCTTCGGTTTACATCATGATCCTATCAATATATTCATGTTGATATTTGATTATGAGATCTATTTTTTCCCCTTTCCAAAATCTAGGATCAATCAACCATTGAATCATATTATTTTCTTCTCGAGATAAGTAGTGACAGACCCTGTCAAATACAATAGTCCTAATATTCGACTCTTTCATTATTGCATCTCTTCTTTTTCCCATAATAATCTCAAAAAGTTCTCTAGGATTTTATGCTTGTATTTCTTCAAGAGATTTATTACATGCTTAAGTACCTGATCACAAGTTTATCCATGATGCCTTTATCAGTTTTATCAACATTTTCATATTTATCTGCAATAAATTATAAAGACTTGGTATCCACGAAATCATTAATCAAACTTTCCAGATCCTCTTTTCTTAGGTGGGCTTTCAACATTGGTTGCATCATCAACAATAGCAGTAACTCTAGATTTCTTCTTTCTCAATCTAATAATGTACCAATCATTTTTTGTTTCATCTTTTGAGCTTTTTTGAGAACCATATTATTCCTTCTGAGCTTTTTTTTCTTCCTTTGACCACTTTCAATTTCTACCATAATAACATCATTAGATATAGAGGGCTCTATAGACCAAGCATGTAAGGAAGTTGGTGGCTTCCAATTTTCATATTCCTTAGCTTTATCAAATAACCACATTTCCATCAACATGTTCTTCATTCTTTTAGCAAAGGCTTTGTTAGAGTTTCTTGCCACATTTTCTCTTCAATCTTATGAATAGTCCAAAAAAATTCTCCCTTAGGATCCACTAGTAATTTCTGTATAAATTAAATATTACTTTCTATCATTTCATCTAATACTTCACATGGTAATTGTAAAATCCATCATGTTCTTGGCTTAGTTGCAATAATATAGTAATTATCTTCAATCACTGCAAAAATGAATGAGTCCTTATATTTTCTTTGAAAACTATTAGAAAATATATATCTTTCTTGCATTCGGGCCTAAAAATTGGCAAAACATCCCTCAAAGATGTTCTTGTATGAACTCATATCCTTCTAAATATTTCTAACATATTTCCCTATATGTTCAACAATCAGAGAAGACTTCTCCCACAAGGTATTCTTTTGCCTAGGTAGTTCATTTAAAAACATAAATTTAAGCCAAATTATCAAAGAGCCAAATTTAAATTGATATTTTCTTTTCCTAGTCTTCTCCAAATTTTCCAACAATTGATCATACAACAATTCACATAGGTCATAATTCTCATTAGCTATAACAATCTGAAGAGTGGTATAAATAGTTGTAGTCGATGCACTTCTCTCTCTATTCTAAAAGTAAATTCTGAAAGCCTATTATATATGATCACTCATACATTAATTGCAACCTTTTAGGTTTTTAGGACAATATTTTTCATTGGTTCCACGTCATTTTTAAACAAACATTATCAAGATCAAACAGACTTCTTGATAACTTCTAGAAACTTCATCTTGTACCATCATAAGGTTTGGGGAAATAGATTCATACTTCACAGTAATCCCCCTCAAGCCATGGATGTATATTAATTACCAACAAGGGTAATAACACTAGAAGAGGGTGCCAAATCAGCAAAGGATGTTAGTTCATCTAATTTCTTTCCAAAAGAAGGTGTTGGAGCTCCAAATTTGGGGCAAAATTTGGAGTCCTATATAGTGATAAAACCCTAAAAAATGGCCTCTTAAACACCATGCCCAATAATTAATGATGGAGTACATGAAATGGGATAAAAAATTATATTTCTTTTCAATTAAAAGTTGAGGGACAAAGGAAGGAATATTTATGACACAAATAAATAGAATTAACTACAACGAAGCCTTTAGAAAATGCTGGAATTTCAACCTACTGCAAAGATGATGCCTACAGAGGCTAAAAATGGTCAAATTTTCAAAATCTAAAAATGACCCAATTCGGGAAATCAAATTTCCTATCTCCAATCCAAATCTTAGCTTTCCATGAGATGGTTTAGTTTTTCAACCAGGCCCAAATCCAAAAATTAGGTAGTTATTTTTTAGTTAGTTTATTGTTTTTCAAAATAATTTGTAATAAGGGTTGTGTCTTTTCACCCTAAAGAGGTGTGAAAGCCACTCAAACATACATATATACATAATGTAAAATGTAGAGAGAGAGACACATTGGAAGAAGCATTATAATTAGAAGAAGAATATTTGTAAGGAGGAATAAGGAGCTTAAAGCATGGCTTTGTAATATAAATTTCAATATTATATTTTAATAATAAATAAAAGGCCCTTTTGTTATTTTTCAAAGCAAAGAGATTACAACTGGCATGTTGATTTGTCCTTTACGATCAATAGAGAGATTATTGGATTATTCTGACAAGGCTTATTTTTGCATTGGATATTTTCCTGTATTCTTTGTTCGACAATCAAGAGAGTGTGAAATATATATGTGTTTCCTTATCTCTTTCTAATCGGACTTCTAGCCGGAGAAGTTAAATTCCATTTGGACTAACGAAGAATTGCATATAAGATTTTTCTGTTGCAGAGCTTAGGGGTAATTGATGATATTTAAAATAAATATTGTCTCATAGAGTTGTAATGTATAATAATCTTCATAATAGTTGACTCTGTTGCCCGAATAAACTAAGGCATTGGTCATTTAAAATCATTGGAATATAATTATTGGAGTTATCAATTGAAGTAAAAAATCTATCTACTTCCTTCTTGCAATTTTTTTTTATCAATTATTAATAAGTATTATGTATAACATTCAAATCATTTCAAGTAATGACATAACTTTAAATTGATTAAGTTTGAGGATTTTTGCCAACTGGAGAACTCATAAGCTTAAATTCGCTATAGAAAAGCCTTGAATAAAGTGATCAGGTTTGAGGTGAAGGTTTACCCCCCTAGGTGTAGCGAAGTCTAAAGTGAAGGGGAATTTGGATTATTCCCATTCATTGGCCAAAACTGATTTGTAATCCCATTAGAGAATTGGTAGGCTCTTGGATTTCCAATCTGTAGTTTTGGGAACCAATAGATTGACAACTTTGCTGGGGAGAGTTGCTCACAATATATATTGTGAAGTTACCTAGAATTTTAGATTTCGTAGATCAGAATCAGAAAGTAGTTATATTAGTTTATTATGAAGCACACTCTACTAGAAGAAAGAACCCAGAAGCAAGACATTCCTCAAATGAGGTGGTGACTCTATTCAATAAAACATTTCAATCAATGATTTTACTGAGGAAGAAGACCCAGAAGGAGATAAGTAATATTTTCCTCTTTGAAAGAAGTGGTGACTCTATTAACAAGAACCTAATGTATAATGAAATAGGTTATAACTGATTTAGATATTCATAATGTATCAGAATAAACAACCATTTCAAAGAAAACCATTTATTCCAGATGGTATCAGACCATTAGATCTGAGGGGATTCCATTGTATTCCTTTTAAGTTGCTCCCTAAGTTTTCACAGCTTGTACCAAAGTTCCATGGAAAATGGGATGAATCAGCAGTTGAACATTTGGATGCATTTTATGAATTTATAGAGAACTATGAGATTTGTGCAGAAGATCAAGCAATGAAACTATTTGTCAGAACAATAAAAGATAATGCAAGAGAGGCATTTAGATATTCATAATGTATCAGAATAAACAACCATTTCGAAGAAAACCATTTATTCCAGATGGTATTATGCCATTAGATCTGAGGGGATTCCATTGTATTCATTTTAAGTTTCTCCCTAAGTTTTCATAGCTTGTACCAAAGTTCCATGGAGAATGGGATGAATCAGCAGTTGAACATTTGGATGCATTTTATGAATTTATAGAGAACTATGAGATTTGTGCAAAAGATCAGGCAATGAAACTATTTGTCAAGAAAATAAAAGATAATGCAAGAGAGGCATATGAATCATTACCTACAAAAATTATTTCATCTTGGAAAGAATTTGAACAATGGTTTCTATATGAATTCCATGATGCAAGTGATGAAGATAACATGTGTTATGAACTGTGTGAAGACCAAAGTTGCAGCATGGAGGAGGATCATAGTATGTCTTTACTTGATGCATTTTTCAATTTGGAGAGATTTGAAGGGGAGTCTTCCGCACACTTATTCTTGAGGATGGCGAATATGTATCAGAGGATACCTATAACAATTATGCTTTCACGAAAAGAATTAATAAGAAAGGTTAAAAACTTGGGAATCTCACTAGATGACCTTGGTCTGAAGCTTCTTTTTAAGATAATAGAAGAAGATAGTGAAGATGAAGAAGAGGAGGCTTATGATCAAATTGAACAAGGCCTTGTGTTTTATGGTAATCTTAGTGATGATGAAGAAGATCCAAATTACATATCCCCTTTAGACGCATTTTTGAACTTAGAGAAACAAGAAGAAGAATCTATAGTACAATTCTTCATAAGGATGTTTAATATCTGTCAGGAAATACCTTCAAAATGCAGACCTCCAGCCTCTAATCTTTTCAACAAAATGAAAGAACTAGGTCTCTTATATGATCATCAGTTTCTTACTTTTCTCAAACTTATGAATAATGAATTGGTTGCAGAGGAGAATGAGTGCATAATTGAAATAACATATGATTCAAGTGAAGTTTCAAATTTGAATGGAGAAAACATTTTTGGACAGTTTGAGGAAAGACTTTTCCATGATGATACTTGTATCATATCAAACATCAATGAATGTGAAAATGAGGAAGATGATCTTCTCAGCGTGGAAGAGATTTCAACCTTGTTAGACATAGAATATCATAAACATGTTGAGAAGAATGGTCCAAATTTTTTCTCAATCCACCATGCTAAGGAAGTTGATGGATCAACACATATTCAAGAGGTACTAGATGAAGGAGATGATAATTCCCAGGAACCAAATTGTCAAGATGAAATAGAACTGCATGAATAGGAGGAAGTTTCAGGAAATAATGTCAATGAAGATATTAGTCTTGTTGATGAAACACTTGATGATCCAAATGAAAGCTCTTGTGAAAGCATGCCTGAATTCTCTACATTCCTAAATCCATTGTTTGAAGATGAAGCAGATGAAGATATGTTTAAGTTTTGTATGTTTTTGAATCCATTGTTTGAAGAGGATCCTTTATGCAATGGAATCCATCAACATCATAATGAAGATAAAAATCCTAATTTTAGAGTTGATGAAACTCATGAAATGCATTCAGAGGGTGAGATAGCTTTTAGTTCATCCTTTGAGTTGGAGGTACCCCAAATATGTGAAGATGAGATAGAATCAACCAAGCATGATAGGAGAAATAGATTAAAGGATAGTCTTGAAGATTGTTCAAATATTGCACTTGACCATAGCCTTGGTATATGTGAAGAAATGTCTCCTAGACATTAACCATATTTAAAACCATTATATGAACAAGTGATGCACCATAAGTCCAAAAAGAGGATTGGATTGGATAAACATAAATTGCATTCTAAATGTGGAGACATAGAAAATATTGTACAAGAGGATGATGCATTTGATATAGCAAGGAACCAGATGTTAGGGTTGAAAGATTATGAGATTTGTTTCTTTCCAAGTGCTCTTGTTGGTATGGAAAGGGAAAATTTTGATCCCAAGCAAGTGATACAGGGAAAACATACCATGATCAAAAGGAATGAATTGTTACATGATCAAAATCAAGTGTTTAATAGAGGAAAGAATCAATGTTCACTTTTGGGGGGCTTGGGGCCACCCAATTTTAATTCACATTAGATTAGACATGGATACATGGTATTCTCTTCCAGAGATAACTAAATTCTTGCTATGCTCACATGGAGCATACGTCCCCAGAAAGAGCCTGTTGGAGCTCCAAATTTTGGGCAAAATTTGGAGTCCTATATAGTGATAAAACCCTAAAAAATGGCCTCTTAAACACCATGCCCAATAATTAATGGAGTACATGAAATGGGATAAAAAATTATATTTCTTTTCAATTACAAGTTGAGGGACAAAGGAAGGAAGATTTATGACACAAATAAATAGAATTAACTAATCGAAGCCTTCAGAAAATGCTACAATTTCAACTTGCTACAAAGATCATGCCGACAGAGGCTGAAAATGGTCAAATTTTCAACATCTAAAAATGAATCCAAATCTTAGCTTTCCACAAGGTGTTTTGGTTTTTCAACTAGGCCCAAATCCAAAATTTTGGTAGTTATTTTTTAGTTATTTTATTATTTTTCAAAATAATTTGTAATAAGGGTTGTGTCTTTTCACCCTAAAGAGGTGTGAACGCCACTCAAACATACATATATACATAATGTAAAATGTAGAGAGAGACACACATTTGAAGAAGCATTATAATTAGAAGAAGAATATTTGTCAGGAGGATTAAGGAGCTTAAAACATGACTTTTTAATATAAATTTTAATATTATATTTTAATAATAATTAAAAGGCCCTTTTGTTTATTTTCAAGGCAAAGAGATTACAACTAGCATGTTGATTTGTCCTTTATGATCAATAAAGAGATTATTGGATTATTCTGACAAGGCTTTATTTTTGCATTGGATATTTTCCTGCATTCTTTGTTTGACAATCAAGATACTATGAAATATATACGTGTTTCCTTATCTTTGTCTAATCAGACTTCTAGCCGGAGAAGTTAAATTCCTTTTGGACTAACGAAGAATTGCATATAAGATTTGTCTGTTGCAGAGCTCAGGGGTAATTGATGATATTTAAAATAATATTGTCTCATAGAGTTTGTACATAATAATCTTCATAATAGTTGACTATGTTGCCCGAATAAACTAAGGCACTGGTCATTTAAAATCATTGGAATATAATTATTGGAGTTATCAATAGAAGTAAAAAATCTATTTACTTCCTTCTTGCAAGAATTTTTATCAATTATTAATAAATATTATATATAACATTCAAATCATTTCAAGTAATGACATAACTTTAAATTGACCGAGTTTGAGGATTTTTGCCAAGCGGAGAACTCATAAGCCTAAATTTGCTATAGAAAATCCTTGAATAAAGTGATCAGGTTTGAGGTGAAGG
The DNA here is from genome assembly GCA_027943335.1 of Chamaecyparis obtusa. NCBI lineage: Eukaryota > Viridiplantae > Streptophyta > Pinopsida > Cupressales > Cupressaceae > Chamaecyparis > Chamaecyparis obtusa. Next base: position 363,853 of record BSBK01000863.1, on the reverse strand, counting down.
TTTACTTGCCTAGGTGTAGTGAAGCCTAAAGTGAAGGGGAATTTGGATTATTCCCATTCGTTGGCTAGAACTGATTTGGAATCTTATTAGAGAATTGGTAGGCTCTTGGATTTCCAATCTGTAGTTTTGGGAACCAATAGAAGGTTCCAGATCAATTGTAGTTAACACATTTTTATCTAATTTGTTTACCCAAGTGATCTTCATTTTCTCCTATTCTTTATTTATTGCTACTATCTTCACCACAATACCAGTCTTAGTAGAGTCAATTCTACAATATTTTGTAATATGACAAACCTTATTGCAATTTTAGTGCAAACTAGTCCTTTTTGGTATTTTTCTTGGTTCATTCTACCTCTAGATCTATAGTTGGATCTACATACAAATACTTTGTGTCCAAGATTGTTACATGCATGACATGTACCATAAAATGGTTGTTTACATTAAAACTATGATTGTCTACTTATACATTCTTTATCCTTATGACCAAATTTGTTACAAATATAATATCTTATATTTATTGGATTATCTTATATCAATTTCTAGAATCAATGTCTTTATGTCCAAATTTTTTGCAAGCATAATAGTCACCATTAAAGATGAACCATTGAGTTACTAGAGGATGAAAATCTTCAATTTTCTTTGCTTCTTCATGACTTGAACTGTTTTCATCTTCATATCCCAAACCATCTTTGTCAAATTGTTGTCTATATGTCCTAGAAAAATATCAATAACTTCCTTTCCACCTTTCAACTTTAACCCTTTTTAATTTGTTCATTGGCTTATGCTCTACTTCATGTATTTCAATTTGTACAATTCCTCTTCAAGTTTGGAACAAACATCAGACTTATCTTTTAACTTTTCATCAAGATTTTCTATGTCCCTTTTTGCATCTTCCAAGAGAGTTTTCTGAAATATAATTTTTTCTTTAGCCTTCTATAAGTTGAATTTGGCAGCATCCAAATTAGTCAAAGTAGATTTTAAGTATTCTTCCAAATCAATTTCTACTTCAATGTCGTCATCCCAAACACATTGCCCATAATTATCCATATCATTTAGGTCTTCTTCAAACATGGTTTACAATACTTTTGGATCAACCTTAAGTAATCAGGCTTATTTCAAAGGAATCTGACTTTGATACCAATTGTTGAACACACTATATAGGCTAGAGAGCAGGGGTTGGGTGAATCAACCTAAACAAAATTTCTCTTTCTTATGTAATTAATTCAGAAAATTAATCATTCAACTGAGCATATAAATAGAAGATCAATAAATATAATAACATCATAATTTTTATACATGGAAAATCTAGTTGGGAAAAAACATGGTGAGTGTTAACTCATAGAAATACTTCACTATATATATAAGTTGATTATAGAAGGGGAGCTCATTGCTCCATACTCACTAACAAAGGCTCACTACTAATGTAGCAAGGGATAAAACACAAAAAGATTGATTCAATGCTGAAAAATTACTACTTACAACACAAGATCCATTGCATAGTATAGAGTAATGTAAACTGGAATGAATTTAACTAATCTAGATATGTTGTCTTTAGATCTCTATACTGATTCACACTATATCTGATTCACAGTGTATATAAAAATACAGATCTTGCACAATCTCCCTTTTTCATGCAACAATTAGCTCTAGATATCTCCTTAATCAACACTATTTACAATTTTACTACCTCTAAAATCAATAACTCTGATACAAAATTATGCCATCCATAATCCAATTTATACAAAACCTTTTTCCCTTTTCCTTTTACAAAAATATGACCGAGTCATCCATGTAAGTATAATAAAATGTGAAATAGCACTTCACTTTGATGGCTTACACTAATGCTACTTAGGTTTGATGTGTGGATGATAAGAAGATTATGTAGGTGAAGCTCATTTCCTTCTTGGAGCTATATTAGTTTCTTGGTCAAGTAAGAAAAAAAAATAGTATCACTATCTACTTCTATACTACAATATATTGTTATTGCTTTATGCTATTTATAGATACTTTTAATGAAATAGACTATGAACGATATTGGAATAATGTTTGATGATCCCATTTCTATCTTATGTAATATGATACTACATTTAAGGACAAAACACATTTATATTTGGTACCCTTTTTGAGGGAAATTTTTTGAAGATCAAGGTAAAGCTTGAGTATGTACCTAAAAAATAACAAATTGTTGACATTTTACAAATGCATTCTCTAAGGATACTTTTGAATATCTCTGGGAGAAGCTTGGGGTGATTGACCCACCTTATTAGAGCTAAATGCATATGGTTATGCATTAGTCCTAGGTGAACTTTAATAATATCTTTGATCTGGACTAATGATTGTGGTTACCTCTTAGAGGGAGCTAAGTATTGTTGAGAGTTGAATTGTATATCTTAGGTTGAGCTAAGAAAAAATCGGTGTTGATTTGCATCTTTTGTCTTTTCCATTGATGTCAAAGGGAGAGAGTGAACTGGGGATTTTAAATACAAAAGTATGTTTCTATCATTGATATATTACCATTAATGAAAAAAGGGGAGATCGTTGCAGTATTGAGAAAAATGAGTGAGTTGGACAAGCAATGATTTAGTATGATTGTTGTGGTATGTTCATCGTTGATGTCAACACATTGTTGCATTAATTTCAATATTCTTCTATAAAGTCACAATGAGTATTTTTCTTCACATATCCATTATGTTGTAAATCTATTGATAAGACTTTGATATGTTGTTTGGTGTAATTCAGAGTTGTTGGATTCAAGATTGTATGGTTTAGAATGCAGTGCAATAAATTTGATATTTTTCTAAATATCTATTTGTGAAATGTGGTTTTTGCATTCCTCCACATAATGTTTTTTAATGATGTGCTTTTGGATGTGAGTTGATAATATCCTTAGCTTCATTCATTTCTATTGGTGCATGATTTTGGACTATATCTAGACATGGTTTCAAAGTTCTTAGTTTTTTTTTCTCTAGGTTTAGACAACCTCATGTGTTTACACTTTAATTACTTGTCTTAATGAATGCAAGAAAATACGTAAATGTGTATGGTCCTATTTTTGGTCTTGGTTATGGCATGTGGTGGTCCACTTCTCATTCCTCCCCACCAGGGAATGTTTAGTGTCGACCTAGTTCAAATCTTGTTCAGTCCTTTTCCTAGTCGACAATGGAAGACTTCAAGAGTAAAAATTTGATATAAATAAAGGACAAAACATTCATGGTAGTGTGTGTTGAGTGTACATGTGTTTACTTTTACAAATTTTGTGCAAGAGTTAAATTCTTATTTAATAAGGATGTATGAAAGAGGATTTGTTTCCCTGATTGCATATTTTAAGTGTGAAGTGTGGTGTAGAAAAGTGTGGAATTCAATGTGATCACTACTATAACAAGTGAGCCAAAGGTGACTACAAATTTTTCAGTGACCTATTGTGGTCATATATCAGTGGTGGATCTATTCTCTTTTATCCTTCTTCATTTGGGAAGTGAGCCCTCAAATAATGAGCTTTATTTGGATAGTGAGCCCTTAGCAATGAGTCTTTCTTGTAACTCGCCTTAACTAGTGTTCATATATTTGAGAATAATCTTGTTTGTGGTTTTTCCCTTTATAGGTTATTATTGGCTATTTTTGCCACCATTATCCCATCATAGATAATTAATTCAAGACATCTTTATTATGGGCTGGACTATATCACACATGGGGCAATATGTCATGTTTTCTATGTTGGGATTATTGAAAGATAAGTATTGAGAGGGGAGGGGTGAATCAGTACCTTCAAAACTTTTCAAGACTAATAACTTTGTAACTTAGTAGATAGCATTTAACCGATTGAATCCATTGTCTAAAACATACATTCAAATAACTAAAAATGTAATTTGCATGTAATCTAAACAATAAATCATTCATGAAAATTCATACTCATAACATAGATATTTTTTTATCACATAAACCCTTGTAAGAAGGTAAAAATTGTGATGGGGATGACACCCACAAATCTCCACTACTACAGTAACAAAGTATGTCGGTTAAAACTACAAATTATGATCACTTCTGATGATCTTACCCTATTAGGAGTAACAATTAGATCAAGTAGATCTGCCTGGTTAGAAGATTTTAACAACACAATGTATGTGTGTACTCGGTTAAGAGATGTAAACTAGGATTGTTAAGTTCACCCTGTTAAGAGATTTTAGATCTGCTACAATGGTTAAATAGTAATAGAAAATGTATCTATAAATAGCAACTCTATCTTGCCTAAATCAGATCTATAATATACCAAATAGATATCACCTTTTAGTGATGTATGTGTCCTTATGTTATGCTCGGTAGCCTTGTGCGTGTTCTGAAAAATGGAATGCTTCTTTCATAAACCTTCTATCAAAACCCTTTGTCCGATCTCCTGATGTCCTTAGTGCAACTACTCTCCTAATAAATATTCATAATGACATCTTTACAACTTTTATATCAAACTAACTTGACCTAATTAGGGTTTACAATATTATCTTAGAAAACCTAAGATCAACAGTGTAACAAAATAATCTAGATCTAACATTACATAGAAATCATCAATAACTTAATTACATCCATATTTAATTCTGTCTCGATCTTGGTAAACCATTTTCCTGATTGGTGTGAATTGTTTGCATAGGTGTTTGTGCCATTTTATATTACTATGTCATTTCATGTTATACTCAGTAATCACTGCATTCTTCATTTGATAAATTACTGGTGCTCAGTTCATGTAAATGCTTGGTGATCAGTATGCTTAGTACTTGGTAATTGTTTGTCGCTTGGTGAGTATACTCGGTCAAACCCTTGTTCGGTTAACTTAGAGATCTGCCTTGTGTCTTGCTGGATGTGTAGGCTTTATATGGTTGACCAACTATCATGTCTGTCTCCTTTACCAACTGAAAAATTAATTCATACTAATGAAAATCCTTTAATGCTCAAATAGGAGTAACATGCTAGTAATTTGTTTTCAAATCATTATGTTATCCAACATGACTTTTTATATTCCCTAGGTCTCAAACCATAAAACCCCTTACCTTTTGTGCCTTAGTTTCATGCTCATGTTATAATATTTTGTTGGTCAACTATCCCCATCATTTCACTTAAGATTACCAACTCGAGTCCCTTCTACTCATGTCTATTTACCGAGGCCGTTTTCTAGGTCACCTACCATTCCAATTCTCTCTTAAGCTTTCAATATTTATCCTTCAGGCATCTTTGTTTAGATCAACAACTCAACATTGTACATGCTTGCATGATTAATTTCAACATGTATAAAAGGCTAAGTGCACATCTTTGTGGTCAACCACCAACCGTATTGATCAGTGAACTTCTACCACGTATGCAAACAATTTAAATGTTGGGAGCTTGGGTGGTTGATGATATTTTTTGGTATTCCAACAAGCCAATAAGCATGACATGGAAGATATGTGCAAAGGCATGTAATGCACTCGAGGCTTTTTGGGATCTCTCATTTATTTTGTTGAGTTGATGAGAAAAAATAAGATAGATGGAGAAATGCTCCAAGGACTCATCAAGATTTTCCAAAAGTTTCATTGAACATGTAAGCAAAATCAAAGGGCAAACTAGGTTTCTTCACATGTCCACTTTGGCATGCCATCTTTTCTTCATTGTAGGGTCTCCTTATAGCAGTCTGATTGCCAATGAAGATCTTCATCAACAGTTATATTTTATCTTAACATTGAGATTTTCCTCATTGCATCTTGTCCATCCGATCATGTGCAAGGCTCCTTCATCGACAATCACATTTCAATTTGGGTGGTCAGGTTTTGTATTCCAACGATTGCAACAAGGGTTTTAATAGATAGAGGATTAAGACTTCAATGCCATAGCTACTTTGAGTGACTCTCTTGTATGCATGTTGATTCAATCCTGAATAGCTCCATCGCAATTGCTACTTTGGATTTGGCTCATCTATAAAGGTCGGTGGACAGTTTAAAGCATAGGATGAGCAAGGATAAAAGAAATGGAGAAACATTTTTAGATTTAGTGTCTGAGTGATGCACAACTTTGAAACTTCTCTTTGCTTGCTTCAACACAAGATGAGCTTGGTGATGATAGGCGGGACAAAGAAAATTGTAGTGATTTATTCAAATTCCTTACCAAAGATTGGACACTACTACACCACTTGAGTTGCAACATCAGACCCTCCCATGATGCGGTTAGGGTTGCGACCCCCTAACTTGCTAGGGATTTTTTGGATTACTTGTTCCTTAATCTACTTATTTTATCGGACTTTGACTTGTTGCTCTATGGCATCGACTGTAGAAGTAAGAATTTCATTTTTTCTATTTTTAATACCACTACTCTATACTATGGTGGTAACTTTGATGTTTTTAGGTTGCTTGACTAAGACCTATACTTACCTTTTTGTTCTATCTCTGTTCTAAATTGTTTTTTATGTTTTTTTACTATTAGCGTGTTGTGTATATACACTCTCAAATAATAGTTTTGTAAGGATCATCACCCTAATTTTTTATGCTGATTAATATCAAAACAATTTCAACCCAACATTCTCAATGTACATTTGACCGTATTTTTTAATCAATTACAATTTAAAATATAATAATTCTTAAATTTAATTAATTAATAAATATAATCAAATATGTATCGAGAATGCTGGATGGACAACACGCTAACGACCATGTTCTAATGTGGGCGAGGTTTTCGTTGGTGCTCTCGGCCTTCAGAAATGTTCTGTCCATGTGAAACTGGAATCTCGTAATGTACTTTCTGGTCTAAGCTTGAAAGTCTCGAGCAAACCGCCTGGCCATTGCATTTTCAACTTACCAAAACACTTCGAATGCCTCCAACTCTGTCACATTTGTGCCCTGTACCCTGTGCCCTGTGCCCTAGCCACTTCTTCTCAAGAACGAAAGGAATCATGCATATTTTGCCATGTTTTCAACGAGCAAAATGCATGGTAAATCGTAGTGATTTCAAGGGAAATAGTCAGGCAAGACAATGCACTTTGCCTCATGGGATTTCCTTCTCTGTTTACACTTTGTCAAATCCATCTAGGGTTAATATCAGTGACAAAAAGGGGCTCAACAAATTTTTGAACTAGGAAGCTTCCTTTCGAAAATTTCGGAGTTCTTGAAATTCTGTTGGAGGAGTACATTGCGAGGTTTTTGCCAATGCTTGAAATTATGACTCTTAACGTTGATTAAATTCGTAGTGTATTAATGGAGATTTCAAAATTGTATCCTTTTGCTAAAACTTCCAATCCCTGCAAAGATTGATCCCTAAACACTTGATAAGCCCAATGGTCCTCTTTCCATAAGCATCGGGCGTCTATTTACTATTCGTATTGCAGGTTTTGTACCGGAGTGTGCACAATGGGTAGCTCATGATCGGAGATTGTAGAGATTCCTATACAAAATCTCATTAATCTTTTATAGGTAGAGACTTTCGCTTCATCTACACTGAACATTTGGCTACCATTTGTAGGATCGGATGTGTATGGCGTGCTATTTGTTGAAATTGGAAGGCCAACGGACATTTGTCTGTTTGTGCCTTGTCTTTCCAGCTGCTCAGATTGAGCTTTATAAATAAGACCCATCTCTTCATTGTAATTCATTCAGTTTGAGATTAATAGAATTCTTCTGTTCTCAGTGTGGACATAGCCACTATTGTGGTGAACCACAATAAATTTGTGTGTTTTTTGTTTTATGTACTTTGCTGTTTTTAATTCTGTAATTCTGGTTTCAATTCGAATTTTTTAAATCTACAATTGGTATCAGAGGGAGGTTAATCGCTGGTTGAAGAATTCGGTTTCAGAATTATGGAAGAAGTAAGAGTTCAAAAATTCTCTGGGAAGAATTACGGAATATGGAAGATTCAAATGAAATCGTTGTTAGTCAATAAAGAGCTTTTGCTGGCACTTGAATGAAAAGCGAAGAAACTCACAGCCATGTCGGATGAAGATTGGGGAAAACTTGATGAAAAAGCCATGGCGACAATCTTTCTCGTATTAGGCGATAATGTGATGTATAATGTTTCAGACAAAAATACAGCCAAAGATGTATGGGATAAATTGGCTTCAACATATGCACAAACATCTGCTGTGAACAAAGTCTTCATCATGAAGAAGTTGTATAAACTTAAGATGAGGGAAGGTGAATCCATGACAAATCACCTCAACGAATTTAACACCTTGATCAGCCAAGCGAATTCAATTGGCATGACACAAGATAATGAGAATAAGGTTGTTCTATTGCTATGTTCTCTTCCTAATAGCTGGGATGGACTTGTGATAGCCATAAGCACCTCAGCATCAACTACCAAGAAGCTGGTTTTTGATGAAGTTTCAGCCACCCTGCTCTCCAAAGATTTCAGGAGAAAGAATGATGAATCCTCTTCCAGTAATGCTCTCACAATGGTGAGCACTGAAAATAGAGAAAGAAGCCAATATAGAGGTAGATCTAACAACAATTGGAGGTCCCAATCTACAAGAAGATCGCAATCAAGAGGGAGACAAAATGGTTGTTGTTTTGTGGGAAGGTTGGGCATGTTAAAAAGGATTGCAGAAAATATAAGAAGGCACAAGAACAAGTATTGGATAGCCAAGCAAGCACAGTTTGTGAAAAGGATCCGGGCATCCTAATTTTGTCAACAAGTGATACAAAATCTGATTTGTGGGTAATTGATTTGGGAGCTTCCTTTCATGCTTCCTATCTCATGGATGCATTTACAAATTATCAAGATGGTGAATTCGGAGAGGTGTTTTTGGGTGATAACAAAGCTTGTAAAATTGTTGGGAAAGGAGATGTTGTCTTGCATCTTGAAGGAGGAGCAAAATTGCTTCTTAAAGATGTTAGACATGTTCCTCAATTAAAGAGGAATTTGATTTTTGTCAGTCATTTATACACCCAAGGATTCAAAACTGAACTTACGGATTCATGGAAAATAGTCAAAGGTTCCTTGGGTATTGCTAAAGGAGACAAAACTGGAAGTCTCTATATTTTGAAACCCATTGATAAGGTGGGAGCTGCTTTAACACTTGTGGACAATGATGTTGCGCTTTGACATCAAAGGCTAGGCCATATGAGCAAGAAAGGCCTTGAGGTAATGCTGAATCGTAATCAATTACCGGGTCTCAAATCTGTAAATTTGGAATTTTGTGAGCATTGTCTTTATGGGAAACAAAAGTGGGTCGGTTTTTTGAAGGATGGATATGATAAAAGGACTACACCTTTGGAGTTAGTGCATTTGGATGTCTTCAGACCTACGAAGGTAACCTCTTATGGAGGCGCACGCTATATTGTCACCTTTCTTGATGATAGCACCCGAAAGGTATGGGTTTATATGCTTTCTAGAAAGTCAGAAGTATTCTCAAAATTTAAAAATTTTAAAGCTCTTGTGGAAAACCAAAGTGGTCATAAAATTAAGTGTTTAAAAATGAATAATGGAGGTGAATTTTGTTCCTTGGAGTTTGATAAATTTTGTGCAGATCATGGTATAAGACAAATTAAGGTTGTTCCTTATTCACCTCAAGAAAATGGGGCAACAGAACGGTTAAATAGAACCATTCTTGAGAAAGCACGATGTATGCATTCAAATGCCAGTTTGGGCAAAGAATTTTGGGTGGAAGCCTGTAATACAACAGTCTATTTGATCAATAGAACTCCTTCATCTCGTCTAGAATTTGGCATTCTGGAAGAGGAATGGCTGGGATAAAGGATTTCATATTCACACATCAAAGTTTTTGGGTGTGAAGCTCATGTTCATGTCCCAAAAGAAAAGAGGACAAAGCTAGATTTCAAATCACAAAAGGGCATTTTCGTTGGCTATGGTGAAGATCAGTTTGGTTATAGAATTTGGGATCCAGTTGAAGAGCGAATCATTCGCAGTCGTGATGTCATTTTAAATGAGCAAAAATTTCCATCTTCTGCAGACATTGATAAGTCTGGAAATGATTATATTTCCTTCACAATACCTTCAAATGGTATTAATCCACAGGGAAGAAGCTCCTTTCAGGCGACTCCAACCTCCATTCTCAATTATCCATTTCAATCCTCATCAAGTGAGGATGATTATTCTCATAATTTGTTTAATGAAGAAAGAAATTTGACTGATGACAGTCAGAGTGATTTTGAAAACAGGGGAGAGCCTATGCTCTTCCCCTCCTCTCCTCATAACACCTCTCACGGTGGTGGCTGTAATAACAGGGAAATTGTTTACGGAAATTATAATAATTGCTGAGAGAATATAGTCTACGGAAATGACTCTACTTCCTTTGAAAATTCTCATCACCGTAGGGATATTCATAGTGGTTTTATGCAGTCTCCACACCGTAATGAAGTTACAGACTTTGGCCTCTATGAAACGGTTGACACTGAGCACTCCCCTCATGACAACTCACAATCTAGTCATCACTGTAGAGAAGAAAATAAAGGCAGTTTTCAACCTCATGGAATGCCCCGTGATGTGCCAGGTTTGTGTGAAGAAGGGGACTCTCACCCGCACAATGCTACTCCTCACGGTAGAGGCAATGTGCGGTCTAAAATAATTAAAAATGGTAACTTCTCTCATCATGTTACACGTCCAAGCTCCCTCTATCCTGATTTTGGGACTATGCATACACAAGACAGTGTAGACTAGCGCTGGCAAATGGAATGGTCCATTCTTTGTGACTAGCGTGGGCATTCCACAAAGGAGTTAGTAACCATGTCTCTTGACAGGGAACAACATGACTTTGGTAGGGATGATAGAGCTATAGTAGCTCATGATAATCTGCAGACAACTCATGATATGAGGGAAAGTAGTGACAGGGATACTATTCAGAACAAGGGAGTCTTATTATGCCGTAACAACTCGGGTATATAGAGGACATGCTCTTTTCCCATCTCTAAAGGTAGTCCTCATGAATTACTCACGGAATCTAACACCAATAGAACAGTTACTCACAGAAATCCTTCACCTGGAGAAGATGATGATAATCAGTTAAAGAGAATTCATTCTCGTGAACCAGATCATCCTGATTTGAGAAGATCCTCAAGACAAAGGAAAGTTCCTTCAAAATTCTCTGATTATTAGCTATTATTTGTTGAAGAGGCAGAGCCAGAGCTCTTAATTTCTGAGCAAGTTGAACCTGCAACTTTTAAAGAAGCATGTCTAAGCAATGATAAAAATAATTGGTTTGTTGCTGTGACAGATGAAATGAGTTCGCTTGAAGCGAACGACACCTAGGATTTGGTTGCTCTTCCACCAAATCGAAAACCACTCAAGAACAAGTGGGTCTATAAATTGAAAGATGAAGAAGGAGGTCACAAATGGTTCAAAGCTCGGTTGGTAGTAAAAGGATATGCTCAAAAATAGGGAATTGATTTTGCTGAAATATTCTCTCCGGTTGTGAAGATGACATCAATCCAAACAGTATTGGGATTAGCAGCCATTTGGGATCTTGAATTGGAATAGTTAGATGTTAAAATAGCATTTTTACATGGAGACATTAATGAGGAGTTGTATATGCATCAGCCTGAAGGTTTTGTGAAAAAGGGGTAGGAACATCTCTTTTACCGACTAAAGCATAGTTTGTATGGGCTCAAGCAAGCCCCGAGATAGTGGTATGTCAAGTTTGACTCCTTCATGCTTGAACATAATTTTATCAGATGTGAATCTGATCCATGCATTTACTATAAGACACTCTCGAATGGTGAATTTGTTATTCTTCTTCTCTATGTTGATGATATGTTAGTAGCGGGAACAAGCTCTAAAATTGTTAATGAGCTGAAAACTAAATTGGCAAGCACATTTTCCATGAAGGATTTAGGGGCAGCCAAGAAGATTCTTGGTATGACCATCACCCGGGATAGGAAGAAGAAAGTGATCACATTGTCACAAAAATAGTATATTGACAAAGTAATTCAGAGATTTGGTATGGTTGATGCGCATAGTGTTTCTACTCCACTTGATTCACATTTTCAGTTATTAGCAAAATTGTGTCCACAAACACAAAAGGACAAGGAATATATGGAGGACATTCCTTAAAAATCTGCAGTTGGTAGCATTATGTATGCTATGGTTTCGACACATCCCGACATTGCTCATGCGGTGGGAGTTGTAAGTAGATTCATGAGCAATCCCGGGAAGACTCATTGGGAGGTTGTCAAATGGATACTAAGATATCTCAAAGGCACTTCAGATTTGGTATTATGTTTCGGTAGCAACAATGAACAGTTACGGGGATTCACGGATTCAGATCTTGCTGGAGATTTGGATAAGCGTAGATCTACTACTAGTTACATATTCATGTTTGCTGGAGCTGCTATCAGTTGGGCCTCAAGGCTGCAACATTCTATTACTCTTTCTTCCACTGAAGCTGAGTATTTGGCACTTTCCAAAGGTGCTCGGGAAATGATTTGGTTGCAACGATTACTTGGTGAAATGAAGTATCAAAAAAAAGATTATGTTCTTTTCAATGACACTCGTAGCGCCATATTTATGGCTCACAATCATACTTCTCAGCGACGTTCAAAACACATTGACATCCATGCTCACTTTGTTTGGCACATGGTTGAAGAGGGTAGGTTGAAGGTTGAAAAGATTGATACTAAAATCAATCCAACAGATGTATTCACTAAAGGTGTAACCAAAGAGAAGTTCGAATGTGCAAGAACTTCTCTTGGACTTGTTAAGTTGAAGTAGATCAACATGTAGAGCAAGGAAATGTCTGATCAGCTGGATTATCCGTTGACTTCTGGTGGGAGTTTGTTGAAATTGGAAGGCCAACAGACATTTGTCTATTTGTGCCTTGTCTTTCCAGCTGCTCAGATTGAGCTTTATAAATAAGACTCATCTCTTCATTGTAATTCATTCAGTTTGAGATTAATAGAATTCTTCTGCTCTCAGTGTGGATGTAGCCACTATTGTGGTGAACCATGATAAATTTGTGTGTTCTTTGTTTTATGTACTCTGTTGTTTTTAATTCTGTAATTCTGGTTTCAATTCGAATCTTTTAAATCTACACTATCAAAAGCTGACGGATGTTTAGTTCGAGATGCAGGGTTGTTATTCACCTTCGCAACATTGGGGTTACAAACACATATGAGCCTAGTGCAAAAGGTACTCAAGAATCTCGAAAGCCTGATATGTCTTTTAAAGGAGCATTTTTAACTACATTACACTAGGAAGGTTTTAAGTTTTTCCAACTCCCTTCTAGGGTTGATAGCCTTTAAATATACATTTGGATAATGCCTCTGTAAATCTACATTGTATATTTAATGCTTGCAACCACAAACCTTTTAGCCAGGCCCTTGCAAGGAATTGTGAAGCTGGCCTATCTAGAAAACTAGGGTTGAGATAATGTTGCGTGAAACTGCAGTTTTCATGAGAATTATTTAATGTGATTTGACAAAATATTATGGTGTCATGGACCACAATGATTCCTGTCCTACGCCATAACCTAGTTTTCAGAATAGGGCTAATTTGGGAGGTCTGCAGGAGGGAAGTGGGATGGCAGACTGAGGTGAGAAAGATGATGAAAGTCAATAACTGAAAAATAGTTGCAGGTGCAATTGGGTTGAGCTAAATAATGAGGTGTACATTTTCTTTGTTGATATACATTCCATTAGAGTTGCTTTAATTTTATTGTCCGTTACAAATCGATTGAAGAGATTTTAGGGAAAAAAACAAACTTAAGAGCTTTTGGAATTAACATTTTAGATTATATTCCTTGATCCCGTCAAGAAATTTCAAAATCGGATAGGCTGTTTGATACACTTGTAAACTTCATGCAGTTCACTTACCAAAGCGTCAATAATAATTTTACATCTCATCCACACCAAAAGGAAATTGATCCTATTTTTATTGAAACATATTGACCTCTAATTCTTATATAGATAAAAGATACATTAAATATATGTATAGGACCATATTCTCTGCTATAACATCCACAAGTTGTACATTGTATCATTAAGACTATTGAATATGAAGTGACAATCTCAAGTTGACTAAGTTCACCTGTGAGATTTTTAAATAAGGAATCCTTATTGTGGGTGTCAATAATTTCTTTGCATCGAAGATGGGTTCTCTTGTTGAGCAAATAAATGCAAGAGAAAGTAACAGTAAAGTTGTAAACATAAAAATGAGTGACAAGCTTCTATAAATCCATGCTTGAGATGGAAACCTACTTGGATAAGGAAAGATAGTCTTCTTTTTTTAGGGGAAATTTGGTGTTTACAGATCCCCTGTTGTTGCTTTTGCATCTATAGAATATCTTACTATTATATGCCTATATTTGCAATTGGTGCAGAGGCCAAGGGGATGAAAAACTCCTTAGAAACCAACTGCATCATCAAATTTCACTGATTTGACATGTGATAGTCATGGAAACATTATAAACAAATGGATGCTTTGAGAGAAACAAAAAATCAAGGCTAGTGAAAGAGAATTGGAAAATATCAAATTAAAATTGGCATATCAAGAGGTTGTTCTATTGAAGGATGTAGCAAAAGGATATAACTAAAATCGTTCATGTTTATTAAAGTATTTAAAAACACTTCATCATATGGTAAAGTCCTGTTCATAAGCTCATTTTTATTAAAAAGGTAATATGGTCGCTGATTTTTTAAAGTTATTTTATAGTTTGTAAATGTATTTTAAAATTTCTAATTAATTAAAAGTTAATTGGTTTGTCTATTTACTGGGCTTCTTTTTAATGATATTGTTTTTTTGGGCACACCACAGGTTTTAGAAGAAAATTGAGAGCTGTAACTTTGGACTCATTTTTGGAGAATATATGATGGGTAAATTGTATTGTTTTTAGTCCGCTTTTCTCATTTTGCTTTCTTTTTGTTCTTTTTAGTAGAAAGTATTTAAAGGGAAAAAATCACTATCATATAGGGGAGTGACACCTCTTAAAATTTAGAGGAAAATCAGTCTTGTAGTAATTTTTCCAATGTTGCAATTTTATGGCATTACTTGTCAATGGGTCAATAAAATAATCAAAGAAAATAAATTGACATAAGATAGTGCTAGCATTTTTTCATCAACTTTGTTGGAGTTAAGATATTTTAGTAGATCTTGATTTCTATATATTTGAAGGAAGCTCCTTTGGAATGGAGGTTGGTGACTCAAAATGTAGAATCTAAAATCATGGTTATTATGAGAAAGTATAAGTTGACGCAATAATATGGCCACTCTAAAAGGAGTCATGTGATGAACCTACAAGATAAATTAAATAATGCCCTTAGAATATGGAGAACAAAATTCTTGATATTATCTTTGTAGCATCACTTTGAGGGTGCTTTCAATCCTAAATTAAAGATAACCAAGTTACCTTTACTTGGCAAGCCATTGCAAGACATACAAAGCATATGCGTTCAGTGTAGTATTCCCCAATTTGATAATAGAATTAACAATAATAATATTTTAATAAATAAATAAAAATATATTAATTAAATAAATTGATTATTAATATTATTGTCAGTGAATATATCAATTATACATATACATTATTAATGATAATTAATTAAATTCACAAAGAAGTTATTACATTAATTACTAAATAAACAATAGGCATGAATAAATTATAATAATAACATTTGTAGGAATAAATATAACCATAACCGATAATACGAGTGTTGACGGTGGAAGAACTATGGTTCGAACGATAGAAAAACACTATTAGATATTACAAACAAAATTAGTAGTCCTCATTCGATGACTAACTGGTGACGGGGGGACACGTACCTTAAACTCTTCTCCACGTAGTCATATTCCGGGCAATGCAAGGAGTAAACTACAGTCTAACGAACACACCACTACAGAGACGTGTCAATACAACATACCCTTTCATTCGTAACGAACTAGATATAAAAGCAATCACCGCAGGGCATAAAGGACAGGGAACGGAGGGAAAAATTGAGCATACGTATCGAAGAGCAGAGCCATCTATGAATGGCTGGAATTCCATTTAGCAGACCAAATCAGGAAATGGCAAACCTGGAAGTACATGATATTAAGATATAAATAAGGACCATCCTCATGATCGGGTGCACTGTATTATTACCCAGGAACAGCGATCATTATAATTACCCAACCCGGCATGTAGATAGGTCTTCACGTCATTTGCATATTCATAAAGAATTATCAAGGGAGTGACCAATTCAGATAAGTAATTCCATTGCACTCATCTTAGTAAGATATCAGTAATAGCCATATATATAGAGAGAAATTTGATTGACATACTTATACTCCTTCATATACATAATGAATTGGGGATTATATGGATCATGGAGTAGGAGACTACAGAATAAATGTTGCTCTTGATGCGGAAGATATAAGAAAAGAAATAAATTATTTATGGCTGGCAAGCATCAATAAATTAGTATTGATTAAAAAATAAGTATATATTAATATTCTTAAGGATATATCAGAATTCTAGTATTGATAAGGAACCCTTAGAGGGTCAAATATATATATATATATATATATATATATATATATATATATATATATATATCAGTTATATTATACACAGTATATATGCTCAGAACTTAATACTGTTTGACTTAAGAGGGGAAGGCGATGATGTTACCAAAGAGGGGTTTGTATAAATTCCAAGCAAATAGATCTATGTCCCAAGATAGGGTGAGGATTAGCGACCCTAAGCGCCTTGAGGGCATCATACTAGGAAAGGCTTAAGGGTGTGATCTGTAAACTTTGATAGTTGGTGTCTAGGCAACTTTGATAACATCAACTCCTTTTGTCTATGAGCTGAATCAGTAATAAGGCTGGATATGAGTGATAAAAATAACTTAAATCTAATAAGATGAACAACTTAACCTATCAAGTTACATTACAACCCAAACCTTAATTGAGAAATACAAGGTAAATTAATTAAGGTCCCAATAGGGGATATTACAAGTGGTATCAGAGCTATGATCCTGCCATCCTGTGGGGTAAGTACAAATTAATGAATCATTATTGTCAATAAAAGGGATGAGACTGCGATATACGCATCTTACTATATCAGGTAATGTTGAAGCCTGAAAACATAATTAAATAAGTGATGAATGGCTAAGATCCTCATATTGCCTTATTAATTAAGAAGGAGGGTTGAAGCAATTCAAGGAATGATGGTCTAAATCCAAAAAGGATAGTTCCCAAGATAGGGTGGGGATCAACGACCCTCTAATCCTTGAGGGCAAAAGTCCCAAGGGAGGGCTTTGATCTATAAACTTTGAGGGAATCTATCAAGTAATCTCTAAGCGCCTTGGATTGTATTCCGACCTTCTCTCTCCTTAGGGAAAAGTAATATCAGATCAAACTTAGAAACAAGAAATATAGAAAGCATATGAAATTAAATTACTTAATATGAAATATGGGATTTAAGAATTGAAATTAATTTAAATAATGTGTATATTATGTGTATACTTTGTGTATGCTTCGTGTCTTCTTGCATCAATGTGTATGCTTCTTCGTGTCTTCAATGTGTATGCTTTTTGTATTCATGTGTTAGTGTGTATGCCTCGTGTATACTTCGTGTTTGCATATATTTATATATTTTCAAATGAATGTGATTCTATATTTAATTGATTGGGAACAGTAAGAATACCTAGAGTGAACTCAAGATATACTAATTCATATCAATGATTAATATCAGAATTACACAACTACTCACAACGAAAGATTATCTCTCTAGGAAATGAGAGAAAACTTAAGTTACCAATTGTTATTATCAAATAATGAGGAAACATGTAATTGCTTGAGGACAAACAATTTTGGGGAGGGTAGGACTGTAATATTCCCCAATTTGATAATAGAGTTAACAATAATAATATTTTAATAAATAAATAAAAACATGTTAAGTAAATAAATTGATTATTAATATTATTGTTAGTGAATATATCAATTATACCAGAGTTCTTGAACTCGCCATGAGTCGTTTGAGTTTTCTTAGTCCACAAGCCGTGTCAAGGCAAACGGGTCATAACAATTCATTTCCATGACTCAGTGAGTCATGGCTCATGACTCACATGACTCGCACCAACATTTGGCAATCTCGGTTAGCAAAAAAAATACAAAAAAAAAGAAGTTATTTTCCATTTTTTTTCACTTATGTCTTCTATTTTGCACTAAATGTCATTCTATTTGCTAGTTGCAAGAAAAAGAGAGGAAAGTGAGAGAGAGGAAGGAAAAGAAGAGGGCATAGGTTTGTAACTAGTAGGGAAGAAGAGCATCAAGGAGTCCACAAATCACATTGGGGAGGCCATAGGTGGGTTGACCAGGCAGACATAGAGGTTGAGGTTGTGGCTATGGTAGGGGAGGAGGATAAAGCATGATCAGGCTCCCGCGTAGTTGATGTTGATCAGAGTGGCACCTCACAGGTAGATACTATGGCTTGTCAGTCATCCAGGACCTACCTCAGATGCCTTTGTATGAGGTAGAGAGGCTACTCTAAGGCCAAGGTCGAGGCTGAGATTCAACTTGAGCCATAGACTTGTTTTTGTTTACACATATGTTAGGGAACATTTGATGTCATGGATTTCATAGATTTTATATACATTTGACAATATTTATAATTCTGCATATCTATGTTTTCTATTTCCTTCAGGAACAATTTATGTTTGTACTTATGTGATGGATGTATGTTTATGTATGTGATCAAATTAGCTTCTATTTCATGATGTTATAGTGTCTTTAAGCTTTATTAAATAATGGGCGCATGAAACAAGTTTTAAATTGTTAAAAATCTCTATTTCAAGGGTTTTTTTTCTTTTTGCCGAGTCATAGCCGAGTCACGAGTTGAGTTAGCCTTGCCAAGTTCGAGCTGAGTTCGAGTCTGGGAACTATGAATTATACATATACATTATTAATGATAATTAATTAAATTCACAATGAAGTAATTACATTAATTACTAAATAAACAATAGGCATGAATAAATTATTGTAATAACATTTAGAGGAATAAATATAACCATAATTGATAATACTAGTGTTGACAGTGGAACACCTATGGTTCAAATGATAGAAAAACACTATTAGATATTACAAGCAAAATTAGTAGTCCTCATTCAATGACTAATTGGTGACGAGGGGACACGTACCTTAAACTTTCCTCCATGTAGGCATATTTTGGGCAATGCAAGGAGTAAACTATAGTCCAACAAACACACCACTATAGAGGCGTATCAATACAACATACCCTTTCATTCATAACGAACTAGATATAAAATCAATCGCCGTAGGGCATAAAGGACAGGGAACGGAGGGAAAAAGGAGCATAAGTATCCAAGAGCAAAGCCATCTTATGAATGGCCGTAATTCCATTTAGCAGACCAAATCAGGAAATGGCAACCCTGGAAGTACATGATCTCAAGATATAAATAAGGACCAGCCTCATGATCGGGTGCACCATATTATTACCTAGGAACAACGATCATTATAATTACCCAACCCTATAAATGGAGAAATAAGGAATGACGACATGTAGATAGGTCTTCACGTCATTTGCATATTCATAAAGAATTATCAAGGGAGTGACCAATTCAGATAAGTAATTCCATTGCACTCGTCTTAGTAAGATATCAGTAATAGCCATATATATAGAGAGAGATTTGATTGACATACTTATACTCCATAGACATACTGAATAGGGGATTATATGGATCATGGAGTAGGGGACTACATAATAAATGGTGCTCTTGATGCGAAAGATATAAGAAAAGAAATAAATTATATATGGCTGGCAAGCATCAATAAATTAGTATTGATTAAAAAATAAATATATATTACTATTCTTAAGGATATATCAGAATTCTAGTATTAATAAGGAACCCTTAGAGGGTCATATATATATATATATATATATATATATATCAGTATATTATACACAATATATATATGCTCAGAACTTATTACTATTTGACTTAAGAGGGGAAGGCTATGATGTTATCAAGGAGGGGCATGTATAAATTCCAAGCAATAGATCTATGTCCCAAGATAGGGTGGGGATCAATGACTCCGAGCGCCTTGAGGGCATCGTACCAAGAAAGGCTTAAGGGCGTGATTTGTAAACTTTGAGGGAATCCATTGATAGTTGGTGTCTAGGCAACTTGGATAACATCAACTCCATTTGTCTATGAGCTGAATCAGTAATAAGGTTGGATGTAAGTGATAAAAATAACTTAAATCTAATAAGATGAACAACTTAACCTATCAGGTAACATTACAACCCAAACCTTAATTGAGAAATACAAGGTAAATTAATTAGGGTCCCAATAGGGGACATTACATTTAGAAGTTTATACTAACTAATGCCAATCACGTATAGCAAAATACGGTTTGTAGCATTGTCTCTTCCTTTGAAAGGATTTGTACTTAGCGTGAAATAATGTCATTGGGATAAAATGTTCATTGGTTCAAACTTGGTATCATCTAGTTGTAAATTCTTCCAATGGAGACATAAAAAACCTAACCACTAACAACAAAGATATGCTATATCCAATGTTTACCACTTCTTGCTTCGCGTGATTTTGGGACAACACAAGATTTTCTTTAAGGATGTGATATATACCCTCTCACTCATCTAGAGTATTGTCAATTGTTGCAACCTTGGAAAATCCTAGAAGATAAGTATCCATGGAAGGTGAGTGGTACCATAAATGACTTCATTACGTATTGTCTTGTAAGTGCTATGAAACATATGGTATTGTACTACCACTTAGCAAGAGTTAACAATTAATGAGCTTAAGCAACTTTCTAGTGAATGGTTCATAAGGCAAAACACTTGCTGAAGGTTTTGCAAACGGTGTTGCAAGCAAAGTGGGCTTAAGCTTGGAGGGAACTTCATGGTTAGGCACACTAGAGCTGGAGTAGTGTTGGGATGGGTGACCTCCCAGGAAGTCTTTGTGCTTCACCTTTGTGAGGATCACCTAGATGCAATGAGTGCTAAGTGTTCCATTCATTGTCATGAGAGATGGTTTCTTGTGAACCACTACTCATGAAACATGGGTCAATGAGGTTGACTCAAAAACTACACAGTTGAATCCTAATAGCAATATCACAACAAGGGTTAACAACCTAACCCTTTAGTTGATTGCTTAGACTCAAAAACAACATAAACAAGTTTCAAGGCATTTATCATCAATCATAGTTTGGCCATTAGTTTGACAATGATAGGTCAAACTCATGGTCAAATGAGTTCTCTGCAACTTGAATAATTCCTACCAAAACTTATTATCAAATGTAGGATCATGATCAATAACAACAGAGTGTGACATCCCATGAAGTTTAAAATAAGAACTAAGAAGTGTTGAGCCACCATTGAGGACAAGTAAGGGTGAGGCAAGACATAGAAATGGACATATTTTGTTGAGTAGTCAACAATAACCAAAATGAATTGTTTACCTCCAAGAGGAAAGACCCACAATTAGATCCATTGAAAGATCATTCTAAGCCTCATCAAGAATATAAAGACAATGAAGTAATCTAGGGGCCTTGATGGTTTCCTTATTAGTCCATTGACACACATCACATGCTATGACAATTTCTTTAACATCTTGCTTAAGACATTTCCAAAAGAAATCTTGTTTGAATTTTTCATAGGTCTTTAAAATTCTTGAGTGATGTATGGGAAAAGTAATCCTAGATTAACGTGTGCATTAACCTAGGTCAATCTTTCTCCCATACAACATTAGTGAGGAGTAAATGGGCTTAGTTGTTGGCACAAGGAAGGGCCAAGTTATCTTGGATTCATCCTCTCTATTATATTCTTTTTGATGGGGATTGGTTTAGTGTGTGCAATGAACTAGGCTAAATTGAACAAGTTTTATTGAATGCAAAAAAAAAAAAATAGAAATAAAGAAGAGCAGGGAAAAACTAGTAGTGAAATGCAAAGAAGAATTCGGTGTTGAAATTTGGAGCTAATTGGGCAAGACTCTAGCACTTGGGCTCTAGTGTCCAAGCACTATGTTGACGAGTTGATGTTGGAGATGGTTTGAGTAGGGATTTGGGTAGCTATCCTTAAAATCTAGGTCCAAAAGATGAGGACACTAGTAATGGGTTCTCTAGTCGTAATGTTCTAGGCTATTCAAGTTCTGGAACTAACTGTTGTAGTTTGTTATGTTTGTTGATGTCATTGTTGTAGTCTAAATCCTTTGGATCTGCATCTCCACACAAGAACAAGGGAAGATTGTTGTGTTGTATGGGGCTTGCCTTAGTCAAACCCCATGTTAGTATTCCCACCTCCACAATAACCATGATGAGCGAGAACAATCGTGTGCTCCCACATGAGTAGAGGCAAAAAAATAACAATGATGCTGAAATGGAAATGATGCCTTACATGTGAAGCCCTGCTTGGATCCCACACAAGTTTTTGACAAAGTCTTGCAAGTGTTAGTATTTGACATGATAATTATTAGAAGTAAAATTACTTATTTGTAGATGATAGTGTGCTTGATAATAGCCCCAAACTTTCAGCTTGATTGATATTTGATTGATTGGTAGAGAGGTTGATTAGGCTGCTTGCTTAGGTAGATTGTTCATCTTTTCAAATGAGGGAGGGAGTTGCATTTATATCTGACTTACGCCTTTTCTCAATAACCTTCTAAATTTAGGCTGAAAACAAGGCCATGTCCATTACAAGTGTGAAGCCAATATTTGAACTTTCAGACTTAAAGCCAAATTAGTCTCACACTAGTGCCCAATGCTAGTGTCTTACCATATTTGGTCGTTCAAAGGGCTAGGCCCCATAGGATAAGACTAGGTTTTCCAATTTGAACTCAAAACAAGCCTGATCATAGATGACTAGGCACAACCATCAAAAGGAGTGCAAACATAGCTTGAAATTGTAAGCAACAACAATTTATGATTTTAAATTGAGTAGCCTTTTGGAGTGAGGCTTAACTTGAGATTTGGGAGTTACATACATCTTGGCATTGAATGCGAATAGTTGTCTTGACCATTAGAACCCTAGCACAAATTGAGGACCTTGGTTCAATAGTTGTATGATATCATATACTTATTGGTTAACAACCCATTCCTACTAAATCTCATCCATCTAGATGGAAACTAAGAAAGAGAAAACAATGTTCCTCCCTCTTCATACTAAAATGACATTGAGTCAATGACATTGTCCTTATCCTTCTCATAGATGATCATTTTCATAACATGCATTTTAGCTATCTGTTTTTGTTTTTTTAGGGATAGATACACATCGCTGCAATAGTTATTTTAAGATGCAATTATTTTTGTTGATATAGAATTTATGAATCAAGATGTACATATGCTAGTGTTAGACAACATGGAAGATTAATGATATCAGATTTCCACAATCCATCAAGCTTATTGTAAGATTTTTTTGGGCAGATTGTGTAAAGGTTTTTTTCATCAATGTTTTGGATCACACTTTGTGACCCATCATTAGGATGATACCTTTTTTGTTCTCATTGAGTTCTCTTGTATCATATTGATGATGGATCACAGAGTGTGATCCAATACGATGAAAAAATTCTCTTACACGATCTATCTAGTAAAATCTTAGAATACAATAACATGGAAGATATCCAACATTTCTTTTTTTATATGTAGATTTAGCCAAATTGTACCTTGTGAGTTCTTTGTTAAGGAAAGAGAGTGACCTACGTTATTGCATTAACATTACATAACGTTAGTGTTAGAAGAATAGCATTCAAGAATGAATGGTTTGGTATTTTATTAGGCATGACCAAAATCGGAGTGGAGCGCATGCCAATCTTGAGAATAAGATAGGTGTTGTACACCTTGCATAAGAAAATAAATATATTTAGTTATGTAAAATAAATATTTATTTGTACACCTTGCCACATCAACTTCATCTGCCCAAACTGTAACAAAGATAGGTGTTGTACACCTTGCATAAGAAAATAAATATATTTAATTACGTAAAATAAATATTTATTTGTGATGCATGTTTAGAGATATGTTTAACCACACCAACTATTTATTTGGGCCCACTTTCAAAGGCTTCTAGGACATGGTTATGCATGTTATCTATGGGTTACACAAGGAACATAATTAATAATGGAAAAACTTAGTACCAATCAAAAAGTAAATGTTGGGTTCTATGGTTTTGTTCCCTCATGGTTTTTAGACAAATGGTTTCACTAATACCACTTAGTAGTTTTGTGTTAATTTGATTCTATTCAAATATGTTCAATGTTTGAGGTCCATCATTATTTGTATCGACTTCTTTGAAGAGTGTAAGTATGGAGCATGAAATGGGATATGTGGTTACATAATTACCCATTATACTTAGATACATCAAGGATGCATTGGAGGAGCTTGATGTTTCAAAAGTATTCATGGAGACTTTGTGAGTGCATTGAAATATTTCATTATTGAATAATACATTTTAGTGTGAAAGATTTTGAGGCTCGATTTTTTGTCATAAGGGCTTTGTTTATCTTGTGTTATATTAATTGCATATTTGTATATTGTTTTGTATGGTAGATTCGGAGTACTCCATGTTAGGTTGTGAATAAAGATCTCGTAGGTATTTGTAACCCTTAGTATGAGTAGATTATTGTGTATAATTGAATTTGTGGCCTTGCAAGAAAAGTCTAAAGGAATTTTGGAGGTCACAAGTGTGCTTACAAATTTAAACAGTTGCTAATTTGGACTTCGATAAAGATTTGACTAAGGAACATTTTGTTTGGACTCATATTTCGAGGCTTTAGGGGTGATTTTTTGCTAGAGATATCTTGGATAAAAATTAACCTCACCGTTGAGTCCGAGAGACCTAAAAACTCATAGATTAATTATACAAATGATGTATTTTGGATTTAAAAAAGTTTTGGCCATTTTTAGGACCATGACAGAATCTTTGACTACAACAATTTTGTACATCGATATAGAATCTATATAGTTCAATGTTTTGATCAATATCCATAGGAAATATCTTTTGACATATATGTAGTAGTTAGGTATGATATAAAGTTGATGTAGAGGCACAAGGAAGTTTAATGGTTTTCAACCTTAATACACCAAATTAGATCCAAATTTATCTTGATTCCTCACAAGACACCAACTTGCCCCAAATCTGATCAAACTGACTCAACTTAACCCAATGAACTTGGAGTCACACATTCCTTACCAAAGGTGAACCTTTCATCAATCCCAAATTTGCTAGATACAACTTCTCACATCATGCCTCTTCTTGAGCACTTCCATGGACATCACTAACACCAACACGAAGTTCCATTTGACTCCAGAGGTGTGTTAGATACAATTCAATTGTTTTCACAGACTTTAGCGTCCCAAGGTAAGAAGAAACAATTGTATTTACTAACCCACAAAACCCATAAGGTTTACTCACCCACAAACAAGTCTATTCCTTGTAGCCCTTCCACAAGACCTTTTGGACCATCACTCTCAAACTTCTTAAACACTCTCCAAACAAAAACCAGTTTTAGATACCCTTTGGCCAATCATAAAATATTCCCAACTTTCAGGTTTGGAACCCCTCATTAACTAGGTCAAACCGTACTGTCTCAGACAGATCTAATAGGCCTAATTGGGATTATTTACAAAGCAAGTACCATTTAGGGTTTAGATCTTTGTGTGCCAATGATTGGAATATGGCTGAATACATCCAAAATCATCAAATCCACTATTAGATTGTGGCCAACACTTTTTTTTATATCTCTATACCCAAACCCTCACTCATCCGTGGCTAGTCACATAGGGATGCCTAGCCTTAGTTTGCAATTTTGATGGTTGAATCCACTTGCTCTTGGTTCAAGACCTCCAAAATCTTGTAATATACATCTAGAACCCTTGCCATCCTTTGTCCATGATGGAATCATGTTTAAATAACCTTGGAAGACTTGTTTGGGTGGTTGGAACTGATCCCAACTGTCCCATAACCTCAAAACCAAATTTTTATGCAAATGTTGCAAAAGAAACTTTTGCAACATTTTGCAATTTTTGGCAACTTAATGCCTTGACCATACAATGGACATCATCACATCAAATTTGTGTCCTATATGATGAAAAGGACACAAAAACTCCTATTCTACCTTAGTCTTGCTCATTTGACCAGATTTGACCTATTGGTCTTATAATGCAATTTTGGCTTATTAGCCTTACAACATGACTTCCAATGATTACAATAGACATCAAAATGGTCAAAAAAACCTAATTACATATTTGATTCAAAACTAGATGCAAAAATTCTTCATAGGTCCTCTGACCCATGGGTGCCCCTGCACCATACTCGTGGGGAACAAAGAATTCAAGTCCCCTTGAGTGTCCTTCTTCTTTCTAGTCTTCCAATTCCTTTGTGTATGGTTCTTGAATCCTGCAAAGAAATTTCTTAGGATTCACACACATCAACTAGACAGCACCCAAAAAGGTTCTCAAGAGGAAGCTATTTCTTAGGCAATTAGGTCTCTTTAATGGCACTGAAGCATTCCAATGCCTTATCAAACTCAACTGTTATCAACTTGTTCTTACATCATTTTAAACTGTCCGCATTCACACCTTTGACTAATCATAAGTCATTGGTCTTATCAGACCTAAACAGAGATCAACTAATCAGACCTTAAACCGATCTCAAGGATAAACTTTCTCATTGCTTGGAGACCTCATTGCACCTTTGGTTCACAACATCACTACTATGTTTACAAGGTCTTTCAACATACATTCAAGGACACTATTTATTTGAAATGTAAGATTCAAGACAACAATAATTGATCAATCAGCAAAAAGGCTTATTAGGTGTTCAAGACTTCTTCCATTACTCTTGAATAGTTACCACCACAACCCTGATCAGAGAACTGACAAACCTGTTAATGAGGTACTGACATATGTCCTAATTCAAAGGACTCGTCAACACCAACCCATATTCACAATGAAACATTACTGATCTGCAATCAAAAGTAGGAGTCACAGTCTAGTCATAACAGTTTAATATCAACTTTTGTGATCAGAAATCAGAAACACCAAGATCCTTTGCCAATTGGTTGAGAAAGGTTCTCCATACCTTTTAAATGGTCAGTACAATGATCTCTTACCAGCCCATTTTTCACACAGTCCAATGATTCAACAAAATCTATTGACTGAGACAGTAACAGTCACTGTCATACACAGTTTGACAGAGACCGTCAAATAGAGACTTAACCCCTCTTACCAATCTTTGTTATGCAATCAAAAAGGTTCATTGAGACTTGTCTTAACCCTATTCAACCCCTTGAATCATTGGAAGTTTCATATACATCAAGAACTTTTCAAAATAATTAAACAAACTGTCGTCAACACCAAAAACTTACTGGACAGCCCACTTAGGGCAACAAAAATCTTTCTCCAAACAAATCCATTTGCAACTGAGACCTTCACTATTGGAAAAAGGATTCAAGATACCACTAAACCCCAAGGTTGTAGATTTTTCTACTTGTTCAATTGCAAGAAATCAGTAAATCTCTGTCAAACCCTTATATTTTATGGTTTATTGACAGTTTTAAAAGAAATACATCATACTCACTCCCTCCATGAGCAATGGCAGAATCTCCAACCTCATTCAAATTAAAGCTAATCCATCCTATTTTGATCTTCAATAGCTTGCAAGGCGAGTTCAATCCATGGTGAGGAGAAATGAACGTCTGATCAGCAGATTTGACAGGAAAATAACATTAAAAACAGCATTTTATTAAATTTCTTCCTACCAATTCACTCCTCTGCTTCACCCCCGACCCAAAGAGGATTCTTAAAGGATTTTACATCCACTTGCAACTGATTTTAACCAACTTTCCAATCAGCTGGTCGGTTTAGACTCTGATTAACAACATTTTTGCAAAGCTGTCATCTTAGAACTTGATAACTTTTTATCTAACTTGACAATATGACCTTTAAACATGATCAGTGACCCTAATACATATCAAATAGGACAAAATTAGTCCAATTACCACATTTCAACTAAGTTGCCGATTCGGATTTGGGGACAAATTCGGGTTCGAGAATCCGGTTCGTGGATTCGTGAAATTTTTTTTTTCCAATTTTGGACTTGTAAGGATTCGTGGTATATATATATATATATATATATATGCATTATATATCCAAAAATATAAGAGAAATATACATAATTCTAAAACTAAATCATTTCATACTATGAATCTATGATGCTTGATGATTGATCAATGCCAAATGTCAAAGATAAACATTAAAAATTCAAATAGCATACTTGATCATTGATCAATGATTCTATGTTGACGATTCTAAAGAAAATCAGCACATTGACTTATAAGCAAAAAAAATAATATAAAAATGTGTTTTTAAGTTTTTTTTGACTTTTTGGTCTCTTGGATGCGCGGGTCCTTGAGGATTCGCGCAGGGTCCTCATGGACTTGCACAGATCCGGGTAGGGTTTGTGCACAGACCTTGTCCGGATCCGCGGATCCGGACGGACCGACAGGTCCATGCACGAACTTTGCCCGGATCCGGCACAGACTAGTCCGTGAATCTGGACCCGGATCAGGGCTTGTAGGGACGAATCTGGCTTCTCAGCATTTCAACCTATTTTAGACATTTTTCACATCTTTGACCAAAGTTGACCCAATCAGGACTTCAAGGGTCACTATATACCAAATGGCTTTCAAAGCCTTACAAATGAATTCAAACGAATATGATAGACTTGTTTAACCTCAAAAATATTGAAATGGCCTCACATTGGCCTTATTACATGATTTTGACCACAATTGGTCATGGTGGCTTTATGTGTCCTTGATGCTCCTGCATGACACTCTTGGGGGACAAAGAATTCAAGTCCCATTGAATGGCCTTCTTCTTTCTAGTTTTCTAGTTCTTTTGTCCCATTGAGTGACCTTGCCCGGATCCGCGGATCTAGACGAACCGACAGGTCCATGCACGGACCCTGCCCGGATCCAGCACAGACTGGTCCGTGAATCCGGACCCAGATCATGGCATGTAGGGAGGAATCCGGCTTCTCAGCATTTCAACCTATTTTAGACATTTTTCACATCTTCGACCAATGTTGACCCAATCAGGACTTCAAGGGTCACTATGCACTGAATAGCTTTCAAAGCCTTACAAATGAATTCAAACGAATATGATAGACTTGTTTAACCTCAAAAACATTGAAATGGCCTCGTATTGGCCTTATTACATGATTTTGACCACAATTGGTCATGGTGGCTTCATGTGTCCTTGATGCTCCTGCATGACACTCTTGGGGGACAAAGAATTCAAGCCCCATTGAATGGCCTTCTTCTTTCTGGTTTTCCAGTTCTTTTGTACATAATGCCTTGTTCCTGCATCAAAATTGGCTTTTTCTCCTTTGGCTTCTTGCTGCACCTTCTCTTGTCCACGTGGTACTCAATCTCTTCAATGTATGTCTCCATGTTCTCATAGGATAGTTACAAAACTCAGACTCACCTCGGACTTGACAAACTGGATTTGTGTAATGTCCCCTACTCGGAACATAATTAATTTACTCGATAATTCCCAATGAGAGTTTGGATTGCACTTTCTTCATATTCCATGAACCTTAGTTTATATATTCATATATTTTACATATCATTCCATGCTCCATATTTGATATTTCTTTCCCAACTTTTATCCCTGATAGAGTTCAAATATAAAATTCTGTAATTATATAGATGTTTGCCAGCAATATATGATTCATTCCCTTCCTCATCTCTTCCTTACAAAGAGTATCCAATATATTTTATATTCTCTGATTCTTCCATATAATTGGTATTCCCACTATTTTGTATTATCTCCTATTGATCATTATAAATAATAGTCCTTAGTCATGCAATTCTGATCTATATGATCAATATCAATTATATTTCCATAATTCCTTATTCCATCCTCTCCCCAAATCCAGTTGTTCCATATCCATCTATTTATATTCAACTATTCCTGTTTGCTAACAGTAATATGAATATGTATTGGTTGAAAGTAAGTATGTTGACGTGTTTGTCCAGGATCCTTATCGCTGGAACTGGATGATGTTTGTTGAATGCTACTTTAAGCTCTTTAGGAGCGCTTAGTCTTTCTCTAGGAGCGTTAAGTCAAATATATTTGTAATGATAAGGATCAAATTTACTAAGGATTCTAAAATACTATTTTAAACAGGAACTCTAATCTATTTTTCGATCTGAAAATGAAGGACGGTGAACTAATCTTCATGGATAAAATACTTCTATAAATGCTGTTCCACATTGTTATTCTTTAGATCCCTGCGAGTATACAGACGTAATGACGATGCTTTATTCTCATACACTAAAATGTCGTTGTCCCTGATTGATATTTATACTCCTGCACTGATTTATTAGATGCCTTATCTGAATCTTAGAACTATCCCCATGCACCTTTGGTCATGTAATCGGTGGAATGAATGCCATCTTTTTCCTCCCCTTTTTGGTATGACTGCGAATACCTTCTTATACTTTTCATTTAGAACCATTGGTTACGTCTCAAAAAGACATGTTTATTCATCAGAGAATTCCTTACTAGTCGTGACACTTCATAATTTAAATGCTGTTGTCGATTACTATTATGCTTAGTATATTTATATATATTATATATAATATTTTTGTTTGCAACTGAATTTAATTTAATATATTATTTGCTATGATGTTAAGTATAATTATATATATTATTTAATGTGGTTTGCATATATAATACGCTTATAATATATCATATATATGTTTGATATATGTTATTATTGATTAATTATTAACATTTAATTATATTTATTTAGCCTATAATCATATAAATATACATTTATATTATTTATTAATAACATATATTTATTAATTATCATTCATATAATTATCTATCATTGATTAATATATTTATGAAAATATTATTTACTTAACTATTTATTATAATAATATTATTATTCATTTATTAAAGATCTTATCGTTCAATTTTTTTATTTTATTTTTTATCGGTAAAAGGCCTAAGCCAAAGATTTTATTAATAGATTAAATTATAGTACAAAGGTTCCATTCTGTGTGGGCACTAGTAGGAAAGAATGGAGAAGAAAACCTCCAGTCTATAGCCCGGGACCATGGTCCAGAATTCTATTACAAACAATTTTATGAGGGCATTCCCTCATTTACATCAGAAGATGAAGGCATTCCTTCATTTACAATTTCAGTTTAATTTATCTCCATACTCGGTTCTAGCTTGGTATTAAATATATTGATATATCTCTGTATCGGTGGAAGGAAGAGCACCTCATATACATCAGGTGTTTAAAGATGTCGCTTAGCTTATAGTTACAGTTGTCCGGAGTCAAATTAATTCCTCTAGGAGGTGTTTCCATACAACAATTCTTTAACCTGGACATTAGAGCTTAGCTTCGATCTTTGTTAGTATATCCAAATTTTAAAAGTTCTTTAACAAAGGTTACAAAATTTAGAAAGAAAAAACTTGCTAGAAAGAGTAAACTTTTACCTTTCATTGTTCCATCTATTTCATCATATAAGTCGATTTATTAGCCATAGTTCCTGTACAAATTCTAGAGAAAAGGTCTATGCATATGGCAGAGAAGCCTCCTTATGAAACGAAAACTGATATCTAAGCTAAAGCTAAGGGGATATGCTAATCTCTAGTCATAATTGATTTATTCAATTATTTTAATTACAAATGAGCTTTTGGTTATCTGCAAGTCTTATAACATCTTTGTAACATTCTAATTCATAATCAGATATACAGTTATATTTCAAATGTATCCTAGTAAGGACATCCATACATCTGACAGGAAGAGATTCTAGTCATAGCTTAACCGATATTTAATTCTTCTATCCAATCATCGAAACAACTTCTATGCACTATACTAATTCATAGTATACTTAAACTACCAATTATTATAATAAATTTCTTTAGCCCATCTAAGCATGAAGATTTGGTAAGTGTATTCACTAGTGTATATGTAAGTAGGCTGTAAGATGACAGGTTATCTTAGACATTGCTTCTAAAGTAAGGAAATGACCGAAACCTAGATCAGAGACAAATCTCATGTTCATTCCTAACATTGTTTTAGGCACATTGAATCAATTTACCACTTGAAAATATTTATCCTTAAACCTATATATGTGATGAGCCATTGGTTGGTAAGCCATGTTTCAATGTATCCTTCCTAGATTAAATTATAATTTAATTACTGTCTAGCTTTTATCTAGAAGTAGCTGCTTTGGGACATTACTGTTGATATTTGCTGTACAACCATACTTATGTGGAAAGAAAGCAGGGGATAGGGCTTGGAGGGTAACTTTGATTCTAGAATAGTCAATTCTAACTCCATATAAATTCGCTGCCGATTGGAGGGATAGTTATAAGAAAGTAATTAACTAGACGGGGACAGTATGCTTACCTTATGATGATAATAATATACTAGTTTGTGAGAAATTATAATCTCATTAAGAAATAGTTTAGTTTAACTGTCACTGATCTCTGGGGATTATTAGGATCTAGCTATGGAAAGAAAGCAGGGGATAGGGCTTGGAGGGTAACTTCGATTCTAGACTAGTCAATTCTAACTCCATATAAATTCACTGCCGATTGGAGGGATAGTTATAAGAAAGTAATTAACTAGACGGGGACACTATGCTTACCTTATGATGATAACAGTATACTAGTTTGTGAGAAATTATAATCTTGTTAAGAAATAGTTGAGTTTAATTGTCACTGATCTTTGGGGATTATTAGGATCTAGCTACAGAGGTACAAAGAATTAAAAAACACATATCACAATTTGATGGAGGAACACAATAGAAATTCATTTATATTAACATACGCTTATTTATGAAAGGGTATCATGAGTATATTCATAGATCCTCTTCATTGCTCCTTATCTTGAGTCGGAGCTATCTGTAACAGGGGGTCAAATTATCTTTTGATTGTGGAGTATACCTTCTTCCATCCAAAGGTCAATTAGATTTTCCTCTTCAAATTCTACAAGGCACTTCATATCTGTAATTCCAACTTTGTCTAAGTGTCAATACTCGTAGAACCAGTCTTCCTTCTCAGGCTTATGTAAATGTAGGTAGTATAGCAGGAAGAATGTGTTTCTCTTAGCTATATCTTCATTCTCTTTATAGTCCTCCAAGTCCTTATTGGAAATGATGGGCGAAGATAGGGGAAGGGGAACCAAATCCACTTTTCTCACCCTGCTGACAATCGGATCCCTCTTTATATGCTTAAGAACTGTATCTAGGTTGCCCAAAAATCTTCTTTTAAAAATTTTGTGACAAAGTTTCCATATTTCCTGTGTCTGGAAACCCCAGGAGGAAATGATGATAACAAACCTGGAAGTGATATCGGTGAGAACCCTATGACAGTCTTCTCAGTTGGTAAATTCCCTGCCTAAGATACGTAAGACAGCTCTGGCAATGAGGGGATGCTTATTTATTAGCATCTTTTTGACATGTTTTGACAAAAATTTACCTACAAAAGCCAACTAGCCCCTGCTACAAGTGAGTTTAACTGAATTTTCCATGTTATCCTACATATATGTTTATGCAGGGACAGGATGAGGGTCATTATAGGGGTATAGACTATTTATAATGATAGAAGTTTTAAAATGCCCAGATTGTTGGATACTAATGGCTTTCCGAGTTTCGACACTCAATAATGCTACTTTAATCTATTTGAGGGGAGACGAGGCACTTCCTATATCTATGAAGATACGAATGCCGTTATCCAATTAGATAAGGTGAAGAGTCAAAGTTTCTAATAGAATACTGACTAATGAAGTTAGCCAGATTAGTGTATATCTGTTGATTTGATCCTATCTATTGTAATCATATTAACCTTGCTCCTTAAAGGTACTATAGAGAATTTGCCTAAGATTTATGAAAGAATATTACCTGTTAAAAGAGAGACATTGCTATAATTGGTAATTTACAGTAAGAAAATTATGATTAGGAGCAATTGGCCTGCCTTATATAATCTATCCTTGAATAGTAAATATTTACCATAGGTTCTCCGAACGTTTGATATTCTATTAAGGGAGCACATACGAGCTAAAATAGGCACCTTATTTTAGTTCATCTATGGAAAGGAAGACACATAATGAAAATTACAAATCTAAATTATGCCAAATCAGTCAGAAGAAAAATTTAAAGTAAAATTTTCCACAGTCCATGGAGATTAAGAAAACTATTTAAGATGTAAATAGAATATACAATACTATATTGATACTGGATTGAAAGGTAGGTACAGGTATAATACTATTTTTACTTACTTTAGCATTATCTTCCTTATCTATAATAGGTCTGTGAAATAAACCCCTATTTATTACTTTTAAACATATGTTCACTGTATCAAGTTTTATAACTAAACTCTATAATATAAGTTCTCAAAAAGATGATTGAAAACTGAAAATGATATGTTTTCCTCCCTCTGGAGTATCTTGCAATTCCAGATGTTCTCATCCTTCTCCATTAGGACAATGAGTTCTTCTTCAGCTACCGGCTTTTTTGAATGGCGTGTGCATCTTGGTATCTCTGGGGCCACAATGTGATAATTCTCAGTATCTACTTTGTCTAGGTATTCTGGGATGGGGAAGCTCTCCTGTTTCTAGTATTTGATTGCTCCAGTTGAATCCTGCTCTCCAAAGAGGACTTCATTATAAAGGAAATCTAAGTTCCTCAGCATCTTGGGCCAGTGCTTGTCAAAACGTTCTTCATCTTTGAATGAAATCATGGGTATGCGTTGGGATTGAGGAATTGCTCCAAATTTGGACACTTCTATTTTCATGGTGATTTTAGGGTACGGGATGGTGAGTAGGTTATCTATGCTTAAAACCATATTATCTAGTCCTTCCAGCAGATCTTCGTTGAATATGATCCTAGCAGTCTGGATAATATCCTCTTTACGCTTACCGGCGAAGACAGAGAGAGCTATAAATTGTCCAATGACTGCGCCATTGGTCCTAAATGTGAATGCATTGTCAAAATGCTGGTCTCCCAAAGCTCTCTCAACCACCCTCCTAGCTGAATTCGACAAAGGGTTTAGGATTTGATACCATCACTCCGATAGGATACAACCTCTGAACGCCATAGCTCGACTGCCCTTGGTTGCAAAAGTTATTAGTTTTGTTTCCATCTCTACAGGAAGTTAACTTTTGTAGGATTTGAATTCTAAGACACTCTAAAGACATCTAGGTTTATAATCCTTATATTTGTAGCTCTGCCGCCTGTCCTCATGTCACTCGTGAAGGCTTATGTTGATTCATGATTGTAAGACTCCTCGATCTTTCATTTCATCATAATCATCAGTTCTTTAAAGAAACTGGACTTGTTGTAGATAGTCTAGAATATACATTCCTTCATGTAAATCAATGATTAGTTTCGATACTAATGATTATCTTGAAACATGTAATTATTTCCCGATATTGATAGTGAAGGGCGTTATTTAATATTTCCATGGGGAAATCATTGGTACTAAAGTCTATCCCGAGTTACCCTGAAATGATTTAATTTATATTGCTTCGGTGAAT
Source organism: Chamaecyparis obtusa (assembly GCA_027943335.1). Lineage (NCBI taxonomy): Eukaryota > Viridiplantae > Streptophyta > Pinopsida > Cupressales > Cupressaceae > Chamaecyparis > Chamaecyparis obtusa. The sequence continues at coordinate 328,377 of BSBK01000863.1, read as the reverse complement.
TGCCAAAAATCTGTCAGAATAATAACTCTCTCTATAGGTGGCAGGAGATCTATCTAATACTAGGGGGTATCCCGTATGAGTCATAGCCTACTATTACATGGTTAATGCTAGATAGACATAGTATTTAGAAGACTGTTTAGAGGATTCCTTTAGAGATCTGCTATTATAGATATGTTAGGAAGATTTCAAGAGTTTAAAAGGGCTAAACTAAAGTAGAATAGCTAAGACTATAGCTACCTCCCTCTATATTAATCCATATGGTTTCTAATGAATAAAGATTAAAAGTAATTTAGCTAGTATACATAGGAGAAACAACTTTAGAGGGTCTCCTGTAAGTGAAGAGGGCTGATATACTAGGTCTCAAAAAATGAGGTCTGGTTTCAATATAGGAAAAAAGGTGGATAATACAAGGATCTACTAAAGGAAGGCCAAGTTCTAATAGGTATTGGGAATATTGCTATCTGGATATACCAATCTAATAGAGTAAATTTATCTTGTAACGAGCCTCTTTAAATGACTCTCTATATAAGGGGAAACATATACGATAGTTAGAGCCAAATCTGCCTGATTCATTAATAGATAATGAATCTGAATATGTGATGGAACTAATTTTAAAGTGATATATAAGTTCTGGCTAACTATATAGATTGCGACATCCAAGATCCAAAGGATGGTCAACAACAGAGTTTACCTTAATGTGTCTAATATCTGGGAAACCTAATACTCTGAATGGATTTCATAAATTTGGTTAGTTAATAGGTGTCCATGTTTAGGGGAAGTCAGAGCTTTTATTAAGTTTAAATCTAATCGACCTAGATTTAAACAAGTTTCCTAGGATTTTATGCCCAAGTATCCCATTTTCTCGTGAGTTTGAATTATCTATTTGAATTGCTGGTGACGGATTTAGTTTGTTAATAGTCATTAGTATTATGTATTATTACTTGTAGGGATGGAGAATGTGATCATTGAGGGTAGCTACTTAGATGCAAATCAGCTTAACCATTTATTATTTATATTCTATCTACAAAGCATTCACCCTCTACTCCCCTATTTGCTAGAAGATCAGCTTTGGAATTTCCTTCTCTATAAATATGTTTTACTTCATTTTGAGGGATTTTATCCAAGATTTCTAGGATTTCTTCTAATTTCAAATTAAGTTTCCAATTTGGCATTTTCCTAGTTCTAATTGCATTTACAATATAATTTGGGAGTCTCCCTCTATTTCAATTTTTGACAAACCTAATTGATAGCAAATTTTGAGTCCTTCTAGGACTGCATCGCATTCAGCCATGTTATTGGTTGTAGGTTTAATGGGTTTAGCAAATTTAGAAATAGGTTCTCCCTTCCAATTGTGGATAATCCCACCAATACCAGCTGTACCTGGGTTGCCTCTAGAGGCGCCATCAAAATTTAGTTTATACCACCCTTCTTTAGGTGGTGTCCATTTACATGTACTTCTATCAGCCTTCATTTTTTTTCCTCCTTTTCCATATAATGGGGGGATTGCCAATTTTGGCCATCGCCTTATAAGGTTATTATCACATTGCTTAAATGAGTTTTCATAGCTATTTTGGTTTCGGAGTCTGTTATTAATTACTTTGATAATTGAGGCTTCTATTTTATTAGTTATCGATCTCCACTTGAGTTTTTGATTTGTAAAGATTCTTCTATTTCGTTCTTTCCATATTTCCCACATAACTATAGAAGGAGCAATAACCCAGATATCTTTAAATAGGCTATCCTTATTTGGTGAAGGCCAAGCTTTGAGAAAATCCAATATATCTGTAGGCCTTGCTAAGTACCAATTTAAGCAGTTACTTAACCAGCTCTAGCATTCTTGGGAAAATTCACAATTTAGAAGTGGTTAACCTCTTCTTCTTGGCATTTGCATAACAGACATCTAGATGGGCCTTCAAAACCTAGTCTCCTAAGTCTACCTGTTGTTAGTATCTTCTTTTGCAAAGCTTCCCAAAGAAATATCCCTGCCTTTGGGAGGCATGCTTTGTTCCAGCATAAGTTTAGGGGGATATCTAAGGTTTTCAGATTCTGTTCTTTCAAAATTGCTTTATATCCATCTTTGACTTTATAGTTTCCTTCATTTGAGCCAACCAAAATTAGTTGATCCTCTCTATTTTTGTGTGATATTACTCTATTGCTAAGGATTTCTTGGAGCTTAAAGTTTTCATTGTGATCTCCATGGGTGATATCTATATCTTTCCATACGTGGTCTACTCCGGGAGAGATGTAATCCTTTACATACCTACCAATACTAGATTTGCAATTATCTATATATTCCTGTGAGAATCCTTCTCTTTTCAATGGGGAAAACCCTCCCCATGAATCTTCCCAAAAAAGGGCCTTGTTACCTGCTCCAATGTCCCATGTGAGTAGGTTATTGATAACTCCTCTGGATTCTATAAGGAAATTCCAAATACGGGAGCCTTTAGTGTGTGAATGAGATATAAAAATATTGATGGGTTCCACGTTTGGGATATATTTATTCAGAAGGATAGTTGCCCATTTGCTATTGGGATTCTTATTAATTCTCCAAACTAATTTGGCTCCTAGAGTTGTATTCTGCCATTGAAGGTTCTTAATGCCTAACCCACTTTGGGAAATTGGTTTACAAAGATTATCCCACCTAATAAGCGTTGTTTTCTTTTCTTCCAAAGTACCTTGCCAGTAATAGTCTCTAAGGAGTTTATCTATATTAGATTTGATGTTGACCGGAAGCGGAAGTAGAGACATTTGATAGGTGGGAATAGCAGATAGGACATATTTAATCATCGTAGCTCGGCTAGCTTTAGTGAGCCATTTTCCTTTCCAACTACATTTTTTGTTTTGTACTTTAGAAACTACTGATTCCCATAGTTTAGAGCTGCGTACTCCCTTGTCTAGGGGGATCCCTAAATATTTGCAGGGAAACTTACCAATTTTGTAACCTAGAATGTTACAAATCTATCTTTTTTTAGTAGGGGAGGTGTTAACAAAGAAAACTTCTGATTTATTAGGGTTGACACTTTGGCTCAATGCCTTCATATAGATATCCAGGGTTGTTTTGAATGCCTTTGCTTCCCTTTTATTACATGCCCCTGGCAGAATTGTGTCATCTGCAAACTGTTGATGGGTTATGTTGGCCACGTTATTAGTTACTTTAACTCCTGTAATTTTACCTTCTAGATGTGCCTTATTTATAGATATACCCAAGGCTTCTTCCATAATCACATAGAGGAAGGGTGATAGTGGATCACCTTGTCTAATGCCTCGAGAAATTTCAAAAAAGCCTTCTGGAGTCCCATTAATTAAGAGAGATATCTTGGGTGAGGAGATACAGTTATAGATTAAATTAATCCATTGTTTGGAGAAACCAAATGCTTCTAAGCATTTGCATAAAAATCTCCAGTCAACTTTATCATATGCTTTCTGGATATCTATTTTAATGAGCATGCAGGATTCTTTGTTGTACTGAGCTGTATGCACTATTTCTTGAGCTATTATAATTCCATCCAAAATTGAACGGTTAGGGACAAAACTTGTCTGTTCTTCAAAGATAATTGATGGAAGAAAGGTTTTGAGCCTGTTTGCTAAGCATTTAGAGAGAATTTTGTAGATTGTGTTACAGAGGGAAATTGGGTGAAAATCCCCAGGTTTTAAGCTATCATGTTTCTTGGGGATGAGAGAGAAAAATGTATTGTTGATTTCTGTTAACAATGAGCCTGAGTTTCTGGGTGCTTCTACGGCTTTCCAAATGTCCTCACCTAGGAAATGCCAACATTTTTGGAAGAAGCCAGCTTGAAAGCCGTCAGGTCCAGGAGCTTTCTCAGGGTGAAGCTGAAATAGGGCTTTTTTGACTTCTAACGAGAATTTTCTATTTATCCATCTATTATCTTCTTCAGAGATTAATTTGGGGATTGATGACAATAATTTATTTTGCGCTTCTAAATCAGAATATTCATAGTTGTTAAGAAGCTTTTGGTAAAAGTGAACAAGTTATTCTGATATAAGTTTTGGATCATCTATGAGATCACCATTTGAATCATTTAACTTCGTAATTCTATTTATATTTCTTTTGTTGTTAGTATTATTGTGGAAGAATTTTGTATTATTGTCACCTTCTTTAAGCCAAGGCTCTCCAGATTTTTGTTTCCAAAAGATTTCTTCCTTAGTTAGGATCTCCACGTGTTTAGCCATAAGTTCTTTTTCCTTTTAATAGGTTGTTTCATTCATTCCTTGGTCTATGACGATTTCATTTAAGCTATTTATTTCAGCCTCTATTTTATTTTTTTGTTCAAAGATATTATTGAATTTTTCTTTGTTCCAGTCCAAAATCTTATGTTTAATAATTTTAAGCTTGGCTACTAGGCAGTACATTCTAGAGCCGGAGACTTTAATCTGCTTTCACCATTGTTCCAAAAGTTGCATAAATTCCTCATCCTGAAACCACATGAATTCAAATTTAAATGGGTTTCTAAGCGGTTTGATTTTTTTTTGAAATAGTTAATCTAACTGGGAAGTGGTCTGACCCCAAATTAGTTAGAATTTCTCCAAATGTATTATAATTAAAATTTCCCATATCACCGCTAATCAAGAACCTCTCCAATCTTTCAGCAATATGGCTAAAACCTGATCTACGATTGTTCCATGTAAACAAACCATTATTAGTGTTGATGTCTGTCAAGTTATTATCTTTGACCCATAGACTAAAGTCTTTTTGTGATTGTGAAACAAATTGTGATCCACCAAATTTTTTTTTAATGTCTAGGATAGCATTAAAATTCCCTCCTAGAATGTGTATATCATCTAGGTTGTTTGAAAGTTGAATATGTAAATCTTGCCAAAGTTTTTTCTTTTTTGAATTAGGGATAGGTTCGTATACATTAATGAGTTTGAATTTTAATTTTGTTTTTAAGCTGATAACTGTTAATAGTAACTAGTTATTATGTTTTGATACTCCCTCGATCATTACTTTCCTAGGGTCCCATAGAGCTGCCAGCCCACCAGGGGCTCCTTTTGAGAAAACTATCTCCGACTTCCATACACTTAGTTTTAGACTACACTTCAAACTTTTTTAGTTTCCTGTAAAATTATTATTTCAGATTCAAATATATTTAGGTATCTTTTAATTAATGTTTGTTTGTTAGGGGCATTCAGGGCCCTAACATTCCAAGTTGTTATTTTCATTGCCCCTGGGGAAGGCTCTTCCCCTTCCCTGCATTCAGAATGTCAAATAAATTCGGTTGATTCTCAGCCTTACCATCTTTTGCTCTCAATTCATTGATTGATTTCCTGCCTCTTTTCTTCTTGGTCTTAAGGGTAATAGGAAAGGATAAACCCTCAGTGGTAGTTGCAATACCTAGCTGTCTATTATTAAATTCTATAAAAAAATGGGGATATTACAATTCGGGCTTGGACTCAGACTCGGCAAATTTAAAAATCTAAGAAATTCAAAGATTTTTAAGGATTTAAAACTTTTTTCATGCATCATTTACTCAATTAACATCAAAGACACAATAATTAAGATAAGTAGAAGCTACTTCGCACACATACACAAGTTTACATTAATCACATAAGTTTACATAAGACCTTTTGGACCATCACTCTCAAACTTCTCAAACACTCTCCAAACAAAAACTAGTTTTAGATAGCCTTTGTCCAATCATAAAACATTCCCAACTTTCAGGCTTGGAACCCCTCATTGACTAGGTCAAACCATACTGTCTCAAAGAGACCTAATAGGCCTAATTGGGCTTATTCACAAAGAAAGTACTATTTAGGGTTTAGATCTTTGTGTGCCAATGATTGGAATATGCTTGAATACATCCAAAATCATCGAATCCACTCTTAGATTGTAGCCAACTCCTTTTTTTATACCTCTAGACCCAAACCCTCACTCATTCATGGCTAGTCACATAGGGATGCCTAGCCTTAGTTTGCAATTTTGATTGTTGAATCCACTTGCTCCTAGTTCAAGACCTCCAAAATCATGTAATATACATCCAGAACCCTTGCCATCCTTCTTCCATGATGGAATCATGTTTAAATAAGCTTGGAAGACTTGTTTTGGTGGTTGGAACCGATCCCAACTGTGCTTTAACCACAAAACCAACTTTTTATGCAAATGTTGCAAAAGCAACTTTTGCAACTTTTGACAACTTAATGCCTTGACCATACAATGGACATCATTACATCAAATTTGTGTCATATATGACCAAAAGGAAACAAACTCGTATTCTACCTTAGTCTTGCTTATTTGACCATTTTTACCAGATTTGACCTATTGGTCTTATAATGCAATTTTGGCTTATTATCCTTACAACATGACTTCCAATGATTACAATAAACATCAAAATGGTCAAAATGACCTTATTACATATTTGATTCAAAAATAGATGCAAAAATTCTTCATATGTCCTCTAACCCATGGGTGCTTCTGCACCAAAAGTCTACAAAAATAACAAGTTTTTTCCAAAAAAAACACTAATTTGTCAACAATATTGAAGTTGAATTTTGAATGTTAATTTTCCTTTTTAACTATTGCTAGCCCCTAGCAACTAGTCAAAATAAGCCCCCCGTCCCTTTGGTTTCATTGGGGTGTAATGCTTCGCTAAGGAATCCTCTGAATGAGGGACAAAACATGCAAAAAAATAGACAATTTTTTTCTGTTTTCTTGAAATAATAATATATAACATGCATAACTTAACACTACATTGCACATTACAACAAAATAAATAGTAGGTCAATATACTGACAAGCATAGTGGAGCGCTACTCATGACTTCCAAGGGTTCCATGACAACTATACTTCTAAGTTCACTTTAAGCACCAAGGACAAATGTTCCTATGAAGTCCATTCATATGATATCACATTAATTTGTAAGCAAATCAAGATCATACAACCATCTAAACATTAGAAGCACATATCAACCTACAACCACAATCTTTCATCTTCTGTTGTAGATTCATGGAACTCGAAAGCCTTTCCTTCATTATGATCTTCCAGGCTGTCATGATCATTATGACCGGTCTTCTTAATTGGTTCTGAAGATTCATTAACTTTTACATTGATGCTTTCAATTATTTTGCCTATTTTTTTTTTTAGACACCGGTAGGCTTTTCTTTTGGCAGAGTAACCCAAAAAGGTTCCTTCATCACTCTTGGTATCAAACTTCCCAGATTACATATCTCTTTTGATATAACAATTGATACCAAATTAGATTTTGAAGTAACCTACACTGGGAGTATGATTGAACCATAGTTCATAAGGAGTCTTACCGATTCCCTTTTTGACTTGAACTCGGTTCAGTGTGTAGACAACAGTGCTGATGGCTTCTCTCTAGAAGTGATGAGGTAGATCCTTCTGAATCAGCAGGGTTCTTGTGCTGTCAATCAACCTCCTATTTCTTCTTTCTGCTACTCCATTTTGCTGAGGAGTCCTTGGTGTAGATAATTGTCTCTTTATTCCATGTTCCTCACAATAGTGAGTGAACTCTTGAGAAGTATATTCACCTCCTCTATCTGATCTCAGACACTTTAAGCTTTTACCGGTCTCTTTTTCCACTCTAGCTTTGTAGATTTTAAACATGTGGAAAGCTTTTGATTTCTCTTTAAGAAAGAGTGTCCACATCATCCTTGAGAAGTCATCTACAAAGAGCATAAAGTACCGGTCTCTAAGGTAGCTTTTTGTTCTCATTGGTCGACAAAGGTCTAGAACATTTTCAACAGAGAAGGACTTACTGTTGAAACTTGTTCCTGTCAGCTTTCCTAACTGACAATCTTTACAAACACCTCTAATGGGTTTTGTAATCTCAAGAAGTCCTCTAACCATTTTCTTTTTGCTCACCTTGACAATACTGTCAAAGTTTATGTGACAGAGCCTCTTGTGCCATAACTAGTTGTTGTCTTCTTTGGATATAAGACAGATTTTGCTTGATTCTCCTTTGACCGAGGCTATGAGACAAGCTTCTTCCATTGAGTCTAGGTAGAACATATTACCTTTGCTCTGTCTACTGGTTGCAACATGAGTTCCAGATTGATTCTTAACTATACAAGAACCTTGTCCAAATTCTAACTGGAATCCCTTGTTGTTTAGTTGTGCAACACTCATTAAATTGTACTTGAGTCCTTTAACCCAGTACACATCTTCACAGACAACATTGTTGCAGAGTGCAATAGAACCTTTACCCTTGATGGTACATGAATCATTGTTTCCAAAGGTTATTGATTCGCTGTCATTGAGCTCCAAACTGATAAATTTGTTCTTGTCTCCGGTCATGTGGTGAGTGCATCCGCTATCAATGATCCAATCATCATACTGATGAGATCTTGAGATAAGTGCAATTTCACTTACCACTGGGCTCTCCTTTATTGCAACAAATGCAATTTCTGGATCCTCTGAGTTTTCAGATTCATTATCTGTGACTCCTTCCTCTGCAAGGTAGCATTCCTTCTTTGCCTTGCTCTTGAACCGGTTGCTCTTATCTTTATTATCATTCTCTAGACATCTTGCTGCAATATGTCCTATCTTACTGTAGGAGAAGCATTTGAAAGGAAGCTTTCTTTTATATTTCCTTTTCCCTCTGGGAAATCTCTTGGCAATGAGTGCTTCAAACTCATCTTGCTCCATCTCTTCTGAGAGTAGATTTTGAATAGGATTACCACTCTTACTGGTAGAGCAATTACCGGTCTCTCTTCCCTTTTTGGTGGAAGAGGTATTGATAGAAGACTTAAATGTAGCTTCTTGAATGGGTAAGCTATTATCGAAATTACTTAGTTCAAAAGCAACCAACTTACCGATTAGGGAGTCTAGGATGACATGATCTTTGGTCACCAATCTGAGATCTTAAATAGCAGAGATCTTAATGGCATACTGAGGTCTAAGTGTTCTCATTATTTTTCTAACCACCTCCTCTTCACTGAGCTTTCCTCCAGCACTCCTGATGGAGTTGATTACCTCTTTGATCCAATTGCTGTAGTGCTCAATGTCTTCTCCTTCATTCATCCTCATGTCATTGTACTTTCCTCTGAGGCTTTCAACCTTGGCTCTTTGAACATTTGGGTCTTCTCCATATACCAATTGTAGCTTGGTCCACATCTTGTAGGCAGATTCTAGGTGTTCAATCTCAGCATAAACATGTTCAAGTAGTGTGCTGGCTATCATATCCATAGCAGCCATGTGCTCAGACTTGATCTTTTGTTCATCAGGTGTCAGGATACCAGAAGGTTCAGTGTAGTCATTGGTCACATGATTCCAATATTGATCTCCATTGGTCTTCATATATAGCTTCATTTTGCTGCACCACAAAGTAAAGTTTTCTTTTGGAAACTTAGGTCCTTCCTTTCTCATCATCTTGACTCTTTTTTTATGTAGTTAAGCAGTAAAGAGAATAAACCGTTGGCTCTGATACCAATTGACAGTCCCAACCGGTGCTGAGAGGGGAGGGGTGAATCAACACCTCTAATGCTTTTCTCTATAAAACTGGTTAAGTCTACTTATGACTGTAATCTAAACATATTTAAGCATACAATAATATAAAGCAAACAATCACATAGTGGCACCAGATTTATCACGTGGAAACCTAGTTAGGGTAAAAACCATGGTGTGAGGAGACCTCACAAATTCTGTACTCTTTTGGAGTACGCCCTATTAGGAGCCTTCTCGGTTAAAGGATTACAACACACTGTTAGGTGCGACCCGGTTAAGGGATTTGTTATAACAAGGCCAGTTAGTGCCTGCTTGGTTAAGAGACTTTGAACACCTTACAAGATGCCACCCGGTTAAGGGATTTGATACAAGGGACATGTTAGAGTCCACCCAAATATTGGGATTTAACTATTTTAATTTCTAGAAAACAATAGAAGATTAACCTTTTACAGATGGCTTTTCATAGCCTGATAGGATCTTTGTTTGTGCTCAGCTGATAATCATCACCAGTCACCATAGGTGTGTTATCCTCTACTGTTGTGCTTCTCTACACACTCTTTTGTTTCTTCTTCTCTTTTCAATTTACCCTAGCATCTCTTAAGCTTTTAGGTTTATTCTTTTCTCTGGCAGAATGAAGGCAACTCATATTCTCAACAGTCAGAAGAATATATAGAGTTTATGCCCTAATTGCACCTCTCATGCAAGATCTAATCATAGATCCCTTTTGGATACATCTCTCAGCAAAGTATTAGTTCACTGAGGAAACATCTGCTACATGCCTTTGCTTTATTTGCTTTATGAAGAAAACAATAGGTGCATGGCAAGCACCTTTCCTTCACAAGAGATAACTCTTTGTTTTAAAGCCACAAATTCTGGCATTAAATCCTTCAAGCACGCCTCAAACCAATCACCATGTTAACTCAAAGTCTTTCGGATTTAGTGCAATAAATCCCGGTTAAGTGAGTTGCTTGAAACAGGTAGTTGACTATGATTTCCTCGGTTCTCACCGGAGTCATCACTAGATCGGTTGAGATCCTTATTAGTGAATAGGTAAGAGTCTTTGACCTGTCACTATTCCTTCCTTAGCTTACCAGTCACATATTATTCTTGGTTGTGTTGTTGACACCGGTTTGTACCTTTACTTCCTCTGGGCTTGTTTACACCAGTTGTATCCTGGACACCGGTTGATGGTATAAACCTCCTTTCCTTGACTGTATACATTTTCCGGTTGCTGATGCTTAGTGAAATGACCTGTTGCTCTTGATTACACTCTTTTCTTTCTTGCATAGTGTCACCGGTTGCCATCCTCTTTTTATACAGATCTCCTTAGATCTTTAGACTTTAGAGAGATGACAAATCTCTCACCTCTTTTTCCAATCAATGACAATACACGTACTGGTAGCAGGCTTATCGGTTACCATCTCTAATGCCAACATGAACACCATCAAAACAAACAATGTGCATTAAAGAAGTAAAGCATCCACATAACGGCTTTGATCCAACCTTACATTGCGCTTAGGAATCACCTAAGAATAAAAGGTATGAGCAAGATGATTCCACCATAACACTATTATAAATCCAATTCATCTAAGTACTTGAAAACAAATCTACTCTAAGTGAGGGAACACAAAGAACATTCAAGCACCAAGATACATCAAGAAATCACCAAATTTCAATGACAACATTATATCTTAGTAGCTCATAAGCAACAATCTCCATATATCATCCTTTACAAATGAGAAGCGAGGCCTTTATATAGGTCTCAAATTACTATGGATGGCCTAGATTGAAACAAAATAAACGACCCAAATTTTGCCACCTCAGCCCTAATTAGGGTTAGGGCGAGATGAGAGAATCTAAAATTAGTGCATGGGTCCACATGGACCAATCAGAAAGAAGCCACTCACTTAGTGGGAAAGTGGTCAAAGATGACCCATTAATGAAGAAAGATTCCCACTAAGTCATTAGTGCCTCTTTGCCCAGAATAGCCTATGCCTGATTTTGTTCCCTAAATGCTTGGAATTTGGACAACACTATCTCAAATTCATCTATGATGACACTTGGTGCTGCTTCTCATTTGAATTCTAGGATGGTTACGTCTCTTTCACATCTACTAAAATTGCTCTCCCAATTTGCCATCGAGTCTTGAGCGGTGTGCATGACACTTGAGAATATGGAAAGTTCTCAAAGGAATCTTTCAAGAAGGAATTTAGTTGGAACTCTTCCAGGTTGCTTCTTAGGCTATTCACAATGATATCATCTTCTGTCATCCTCTGTGCTAGCAAGGCTACAACTGTGTTGAAGATTCCTTTTTGACTGTTCCAACCACTTTTCTTATTCGAGCAGATTCTTCACTAGAATTTTTGAACATCTCCTTCGGCATGACTACTGCATTGTACCAGTGAGAGAAATCATATGCCTCTCCTTCCCTTACCACTCTACCATCAACCAAAGTATTCCTAGGAGTCTCCATCAAGGCTTGTAGTTGTAAGAGTATCTCATTTTGGTAAAGATTTTCAAACTCAACAAAATCATTAGCATGCGTCCATCTGTGTTCTTTTTCAAGTTAAAACTTCATCTCTTCTTGTTTTGCATCTTCACTTCATCCTTTTACACTTTAGCCAATTCCTTTCATCACAAATCTCTTGATTCCATTCCACATCCTTGACTAGCTTGGCCCAACTCTCACTCATATCCTTGACTGACTTGACTCCCTAGTGAGCCAAAGTTGCTCAAACTCATCTCTTATATTTAGAGACTTGAAAATTGTCATTGAACTAAGACTACCTAGGTCGACTACCTCTTTGCCAAGCAAAACAAGGGGGTCCCCATTTGCAATTTGGTGATGGTGTGAAAACCTCACAACAGTACCATCCCTCACTCAAACATTCACGTGTCAAGTGTATCTGCTCATATATATGTAAATGGTCAAAGAACATGTAAATAATCAAATATCACAAATCACCGAAAATGGAATTTTAATGATGTAGTCATTCTTGTGTATTCAAATGTTACGTCACCCCTTTTCACATATAATAATCATCTAAACATTGCATTAATAATCTTCTCTAAGTTAAATACAACAATAATCATTAATTAACATTAAATACCAGTAACTATCATTAAATATCATAAGATATCATTTAATAGCAGTAATGGACATATAACAGGTCCCCCAACCAGATTACTAACAATACATGATCAACCATGAAACATCTCATCAAATCACTGGCATAACCTTAGTACACATGATTAAATCATTAGCAACTCCAAAAGGCTAAAATAATGTCTATACATGTATTTGTACCCAGCCATCAGCATATAAGATCATGCCACATCATCGCAGAGTCATCTTGCATATATGATCATCATTGAAATCACAAGTATAACCTACTACCCACATCAACTGTGATACCATATGAACAAAAACATATAGCAGTAACCAAATGCATTACAAGAATGCCAATATAAAATAATAACATATGAATAGTCATATATAGACTCTAGCTTGAATCAAAGGAAAAAGCAAATGGAAAAATGCAAACGTGGGAGGCACTACATCCTACCCCCCATGGAGTGGGCTTGCTACTGGAAGCTTGCAAATGGATAGCAGTTATGACTATCTCAACTAGTACGATTAAAATGCCTCCCATTTTTTTAAAAAAAGGGATAAATGTTTTTGACCCAAAGCTATGAACCAGTGAGGTCACAATGGGGGACCTCATCCCCATTTCAAAATTCAACAATGGCACTCCAGTGCGGTTTGAACCATGATGGTGAAATAATAACACAACTTAACCATCACAAGATGCTAATATTAGCAATGACTCCCAATTTTTACCAAGTACCAAATGTACTTATTTTTTGTTACATTTTTTATATCACCTTATTATTTCTATCATTTTAACAATGGGCACTTCCAACACTTACATCCAACTCAAATTCAAATTGATTTCTACCTAATACATCAAATATTTGACATAGAAAACCTAGATGAGGTATGAAAATATTTCATGTTATGAGGCTTATACACAATAAATTACTATGTTGTTTGAACTATACAACTTCATGATCTTGATAAGGTTAGCATGATGAATGACATTTTTTTTAATTGGCCTATCTAAAATTTTTTTTAGAGGTTTTATGATTTCTCTGATAAATACTCCACCCCCTTTTCACACATACTTCCCAACCCCAATTCCCACCCATATTACATTAATTAAGTTATCTTATTTCCCCTCATACTGAAATGATATATTTAGTCAGGATCTGAAAATTAAAAAATCCACAATATACATGTACATGATAAAGTATTGATTTAGGGCTTGATCCCCCAGGTAAAATATTTATCATCTATATTCTAATTATCTATTATTGTTGGTAATCAAAATTAAGGAACATCTATGGACTAATATCATGTTAGTAAACACAATAATGAACATTAAAAGTATATGAGCCTTATTTTTTTGCTCTTTCAAAATGAAATACTATATACAAATCTCTCAACCAAGGAATTGTATGTGTTTCTCATGTGTCCGGCTAAAACCTGCACAAAATTGCCCAAACAAAATTCATGGCCTAGTGAACAAAATATAACTTACAACTATAATCAATTGTATTTGAATGTGCATTCAAAGATGATATTTTTTCTATACACCCATCTTCATTCAAATGTATATCATTATGGGCCATTTCACAAAATGAATTAGTGAGGACCTTTTGAGTTTACATCTCATTGAGGAGGTCTAGTGACTTTTGTTGGCCCTCACCACTAAAGTCCCCTGCAAAATAACAAACTGAAGTTTCAAATCTTTGTCCCTAAATCATATGTAGTAAAACCACAGGTTGAATACCTACTTGAAAAGCTCATTAGCCCATGTAGATTGTGATGATACTTCTATAGAAACAACTTATAGTGATTCTACCTGCTTAGTTTTTGTTATATCTTATCTACAAGTCTTTAACTAACTCAACCCTCTCATTAATTCTTCATGTACAACCACCAAATTGTCACAATCAATTATTTTTAATGTCTACTAAATTATTACCAAACTCTTAGAATAAGATCACTCAAACTATTGTAATAGAAATAGCCCAATCAAAAATTTAAAAATTAACTTTATAAATGCTTAAAATCTGGAAAAATAGAAAAAATAATATCAATATATAACCAAAACATTGAATTAACAAGAAAGAAATGTGCCTACACATAAAATAAAATAAAAATTATACAAAATCTGCTGTCTTCTAAATTAGTGGTGAGGGAGGAGAGTTATGGGAAAGTGACTTACCATAAAATCTATGTTGTAGGCACCTAAATAGTGCTGAATTTAAATCTTGTTTGATTCTTATATTTGATGTAGCTTATCAATAATTGTAATTAAAGCATGGTGGATTCTCCAATCTTCATTTAGGCTTATAAGTTTCTTATCTTCGCCTTTCTTCAGGTTCCACGAAGACCACCTCCTCATTATTCCTTGCTCGTTAAGAATAGGAAATTGCCAATAAAGCTGTTCGTAATTTTGGTGAGTAATTATCGTGGTGATTATCCATTCTCCTTGTTGCAAATTAAATTTCCAAGAAGAATCTTCAAAGGATTCGTTTATGGCGCAAACAGGAGCAGAGCTACTGACCACAACCAGACAGCACATGATGATGATTTCTCTTGGTGTACGCCAAATGTCTGAACGGTGAAGGTAAGCCTCAGAAAGCAAAGAACGGTTCAAATTTGACTCCGCTCAATCTTCTGCTTTTCCAATCACTTGAATAAAGCCCAATGGAAAATGCTGAAATGGAAAAGAAAAAAATTCTTGTTTTATATAGAGGAATTTATTTTCATTTACAAATCCTTTTTGAACATTACTTAAATATCAACAAATACTTCATTGTGAATTGCAAAACCTCTTGAAAAAGAGAAGATTGCATGTTATATGAAGGGTTGAAATAAATACCTTCAGCTTGGAAATGCAGTCCTTTATTGCTGCATTACTGCAATATAGAAACTGGATTGCTTCCAATGCTTCCAGTTCTTCAATACCTTCTATGTTCTCCTGGCCTTCACAAGACTCAATGATGGTGCCCTTCAAATAGTTAAGTCTACTAGGAGTTGACAACTCCTTGGGCTTTGGACATTCATTAATGTTGGACTTTTCTGACATGCGATCATGCAACCGCTTGCCACCTGGCCATGTGGGTCTCGGTCCTGTTCAGCAGCTTGCGATCTACTTTGCCTTAGTGTGCAAGCGTGATGTGTGGTGGGCCCGATGTCAGAGGGGAGGCAAAGGCGTGTGTTCCTCTTGGCTATTGCATGGTCTCATAGCCCAGTCTTTGGCTATGCGATCATGTGACTGGGTGCCATGTGGTTTTGGGGCTCGATGGCAGATGGTGACGTGCTATGTTTCGATTGGTGTCGGTGTGCCATGTGGCCAAGGGTTTGCAGGTGGGTCTTGACTACCAGGTGTGCCTCATCAGCATTTTGTGATTGGTCCACGGGTTTGTGACTGTGCATGTTGTCAGTGGGATTTGAATTTCTGAGGGCTCAGCTAGGCCCGCTGTCAGTGGTGGTTGTGTGGAAGCCTGTGATTGGCTGTCGCATGATCACATAGCCCAATTTTTGGCTATATGATCATGCGACCGCTTGCCACGTGTCCCTGGGGCCCATCGGCAGGGTGGTTGCAGTTTGGTGATCGCAGTTTGGTGGTCATGTGCGGCGGTGATGTGGCAGCTTTGGGTTGGTTGTTGCATGATCACATAGCCCAATTTTTGGCTATGTGATCATGCAGCTGGTCGATGTGTGTCCATGGTAGTTGTGGTGGTGGTTGTAGTGTCAGTTGCGGTAGCGGTTTACGGGTTGCCGCATGTTTGCATAGCCCATTTCTGGGCTATGCAATCATGTGACAAGGTGCCACGTGTCAATGAGCCCATTTGTATTTGCTCGATGGTCCCGTTGGCAGGTGTGTCGTGGCAATCTCCGGTTGGTCCGAGCTAATAGGATGGTGGATTTGGAACGTGGGCCCGAGCTTGGGTATCTCGGTGGTGTTTTGACAGCCGGAGGGTGCATGTTAGCGGGATGTCGCATGTTCGCGTGAGCTAGTTTTCCGGCTTGTGAACATGCAACATGCCCTTTTGTGGCCGCGGTCTAGCGTTGGCGGAGGCAGTTACGGTAAGGTAGAGGATAGCGGGTTGTCGCATGTTCACATAACCTATTTTTGGGTTATGCGATCATGCAACCAAGCGTAAGTTGGAGCCCATTTCTTATGGCGGTAAGAGATGTGACTGCATAGTTGCCCGACTAAGGGCGAACGATAGAAAAAACACTAGCCCGCCAAATGCATGTGACCGTTGCAGTTTCAAGTTTGATTTTATGAGAGTTTCCAGCGACAGGGGGTACCATTTTTTATGGAATTGAATGCAGAAAAGACCCTGTTTGGTGAGAAGAGATTTGCAGTGTGGTCTAGGGTGCTTGGCGGTTGATGGCAGAAGGTTTTGTACCATGAGGAATGATTACACTCTTGTCTCAAGGTGTGTTTGCAACTAGTTGATTTGACTATTTGAGCTTGTTGCTGTGGCTTGACCCCTGTCATGTCTGTGTTTATTTCTCGGTGGGGTTAGGTGTTTATGAAGTTTAGATTTTCAAATGATCATTGCGCTTGCTTTGTAACCCTGGTATAAAGGGATTTTTATGATCATTTTTGAGGCAGTGGGAGTTAGATTTTCAAACTTTTCTATTGTGAGTCTTCTGCCAGTCTGAATTGTAATGACTGGTCTTGATTTTTTGGCAATTTGAAAGAAAGTTGTAGGTCTGAGCTGCAGTTTGCAAGCAGGTTTCCTTTGGATGGATTGTACACACTCAAGGATTCTTTATACTTAATGCAGGCACTTGATTCTCATCTCTCCCTTGTGTCAACATAGATGAATTTTGAACTTTCCAGTTCACTGCATAACAATTTATGTATAGGTTTTCATTCTTGAGCTCTAATCCAGGATTAGATTAAATGATGCTTCAGATGGGACCTAAATTTATCTCTTGTCTATGTAGGGATATTTTGTAAGTAGTAGAGGAGATTGTAAATGTGTTTATGGCTTTGAATCTCAGGTATATTTCTGGTGTGTGTGTGTAGTCTGTCTAAGAAAACTTGCCCAATGGATGAGGCACTAGCCTAGATAAGTATTTCTTTGCTGACATGTCCTGATTGGTTGTTATGATTGAAACACATAAATTAAGAACCATTCTTTAAGTTTTTAGCATTTGGTTATCTGTGGTTCTACCCTATAGCAATGGAGAGTCAATGAGTGTGTGGTTAACATTTAGTACTTTCTTGCTATCCATTTATCTATTATTCAAACCTAGTTCTTGGTGTATGAAGAGTATTTTATACTAGGTTAGGTGCACCCGCCTTGGTTTTGCAGAGCCAAAAGTAGAAGAGGGCAGTCTTGTCCCTATAGTTGGTCTAGTTACCCTAAGACCTCATTACATTTTGGAGCTAACCATTCCCAAAATCTATCTGAGGGTATATTGGCAGCCTTTTAGAGCATAAGCGTCATTTTGGACACCAACATGATGAGTTGATTGACAATGAGGAGGATGTTTCCCTGTTAAGGAAGGTAGGGGTGATTCAAAACTTTCTTGGAAGCAATCAACAAGTAGCAGACCTCTTCAAATCTCTAGGTGTAGGGATGATCCCTTATCCTTGGTGCAAAGTAATAAATGACGTGATAAGAGGGTTGCATAAGTACACCAGAAGAAAGTACAAGATCTTGTGGAGTGAGTTCAAAAGTGCTTATTTTTCCAAGCCATGGCTGGTTTGTGGTTCTATTGTTGCTGTGCTGCTACTTTGGATGACAATGGTGCAAGTGCTTTGTTTGTTTATCACCTGTAACCCAAAGTCTTCTTGAAGATCATCTTTCTTCCTCCTTTCCGTTTCTATTGTCCACTTTCTTTAATTGGGAGATTTTCTAATAAATGTATTCCATGTTTTTCTCTGATTCGATTCATTACTATTAAACTGGCCTCCTAGTCTAGGTCGGTGGTTTGCTAGGTGGAAGCTACTACATTTTTTGAATTTGTTTCTCTATCTGCAAATCACTTAATAATTAAAATTTATTATCGTTTATGGATGTAGGATCCTTAATAACTATTAGCAAATATAAATTATTTGAGTTGAATCTTCTTCTTTCTCTTATAATAATTTATTTTCCAACATACACTACCACTTGTGGAAAGTCCTTCCATGACCCACTATAGAAGAATACGAATTTGTTTGGTAGATGAGGGCTTATTAGATGGCCAAATATGTAGAGTTTATTCTGCAGACTTTAGAGTGCAGGTAGACTATCTGGTACAACTTTTTTTTAACAGGAATTTCATACCAGTAGTGTGGTGAAACATTCAGGGCAGCTAGCCGAAGGAAAACACAGATTGGTTTGTTATGTATGTTTGGAAAGAAAATACAGCACTTCGAAGCAGTTTGTTTAAATTATATATTGCCTGCAACAACGTAATGCAAATTCCTACTTCCCTTTGAGCCCATTATCTCTAACAGAAATGAATCAACCACAATCTGACTCAAAGGAGGTATTAGTAATGCACACATCACATAGTAATGTTGCTATTAAACGATTGGGAAATTTATACCGAAGTATCCTCGACTATTTCCCTCATGTTGTAATTCATAACGTTGTCATAGAAACATACATTTTTCAAAGTGTAAATGATAGGGAGGTTGGGAAGGAGCTTATCACAAGCCCTTGCTCTTAGGTTCACCTAGTGACCCTTAAGTGTATCCACCTACACCAATGACCTATAGGATGCCAAAGATGGCTCTATCCCCTAGTCTTAGGCCCTGCCAATCTACCAAAACTGATCCATCAATGTAACTACAACTTCTTAGCATTTGGCACCTCCATGCACCTAGTGACCCTTAAGCTAGAATAAGGGTGTAACACCTCTAAATGAACTAGGGAGCTTGCATAGGCTATGAGGTGTGGGAAAATGTCTTAAATAATGTCATTACACATGTTCTAACCTTCACTTCATCATTTCTCTCTACCAATTTCATACTTCCTTTGTAAAATAGGGCTACAAGGAAGGGCTCAATTAGGCCTCCTCTCCGAGAAAAAAGGGCATTCCTCCTGATTTCTCCCAAAGAACCCTACAAAAAAATTATGGAACCTTCCTATATGAGGCAACATCTCAAGGATTCTAGAGGTTTTGGGTCCCTCCTAGGCGGTACAACCCCCTTACCAAAAATAGGTGCTTTTGGTAGGAATTAGGCCTTTCTCTAATTCAGTGAAGTGTCTCTTGGTTTTAGGTGATCAAATGGATTGATCACTCCCTGTCCTTGCATTTAGGTCTTTGCATTGACCATATCCAAGACCTCCAACTCCTAACATGCATCTCCATCTCCCCTCTGCAAGCTATTCCCTTTCTTCATTCAATCCTTCATAGCTAGGCTCACCATGGCTCGCTTAGGGATGGGTTGTAAAAATGCTTTGCATGAAAACTAGGGCCCCTCCTTCCATATATGTTATATATATGGATTCTACTCACTATCCCCAAAAGGCCATACAGATTGGACGGTGGGATAGTGAGCTAGACCCTCATGTTCTCAGCTCACTTGGTAGAAACCAGTGAATAGTGACCTGTGAAGAATTAAAAACTAAGCTATGAAATGATAAGATAACTCTAATCTAATTGCAAAAAATGAAAATAGATCCACACATCAAAATTCAACATCCATCATGAGACCAAATCTAACTCTACATTCCTTCCATTAATTCACTGTTCTTACAAATCTACTCCAAAATCTAGACTGTCCACACTTCTAGAATGAATCTCCATACACCGCTTCTTCCAACCTTGGGATATGAGCCAAAAATTGCATAAATAGACTTAGGTTAGGCTTAGGGGAGGGTTAGAGGTTAAACATGCCATGCAACTTTTCAAAATTTTCAAAAGTTGCTAAGCAACTTTTACAACAAAAATGACAAACTTTTTAGATCTTACTCCCAAATGCATTAGGGAAGCTACCATGGAGTCCTAGGGTATATCTAGACCCTAAAAATCATTTAAAATATTCAAAACCTCAATACCAAAGCCTGACATCACATCACACTTAATATCCTAAAGAAAGGACTATAAGACTTCCAACTCTACCTAAGACCGAAGGACCTCAAATCCCAAGTGGATCTCAAAACATGGTCAACATGACCTTAGGGAAATCCTCACATCAAAATACTTAGGAATCAAACAAATTAGAGGGTGCTTCTGCATCATACTCCCCTCTCTACACAAAAGAGCTTTAAGGCATAGTGGAGGAGACGATAGAAGTATCTATGCCAGACTTCTTGAAGTCAGCCTCTTCTACCCTTGTTGCTTCAGATTCATGACACACTAGTACATTTGAGACCTTTTTAAAATGACACAAAGTTAGAATTATGACACTATTCCATCAATCAAGAGACACCACACATCGTTGCAATTTTGCAGTTGAAAAAAACAACGGCTACCATAGGCGTCATAATTACGATGACACTAGCCATCATAATTTGCATCCAAAGAGGGGTGGCCGACATGGTCAACATGCCGTCAGGTCTATTTCTTACTATCATAATTCTAACAGGTGTGCATCAGAGATTCTGTACATGCGACGACTAGTTGTCAGATATTTTTGAGAAGTAGCCGTCATTTGCAATTTTTTACCAATGGGGATGTTGTACATGTGAGGGCTAGCTGTCGAATATTTCTGACAAGTATTCATCACACATATATTGTTGTTGTCGAGATAATTTTCATTCCCATCAAAAAAGTGACTGTAGGAACATTAAAGTTAACAATGCTCAAGAGACCATTGTAGTTGGTCTCTTTCTTTGGTCCATATTATTGTCAAAACATTTTACCTTTCGTTAGCTCATCAAATGCGGAGATTTGAAAGAATTTAATAGAATATTTTCATGATAACATATATTATTTAAGTTGACATTGCATGAATTTATCGACTCTGTGCACTTGTAGACATTGAGCACAGTGATAAAGAAGTATTTCCTCCCATGGCCTACATTACTCAAGCCACAGGAGGGGATGCTTCTTTATGGCTATGCTAAATGTGTACAAGTGCGCAAAGTAGATAAATTTATTTAGCGTCAAACTTAAATAATGTATGCTATACATGAAAATATCATCCATTAAATTCTTCCAAATCACCGTATTTGATGAACAATTGAAATATAAAACATTTTATCAGTATATGGACCAAAGATAGAGACCAACTATGATGGTCTCTTAAGCTTTTCTATCTTTAGTCCTAGCTACTGGGTAAGGCCTTGAAGACTTATACCTGTCGATTGTTGCTCAAGAATAATCAGCACCTTGCCTTTATGTACACTGCACAATATCCAATATAAGAGAAGGCAAAAAATATGAATGGATAAAAGAAATGAAAGATACAATAATATTATCTTGTTGTTTACCTTCTCATAATTGATCCTAGTCTTGTAAAAGTAATTTTATATGATCACTAGCACATTTCATGCATGGATGAGAAATAATATCCAAATTTTCTAGATTCTGAAAAGAGGTATGAGTGGAGGCAAAAAAAAAGGACATTTGTGAAGGTTTTATAGACGCAGGTTATGGAATCATCATCTCTGCACTGGTACTCAATCTGGAAACCCTCTCTAGAAAATCTCCATGCATCTAGCAAATCTCCACAAAAATCTCTTCTGGCCTCCACTGCATATATGTCTTCTCCGCTTCTCAAAACTCTCCATCATTGATTCTCGTCATTTTTTCAACATCTCCATGGACTGAGACCTTAAATTATTGATCTTCTCTTTGTTTTGAGAATATTTTAACATTCTCTACTTAACAAGGCCAACCACATGAAGGTGAAAGCTCATCTAGCCCCTCCTAGGAGCCTCTTATGACCCTTTACGATATTTTAAGACCTCTAAGATATATTCTTAGGGATCGTAAATGGTCGTAAATGGTCATAAGGGGTCTTAGGACACAACAACTGAGAAACATTAATGTAAGCATCATGGTAACAATTTTTTGGAAACACAACATAATTGAGTGGTATACCCAGACGATGCAATGTAGCAACTACTCCAGTTCCAAGTCGACATTGCAAGATCCAAAAACCATAGATAAGGAATAAATTTAGAGAGAGGAGGAGGAGGGCCATAATGACCAAAATAATATAGGGACATTGTATTATTTTGGTCATTACGGCCCTCCTCCGCTCTCTAAATTTATTCCTTATCTATGGTTTTTGGATCCCACAGTGTCAACTTGGAACCGGAGGAGTAGTAGTTGTGTTGCATCATTTGGGTATACCATTTAATTATGTCGTGTCTTCAAAAAATTATGATCATGATGCCTACATTTATGTTTCTCAGCTATTGTGATATCTACATTTATGTTTCTTAGATGTCATGTTTATGTGCATTTTCTTTATGTGTTTGGCTTCTCTCCCTCGCATCCAAAATAAGATTTTCCCACTCTGAATCGAGAATACACATGCAACAGGTATGTATGTTTTATGAAAAACCTATCCACAACAGAATGGGAAGACATCTTTCTAGCTTGGGCCTGGATCCTTTGACAATTAGCTTGATAATAAGGTTAATTTTAAATTTTTTTTAATTTTATATGGAAAATCATAACGAAGTCATAAACAACAAAAAAGTTTACGAGTTTATCAAAATATGTCCAACGTATCTACTTAAAATTATAAAAAAATTCAGTATCTACAATAGCCCTCTGTTAACCACATTTATGTATATGGTCCCAACAAAGTAGTGCACAAACTACACAAAGAAGGCATCACAAAAATATGATTTCTACTTTTTCCATTGAAGCAATCTTGGCAGCACTAGCTGCCTCTCAAGCCTTGCACAAGTTGCACTGATTTCCTACATCAGGTATAGATGTAGATGGGGTAGATGTAAATGTGGTTTCATCAACCCACCGAAAGTATTGACATCCACTATTTCGGGCTGCAATACAAAATGTACATCAGTTCTTCATAAAATGATTAGTTGTCACATTATTTTTAAACATAAAATATAATTATGTATCCAGACCTTTTCCCTATTTGGGTAAACCCAAAATTGATGACCAGGATTACTTGTTGTGCGTGATGTCTTCAACATTTATTAGCCAACACCACATTGACACATAGGCACATTGACCAAAGTCATCAATGCTATTTCGACAAATATTGCATTGTCATTATTTTGTTCATTCATACTAATTTTAATTACAATAAAAAGAAACATACTAACATTTGTAGACTTGCACATTTTTTGGCTAAGTCGAAGTCTTTGGTTTAAATCACTAGACAATCAAAACAAAATGACAAACCAAAGACAACCATGCAATAAAAATAAATTACTAAGGAACCAAGGAACTAATTATAATTGCAATAAAAATTAACATACTAATGTAGACAAAATCTCAAATCAGATTACAACATGAGAATGTTCAACAAGCCTGCTACTTTTATTTTCATTTCTACAATTCCTCTCATAACTTCTTCTCCGCTTCATAGCTTTCATAACCATTTGTTAAGGTTTCAACTTGACAAAAATATTTGTTTGATTTTGTTGACAATCAGTTTATACTATTTAGGAACAGTTAAAAAAATAGTTAGTTGGTGTTTCAGATTTCATTTGTACAGACTGTGTCTCTTTGGAAGAAATAAAAAACTGATTTCTAGCAATTTTTTTAGGTTTTCTTGATTTCATATCAACCATAAGATTGGTTATGGTTGTATGATAGGTTTTAAGACATATTAGATCAAGTTTGGGCCTCTATAGCTTTATTTTATTGATGCCTTCTTTTATTGACTCTATCAGCCTCTCCCTTGCGAGCATCCTTGTTTCTCTTCTTTGATACCTTCTTGCCAAGTTTAATAGCTTTCAATTTATGAGCTGAATCCTTGAAACCATCTCCTAGAAAAACTTCACTAGGAGGCCTTGAAGTAGATCTTGATCGTAATAACAGATGTTGCTTCTTGTTTGGCTGATCAATATCCATGGCATCAACATTCTGTCCATCCATGGTCTTGGGAATATCATCTTCTTTCCACTCTTCATTTGCCAAAATATACTGCTTCTTCAAGCTTGCAGAGTAAACTCCAACCTAACCAATTTTTCATCCTCCTTTGGTAGTGTCTCTAGTGGTTGAAAATCAATCTTATTAAAAACTACAATAAGAGGCTTATTGGAAAACAAAGGTTTTATGCTGTGAAACATAGATTCAAGTGTTGCACAATACTATAACCACAGGACCCAGAAACATCAAGGAAAAACAAAAAAATTGCGTTCAAATGAGCCAAGGTAATAATATTGAGCATCTCTATGGTGTTCCTATCCTCCAAGGGGTGGTACAAAAAAATAAAAAAATAAAATAAAATAATGTAATTAAATAATCACCAACAATGATAGACATAATACCTCTGTAGGCAGCCCATTAACATTTCAAATGCAAGAATGAAGGAAAACATGGAACTGAGTCCACAGTTCATAGGCCCACAGAGGGACATTTATCATATTCATAGAAATATGATTATTTTTAAATGGAATACACCAAGGACTACCATCAGAAATATTGACTATTTACAATCATGAACAATGAATAATCACATAGCTCATTTTTTTATCAGTATGTGTAGTCTCTGTGTATATGAAAAATGAATGAAATATCAAGCTGAAATAAAATAGTGAACAAAAATTCAAATTCAAGGCCTAATTTATCAAGAGCAAAAAACATTAAGACAAAATAAAAATCTTTAAGACTATAGAAAAATGATTAGGACTATAGAAAAATCATTAAGACTAGAAAATCAAGTTCTAGAAAAATCATTACATCTATAGAAAAATCATTTAGACTAGAAAATCAAGTTCTAGAAATGGACGGTTCTGATGGTTTTCCATTACAACAATTGAGCATTCCATTTAAGTTTTTTAGCTATTGTGTTTATGTAAATGTTCTTTATGTGTTTGGTTTTTCTCCCTCGCAATGGATACACCGATAGGTAATTGATTTGAAAGCATAATGATTTGACAATTTTTTTTCAAGATAGGCGTAATCATCCCGCCAATCTTAGCAACATTTGTGATAGATTTCACTAGTTTGAATCTGCAGTGGATATAATATCTGTAGTTGGAAACCATAGCCTATATTTATTGTAAGTTGGCATCTCAATCCAACAGCTGATAAGAACAAATGCTACTTTCTAAAGAAGAAAACCTTTGAAGTTTTAACGTCTATCTGTTTTCCCAATAGATCTCTTTCTAGAAAACAAATGCTTTGGTTTCAGGTTCACTATCACTCTATTAGCCTCTCCCTTGTGAGCATCCTTGTTTCTCTTCTTTAATGCCTTCTTGCCAAGTTTAATAGCTTTTAATTTATGAGTTGAATCCTTGAAACCATCTCCTAGAATAAATTCACTAGGAGAGCTAGACATAGATCTTGACCATGATAACATATGTTGCTTCTTGTTTGGTTGATCAATATCCATAGCATCAACATTGTGTCCATCCATGATCTCAGGAATATCATCTTCTTTCCACTCTTCATTTTCCAAAATATACCCAAGCTTGCAGAGTAAACTCCAACCCCACCAATTTTGCATCCTCCTTTGGTAGTGTCTCTAGTGGTTGCAAATCAATCTTATTACAAACTACAATAAGAGGCTTATTGGAAAAAAAAGGTTTTATGGTATGAAATAGAGCTACTTGTTGTGTAATACAATAACCATAGGGCCCTGAAACATCAAGAAAAAACAAAATATCTGCCTTCAAATGAGCCAAGGCAGTAATATTGAGCATCTTGATGGTGTTATTGTCCTCCAAGGGGTGGTCCAAAATACTAGGGGTATCAATAACCTGATACCTCAAGTACTTATAATCACTATGCCTAACAAACAAAGATGAACAAGTTTTAGTACAATATTTTATTAGTATAGTATTTTTTTGCCATTGGTTTAGTTTTGTAATTTTTTTTTTGTTGCCATGTCTTTTTTGTTACCTGGTTTTATTGCATTGTATTGCACTGGTTTGAAGCTAGGGAATCCATGTATTACTTGTTTACTCACCACTTGGGGCCTGTGAGTTTTGATATTGGCATATAACATGATGTAAACTTGGTCACTGTTCTATTCATTTATATATATTATAAACAATTAGAGCAATAATCAGTGTGGCAAAAATAAGGGCTTCCATACCCCATTTTTCCAAAATTCACAGTGTGGCCAAAGTGGCAATTGCACCTCCAATGGAATGCCCTCTAAATAGAACATTTTTTCGTGTACCAAGTGCCTCTACAACTTGAACCAGAATGTAGTTTGATTAAATTCAAGTACAAAATCATACAATCTAGCAATGAATACACATGATAAATTGAAAGTTGATGTTGTATTAATATAACATCAAACATGTAAAATCAGTAAATTCATCTATGGTAATGGTATTTGGGAATTGGAACTGGACTAAAATGTTTCCCTTCTAAACACTATACTTGGGCATTACCTAGTCATTTAAGGTCCTCCAACACTATTTGCTGAATTTGGCTGGATAGGATACTTATTACATAGAAGATTGCTAGATTACAAAATACTCTTAAGTCCTCTCTAGATAAAGGGCTCGACCAATGATATAAGGAAGAGTATATAGCTAAATAATATCATCTGAGACAAAGGACTCTCAACCAACTATAGTATATTAGATTTATAGATCTCAGACTAGGAGGACCTTTTTGTAGTTCTTCATTCTCCTTCACTGGGTTTGGGTGGATGAATAGACTAACCATAATTAACTATAAATAATCAAAATGGGTTTGGATTTGGTTTCCTTTAGGTAGAGTTTGACATCTTTGACTGTCAAGAGGCAACCATCCAAACCCATTTCAACACATCCAGTGATCTTTTTTCTCCTAAATAGCTCATACTAGTTGGGAAAATGGGAAGACCTATAATAAAATGAGTTTATTTGCTATAAATATGTAGGAATAAATCCATAATAACTATCTACTCCAGGCCTTAATTGTTTAAGAATTCATCATATCAGATAAAGTATGTTTAAGAATTGTTGGGACTGGTCCTTTGGCGTGTATTAAACATAATTTAATTTTCAACATATTATATTATCATTCTTTTTCTTTGATGTAAACATGTCATTGGTTCAGTTTTGTAAATTATTTTTGTGTTAAATGCATTTAAAATTATCTTCATTGTCTTCTGATTTTGTAAATGCTTCTTTATTTGTCAGCCAATTAATACATGCTAGTATATAAAGAAGACAATTAGAAGACAATGAAGATTTGTCTGACTAATAGTCTACAGAATTAGACCTTTATTTTAAATGCATTTAACACAAAAAAATAAATTACAAAACTGAACCAATGGCATGTTTACAACAAAGAAATAGAATGATAATAATAAGCTGAAAAATTATATTCTCTTTAATACACGCCAAAGGACTAGTCCCCACAATTCTTAAACATACTTTATCTGATATGATGAATACTTAAATAATTAGGGAACTCCTAAATATAATTTCAGAGTTTCTATAAAGCATTAATTAATTGGAGATGAAAAATAACATATTCGTTTCATGCATATGTGGTAAAAATTCATGAGATACTAAAGAAGACTTGCTATTTGTCAAACAAATCTTCATTGTCCCCCACAAAAAACTAAGTAATAATTACTCCACCCTTAATTTTTTTGACAATGCACCATATTAGATAAAGTAGGTTCTATCACACATGGCACAGACTCTCTTCAAACTCACAATATGTTGCATGTGTAGTACAAAACTCATGAGATTCTAAAGAAGGCCTCACTCTTAATCAACCAAATATTCCTTGTACCACAAAAAAAATTATGTGATAACTATGTGATGCAGAGGAAAGGGTGGTGGAGTGATAGACAAGATAAGTTACACTTATTTGGCTTATAAACCCACATCTTCTCCCAAGTGCCAAATGACTTTAAGAAACACAACCCAACCAAGATTTCTCTAAATGCAAAATAATGATAGATTTGATGTATTTGAGGTATATAAGGATAGATTAAATTGGTTTCAAGGTTTCTAGACTTACCCTTTACTCCCAATGGCTAAATGTCCTCAAACTGGCCAAGAGGCCTAATGAGCCAACCTTGTAGCCCAACACTCCACCTTTCCAAAACACTAGAAGAACTAAATCCACATTCATACACCCTTTTCACCTTTCAATAACATATCTCAAATTCAAGTACTGGTCTTTTGGACCAAATATTAGCACTCTGCCTGCACCACTGCAATTACACTAGAAACTTGATGATTTTTCAAAGAGACTATATCATAGAAATGTCTCCAAGTTCTCAAACCTTGGATAGTTTGATTAAATGACTCAAAATCACTAAGCCTAAGAGGAATTAAACCCAAAACACCTGCAACGTCAAAAGCCCTAATTTGGTGGCTTCAAACCCTTGATTTGAGGGTTTCTCCAATCCTAGCCTTCCACACCCTTCTTGGCTCAATCGGTGATTGGTTCACCATTTATATGCCAATATAAGATAATCCAAATCTTAACAACACTATTTTTTTAACCCGATCTCCCATTGCTATACCTTAGCCATCAAATTCATTAGAAAACATTCTTTAAATCAGCCTGTGATCACATTAATTATTAAATCTATGCAAGTAAAGATCATTAGAACTATCGTACATTGTTAGAAATCATATTTCCATGGATCCTAGGCCTTTGAGCCCATGTAAAGGTGTGGGTTACAAGTTAGACTTCAAAATACAAAAGGAAAACTAATAAAAGCTAGTCCAAGCCATTGTACAGGAAGGTACAGTCATGCTAAATGTCTCTCCAATCCTCCAAAATATGAAATGTAACCTTCTAATAAATTTTTTCATCTTTCAAATCATTAACCAAACTAGTTTACATGAAGAATCGAATGAAGATTCAAAGTATTAAGAGGTTTGTACTCACAATCACTGGTTTTCACCAGTCCTTAATGCATGGAATCAAGCTTTAAGGTAGTTCTCAATACATTCAACAGTGTAATGAATGATTGGATATTTCTTACTATTCCATTCTAGATTTGTAAACAAAATTAGTAAGTATTAGAGCCTTTCAAATTTTTAAAGAACACAAACTTTGCAAATTAAATTGATATTTCATTAAAACCTCTGTTCCTTCCATACACTCCATGCTTCATTACCATACAAATGGAGTCCCAAATACATATAATAATCCTCAACACAAATTCCTCAACCTCTTTTTGCAGTTAGAGGGTTTAGTTAAGTGATTTAACATTAAAAACCCCATTTCCTTTTCCATATAAAGTTGATAATTTTAGAATTTCATATGAATCTAGTGATGATCGAAAGGCCTTGCTCTACTAAAATTTTGAGTTATAAGGTTATTGTCCTTCTTTGTAATTCATTCCAAGAAGTCACCTAGGGAACTCCTAAATATATTTTTAGAGTTGCTATAAAGCATTAACTAATTGGAGATGAAAAATAACATATTCGTTTCATGCATATGCGGTAAAAATTTATGAGATACTAAAGAAGACCTCTATTTGTCAGACAAATATTCATTTTCCCCCACAAAAAACTAAGTAATAACTAATCTTCCCTTAATTTTTTTAACAATGCACCATATTAGATAAAGTAGGTTCTATCACACATGGCAAAGACTCTCTTAAAACTCACAATACATTGCATGTGTAATATAAAACTCATGATATTCTAAAGAAGGCCTCAATCTTAATCAACAAAATATTCCTTGTACCACACAAAAAACTATGTGATAACTATGTCTACTCCAACCTTAATTATTTAAGAATTCATCATATCTGATAAAGTATGTTTAAGAATTGTTGGGACTAGTCCTTTGGTGTGTATTAAAAAGAATAGAATTTTCAACATATTATTATCATTCTATTTCTTTGTTGTAAACATGCCATTGGTTCAGTTTTGTAATTTATTTTTTGTGTTAAATGCATTTAAATTAAAGGTCTAATTATGTAGACTACTAGCACGAAGGAAGATTTGACCTAGTAGTCTATAGAATTAGAGGTCTATTTGTAGCTTTGTCTAATTCTGTAGACTGCTAGGTCAAATCTTCCTTTGTGCTAGCAGTCTACAGAATATTATCATGCATTTAATCTTCTAAAATCATCAATTCTTAAGCATTACGCATAGTAATAGGTCAATCTTCATTTTCTTCATTGTGGGGGACAATGAAGATTTGTCTAACAAATAGTAGGGCTTCTTTAGTATCTTATAATAATATGCTAAAAATTCTTAATCTATTTAAACAATTCCTATAGATTAGAATTATAGCATATTGGCTAACAAATAAAGTAGGTTCAGTTTTGAGATAAAGTATGTTCAGATAAAGAATATAATTTACAATTAATACCCAATTGTGATGAAGAGTTATGTAGCCACCAACTAAAACTAGGGCCTTCAACACCCTAATCACTCTCCAATTGATCTTAAGACCAATTCTTAACCCTATACCCACTCCTGGGTACACTCACTTGATGAGCCCTACAAGGGCACTTCACCCTATATCACTACTCCACTTCCAACAATGATGGAGACAATTATATGGTACCTAACCAAACAAGGATTCACCCTCAAAAGGAATCCCAATCACTCACAACACTGATTCTTCAACTTAGGCCTACAATCCTTGTAGCCTTTTGTACCCTGATTTTGGTCTTTAGTTCCCAAAACTCCCAAACAACCTAGGAAACTAATTTTCATGAGCTGTGAAGAGGGCACCATGTGTGAAGAGGGAAGAGGGCACTGGACTTTTGTTTGCGAGCTGTGAAGAGGACATCCATTTCATAGAGGTTGTGAGTGTTTTATTCATTTTTTTGTTAGTAATTGGCAGATTAAATGCAGATAAAACCTATGCATTAAACATGCTTAACTAATATAGGTGTTATCTTCATTTAATCTTCCAATTACTAATAGATTAAACATATTATTAATATGCTTAATGTTCCATTTAAATGCATTTAACACAAAAAAATTTTACAAAACTGAAAAAATGGCATGTTTATAACAAAGGTATAATAGAACTCCCAACAATTCTTAAACATACTTTATCTGATATGATGAATTCTTAAAAAATTAAGGTTGGAATAGACATAGTTATCACATAGTTTTTGTGTGGTACAAGGAATATTTGGCTAGGTTAAATCTTCCTTCGTGCTAGTAGTCTACAAAATTAGACCTTTATTAAGAATTCATTATATCAGATAAAGTACATTTAAGAATTGTTGGGATTGGTCCTTTGGCATGTATTAAATAGAATAGAATTTTTAGTATATTATTATCATTCTATTTCTTTGATGTAAACATTTCATTGGTTCGGTAATGGTTTAATGATATGGCATAAAAAAATAAGGCCTAGAATGCATATTGGTAATTCTAGAATACCTATAAGAATTTATATATTTCAATCTATTTGAAGAATGATGGTTAAAGGATTGCACTCTTAAGGTTCAGATTCTAAACAACATTGTTTTTTAGCATTGGTCAATGCCTTTGGAGATAGGTAAATCCATCTCGGGTTATGTTCCTTTCAGGTTCCCATTGATGTGGATTTGGCATTACAATTTAGATTAACTTATTCAATAATACTAGTTGGAAGGAAAACCCAAGTGTGGAATGCTCTCCTTTGATAAATCTTTGAATTATCTCAATGTTTAATTGAAATTTTTGAATTGAATTGAATTGAATTTTGAGACAACTCTAAAATAAGTTGAAAGAAGTCAACTCAAGTAGAATAAGAACTGACTGTCTGAAATTCTTTCCACATGACAATATAGAGATTGTTTTTGTAAAAATCTTGAGAAAAGGGAAACAATATTTAATGTAGGCTATAAAAACATAAAACTCTTATAATTAGTGTCTATGAAATAAGTATCATTTGAAAGGAGTGTGAGAAAATACCTTAATAATTATAATTGCATTGGCAAGTAATTTGTTTTCTTTATAATAGAATATTTCCCCCTTAATAACTAAAAAATAAAAGCCATATAAATACAACAATGCAAACAATTGAAAGACACAAAAATCACCAATATTACCACACCTCTAAACATGATGCTAAGATACTTGTTTTTTGTTGGTAGATATTAATTTCTACCACCACTGTCTCCATTAAATGCATCAACTAGAAACTTATTCAATAACCCCACCACTAATCTACTTGGTTCTCATTAACCACCATTGCCTCACATTTGTTTATTGTTTTTAAGTTTGTAAATTTCCCGAGCCCTCTATAAAGAGGCTGATGTAACTATGTTTTGGGTAAGCAATGAAATTGGTTTCCTAATTGTTGTGTCTACTATTAAATGTGTATGCAATTTTTGTTTATTTATATGTATTGATTTGTGTCCATCTACCCCTATTAGACTAGTATCAAAGCCAATGAGAGTTAATCAGTTGATTTTTATTGTAGAAATATTTGTGATGATGATGGAAGATGTGGCATTTGTAGTTAAGGGGTGAGGCATCATATCCCAACTCTCCTTTCTTAATAGGCATTAGTTTTGTGATGGCGATTCCCTCTTATAGTTGGTATGTGATGTGTAGTTTCTTCATCATTGTATGACCTATCAAATATTGTATATGGATCAAATCTCCAATCTATAGAACTAGTGTTCAAGAGAGTTAAAAATATATGTTAAGAGATCCAAGTTCCCAGATCAAATTGATGAATACGATATCATAAAATAATAGAGATGATTTTGTCAGCTTGGATGAATCACAAAATCTAAAAACTACAACTAGAATTCAAAGGAGAGCCATGTGTAGAAATTGTTGTAGGAGATAGTTGATTTTGTGTGAAGCCTAAACTAAAGAATTGACTAGATCATAGGTTTCTAGAAGTAAAAAAAAGACAGAAAGACCACAAGTTTTCAAGGATATGTGGATATCACTCAAAGTGAAAGGCAATCTATAAGTTTTTTATTTTATATGTGAAGTTTATACAGTTATCAATACTTTGTTAGTTTAATGGATAATTGCAAGGAGGTTGTAGTTCGCTAGCTATGTCAAGTATGTTTTTTGCAAAGAAGAAAGGAAATTTATGTTAGACAAGAGGTAGATCACAGTCCTGTCCAAGTGAATCTATGAATCTTGGAGTCCCCACCCAAGTTTGAAGATGGAGAAAAGGAAGTTGCAAAGCAAAGTAATAGTTTCTTAAATATTTATGGTTGAGTTTGTTAGGAATGAATGCAAAGTATTTTGGCAGTCATTCTGTAGCAGTTGTTGTTGCATTCATGACGTGGATTGTCATTGATGTCAACGCAGTGATATTTTGGATATTAGCAGGAAAGTAGGTACAGTTTTGTTTTGCACACATGTTGTATTGCAGATTGGATTTTGTGTAGTTGATGGTATGTTCTTTGGTGTGTTATTAACCTATGGTTAACAATGCAAAAATAAATTCATTCATTTGTGAGAGTTATGAGCATTTTGGTGAAAGCAGTGTTTAGAAAATGTTTCTATGAAGCAATGTTCAGAAATCGAAGGATATCTCTTAGCTGGGATGGAATCTGATTTTGTGCAGTTAAAGGGATGTCGGAGACTCATTAATGATGATGTGGTTCATAGTGAAAACTTTGAGGATATGTTTGGAGAAAGTTACAGTATCTGGAAGCCGACAGTTTTATGTGAATTCTGTGTGTAGTGTGTAGAATTTATTATTTTGTAATTGAGGACCGACTCATTTGTAATTATTTGAGTTTGGTATATAAGAAGGAATTTTTTCCTTGTTTTAATGTGTACTATGAAGATTGAGATGCAAATATATGCATGAAGTGAAGAAAAGAGCTAATTCAGTGATGAAGGAAGACTTGTGAGTACAGAGATCTGGAATTGTGATCTTGTGTAGCAGAGAGTGTAGTTTTGGCACAGTGTGAAGGAGGTGATATATTTCATATTATTCTATTGAATAATTCTAAGATCTTTTGGACAGTGGGTTTAGAGAGCTTGCCTTGAAGCTGTTTGGGCAGTGGGTCCTTCTATCTTCCATAAACTCTTAACTGGGTTAGAATCTTTTAACAGGGATTCAAAATCTCCTAATAGGGATTTATATGTACCGAATGTATTTCATAAGACTCCTAATAGGGTCCATCCTCTAACAAGGAACTTTCATATTAGTGCATCATTTTGTGGGCATCATTCCCACCGGGGTTTACTCTTTTCAAGAGGTTCCCTAGTCAACATATCTTGTGTTATTGTGCAATTGTGTATGATTATCCTTCTATGGTTGATTAGTACATTGATTATATTGTTTAAATCAGTTGAATAGATAAATTATCAAATAACTGATTCACCCTCCCCCCTCTCAATTATCTTGGGGATCTTTACTTTCTAACAATTGGTATCAAAGCAACAGGTCCTTGAAAGAAAAGTTTAACAACTTAAGGAGATCCATGGCAAGTTTCAGAAAAGAAAGCCCTAAGTTTGATGCAGTAAATTTTGATAGCTGGAAAGAAAAGATGAAGACACATCTATTGTGTTTAGGACCAAGTTATTGTTTGATTACAAAGAATGAGAAAACTATCATTGAGGAAGACAATCTAGAGGCAGGAACTAAAGATGAACTAGATCTATTCATGTGTAACATACTTGCAAGAGAAGCACTTTTGTCAGCACTATCGGAGAATGAATATAGTCAGGTAAGATGTTTGAAAACATCTCATGCAATTTGGAAAGCTTTACATTCTACTTTTGAAGGTGATGAACATGCAAAGAAGGCTAGATTACATAATTGGATTTGTGCATTTGAAGATATCAGAATGATGGAAGATGAATCTATTAGAAGTTATATTGGTAGGATGTCTAAGATTGTAACAAGAATAAAGTCTTGTGGAGGTGATAAGATGGAGAATGAAGTGATATGGAAAATTTTGAGAACTTTGACACCAGTATTCAAGCAGACAATGCAGATGATTGAACAAGTGATACCTTGTACATCGAACTTTTTAAGAGAGACTCTTCTTGGAAGATTAGAAACAATAGAGATGAACTTGAGATTATCAGGAGAGCTACCTAGAATGGAAACAACATTCAGTGCTCTTAACATTAGACCTACAAGAAGTACTAGTGTGAATGGAGACTATGCCAGTAGTAGCAGATCTGAGGAAGATAATAAGATTGAAGAAGGTATTGCATTACTTGTAAAAAGAGAACCAGATGGAAAGAAAATATTTAAATGTTGAACTTTTCAAGAATATGGTCATTTTGCATCTAAATGTCCTAAAAGAGTTAAGAAGTATAGAAGCAACTTTAAACCTAGGAGATCTAAAGAATGTTATTATGCAAATGATGAAGATCTTGAAGCAGGAATTGAAAAACATTTAAGTGACAGTGATAATGATAACTTTGAGGAAATAGAATTTGTAGCAATTAAAGAAGAAAGTTCTGAATCTAATAAAAGGGAAGAAAAAGTATTAGTTTCACAAGTTGAAAAGAAATCTGATTGGATTATAGACAGTGGTTGTTCACATCATATGACTGGAGATAAAAGAAATTTTGTTAAGTTAGATAATTATGATGGAGGAATTGTTAGGGTTGGTAACAATGCACCTTGTTTGATTAAAGGTATAGGATCTATTACTCTTGATGGAAAGACTAACACTGATGATGTTTACTTTGTTGATGGACTGAGACATAATCTACTAAGCATTGGACAATTGGCTGATAAGGGTTATCAAGTTTGGTTTTCTGAGAAAACTTGTGTGATAAAAGATAAAGATGGAAATCTGATTGGAAAAGGATCCAGAACTAGAGGTAATGTATTTTAGTTGAATCCTACTGAGATGACATGTTTGATAACTAGGATTGATGACAGTTGGTTATGGCATAAAAGGTTTTGTCATATAAACTTTGATAATATTGTCAAGGTGAGCACTACACTTGCAGTAAGAGATTTACCTAGAATTATGAAACCTACTAACATGATTTGCAAAGAATGTATGATGGCAAAGCAGAAAAGGAGTTCATTTCCCAACAAGAAGTTCACATCAACAGAGAAGCTGGAGATTGTTCATATAGACTTGAGTGGTCCTACTAGGACTAGAGGATTCTATGGAGAAAGGTATTTTATGATTCTTGTTGATGATTTTACAAGAATGATGTGGATTGCATTTTTGAAAGAAAAATCTGAAGCATTTGATAAATTTAAGATCATGAAAAGCAAAATTGAGAATGAATCTGGAATGAAGATTAAGTGTCTAAGATCTGATAGAGGTGGTGAATTTACATCTAGAGAGTTCAACACATTTTGTGAAATGAATGGTATTAAGAGACAACTTTCAGCCCCTAGAACACCAAAACAAAATGGTATTGCAGAAAGAAGGAACAGGTCAATAACTGAAGCAGCAAGAGCTATGTTGTTTGAAAATGATTTGGCTAAGACTTTTTGGAGAGAAGCAGTGAACATAGCAGTATACACTATGAACAGAGTACAAATCAAAGCAGATAAAAACAAGACACCTTATGAATTATGGTTTGGACATACACCCTCAGTTAAGTATTTTAGAATTTTTGGAAGTAAATGTTATATAAAGAGAGATGATGATATAGGAAAGTTTGATCCTAGAAGTGATGAAGGAATATTTCTTGGATATTCTTTAAAAGGCAAAGCATATAGATGTTATAACAAAAGAACTAAGACTATTGTTGAAAGTGCAAATGTAAAAGTTGATGAGAAGTTTAAAATTCAGGAAAGAATGCTTGATTATGAATTTGATGGAGAAGCACAACCTCAGCCTAACATTGAAAATGCAGAATTATTTTTTGAAACTAACAGTGATTTGCTGAATGAAAGTCATACTAAAGAAAACAAAGAACAAAATAGAGAAGAAAATAGAGAAGAAAGCAAAGAAGAATCTACAGTCGGAACAAGATCAGTAACTATGACACCTAACAGGTATACTTCAAGACATCACCCTGTTGAGCAAGTTATTGAAAGTTTAGATAGAGGAGTTTTGACTTGAAATAAGGTACATTTATGTTTGATTTCTAAAATTGAACCTAAGACTACTAATGAAGCTTGTGAAGATGAACATTGGATTAATGCTATGAAAGAACATTTAGAGTAGATTGAAAAAAACAAGACATGGGAATTGGTCCCTAGACCTAAAGACAAGAATGTGATTGGAACAAAGTGGATATTCAGAAACAAGATGAATGAACAAGGAGAAGTGATAAGAAAAAAAGAAAGATTGGTATGTAAAGGATATTCACAACAAGAAGGAATTGACTATGAAGAAAATTTTGTACCTGTGGCCAGACTTGAAGCAGTGAGAATGTTTCTAGCATATGCAACTTACAAGAAATTCAGAGTGTATCAGATGGATGTGAAGTCAGAATTTTTGAATGGTGAATTGGAAGAAGTCTACATTGAGCAGCCTGAAGTTTTTCCTTTGACACAAGAAGGAGATATGGTATGTAAGTTAAAGAAAGCTTTATATGGATTAAAACAAGCACCTAGAACCTGGTATGCAAGATTGGATAAGTATTTATTAAAATTGGGATTTATAAAAGGAACAACAGATAGTAACTTATACACAAAAGAAATTGAGAATGGTTTGTTGGTTATAGTTATATTTGTTGATGATATTATCTTTGGAGGAGAAGATGAAGCTAGTGACAAATTTGCAGATGAAATGAAGACTAAATTTGAGATGAGCATGATTGGAGAAATGAAATATTTTTTGGGATTACAGATAACACAAAGCAAGGAAGGTATATTTGTAAGTTAGACTTGTACACACTAAAATGGTGCACTTCTATGAACCATTACATGCAAGGTTGCTCAAGAATGAGGTCTCACAAAGCGGCTCATAGCTCTCTATGCATGGAGTTGCAAGGGACTATGATAAATTTGCTCTCAGCTAGAGCTACAAGCTTGTGACCTTGCTAGTCAACCATACAATGAGAGATTCAAGTGAAGACAAGGGCAACAATGCCAATATCTCCAAGAATCACTATGAAATGCAATGTAATTTAACTAAAATGAAGATGCAATCTAAGCTATGAAAGGAAAGTACAATGCAACTAATCTATGAAAGGAAATAGCAATGGATTACAATGCTTCCTATTTAGACTATGTGAACTTATTCTATTGCATAAAAAGGAAACTAAGCTAATATGCCATGATCATGCAACTAAGAAAGGAAATATGCAACTACAATGAAATACAACAAGTCTTCAATGTCTTCACACTCCAAATGCACCTAAAACCTGCAGCATAACAATAGCATAAAACATGGATATGCAAATGGAGGAGAGAGCTCTCCTTTTATAAGAAATGAGGTGAAATGGACCATGGAGATTAAGAGGCAAAAAGTCTTAATCAGCGGTGGAGCTTGAAGGAGGAGCAATCCATGTGCACAAGTATCCTCCAATGAGAGTGAAGTGTTGACTTTTGAGCCTCATGTGAGACAAAAAGTGCTTTTTCCCTTTTTATAAAATAGGAATAATGCTTTATTTGTGCAACTTAGGATAAGAGGAAAGTGGGGGCTTTTTTATTTAATTAAAAGGGGAGGAAATATTCCTTTTAATCAAATAAAGACTTAGGATAAATGGTTAGCCCATAGGATAAAAATCCAATATATGATCGAAATTAGGATTTGATCAAGAGATTGATAATGTTGAAAATATTGATTATTGATAAAAATGATTCAGGATTGATAAATTGAATAAATGGGGCCCAAAGTCTAGGTGACCATTTTAGGGTGCATACATTTGCCCCTCTTTGACTAATGTGTGATCGATTTGGGAACACATGTAGTCAAAGAATGAAGTTGCAATGTGAGATCAATTTGGGATCACAAAACAACTCAGATATGAGGTCGATTCGGAATCACATCCGGACAAAGCATAAACAAAGGCCTTTGAACATGAGGTCGATTTGGGATCACATTCAAAGTAAGAGATAAGAATCTCAAATTTGAGCAAAAGCTCACAAAAGATGTCTGAATCAAGAGAATCAAGGAAATCAGGGATGAGAATCCCATAAATACTGCCCCCTCGGAGTCGAAATTGAAATCAGGTAGAGGAGAGACAGCAAATTGATAAAGATTTGATCAAATCAGAATGAAATCATAATCGAAGGTAAGGGTCAATAGGTTACCCATTAGGCAATGAAAACATGACCCAGTGAGGAAGTAGAATAATAGAAATAGAAGACTAGAAATAGAGTGGATGAAAGACTAGAAAATTTGAGAGACATGGAAGGAAGAAAGTCCATCAAAGATCTAAGAATTATGCCTCAAAAGGTCAGTCAACTGCGTAGAAGGGAGGAAGATTTGGAAATGCGACTCGGATTTTGATTTCGAGTCTGAAAATGGATAGAAAATGATGTGATATGAAAGATTAGAAATGAAAGATATGATCAAGAAGAATCAGAAAATAAGCACAGTTGACCAACTAGTCCGTAGATGATAAAAAGGAAAGCTCTCTCCATATGCAAAGTGCAAAACTAATCTAACATGACCCTAAAAATGCAAGCTACTATGAAAGTGGTTGACTTGCAAGGTCACAATGCTTATAGACATCTAATTATCATCATTGAGCGTTATTGGTAGCGTCGTAAGATCATACAATGCACACTAGTATAACTATGTGGATATGAATATGATCTTTATCAGATAGAAATGTGGGAATCCCACCTAGGCATCAAAGACATGTAGGTCTAGATGACTAATGCAATGAGATCACCTAAGTTTGATATGGCAAGATTATGCTTGTATCAAGACATATGAAAGTCAGGATAACTAGAAGCATGCACTCACAAAAATAGTTAAGGATAATACCTTGTCAATCCATAGTGTCAAGTAAGACCAGCATAAATGCTCATGACAGGTAGGATCAACAAAATATACCCACAAGTAGATAAAGAAATAAAACATGTTCTCATGCCCTCAGTCTTCTAGCTATGCATCATCGAAAACTTCTCAGGGAGAGACCACTCATCAAAGAAATCCTCATAGACAGCACACAAAGAAAAATAAAGTCATTATATCGCAAGCGAGTTGATTGTTTAAGTGCGTGTGTGTTGGTCATAGAGTCAGACTCTAAGTATCACATCTGCTTAGTGAGAAATATCGAATCATACTTAAACTGTTGGGTAAGACATCTAATAAGTGTTAAGAAACACTCGACGCAAGGGTAGTGTTGAAAAACACTGTTTGGGGTGGTGTTGAAAAACACCTATTGTGAAATGCCCCAAGAGACAAATGCACCTAAAGGACCAATGCTAACAGTTATGCCCCCTAGACAAAGAGAAAGACCAATTCCAGACCAAGTCAAATAAGGTCAAGACATGATGGAAAGTGGCTAAGTGTCAAGGATGCATGCTAATAAATAGGAGTGCAAAGGCCCCAAGTAGCGCCTGTTTCCAGGTTTTCACCACTTGGATTTTATTGCAATTTTTTCTCTTTTTTTTTTTTTTTTTTTGTATTTTTTGCTACCAAGGCGCTTATTGCTAGGTTTTCACCAAGGCACTTTTTCTATTTTTTTTGAATTTTTAAATTTTTTGATTTTTTTTGTATTTTTTCAGGACTTTATATGCTTTTTAGGATTTTTTCAGCATCATATATCAATTTTTTTGGTATTTTTTCAGAATCATAAAATATGTACAATGGATGCCCCCAGATAGAATAGGCATCAAACTCATGAGCAAGATCACATCGTGTAGTCCCAATGTCTAGCAAGGTGGGGAACAAGAGGGATTAGCAAGCTGGTGGAAGAGATGGAGGAAAGGAGAATGAAGGTGAACGGAGGGAAGAGATCCTCAAGGTCAAACTCCTCAAGAGTACCCAAGCTAGGGAAAAATTGTCATGTAAAGCACATTTGGACAAGCAAGGAAAGCCAGCATAGGATAAGCCTCAAAAGCGTAATGCAAAAGAAGGAAAGGATGCAATCCAAAGGAGTAGACACGTCAAGAGACTTCATAACATCGTATTTTACTCTTTTTATTTTTTTTATTAGATCAGGACCAGAGGGGAAAAGGATAGCGAAAGGCTAGAATGAATGAAGGAAAATACGAAGGCTAAACATGAATGGAATGAAAGCAAGATCATCATAAGGTAGCTCACAAGATAGCCAAATGTTCATGTAAAGACCAACATTGTCAAGATCAAAGAGAGAAGATGAAATGGATGAACTATGTAGGAGAACTACGCATGATGCTTGATTACTAGGTTTTCATCATGGTACTTATCCAAGGTGCCATAAGGGAGTGGTTTTCACCATAGGACGAATTTATTTCTCTTTACTTTTGCTACCAAGGTGCCTGTTTCCAGGTTTTCACCATGGCACATTTTTAATTTTTTTTTTTCATTTTTTTTAAAAAAAAAATTTTAATTTTAATTTTTTATTTTTTTAATAAATTTTATCTTTTTCAAAAGAAAGCAAGCTTTTAGGTGATGCTCCTCGAAAGGATAAATCATTGATATACCAAGGATCCAAAATGATATGCTCAAAGATGCTGAAGGGGAAAGGAAGATGCATGAGGAATAGGCAAATGAGGAAAAAATGATAGAAGGTAGAAGGATAATGAATGGAAGGAATGTGAAAAAGGGTAGATGGAAAGGAAGGCAAGATCAACATCAACACACACCTTGAAGGGTGTTGAGAGGATGGAGGAAACATAAACCATATTCTAGTCCAAGTGCGAACCATATTCTGGTTCATTATTGCTATCTGACTCCTCAAAGAGAGGATTGGTGTGCTTGTTATAATTCTCAAATGTGAATGGAGAAATACGAGAAGGAATATGGCAAATGGTTAGTAGAGGTTGCGGTTTAGGCACATGGAATGGAAGAATATTTTTGGAAAAAGATGAAGTGGAAGCCTTTGGAAGCTTGAATGTCAACTTCACTTGTTGTTCAATATTAGACTCTTTCAAGAGAGATTTTGGAATCCATATAGCCTTAGGATTTTTATTTTCTTTTGATGATTTAGAGAGAATATCTTCAATGATGGGTTTTGGAACCCATACTTGTCTTGTATTTTTCTTCTTAGATATCTCTTTTGACTTTATATATCCATGTCGATTAGAGGGGACATGGTGATCTTCTTTTTTTGATGGATTCTTGTATTGCTTCTTTTTCTTGTATTGAACATTCAAG
The DNA here is from genome assembly GCA_027943335.1 of Chamaecyparis obtusa. Taxonomy (NCBI): domain Eukaryota; kingdom Viridiplantae; phylum Streptophyta; class Pinopsida; order Cupressales; family Cupressaceae; genus Chamaecyparis; species Chamaecyparis obtusa. The sequence continues at coordinate 285,778 of BSBK01000863.1, read as the reverse complement.
TTACTTCCAAAAGACTTGGGACTTGTGGAAGAAGAAAGACAATATGACTGGTTTAGATGGGTGAGTGGATGAAAAGGATTCAAGGGTATGCATCTATGTTGATCTTGAGGAAAAATAGGAGATGGAGGGACGTAAGGACCAAAAATGGATGATGAATTAGGAGAGTTAGGAGGGGAAAGTGAAGGGACATAAGGGCCCAATATGGAAGGAAGACATGAAGCCCTTAGTATTGGTGGAGGAGGTCCAAGGATGGACGTGGAAGATGCAAAAGGATAATCAATAAGTTCATCAGCATCTATATCACAACCAAGGATATCAGCATCTTTAGAATGAGCATTAGGATTTTCAACAGGATCATGCACATCTTGAATAGGGGCACCTTCTTTGACAGGATTGTTCATAGCTTGTGAAGACTTAGGAAGAGTAGAAAGTGGAAGTGAACATGGAGTGGTAGAACAAGAAGATGGAAGACTTTTATCTTGACAAGTATCGTTGGATAGCATAAGCGTATCAACTTTATTTCAATTTTTAATAGGTTTTACATCATAAGTAATGACACCATTTTTAATAACCTTAATGGAAGTATCATCTTTGGAAAGTGCAAGTGTGGTAAGGTTATTTTGATTATCAATAAGCTCAACGGTGTAAGTAGTAGCTTGATCTTGCTTAGGAGATGGTGGAATGAATGCGAAAGAGCGTAGAGGATCAAAAGAACCATGAAGCGGATCAAAGACATCATGAAAAGGATTGGATGACATGGAGGGTTCTTGATCTTGATCTTTTTTTATGTTCTTTTCTTTATCATTTTTAGAGTCCTCTTGAGATGTAGCCACTTCTAAGGACAAGGAAGCATGTTGGGATTGTATGGAAGACTTTGGAAGAGGTGGCGAAGGACTAGCTGAAATAGGCATTATAGCACATAGAAGCTTAGGCTCTTTAGGTTTAACATTATTGGAAGTATTCACAACCAAGGGAAGATTAACTTGAGTTTCTTTAAGAGGTAGCCCTTGAGGATAACTATAGGGAACCGCATGGAAAGTCTTAGGATCTTTGTTGGATGAAGGATTTGTGAAAGATTTGGATGACTCAGAAGCTTTAGTAAGTGTGTGGGTATTGGAGGAAGTGGTAGATGGAAGGGGACCATCACAAGACAAAGGTTCAGCATTAACATGATCTTGCTGGAGAGTGTAATCTTTATTTTCAGCATGAGAGTTTTTAGACAAGACATGCTCATAGTATCTTCGTTTATAATCAGCACGGAAAGCTTTCTCTTCCTCAATAGAAGTAGATGTATCATATTGTTCACAACAAATATCATAATTTCTCTCAAAATCAGAATCATATGGATCACCATCACAATCTATCCAATAGGATGACCCTTTAGTAATCCTAAGCACACGACGAGGAGGACTCTTAGGAATAGAGTTGTCATAAGTATTGCTACATTGTCCATCATCATAGTCATCATAGTCATCATAGTCATCAAAGGTAGGTGTGTCACTCTTTATGGAAGAGACATCACAAGGACTATCATGTTGCTCTTTATGGTATGTCTTCTGAAGAGAAGTAAGACTCTTGGGAGAAGTAAAAGAAGAATGAGATTTTGAAGAAGAGGAAAATGAAGACCTAGTGGAAGAAGAATACTTGGATAATGAGGAATTTGAATGATGTTTAGAAGAGTCATGATAAGATTTGGAAGATGAAGAATGTGAATAGTGTTTAGAAGAATCATGATAAGACTTAGAAGATGAAGAATGAGAATGATGTCTGGAAGAGTCATGATAAGACTTGGAAGGTGAAGAAGAATGAGAAGATTTAGATGATGAAGAATGTTTGGAAGAAGATCGTGATATGATCATGTTTATGATTCTAGTAAAGGCATCTGATTTAATCATCTTTTCTTTTATTTTTGTTATAAATTCATCACTCATGAAAATTTTGGAGGAACAACACTTTTCGAATATGTCAATGAGCTCAAGATCATCTATTCTTAATAAAGGTTCCAAAGCTAGATAGTCAAGATTCATGGTTGTAGAAGAGAAGTAATCAAGCATGGAAGAAATGAATAGAAGAGATGAATAGAAGAGTGTAGACTAGATAATAAGAGGAAAGAATCAAGAAGAAGAAGAAGAATTTCCCATGGGAGTAGAAGACTTTAGAAGAACATGGGAAATGGAGAAGAAAGAAGACTAAGAGCCATCTTGTGCAATTGATACCATAACGTTCATTGAGATGTTGAGCAACATGACAACACCTAGGATCTAAGATCTGGACTGACCAAGGAAGACTGGTAATAGGATGACCTCGCAAAATGTCAACACCAAACTAGGATAATCAAAGTTCTCTATTGTCCAAAGAGAAATGAAAAGATAGAAACAGGGGCTTTACCAACACTGTCAAAGAGGTGCTTCAAATCAAAGGGTGACTACCCTTGCACTTTTGAACCAGGAGGTTGGGCTAGGCCAAAATATAATTGAAATTGAGATTAAATGAAAATTATTTGGACAATAAGAGTATGAGAATTTCCCAAGAATGTAGCTCACAATTTTAGAGATAAACTTTCTCACCAAGAACAACCTTCTAATGTGATATTTCTCTTTGGCTAATGTGATACTGATGTTGATCTTGACCAATTTGTGGAAAATTTTGATTTTTTTAAGGTCTGATTTTGGATTTTCTGAATGTTAGGGTGAAAATGTCTGATGTCAATCACAAATTTAATAGCATTTGGACAAGTTTGCAAACAGTAGAGGATCAAACATGTCTTCAAACACTTGAAACAAGGGCAAAAGAAACCTTGCCAAGACAAACACTTGTGATATCAAAATTGAAAAAGCACCCTATGAATGCTACCGATTGTTTGTATGTCAAGAACATTTACACTGGTATCACACAATCAAAGACACTTCAAGCAATATCTACCTACAAGACAAGGCTCATTACTCATCAACTTAGCCCACAACTTGATGCCCCCTTGCCTCACACCAAGTGGTTGCCCACAAGAGATATTGGCTTTGTCATGGAAGTGTCAAACAACACAACAAAAGGGACACATATGGCGAGTATCTTGGGGTGATCCGGGTTATTCCACTTGGATCAATCCTTGCACTAAGAAGATAAGTGGCTGAAAAAGGTGGTTTCTAATCTATGGTTCTTAATAAGGGTTTCCGTTCACAACACCCCTCTTGCTCCTCGTAAAGGACTAGGACCTCGCGGCCTCAAGAGTACCTTAAGCATTCTTGCTCAATGTTTTCCTCATGGTCACAATCCCACAAGTACTTACATCAAGTGAAGACAAGTGTTATGTCTACCAAGGTTTTGTGTCCTCGATAGCCTTGAGATTATAGTGAGTTGGAATCACTCACCACCAAGGAAAATGATGACAAGGTTGTCCCCACTTGGGTCGTTCCTCTTGATTGCTCAAGAGCAGGCCCGCTAAAGGATTCCTAAACTAAATAAAATAGATCAACTCTTGAGATTCAAGGTTTTTGATTCACCACAAGGGTGAAGAGCATACTCCCCTATCTCAAAAATCTCTCCCAAACACACCAAGCAAAGAGATTCAATTACTCCCTTGCTTCCAAAACCTTAAGATGGGTCAAGATTTTTTGATTCACCTAAAGGTGAAGAGCATACTTCTCCTACCACCTCAAGATCCCTTTCACAAGGTATTAAGATTCCTAATATAATTAGTGAATGCCACACTTGAAAGGAAAGCAAATAAACAAGCAAAAAGATTTTTTTAAAATTTTTTTTATGCTTGGGCAGCCCTGCAAAAACTGTTAGTAACCCTCTTTGACATGCGTTCTTTTGACAAATTTCAAATAATGAGAGCACCTACAACCACAACTTGTTAGACCAACAAGAGTTAGGAGAAGCAAAATCCAAAATCTACTAATGATTAGTACATGAAAAATTAGATAATCTACAAAAATATCTAATCAAATGATAAAATTTGAAAATGAAACCATCATGGTTGGATTAGGCTCGGAAAGACCTTTCCAATGATATATCACACTTAAACTTTTGATACCATTTGCAAAATTTCAAAAAAAATGGGCACCCGTTTTCCAGAGTGGCACAGATTTGAAAACACTGGAAAGATAGGTCACTTCCAGGTACAGACACAGTATCGCGTGATACTTCACCCGACACCAGGTGATACTTCTTAGTCCGCGCGATATTTCACCTTATGCCAGGCGATATACCTTATTACTGGTGGGTGATATACTCCAGGCAAGTCGGGCAATAGTCCGTAAAGGGTGAACTATCACACGATATTTCTCTTCAAAGCAGGCGATATTTCTAGCAAGCGCGAAGTATCACACTGCTATACAGAGATATATCACATGATATTTCTGAGAAGTATCGCGCGATACTCTGAGAAAAAAAACCAGAGACTGAAAATGAAGCTAAAAATTGATGAAAATATTGACGGAAAATGCAAAATTAAAGGGACAAAGCTAATCTACTTAGCCCCACGGTGGGCGCCAGAAATGTACACACTAAAATGGTGCACTTCTATGAACCATTACATGCAAGGTTGCTCAAGAATGAGGCCTCACAAAGCAGCTCATAGTTCTCTATGCATGGAGTTGCAAGGGACTATGATAAATTTTCTCTCAGCTAGAGCTACAAGCTTGTGACCTTGCTAGTCAACCATACAATGAGAGATTCAAGTGAAGACAAGGGCAACAATGCCAATATCTCCAAGAATCACTATGAAATGCAATGTAATGCAACTAAAATGAAGATGCAATCTAAGCTATGAAAGGAAAGTACAATGCAACTAATCTATGAAAGGAAATAGAAATGGATTACAATGCTTCCTATTTAGACTATGTGAACTTATTCTATTGCATAAAAAGGAAACTAAGCTAATATGCCATGATCATGCAACTAAGAAAGGAAATATGCAACTACAATGAAATGCAACAAGTCTTCAATGTCTTCACACTCCAAATGCACCTAAAACCTGCAGCATAACAATAGCATAAAACATGGATATGCAAATGGAGGAGAGAGCTCTCCTTTTATAAGAAATGAGGTGAAATGGACCATGGATATTAAGAGGCAAAAAGTCTTAATCAGTGGTGGAGCTTGAAGGAGGAGCAATCCATGTGCACAAGTATCCTCCAATGAGAGTGAAGTGTTGACTTTTGAGCCTCATGTGAGACAAAAAGTGTTTTTTCCCTTTTTATAAAATAGGAATAATGCTTTATTTGTGCAACTTAGGATAAGAGGAAAGTGGGGGATTTTTTATTTAATTAAAAGGGGAGGAAATATTCCTTTTAATCAAATAAAGACTTAGGATAAATGGTTAACCCATAGGATAAAAATCTAATATATGATCGAAATTAGGATTTGATCAAGAGATTGATAATGTTGAAAATATTGATTATTGATAAAAATGATTCAGGATTGATAAATTGAATAAATGGGGCCCAAAGTCTAGGTGACCATTTTAGGGTGCATACAAGACTAAGTATTTAAATGACTTATTGAAAATATTTGGAATGGAAGATTCTAAACCTGTTGGAACACCTATGGTAACCAGACATAAGTTATCTAGCAAAGATGAGACACCAACAGTTGAGCAGAAAAAGTATAGATCTATGATTGGAGGATTGCAGTACTTGACACATACAAGACTTGATATAGCACATTTAGTGGGGATTGTAGCAAGATTTCAAGAAGAACCTAGAGAATCACATTATGCAGCAGTAAAGAGGATACTGAGATATCTGAAAGGAATAATGGATTATGGATTATGGTATGAGAATTTTGATGTTTTTACTTTATGTGCCTATACTGATGCAAATTGGGGAGGCAGCATTGATGACAAGAAAAGCACCAGTGGTGGAGGCTTTTTTCTTGGAGGAAAATTGGTCTCTTGGCTAAGTAAGAAGTAGAATTGTACTTCACAAAGCATAGCAGAAGTAGAATATGTTGCAGCAGCAAATAATTGCAATCAGATTATTTGGATGAAGCAAATGTTGAAGGATATTGGAATAAAGTTTGATGAGCCTGTTGTTATACATTGTGATAACACCAGTACAGTGAGTATGTCAAAAAATCCTGTTTTACATTCTAAGACTAAACATATTGAGATCAAGTATCATGTTGTAAGAGAGAAAGTTGCAGAAAAAAAAGTAAGATTAGAGTACATAAGTACAAAGGAGTAGATAGCAGATATATTTACAAAGCCTTTACCTAAGGATACATTTGTGTATCTGAGAGGTATGCTTGGGGTTATGCCCCAACCTATTTTTGAGAATTGATGTAGATGATTGCATTCGTCCAGTGGTATATGAACCCTATCTTTCTTCTGGATTGGATGTTGGAACTTCCTCTATGGGGGAGTTTATGAGCTAAGTCATTAGGACTCTTGTTATTGTATTTTTCTAAAAAGTGTGGATTGTATGAGAGAGCTGAATAGGAAAACAAAGCAAGATTTAATTTGATATTTTGCAGTGATGTTGCAGTATTGGATTTTTGGAACATTGGATATTTTTCATCTATGTTTCCATCAATTCCAATGGGGGAGACTGTTAGGAATGAATGAAAAGTATTTTGGCAGTCATTCTGTAGCAGTTGTTGTTGCATTCATGACTTGGATTGTCATTGATGTCAACACAGTGATATTCTAGATATTACCAGGAAAGCAGGTATAGTTTTGTTTTGCGCACATGTTGTATTGCAGATTGGATTTTGCACAATTGATGGTATGTTCTTTGGTGTGTTATTAACCTATGGTTAATAGCGCAAAAATAAATTCATTCATTTGTGAGAGTTATGAGCATTTTGGTGAAAGCAATGTTTAGATAGTGTTTCTGTGAAGCGATGTTCAGAAATCGAAGGATATCTCTTAGATGGGATGGAATATGATTTTGTGAAATTAAAAGGATCTTGGAAACTCATTAATGATAATGTGGTTCATAGTGCAAACTTTGAGGATATGTTTGGAGAAAGTTATAGTATCTGGAAGCTGACAGTTTTATGTGAATTCTGTGTGTAGCGTGTAGAATTTATTATTTTGTAATTGAGGACTGACTCATTTGTAATTATTTGAGTTTGGTATATAAGAAGGAATTTTTTCCTTGTTTTAATGTGTACTATGAAGATTGAGATGCGAATCTATGCATGAAGTGAAGAAAAGAGCTAATTCAGTGATGAAGGAAGACTTGTGAGTACAGAGATCTGGAATTGTGAGCTTGTGTAGTAGAGAGTGTGGTTTTGGCACAGTGTGAAGGAGGTAATATATTTCATATTATTCTATTGAATAATTCTAAGATCTTTTGGACAGTGGGTTTAGAGATCTTGCCTTGAAGCTGTTTGGGCAGTGGGTCCTTCTATCTTCCATAAACTCTTAACCGGGTTAGAATCTTTTAACAGGGATTCAAAATCTCCTAACAAGGATTTATATGTACTGAATGTATTTCATAAGACTCCTAACAGGGTCCATCCTCTAACAAGGAACTTTCATATTAGTGCATCATTTTTTGGGCATCATTCCCACCGGGGTTTACTCTTTTCAAGAGGTTCCCTAGTCAACATATCTTGTGTTATTGTGCAATTGTGTGTGATTATCTTTCTATGGTTGATCGGTACATTGATGATATTGTTTAAAGCAATTGAATGGATAAATTATCAGATAACTGATTCACCCCCCCCCCCCCCCTCTCAGTTATCTTGGGGATCTTTACTTTCTAACAAAGTTAGCAAGGATGAGCCACCATAGGAAAATGAAAACACCCATAGACATTCTTCTAACATTACAGTGTGTCCAGAAAAGTTGATATATTGATTGGATCAAAGCTAGGGTAAAATTAATAAAAGATTTAAAGCTTTCTGAGCGGTAGAGTTCATTGGTTGTAGAAGTGAAGTTGAAGCTCCCAATCAAGTTGAGATCATGATAAAATAGATCAGAACAATTGTAGGTGGAGTCTTCAAGCATAAAAATATTGCATTATAATGAGGAGTCTGAAAGGATATCACCAGAGTTGTTAAAGAATCCCATTTATAACCCTCTTTTTTATACTATCTCCTCTTTTATTTCCTTACTGGCCTAAATAAATACATGATGCCCTAGTCTATAACTCACGGGCTATACATGGAGAAGAAAAATAGTGACCAAATTTACTCACATATGCCCATATCAAAACTCACAGGCCCCAAGCAGTGAGATAACAAGTAATAAATGGATGCCATTTGAATACAATGCCATTTAAATCTATAGAAAATACACATAAAAAAGACATGACATAAAACCAGTAAAATCCAATTCCATTTGAATCTAAAAAAAATTCACGTAAACATCAAAGAATGTAGAGAAGATGAGGAGAAAAACTTGAATGCCTACCTCAAAACTTGAATGCCCAGTTTACGCACGCAAAAGTCCAGTTCCCTCTTTTTGTATGGTGTCAGGCTCTTCCCACATGCAAAATACTAGGGCCCTCTTTGTGCACACAAAAGACCAGTGTCCTAGTCTTCTCGTAGGATTCCTCTTTGCCCACACCAAAGTCTAGTGCCCTCTTCATGCCACACAAAAGTCATGTGCCCTCTTCACGGCTGCAGCTCTTCGAACACAAAAGTTACAAATGACACTTTTTTTTCTTTTTTTTGTTTATAATCAAGCAGGCATCAAAATTATGACATCACCATCAGTATACGACACTGTCAGGGGCACTTGTAAACAAACACAAAATAAAAATAAAAATAGTAGAGCCATCGCAAATTGGCATCAAAATTTGACCCCAAATGTTGTAGTGACACCCCTTCCACTTGATGAGGTGCTCCATGTATACCCTATGCCTTATATTCTTCTTTTCTCTTGATTCAAGAACCTTTTTAGCAAGTTGCTTGGCTCTAGGAGGTAGGTGTGTACTGTAAATAGTGCACTTCTCTAAGTCATTATATCTAAGGAATCCATGAATGGGAAGCCTTAGAAAGTGACCTAGAGCTCTTTATGTATGGAGTTGCAAGATATTAAAATTGCTCTCAGCTAGAGCTATTAAGCTTGTGACCTTGCTAGTCAACCACACAATGAGAGATTCAAATGAAGAAAAGGGCAGGAATGCCAATATCCCCAAGAATCAAATGAAGATGAAATGTAATGCAAATAGGAATGAAAATGCAAGCTATGCAACTAAACTATGAAAGGAAAGAACAAGCTATGCTATGGAAATGAAATTACAAGCTATGCTATGAAAAGGAAATAGCAAGTATTACAAGCCTTCCTAGTTAAACTAGATGAGTTAATCTAAAGCATAAAGGAAACTAAGCTATGTATGCCATGATAATGAAACTAGAATGGAAGAAATGAAACTAGAATAGCATGTAAATATGAGATCCAAGAATTCTCCAAATCTTCAAAAGCTCCAAAGTGACCTAGAAAACCTGCATCATAACATTAGCATAAAAGATTGAGTATGCAAATGAGGAAGAGAGCTCTCCTTTTATAGGAAATCAGAGTGAATGGACCATGGAGATTAAGGGGCAAAAGATTTAATCAAGGGTAGAGCATCAAAGAGGAAAAATTCATGTGCACAAATATCTTCCAATGAGAAAATAAGAGTTGACTTTTGTGTCTATATAAGACAAAAAATACTTTTCTTCTTTTTATAAAATAAGAATAATGCTTTATTTGTGCAACTTAGGATAAAAGGAAAAGTGGGGGCTTTTTATTTAATAAAAGGGGAGGAAATTCCTTTTAAATAAATAAATACTTAGGATAAAATGGTTAGCCCAAGGCAAATAATAAAAAATGATAAAATAAGATTTGAGAAATTGATATAATTGAAAAATATTGATTTTTGAAAATATTGATTCAGGGATTTGATAAATTGCTGAATGGGGGCCCAAAGTCTAGGTGACCATTTTAGGGTGCATACATTTTCCCCTCTTTGGGTAATGTGAGGTCGATTTGGGATCACATGTGGCCAAAGAAGAATTGAAATGTGAGATTGATTTGGGATCACAAGACACAGATTTGTGTTCGACAAATGGGAACACATCAAGACAAAGATAAGTCAGCTGAAAGACAAGACCAATATCGTTGTTGTTAAGTAATAATAAAGTCTCAAAATAAGAGATAAGAATCTCAAGAAAAGAGACAAAACCAACACCGTTGTTGTTAAGTGTTAATCAAGTCTCAAGAGATAAGGATCTCAAGCAAAGCTTAATGATAAATTGAATCAAGGATTAAAGCTGATAGGTACTGCCCCCTTAGAATCAAAATCAAAATTAGGTAGAGGAGAAATAGGAAACTGATAAACTTGATCAAGTCACTAGAAATCATAATTGAAGATGAAGGATGATAGGATAACCATCAAGTGGTGAAGATATGCCCCGGGTGACTAGGTTTGACTGAGAAAGATATAGGATAAAAATAGAGCCAAACCTCAGAGAGATGAACCAAATGAAAATGAATGAAAGACCAGAAGGTTGAAAGACATGGGGATGAAGAAATGAAGATGCCCCAACAAATATCGAAGGATTAGGCCTCAAATGGTTAGCCAATTGTGCAAAAGAAGGGAAAACTTTAAAATATGATTTTAAGTATCAAGATGAACTCAAATTTTGATTTTGATCCCAAAAATGGATCTAGGACATCGAAATTAGGTAGGGGTGCAATTTTTATGCAATTCTGAGGTGTTTTGAAAATTGATCAAAAAGTCAAAATGCTATAAAAGATGAAAAGATTAACCCCTTTTGATGACAAGAAAAGGACGTGATGAGAAAGAAAAGGAGTGAAAGATATGGTCAAGAAGAGTTGAAAGGTGAGCGCAGTTGTCCAACAGGTCCATGTAAGATGAAAAGGAGAGCTCTCTCCATATGCAAGATGCAAAACTAAACTAACATGAACCTAAAATGCAAGCTGCTATGAAAGTGGTTGACTTGCAAGGTCACAACGCCAATATACATCTAATAATCATCATTGAGATTTATTGGTAACATCATAAGATCATACAATACTCACCATTATGACTATGGATATATGAATATGATCTATATCAAATAGATATGTGGGAATCCCACCTAGGCATTAAAGACATATAAGTCAAAATGACTAGTGCAGTGAGATTTCCTAAGTTTAATATGGCAAGATTATACTCGCATCAAGACATAAGAAAAGTCAAGATGGCTACAAGTATGCACTTGCACAAACAATCAAGGATAATACCTTATAGATCCAATGTCAAGTGGAACAAGCATAAATGCTAATGACAATTAGGACCAACAAAATATACCCACAAGCAGAAAAAGCAATAAAACATGTCCTCATACCCTCAGTCTTCTAGCTATGCATCATCAAAAAATTCTTCAGGAGAGAACACTAATCAAATAAATCATCATAGACAGCACACAAAGAAATAAAGTCAACCAAGTCTCAGCGATTTGAGTGTTTAAGTGCGTGGGTGTAGGTCATAGAGTCAAACTTTGAGTATCACTTTTGCTAGTGAGAAAATATCGCATCAAGCTAGACTACAGGTAGGATATCTGATAAGTGTTGAGAAACACTTGATGCTAGGGTAGTGTTGAAAAACACAGTTTGGGGTGTTGTTGAAAAACATCATTTGCGTGAATGTCCTAAAGACAAATGCATCCTAGAGACCAAAGCTAACACATGTATGCCCCCTAGACAAAGACAAAGACCAATTCCAAACTAAAGCGACAAGGTCAAGGCATGATGGAGAAAGGCTAAGTATTGAGAGCGCATGCCAAAAGACAAGGGTGCAAAGACCTCAAGTAGCGCTTGTTTCCAGGTTTTCACCACTTGGAGATTTTTTTGATTTTTTCAATTTTTTTTGTATTTTTTCTACCAAGGCACCTGTTTTTAAGTTTTCACCAAGGCACTTTTTCTATTTTTTTACATTTTTTGATTTTTTTGTATTTTTTAGGACTTTTATGCTTTTAAAGATTTTTTTCAGCATCATATATGAATTTTTTTGAATTTTTTCAAGATCAATAAGAAATGTACAAAGGATGCCCCCAAATAGAATAGGCATCACAGATAGAACTTCTTGAGGTGCAAAACATTGATAGGATCAGGGAGTTGTTCCCCATCTAGATCAGACAGTAAATAAGAACCTATACCAAAAGCAGTAGTAATGATGTATGGTCCAAGCCAATTAGGTTCAAACTTTCCCTTTTGTTCTCTATGTTGTTGATTCTTAGGGTTTTCTCATAGGACAAGGTCTCCCACTTGAAATTCTCTAGGGCGAACCTTCTTGTTGAATGCTTTGGACATACACTTTTGGTAAACTCTCATGTGGTCAAATGATGCTTTACTCTTTTCATCTAGAAGTTCCAATTCTTGTAGTCTCATGGCACGGTAATCTTCCTCTGTCACTAGACCTTTAAGGGAAACTCTAAGTGAAGGAATCTCCACCTCTAAAGGTAACACTGCTTCAGTACCATAAGTAAGGGAAAAAGGAGTACAAATACTCGTTCTATAGGCCCACAAAGTTGGGTTTATCTATAAATGCCAGTCTCTACCATTCTTGCGAACTGTTCTATGGAGGATTTTAAGAATGGTCTTATTAGAAGCCTCTTCTTGTCCATTTCCTTGCGGGAAGTAAATGGAGGACCAATGTTGTTTTATCTTGAATTTCTTGCAGAGATGTTTAAGGTCCTTGTTTTTGAACTAACCTCCATTGTTAGTGATTATTTCAGAAGGCACTCCATACCGACAGCTGATATGGCTCAATATAAATAAAGAAACTATCTTGCTTGAGGCAACAGAAAGTGGGACAACTTCTACCCATTTGGTAAAGTAATCAGTAGTAGTTATAATGAATTTGTGTCCACCTAATGAGTTGGGATGAATCTGCCCAACAAGGTCCAAGGCCTAGTGCTGGAATGGCCAATGAGAAATAGAAGGAATAAGCTCCCTGCCTGGGGCATGTATCAGGTTACTGTGTTTTTGACACTTTTCACAAGTTTTAGCAAAAGCTACTGCATCTATCTACATGGTAGGCCAATAGTACCTCGCCCTAAGAAACCTTCAGGCCATGGCAAGACCATTAGAATGTCCTCCACAAATGCCCTCATGAATGTCAACTAATGCTTGGTTGGACTCATCCTTTTCTAAACACCTAAGAAGTGTCCCATCTAAACCCCTCCTATACAGATCACCAAAGATAAGGGTGTGGCGAGAGGCAATGCAGATAAGGTTTCTTCATTCAGAATGATTGAAGGTTTCAGGAATAGTACCATCATGAAGGTATGAGTAAATGGCACCATAGCAAGAGGATTCATGGCCAACAAGGGTACAAACAACTTGGCTTTATGGGGAGTCATAGATAGGGTATCGTAGCTCTTCCACCAGGAATTCAAATCTAGACTTGTGTTGTTCTAGCTAAAGAAGTGAAGCCAATGTAGCGATAGCATCAGCTGCTTTGTTTTCTACTCTAGGGATCTACTAAAATGTAACAAAAGTGAAGTATCGTCACAATGAATCAACCATTTTCTTGTAGGGTACTAGTTTTTCATCCTTTGTTTGATATTCTTCATTAACTTGGTTGACTATCAATTGTGAATCCCCATAAATATGCAGCTCTATAATTCTCCATTCTATAGCCATTTTTAGTCCATTTGTCAAGGCTTCATACTCAACAATGTTATTTGTGCATGGGAATAATAGTTTGTAGGATTTTGGAATTGTGTACCCATGAGGAGAAACAAATAACTCCTGCACCTGAACCATTTTGCATAAAAGAGCCATCAAAGAACATCTTCCATGTTCTTGCAGTCATGTACATTATGTGTTCATCTAGGAATTCAACTTGAATTGGTGCTTTATCTCAACTTGGAAAATTAGCCAATTGGTCTGCAATGGCTTGTCCTTTTATAGCCTTACGCTCTACATACTCTATGTCAAATTCTGATAGGATCATCATCCACTTAGCAAGTCTACCTATGAGAGAAGCCTTACCAAGAAAGTATTTGAGAGGATCAATTTTTGCAATGAGGTGTATTGTATGCGCAAGCATGTAATGTCGCAACTTTTTGGAAGCAAACACCACCGCTAGGCAAGATTTTTCAATACTAGTGTAGTTGACCTCATAAGAGACAAGAGTACAACTGATGTAATAGATAGCTCTTTCTTTTCCAGTATTATCAAGTTAAGCCAATAATGCCCCCAGGAAAGATTTTTTTGCTGACACATACAATATGAGTATTTTTACTGGGATAGGAGGCATTAAGATTGGAGGATTAGCCAAGTATCACTTGATTTGATCGAGCCTTTTTTGACAATCCTCATTCTAGACACATTTAACCCCTTTATGTAAAGTCTTGTTAAAGGGTTGAGCTCTGTCAGCCAGTTGTGAAATAAACCTCCTTATAGATTGAAGATGTCCTTGAAGACTCCTCATTTGAATGATATTTTTAGGAGGTGGCATATCCATTATTTCTTGAACTTTTTCTGGGTCTACCTCTATTCCTTTAACTGAAATGATGAATCCTAGGATTTTTCCAGAGGTGACCCCAAATGCACACTTTTTGGGATTTAATCTCAATTGAAACTATTCCATATGATCGAGAATTACTTCCAAATCACCTAGGTGTGTATCCCTTTTCTTGGATTTTAGCAAAGGTGTCATCCACATAGTCTTCCATGTTCTTATGCATCATGTCATGGAATATAGTTGTCATAGCTCTTTGATAAGTAGCTCCAACATTCTTTAATCTGAATGGCATAACATTCTAGCAATATGTTCCCCATGCGCAAGTGAATGCAATTTTCTCTTGGTGTTTAGGAGCTATTTTGATTTGATTATACCCAGAAAAACCATCCATCAAAGAATAGATCTCATAACCCGCAGTCATGTCCACTATCATGTCTATGTTTGGAAGTGGAAAATCATCCTTTGGGCATGCTTTGTTAAGATCTCTAAAGTCTATGCATACACGAATGGACTTGTCATGTTTTGAAATTGGTACAATATTTGATATCCATTTGGCATAATCAATGGCTCTTATAAATCCTGTACTGAGGAGTTTTTCTAATTCAGCTTTGACAGGAAGAGCTTTGTGAGGATGCATTTTCCTCAATTTCTATTTTACTGGTTTGACACTTGGAGCTATGAACAAATGATGCATAATGAGACTAGTGTCCAATCCTGGCATGTCTAAATATGTCCAAGAAAAATTGATCTTTTTGGTTTGTAGGAACTTAGTATATGCCTCTTTTTCATGTGTTGATAAAGATTGAGCTAAATGTACAATCTATGGAGCCTCTGGTGTGTTCAGATTAACTGGCTGTGTAGGCTGAATAAGCATTGGAGACCTGTTTTTGAAATTACTTGGAAGATGATCAAGTACCTCATCCTTAGGTGCCTCAAAGAGGTTTTCACCCTCGGATACATCCTTTATTTTTACTTTTTTAGGTTCTAACACCACCACATAGTGGTTTTCACCATCACAACTCTTATTCTTTTTTTCTTTTCTTTTCATTTTGTGACTAAGGTACTTGATATATGGTTTTGTCATGCTTGTAGTTGATTCAATAGTGGAAGAGACTATAGGTTAAAGGGAATTTAAGTAGCATGCTATCTCATATTCATTTTGAAAAATTAGGAGCTGAGGCTCTTGATAGCACTGAGACCAATCAATTAAGTGAGGATTGGCAAGGGGTAGGTCAATGATTGGTTCAATGTTGTTTATGTGAATGGTATCATCTCTGGTGATTACAGAGTTAGGATTCATCAACTATCCCTCTAAAGTACCCAAATAAGGACTTATCCTACTAAACAAAGCATCGTCCACTAAAGCAACTCATGGATTCCAATCTTCTAATCCTACACTAGACTTGTTAGCTACCTCAGGTTGGGAGCTATATGTATGGACAACAACGACATCCATGTCAACTATAGAACAATCAGAAAGAGTCTCCCACTCATATTCATGTGAATCTGTATCCAAATCTTGACTGGGATGTTTATGCAAACCATATTTTTTAGGCCTTGAGGTAGAGGCCTCAATGTCACCAAGGGTAACACCTTCTTGAATATCATTGGCATATTTATTTTCTTGGATAGGATCTTCAATATGATCTTCAATGGTAAATTCTTCTTGTTCTAGGTCTGAAACTATGGGATTGATAACTGAAGCATCTAAATCTCCCCAAAAGAGATTGGTGGAAGGGACCCAATCTTCACACACATCTTGTTGATTTTGAAAATTGGGTATGTAGCTAGATTCATCATCACTATCTATCACATCAAGGATAGGAGCAATTTTCTTATTCTGACTTTCAAAACCTAGGCCAACTATTGACTTAACTCTGTGGCCAAAGAGAGTGTGATTGAGTGGTTCAGCCTTAGCATCTAGTCTGTGACTGAGAGGACCATGACCTAGATAACCCATACTCTTGACAAAATTATATCCTCTCCCATAAGCTTTAGGAGATGGGGATAATTTTTCATTATGTTTGTATTTTTCCTCCTTGTCTATCCAATCTCTAATGGCTACCTCTTCTTTCTCATCCTGTATGGGCACTGAGGACTCTACAAATGTATCAAATAGAGTCATTGCTGAAGATGAGGGATGCATCTCTTGTGAAGGTTTACCATAGGACCTAGGTGAGATTGGAATTTTTGTGAAGGAGTCAATCTAATAACCCCCCATACCAAGGTCTATAGCTTTGAATTTATTCTAGCATTGTGCTAGAGTGGCATCAAAATCTACCACTTCTTTGTTGAGAGGAACATGAGTTCTTGTTGAAATTGCATTAACTGATAATGTGCTATCCCCAGGTATACAAACTTCTACTCCATTATAGGGGAACTTGACACATTGGTGGTAAGTGGATGGTACTATTTGCATGTCATGTATCCACAGTCTACCAAGTAAGATATTATAGGCTAAAGGACTAGCATCAACAATTTGGAACCAAATGTCCATTTCAATGGGGCCAATCCTGACAAGAAGGACGACCAATCCTTTGGAGCCTCTCTCTACCTCTTCATAGGCTTTGATGGTGATTTTATTATGAGTATCATTAACTTTCTTAGAGTAGCCTAGTGTTTTCAACAAACTCAAGGAACAAATATTGAGCCCAGTACCCCCATCAATCAACACACATCTGACACAGGTTCTGTGAATCATGACTTCAATATGAAGGGCAAGATTATGCGGATGGCTCAAGGCTTTGTCATCTTCTTTTGAGAATGTGAGGTAATGGGGGCTAGCAAGGTGGTTAAGCATAGTTTGGAATTGGTCAACATCTATATCATTAGGAACATTAGTTGTACACAAAGCATCTTCAAGGACACGCTTATGCCTAGGAGACAACTCTAGAAGTTCAAAAATTGAGATTTGAGCAGGTGTTCTTTGTAACTGATCAACAAGATTGTAGCTCATTTCAGGATTTACTGCTAACTTGGTGATGACATTCTTGGATGTCACTTGCTTAGGCTTACTAGGTTGGTTTGAATTGGGACCTCTAATAATCATGGGACCTTGGCTTTGGCTTTTGGTGATAGCGTTAAGAGCCTGGGATGACCTTTGAGAGTGAGGACTCCTAAGCACCACCATAGGTTCTTTATCAAATATAGGAGAGTAGTCCACACCATGACTATAAGAATCTTTGTTTCACATCATGTTGACATTTTCCTCAACAATCTCAAGCATATTAACCACATTTTCTACACTTGTGTAGGTATAGTTGATCGCAGCTTTTCCATTCTTGGGTTGAGAGGTTTCCCCATTTTCATATTTGGGTAAAGGCTCCTTGAATGCCTTATGGTCTGCATTTTTATTCAACCCATCAATCTAAAGTTTACCACTTTCAATAAGATCTTGAATAAGGTGCTTAAGTTTCCAGCAATGTTCGATGTCATGTCCAATACCATTATGATACTTACAAAAAGATTTCTCATTCCACCAATGTGGTTTGACATGAGGTATGTGAAAGTTGGTTGGATCTTGTGGTTGCACAATATTATTAGCAATAAGGGTCTTGAAAACATCCTCATAGGAATCACCCAATTTGGAAAATTGCCTCAACTTTTTCTTAGGCTTTTCTTGATACTTAGGTTTATTCTCTTGTTGGTCGGAGGATGTATTGAGCTTCATAGCTTGGACTGCACTAGACAAATTGAGGACTCCTTGATCCTTGGGTTGGGAAGAGTCCACAACTCCATCGTTGACTACTTGCTTATTCTTGTTCCAGTGCTTACCTTTGTCTTTATTAGCATTGTTAGGATTTTGACGGTTGTTATTTTTGCTATGTTTGGTCAAAATACCCTGTTCCTTTAAGACATCCTCTATTCGGCATGCTGTCTCAATCCTAGTATCAAAGGAATCAAAGACCATTTTTCAAACCTCATAACGCATTTCAAGCTCCAAATTACTAACAATGATGTCAATCCTTTCATGCTCAGGAATAGTCCTAGAATAGCGGGAGCACAAGCATCTCCACCTTTGCAAAAAGGTAACAAAGGATTCCCCTTGGTTTTGTTTCATATTGCATAAGTCCAACATAGTCACTGATCTAGACAAGTTATAAGCAAAATGTTGAACAAATTTGTGGACAAGTTCTTTAAAAGTTTTGACGGGAGGGGTTATGTTGGTAAACCACTCCATGGCTTGGCCCTTGAGGCTCCTTGGAAATAATCTCATGAGGTAAGAGTCATCTTGGTGGAACTCAAAACTCATGGTGTAAAATTGATGCACATGATCATGTGGATCACCATTGCCATCATACTTGTCGTATTGGGGAATTTCAACTTTCCTAGGAAAATCCATCATAACCACACTTTTATCAAAAGGATTAGGAAAAATAGAATCAAGTGAAAAGGTACTCTTAGGTGCCAACACCTTTTCCATCATTCGCTTAAGTTGCTTGATTTCCTCTTCTTGAGAGGGTCCTTTTTTCTTGATTCTCTTATCCACATCAAAGTTATAAGGGACTCTAGCACCCTTGTTAATCAAACTCTCTAGGAACCTATCTTTGTTTTGATCAAGGTACTTATCCACATATTGTTGGAATAGTGGCCCTTGTTGCATTCTCATGAAATATTGATCATCAAAAGTTGTACTACTTCCTTCATGTTGAGATCCATGATGAGCTCATTGGGAGGGTTGTCTTGAGGTCCTAGGAGGTGTTTGTCTCCTATGTTGTGACATCCTTCTTCCTCTAGGACTAGGAGATCTGGAAGGGGTCCTTGACTGCCTTCTACTTCTTGGGTTTCTTGAGGGAGTAGAGGGTGGTGAGTTTTGTCCACTGTTGGTACCCCTCTTGTTAAATTGGTCATTGAGTTGTTGGGCAAAAAGCCTATCCCGTTCCTCTTGGAATGCTTTCCTTCTCAATTCCAACAAGGCTTGTTCTTCTTCTTCTAGGTGTCTAAACTTTTCTTCTTTAGCAACTTGTTCATCCAAAAATGCTTTCTTTTCACACTCAATTATTTTAAGCCTTTCACTTTCATATCTTGAGGTTGTTTTGAGTGGAGAGCTAGACCTTGAGCATTGAAACAAGTCATTAGTGAATGCGGCATTCACAAGAGCATCACTAGATTCATTGTTCTGGTCTTCATGTTGTGACCATGCATCTTGGTGAGCTTGTGTATAGTGTCTTTCAGCTCTTTGGTGAGCATCTAGAAATCTTGAGTTAATAGGGGGTGATTTGGGTTGATTATTATCATTAAATGACATGTTACCCCTATGTCTTTGGAAAATGTCTTCAAGAGTTTGATCCACTGCTTCTCTTTGTCTCCTAGTCAAAGTGTAACTCATCCATATTTGATTGAGAGGATGGTAAAGAGGTACTCAACTCACTTGGATTTCTCTTTGGGTCAAACCAAGCCTCAGACTCACTCCTAGGTGATTGATCAAAGATGGGTTCTTTTCCCTTTCGCTTTTGATGAGTTTAAATCAAGGGTAATTGTTCAAAGTCAACTTGAGGTCATTTTCCTTGACTAACTTGGTACCTTGTCCTAACCAACATGAAAGGAAAAAAACCCTTGGTGATAAGCAGACCTTATGAAATGTCAATACCAAACAAAGATAGTAAAAGTGCTCAATTGTCCAAAAAAGAGATGGTAAGATAGAAAGCTATTTTTAAAGGTATAAACCAATCCTGCCATAGAGGTGCATAATAAAAGGATAAGTATCCTAACACATATGGGCCAAGAAAGTGGATTTAACCAAATATGTAAAATTGAATCTGAATTTTGATGGAAGTGAATTGGACAAAAGAGTACTAAAACTCTCCAAGCGTGTTACCAAAGAATCTAAAGGTATACTTTTTCAAGAAGGATAATTCCTAACTTATCGATGTCAAACAAGAATACTTAAAAAATCAAATAACACTAATTCAAGGGATCTAAAATCAGGAACCCAAGGTAAAACAGGTCTCCAGCAGTAGAGTAAATCACCCACTAAAAATATGGTCAGCTAAAAAGAGACTGAAAATGGCCAAAAGTAGGCAGACAACAGAAAAATTATGGGTGATACTTTCTAGGCAAATAGGACGATAGTTTATAATGAGGTGATATTTCACCTTAAGCCAAGCGATAGTTTCCAATAAACCCGAGTGATATTTTCGAGGCAAGCTAGGTGATAGTCCAGCAGGGGTGAACTATTGTGCGATATTTCTCCATACAGTGGGTGATATTCTTAGAATATTCTTGAATATTTTTCTTTCACATGAGATAGAGTAGAAATAATGGATTAGAATTTATTCAATGAAGAGTATTATAGCACATATGAGATAAATATTTTTTAAGTATTGAATTAAATTTGATTTTAAACAAGTTTCTACTAAGCCTTTACTATAAGGTTTAAACTTTTACTATTTTGACCAATTTCTTAGCATCTGCTTATATCTAAAAATCATACAAAAATAAGTTCATAAGTATAGCATAACTTCATTATTACATATTTGCCTAAATCTATTATATTTTTTCCTACATGAAAGTTCTTGGAAAAGGTGTGATATGTAGTAGTTAGTGTAAGCAGAGTACATTGACAAGTGTTATAAGTCCTAATTAAAATAAAATGTTTCAAGAATATATTTTATTTTTTTACTGTGAGATAATTTCTCAATGTGCTCTATTGTTTTTTTCGAAATTGATTGAATTGAGGGACAAGAGATTTTAAATAAAAGAGAAGTTCAAATTTATTTAAGCATGAAGAAATACTTAGAACATGCATCAAACAATCCTATCAAGATACACTAAATGATCTAACCATTGAGAGAAACCTAGAGGTAATTACCCCATATCCATAATATTACAATTTTGTATTTGATCAGAAGCCCATTTGGCCAAACAGTTCTCTACACCATTTCACTCCCTAGGGACATGAGTGGAAGTAACAATATCCAAAAAATCACATAAATAAAGAGTATGGTTAACAACCAAAAGAAATTGTCAACTAACATCCTCAGAGTGTTGCCAAGTCAAGGAATGTAAAAATAAGCTCGCTCCATCCAAGAGCGCAAGGCCCCACAACATACAAAATAGCCATAGCCTCCATCAAGTTGTTAGTATGATGACCTTTATACTGAGTGAACATAAATTGAATAATTCCCAAGCCATCCCTACAAACTCCCCCAATACTAGCGAGACCTGGGTTTCCTCGAGAAGATCCATCCGTATTGATTTTTGGAATGCATTTATAAAGGGGACTCCACCTCCCAACCCTATTTATCTTCCAGGTGGGGTGTTTGCATCTATTTATCATGAGGTATCATTGTGGAGGAGAAAGATGGAGACAACTATACAAAATAACATCACCAGGATCCACAACATTCGTCAAATCACATTTTTCCATAATAGTTTCTCCTAAAGAATGGAAAATTGTTTACCATAAGTGGTGAGCCCCTAGAGTCACATCTTGAAAGATGTGATGATTCCTCTCAAAATAGATATGCTAAATAATAAAAGAGTGCCCAAGAGTCCAAGCCACTTGAAGAAAATAAGTTTTGATGAGTGCCAAGAGAACTTGTACCATACATGTTTCCACCAAGGAACCTAAATGTCCCCAAAAGTATAGCTTTTAATCCAAAACATCATTTCAAATCAAGGTAGTGTACTCCCAAAATTGAATAATCTAAGCTAGATCCTACCTATCTTCCTTAGAACCTCCTAGAGGCCCTCATAAGGATGTTTCCAATGAAAAACATCAAGCAACCAAAAATTGTAGAAAATATTATAATGATCAATAGTCTCCCAGCTAGCAGTGGTAAATGAGTCACAAAGAGGCTAAAGATGGGGATGAGTGGAAAGGATAGAAGGATAAACATCCCAAGAATCTTACCAAAAAACACTTGAGATCCAAAATGATAGATCCAAAAGAGGCCACTCTTTACTAATTGAGCTCCCAAATTCAAAGTATTCCAAATCATTGAACTGCTTCCTTCTAATGGAAAGCAAGGGACACCAAACACATTAGCACTAGGAAGATACTTAAGGGTGAGAATACAAGACCAAATATGATTTGGGATAATACACCAATACTAGTATAACTTAGTAGCAAGATCTTGCCCATTTAAAATAGAAGAACATAAGCTAAGGTCACCCTCATTCTTAGATCTGCACATACACTACTACATTTGACCTCATTTTTCTCCCAAAATTTTTGACCATCAATTAAAAAGGTTTAGGTTGGTCGGATTATAGAAGGAAAACTTCCCTTTTTTTTAATCCATGCCTGTGTTAGTCAAAATTTTGGCCAATACCATGTAGGTCAGAATTTTGACCAACACAGGCATAACTTTAAAAAGAAAAAAGCTTTTGTATCTCATTTCATTGTTTGGTTTAACTTGGGGCATGTGAAGGAGTTGGAGGCTACGATTATTAGAACTTTTATTTGGTGAGAGTAAAAGGAGGACCGCCTACCTATGAGGGTTTCCACTATGATTTGGTGTAAAAGGAGGACTACTTGCCTGCAAGGGTTGCCACTGTAATTTGGTGTAAAAGGAGGACCGCTTGTAAGGATTTTGTTACTCTTCATTTCTCTAGCATTGTTTTCTTGGTTACCTACTTAGGGCCCACGAGCAATGTGCTATGGCATCATGTATTTGGTATTTTCTGTCATGTTTTTTATCATTGTTTATATACATTTTCTTCAGATAGAGATGAACTTGCAAAACCCTAAATTTTTGAATCACCACATCATGTTACACTGTAAATGTACTAGTGTTAGGTTTATGATTGTAAGGTTGGAAGAGGAAATATTGCAAACAAGATTGAGAAAACTGTGTAAATCCCTTAACTTAAAATTTTGACCACGTGAATTGGTATAACTTACACAGTCGATCTCCAAATGTATTCAAACTAATTGCATGATTCTATTGATTTTACCTTTGTTCAATTCATTACAAGTGACAAGAATATGAAGATCGACAAACCTGTACAATGACCAAAAAGACACCAAGATACTCCAAATTAAACTTCCACTTTTACCACTATCACTGCGTGCAATATGATCTCTTTGTCTTAGATTTACCCATAAACTTCTCAAATAGAAGTGTTGCATAGGTTGCAACCATCGAATGGTCTATTATGACCATTGAAACCAAATCCTTTACTACCAAGAAACTCTCAAAATGTTTCTTAGCAACGTTTACACATTTTGAAGTTGCAATGAAAATTTTTCCATTTTTCCTATTAAGAGATCTAAGATCTCCTAAATTTTTGGATCAACCTACAAGACTAGAAAATAGATCATTAAGGATAAAATCCTAAACAAAACACCTAACAAACAAAGACTTAGGTCTTTTTGAGAACATGATTCTCAGGTTAATAATAATACCAAGAGATTCTTAGGTTTATAAGATGATCCAAATTATAATCTATGTTCCTCCTTCAGACCAAATGGCTACTGTTGTAGCATACCAAGCAAATTCATTAAGTTTCCTCTATAAATTATGGTGATCACCCAAACAGTCTTCCTTCTCATTACATTAATGTATTAGGGAACTATAGTACATGTTAATATTCAGTCATTCTATGTGTTACAATGGTCAGAGGTCATGGAATGACCATATTCAATTGGAAACTCACAAACATGTCAAAGGAATGGCTGAAACTACTCTGCCAGTCAGAATTAATTGAGTAAAAATACAAATACAGACCTCACAAATGCATAGATGTGGTCTAGGATCAATATCTAACTATTCCAAATGCATTGAAATGTAAGACAATGACAAAATGAATCCAAAATCACCCTAAGAACTCAAGGAAATTGCATTTGAAAGAGGTTTATTTATCAAAAACTCAGTATAGTTCGTACACCAAGCCTCTTCTACCATACAATGAAACTTTGGCATATTTGATGGACTCCTAGAAACTACCCCAACCAACACCAATTAGTTGGATGGATTAGTTTACACTAAAACATAACAAAATCCAATTCCCTCCATTTTCTAATAATGGTTGCATTTCAAATTTTTGAATTTGCAACATTACAAATTTGGAGTTTTTGAAACTTTTAAAGATAATGAAGCCTTAAGAATTTGAAATCTGACCCAAATGAACTTAGCAAGAATTATTAAAATAAAATCTAAAATATTATAAACTTGTCCTTTTCTTCCCAAACCTGATTTTTCCTTCCTCCTCTTCCCCTCATTGAAGAACATCCTCTATTGTTGCTATTCTGTCCAAAGCTCTTTTTCTTTCAAACTTCCATCATACATAAGGATATCTCCCCTCACCTTATGCTGCTGATTATTCATAACCTTGAATATCCTAATTGTCCTCTTCTCTTCAGGATCTATTTGTTCCTCTTCTTCCTCTCCTTCCCCTTCCCTATGGGTTTCTTCCTCTTCTTCAGTATCAACACCTTCATCTTTTGCTCTTCTTTGATTAGATTCCAGTGCTTCAAGCCTGGCCAAAAGTGCATTGTAAGATTCATGTAACCTTGTGTTCTTCTCCATCAACTCCTGGATCTCTCTGGAAGTAGCTGCATTCCTTGGACACATTTTCACAAACAATAGTCAAACTTCTTTAGCAAAGTGTTCCTCTATCCCTCTAAGGCACCATTTGTTTTAGATAATTTAATTTTAACTTTGGTTGTGTTAACATAACTATGTTGAATTTATTTTGTAGTTGTTTAACATGAAAGTTTGTAGATTAATAGGAGTTCATAGATACTAGTGTGCCATAGTTTCCCATCTATAACTAGTGAGATGCACATAACTCATGTACCTCATGCTAGTGTTTTTGGATACCTTGTATACAATATTTTTAGTTAGACTAGACATTATCCAAATAGTGAGTATTTCTATAAAGTGTTATAACACACACATGGTCCTCCTTTTACACCAATTAATAACAGTGACAACCCTCATAGGTGGTTGGATAATGTCTAGTCTAATCCAAGCACACTAGCATGAGTTACATGAGTTATGTTCATCTCACTAGATATAGATTGGCATTAATGCTCAATTGAATGATACGTTCCCATAAAAATGTGAACTCCTATTAATCTACAAATTCTCATGTTAAACAACTACAAAATAAAGTCAACATAGTTCCATTGTAACACTTAGTACATATAATTGAAGGCTATCATTTGGGCCCTAAAATCTTCCCTTAAAGGAATGACTATAAGTGAGGGGTAAGAGGTGACCTTCTCAGTTTTAGCCTAGGTGAAATATGGATCCATATTTTGTCATGTCAAATGAAATACTCATGCAGTCAAACAACCCAAAACTTTAATTCAAGTGTAGCAAGGTGCTTGAGAGTTGAGACAATAGTCCATTTTGCCCATAATAGTCACTCAAGAGTCTTTTTCCTTTGTCCTTGTCTAATGATTCTTCAATCTTCAAGATTTCACAAGGTCACTATTTTTATGGAATTTGAAAAGGTTTTCTACATGGGTGCACTGCATACACCATTATCATTTTCACCACCCTTATCTACCATACAAATATTTTGACCCATCTTTGAAAATAATCCCAATGGGTTGGATGGATTAGTTTGCACTAAAACATAACAAAATCCAATTCCCTCCATTTTCTAATAACCGGTGCATTTCAAATTTTTGAATTTGTAACATTACAAATTTGGAGTTTTGAAACTTTTAAAGACAATGAAGCCTTAAGACTTTGAAATGTGACCAGTTTTGTAATTTTTTTCAGGAACAATCTGGCTAGTCACTGTCTACACAATACCAATTACTCCTTTGGTATCACAAAGAACAAAAACAACAAATTTCTTGCATAAAAAAGTAAAACTAATGCTTGGAAATGTTCCTACGTTAACACCAAGAAAATATCACATTCTAAACTTTCAAATCAATACGCTGGTGTTTTGACTGTACCTATGAGACAATGTACTCCAAAATTGGAAAGAAATTAAGTGTACTCCAAATAGACTACCCTCTACAAAGAACTGACTGGAATCTATTAACCAACTTTCTAACTATCAAATCATTATGCTTTCAAATCAATTACCTATTGATGTATCCCTTCAGAGGGAGATAAGCCAAACACCTAAAGAACATGCACATAAACATGAGAACTGAAAAACTTAAATGGAATACACCAAGAAGTACCAAATGATGAATGCTCAATTGTTGTAATGGAAAAGCAATATCAGAACTGTCCATTTCTAGAACTTGATTTTTCTATAGTCCTAATGATTTTTCTTATTTCTTGAACATTGTTGACATACTTAAATGGAATACACAATACCAAATGATGAATGCTCAATTGTTGTAATGGCAAAGCATTAGAATCATCCATTTCTAAAATTTGATTTTGTATAGTCTTAATTATTTTTCTATAGTCCTAAAGATTTTGAAAATTGTTGACAAAGAGTGTTTCATTATTTGATTATAGTATAAATGATTTTTCTATAGTCGTAATGATTTTCCTTATTTCTTGTCTTTTGTCCATTTTTTATTTCCTATGCATGTACTTCGTGACAGGATTTTGTCATGTTCTTTTGATGGTATATTTCATTCACTCCATGTGGAATACTATTTTGTTCACTATTTTATTTCAGCTTGATATTTCTTTCATTTTTCATATACACAGAGACTACACATGCTGATAAAAAATGAGCTATTTGATTTAGGTTTACTTTTCATTATTGTAAATGGTTAATATTTCTGATGGTACTCCTTGGTGTATTCCATATAAAAATAATCATATAAAAATAATAAATGTAGTAATGATGGTGCGGTGCATTATTGATATAGGCTCGATGACTCTTGTCAATGTGGTGGTGGGCAGTGTGTGTTGAGGACTTCACGGACACCGAACAACCCTGGATGACAATTTTGGTGCTGCCCAAATAGAAAAAAGGTTGCTAATGTGTATATATTTAATGTTACTAATGTAAATACTATTCATTATATTATAATAACTAATGTAGACTGGGCATCACAGGGAAACAATGGCTACAGATACTTTAGTTGGGTTGATGACAACTCATTTGCATCTATCTGCCCATCTCCACTTATCCCCGATGAAGGATTTGAGTGCAAAACGTGTCAGGCTAGGGAAAATGCCAAAATTATATTTTTACGATGCCTTCTTTGTATTGTAATTGCATATCTTTGTTGCAACCATATGTGGGGATGAGCTTAGGAATTAGTCAATTTAGTATTTTCATATTGTAACTAATATGTTAATATGGATATGGCGTAACTTCTCTTTGCCTCAAGTACACATGTATATGGTTTACATTTTTTTTTATAATAATTCTTCATGTTTATGGCTCAGGTGAGCCCCAATCTTCTATCAATCACATGATTTAACATATAGTGTTTTCTTGGTGATTCCATTTGTTCCTTGATACATCAATTCGACCAGGCCTCTTCTGTCACACAATGAAACTTTGGCATATTTGATGGACTCCTAGAAACTACCCCAACCAATCCCAATTAGTTGGATGGATTAGTTTTCACTAAAACATAATAAAATCCAACTCCCTCCATTTTCTAATAACTGTTGCATTTCAAATTTTTGAATTTGAAACATTACAAATTTGGAGTTTTTGAAACTTTTAAAGATAATGAAGCCTTAAGACTTTGAAATGTGACCCAAATGAACTTATTAAGCATTATTAAAATCAAATATAAACTATGATAAAATTGTAACACCAAATACCATCCTAGGCTCTTATTTTGGTCCTAAGGCCTATTAGGCCTTTTAAGACTTATTACATATTTTCCATTTGCATTTCATGGAATGACCTTATAGGCCATTATAGGTGCCAATACATTCCAATTGATATCTTTAGATGTCATTAGCTACATGGTTGTCATTATGGACTTCTAGTAGTCTTTGGATGTTCTAGGTGCCCCTACACCATGTTCACCACCTTTGAAAGGATTCTTGTCCCAAGACTCAGTCCTGGCATTAGATGTCTGAGTCTAAACCTGTACTTTAGGAATATGGTACCTTGATAGTTGGTTCTTTCTATCCACTATCCATCCACATCTGAACATGGTTGTTTACTAGCTGCCCTTCAATAGGACACTTGACTGTACCTATTTGAACATAGTTCAAATCCCAAAAGTTTGCATTTCTAGGATGTGCAACATTATCCTATTCAATCCTTTGTCCTTTTATTCCCAAACCTGATTTGTCCTTCCTTCTCTTTCCCTCATTGAAGAACCTCCTCTATTGCTATGATTCTATCTTTCACTTTTCCTCTTCAATTTCTCCTCTATTCTAAGGGCTAACTGGTAACATTCCTTCACACTTCTAGGGTTAGAAGCCACAAATTCATCTTGGATGTTAAATCTTAAACCACATAAATATCTATCAACCTTAACAACTTCATCTTCTTCCAATCCTAACCTTATGCTTAGTTTATAGAATTCATCTATATATGCTTTAACATCTAAATCTCTTTCTTTTAAACTTTGCATTCTTTTATGCATTTGTACATAAAAGTCTTTAGGAAGAAAGTTACCTTTCAGTTTTTCTATCATCATGTCCCAAGAGACAATCTTTGGCTTACCTCTTCTCCTTCTGTCTACCTCCTCATGATCCCACCATAGGATTGCATGCCCTTTGAGTTTTTTTTTCCAATCTGACCCTTTTAGCTTCTAGTACCTCTTCACCTTCAAAGTATGCATCCATTGATGCAATCCAGTCCAAAAGCTCTTCTTCTTTCAGATTTCCATAATACATAGGGATATCTCCCCTCACCTTATGTTGCTCATTCTTGATAGCCTTGAATATCTTGATTTTCCTCTTCTCTTTAAGATCTATTTTTTCCTCTTCTTCCTCTCCTTCCCCTTCCTTATGGGTTTCTTCCTCTTCTTCACTATCAACACCTTCATCTGTTTCTCTTCTTTGATTGGATTCCAATGCTTCAAGCCTAGCCAAAAGTGTATTGTAAGATTCCTGCAACCTTGTGTTCTTCTCCTTCAACTCTTGGATCTCCCTGGCAGTACCTACATTCCTTGGAGGCATTTTCACAAACAATAGTCAAACTTCTTTAGCAAAGTGTTCCTCTATCCCTCTAAGGCACCATTTGTTTTAGATAATTTAATTTTAACTTTGGTTGTGTTAACATAACTATGTTGACTTTATTTTTTAGTTGTTTAACATGAGGTACATGAGTTATGTATATCTCACTACTTATAGATGGGAAACTATGGCACACTAGTATCTATGAACTCCTATTAATCTAAAAACTCTCATGTTAAACAACTATAAAATAAAGTCAACATAGTTCCTTTAACACAACCAAAGTTAAAATTAAATTATTCAAAAAAGGGTTTGTGTTTTGAGTTAATTGGTTTATGTAAATCCGTTTCAGCAACTGTTATCTTGATAAACTCTCTATTTGGTTTCAACACCCATATTAGTTTTGAAGTAAATAGTGGTATAATATCATTTGAGTTATCTAAATTGTCGTAAATTTTTGTGTTATACCCATATGGATCAATGGCAATGTTTTAGTCTCTATAACCTGTGTTGATAGTTCTTGTTTATATCCCTATTTTATATTTAGTTTTGAAAGTATTGAAAGTGATGAGGATGATGAGATGGGGGAAGATGAGATGGGCTTGCCAACATCTACTGAATACAAAGTCCTTGAGAGATCAATCAATCGAGATGAGTGGACGAGCATGATGAGATGGGGGAAGTGGAGTTGAATCCTGATGAAAAGGAAGCTCTGGCTACCATTAGGAAGAAGAATAAGATGCTTATTGTCAAACACAGATTAAAGAAGAGTACTGTAGAGAGTAGGTCTACTGTACTAGGGAAGTTTGACAAGAACAAGGAATATGGCTTAAACAGAATGGGAAGACGTCTTTCTAGCCTAGGGTTGGATCCTTTGACAATTAGCTTGATAATAAATGAAGTAGATGAGAGTTGAGAAATTAGATTCCCAAGAAAAATCTCATAAATGAACTATGTGTACCCTAATTCCTGTGCCTTCTGCGTGTACCTAAATGATATATTTGAAACAACAAGGGTAAATTTAGCCTTACCCTTGTTGTTTGAAATATATCATTTGGGTAGACATAGAGGGCACATGAATTGGGGTACATATAGTTCATTTATTAGATTTTTATTTTGAAGCTAATTTCTCATCTTTCATCTACATTATTATGAAGTTAATTGCCGAAGAATCTAGGCCTAGGCTAGAAAGATATCTTCAAAAAGACATCAAAAACATACACATAAAAATGACAGTTGAGAAACATAAATGTAGATTTCACAATAGTTGAGAAACATAATTGTAGGCATCATGGTCACAATTTTTTGGAGGCAACATGATTGAGTTGTGTACCCAAGTGATGGAGAGAAACTTCTGCACCCCCAATTCAAAATTGAATACATTTGTTGGAGGACCTTGTATTCATGAGCAACATATGTAGTCAACTTGGAATTGAAGGTGCAGGAGTTTCTCTCCATTGTCTAGATATACAACTCAATTATGTTGTCTCCAAAAAATTGTTACCACGATGCCTACAATTATGTTTCTCAACTGTTGTGTCCCAGGAACTGTTATGACCCTTTATGACCATTTACGATCCCTAAGAATGCATCTTAGAGGTCTTAAAATGTCATAAAGGGTCATAAGAGGATCCTAGGAGGAGCCAGATGAGCTTCCACCTTTACATGGTTGGCCCTGCTAAGTAGAGAATATTAAACTATTCTCGAAACAAAGAGAAGCTCAATAATTTAAGGTCTCAGTCAACAAACAAATTAAATTAGACTTACTAACCAAATTGGTACATTGATGAGAATCAATGATGGGGAGTTTTTAGATTCTGAGAAGACGTATATGCAATGGAGGCCGTAAGGGTTTTTTGTGGAGATTTTCTAGATGTGGATACTGTTTCTCATCCATGCATGAAATGTGCTAGTGATCATATAAAATTACTTTAAAAAATGAGAGTTTATAGATTTGGGGTCATAGTCAATGATTGGGAGAGCCCTTTTTTGGCACCAGTCATGTAGTATAAGCACTAGAATTGAGTTTTTTGGCATGGGATGGGAAATTTTTGTATATCAACATGTGATAGAGTTTCCTATACTCCTATTATCTCTATTATATTACAGTCTCCTATACTTTGTAAGTCTATTTGACATGGGTTCAAGAAGCCAATCTATTATTGTCTAAAGGATATTTTGGGTTTCTATTATTTTTTACGTGTTTTTTAATAACAATGTTTAGATGGTTCTTAAGGTAATGTTGCTTATTTTATGTGAAAATTTGTTCTACAAACAACATTGAACACATTTGTAGATAAACTCATATTACCATGAGAAAGAAGCTTTGGTAATTTGAGTCTATCTAAAAATGTGTTCGGTGTTGTCTGTAGAACAAATTTTCACATAAAATAAGTAACATTACCTTAAGAACCATCTAAACACTATTATTAAAAAATACGTAACAAAACACAGAAACCCAAAATATCCTTTAGACAATAATAGATTGGCTTCTTAAACCCCTGTCAAATAGACTTATAGAGTATAGGAGACTGTAATATAATAGAGATAATAGGAGTATAGGAGACTCTATCACATGTAGATATACAAAAATTTCCTAGCCCGTGTCGAAAAAATCAATTCTAGTGCTTGTACTACATGACTGGTGCCAAAATAGGGCTCTCCCAATGACTGACTGCGATCCGCTAGAAATAAACAACAGAACAAGTGTGGACACCTAAAGATAAATATCAGATATGGGAAAATCACCTACAACAATAGAGGCAATAGCTGTAGATATAGATGAGGATATCCTAGAAATCCCTAATATAATAAATACAGTGAAGAAAACACTAAAAAGAGTAATGTAGAAATTATTACTATTGGAAGATGCAAATCCAACCAAGGAGATGCTGAAGAGGATAGATAAATTGATGACATGAGCATGTCATTTTGAAGTAAGCAATAATGAATCTTTAGTTATAACAAAAGTTCAATAAAGGTTTATATTTTATACTCGTTTATGTCGTGAACTAAAATATGTATGTGTTCTTGTCACAGGATTTTTTGCTTGCTCAATTTCCTGGTCATGGACATCGCGATGAGGCCAGTAGTAGCATCATGCAAAATAGTAATAATTTCTACATTGACTCTTTTTAGTTTTTTCTTCAACCTATTTATTATATTAGGGATTTCTGGGATATCCTCATCTGTATCTACAACTATTTCCTCTATTGTTGTAGGTACTTTCCCATATCCTGAACATCAAATTGTGACAAAAATATCAGTAAAACTATCATTATAACTCCATGAACATTGTTTTAAGTAATTATCTATGAATTTTGTGTATTAATATTGAATTATATGTCATGTTAATGAATATTATTATGTGTTAATGAATTCTTGATTAGTTTTGTGTATTAATGAATGTTATATCATATTAATGGATGTTATGTGATTGTATTGATTGAATGTTATAGTTCATAAATGGATGAATAAAGTGTGTAATTAGATGTTAATGGGGAATTTAGATTGATTTTATGGTGAGGGGCATGAGGCCAGATGAGATTCCACCTTCACATGGTTGGCCTTGTTAAGTAGAGAATATTAAAGTATATAGTGAAGCTCAAACTAACATACCTTCATTATTTAATCAATTTCATTCATTCTATGTCTTTGCTCATAAGTGCATTTTGAAAGTTTCATTGTTAGGCAACTATCAAATAAAAAACTAGAAGGGCCAATAGTTAACTTCTCATTGTCATTGTTTGGCATGATTCGGCTTCATTTTGTGTAAGTATTCTTGTATCAAATGCGTCAACCTCTCTTGGCCTAATGTGGATTATTTCATTGGTTTGTGTTTTTGAGTAGGTGAAGTGTTAAATCAGTTCCTATCTTCTATTCTTAATTCATTCAAACTGCATGAGGGCTTGACAGATATACTCAACTAGTAGAATTACAACTCTGAATAACAACATTCCATTTCTTCATTGGTCAAATCTATTACAATCTTTTTAATGATGGTTCTCTTTATGATGTTTGTAAGTTTTTGGATTTTCATTTGACCATCCTCTGTGGTTATTAATTGACTTATCTTGTGCACACTATTTCTCATCCAATGCCCTGATATGCCAAATGTTTAGTTGGGTTCCACAAACATTGTATAAAATTTTTCTATCATTGTTTCTCTAGTAAATCTATTTGTGTCCATTGAGTCCTATTATTCCCTTAAAGGTTTTATTGGGTAATATAAGTTGTGGAACTTTTTTGGTTGAATTTGTTTTTGAAATGGTGTGGGAACTATTTGAAACATGGGCATTGCTCTTGGAAGGGTTTACATTTCTTATAAGTTTTTTTGTAACTTTTAAGCTCTATGATAATGCTTGTCATCCTTATATGGAAGGAAAATGAATCCAAGATGGAAGCTTTCAAGAAATATTTGGAGTCAAGCAGCGTGCCTGATACCCTCACAAAAGGTCTCCATGATTTTTATTTTTGTACTTGTATTGAACAATGAATGCAAGGCTAAAATTTTTCTTAGGCTTGTTATAGAATTCATTAGTTCCTTACGAGAACAATCATTTAAATCATAAAGAAGCTGAACCTTATGTTTTATTTGAGAAGTTCTAGATGGCTATCTTTTTGGGCTAAATAAAATCTAATTTTTTTTGTTGTAGTTCTTGTTGCTTTGTATGAGGATAATAAAAAACCCTCGGTGGCAATTGAGTAAACTTTTGAATCAGACATTTTCTTTCTTTATAACAAATTGTGTGTTTATCGAAATCGATGAAATTGTGGCAGAAAAATAATTTATTATAAGAATGCATGGATAGCACATAGTTATGGAAATTCACAAAAAAAGTGTGATTAATTGGCATTCATCCTGGACACCATTTGTTCATTTAAAATATTATGATTTAAAATATTTTGTACCAAGTTTCCTAATTGAATAAGTCATCATCATCTTTATTATCTACTGTAGTGTTTGTGCAAAGGCTTAATACTTCCAAATATCAACATCACTGACACTTCTTCGAGCATATTTCATTGACTCCTCAAAATGAGAATCTTTTATTTCAGCTACCTCATCACTATCATCCTCATCTCATAGAATAGTTGCAATGATATATTATGAAGAGTTACTTTAATTCAGTTATTCATTGTGTACTATGAATATGGCCATTTCATCTCAGATTGGGAATAATACATAGTTTTGGGGCTGTATGAAAACAAATTCCTAACAATTAAAATTAGACTTAGCATCTCATCTTTGATAGATGTCTTTAGATTTCATATTCAAAGTTTATTTTCAAGAAAGAATCACTACATTTATCTATGTTTTGCATGATAAAATTTTATATTATCTACATCTTAGATAGCAAGTAGTTCCCCAACTCTTTGTTCCTATTGACAATATTTTAATGATTAATAACTCCTATGCACTATATTTTTTGTAATCTATTTTAAGAGTCTCTAATGGATTATTCCATTTCTTAAGGTGTGTTGAAAAATTCTTTCTTTTTTTTACCATATTGGATTTACCATGTAATATTTTATTTTATCCTACAGGCACAGGCAATGTCATGGTTAAATCTTTGATGGATCGTGCTAATGAGCCTTGCATTGCTATGAATGCAACTTTTTTTTGTTATCAAGGGTTTGTGCCTTTCATTTTTGCTTCTAGTCTAAGTTAGTGTTGATCATTTAATTTATTTTAATATTCTTGTCATAGAGGCTTTCTTTTCTATAATTCAATTTAAATTGGTATGAGAAATATGTTTAAGATGAAAGTAAGGAAGAAAAGAAAAAAAATCAAGAAAGAGTTTAAGAAAGTAAAATAATTTTAGAATGGTTCATTTAAGTACTCTTGAGCTAAGACATAATTTTTCTTTCTAGGCCACAAGCAAGAATTAGATGTGGTTGTTGTTACACAGGGACAAGTGAGGGCTTTCAGTGTGTTGATGCTTACATGGGGTATGTGCAAACAAAATATTTGATTTAACACAAATAGGAATGGATCTCCATAAAATGGATGCACACCATACCTATCAGTTGATCTAGACTTTCTTTGTTGTAGAATTGATTTAGGTATAGAATATTTTCTAGTAGGATTTTTTTTTAAAAGAAAGGTTTTTGTAGCATTATATACCACTTGAGAAAAATTTTCCATAGCTAAATTTCCTTGCCATAGTTAATATTGCTCTAAAGACTTACAAGTTAGTAAGTCCTCAGCTAAAGGGATGATAAACTAAATAAAGTTTCAAACATATGAACAAATAAAACTCATACAAGAAAAAGTCAAAGCCAAATTGAATAGCATTGGCTATTTGTCTGTGGAAGGTCCCTGCTAGAATAGACACATTTTTCACTTCATTAAGATGACAATTGTGTACTAAGTTTCCTAACTGTATAAGTCATCATCATCTTTAATATCTACTATAGTGTTTGTGCAAAGGCTTGATACTTCTGAATATCAGCATCACTGACACTTCTTCGGGCATATTTCATTGAATCCTCGAAATGAGCAGCCTTTATTTCAGCTACCTCATCAGTATCATCCTCATCCATTGCCTCAGGGTTCTCACTTCTTTTTCTTTCAAGTTCAATATCCTATAAAAGTGCAGAGGAAAGAGAACATGAAAAATTGAAATAATAAGATACAAGTTGAGGAAAATTGAATCAAAAAATGTAAAATTCTAACACACTAGTTGAGAAAAAACCATTAAGAAATTCATAACCAAATCTAGTTTGCAAAAGACAACATAATTGAAACTCACCTTCTCAATATTTTCTCTAATAGCATACTTGAAAGCCCACTGACAAATCCTATAATATCAGTTCCACTGAATCCTTGGGTATAATGGGCCAGTGCCATTAGGTCCACATCCTTTGAGATGGGTGATTTTATCAAGCAAGACTTGAAAATTTGATAACATGACGACTCATCAAGTAAGGAATATAAATCAACTGGTCAAGTCAGCCAGGCCTTAGCAATGCAAGATCGATGATATCGGGTCTGTTTGTAGCACCAATAATGAAAACTATTTTCTTGGCTATCATACCATCCATTTCCATCAACAACTAGTTAAGGATGCTGTCTGTAGCACCACCAACATTCCCAAACATTGCTTCCATGATGCAAACATGCAAACCAAATCTAGTTTGCAAAAGCCACCAAAATTGAAACTTACCTTCTCAATATTTTCTCTAATAGCATACTTGCAAGCCCGCTGAGAAATCTCTATAATATTAGCTCCACTAAATCCTTGGGTATAACGGACCAGTGCCATTAGGTCCACATCCTTTGCTACGGGTGATTTTCTCAAGCAAGACTTGAAAATTTGATAACGTGAGGACTCATCAGGTAAGGAAATATAAGTCAACTGGTCAAGTCGGCCAGGACTTAGCAATGCAAGATCGATGATATCAAGTCTATTTGTAGCACCAATAACGAATGAAGATAAATACCTAGACTAATCACCGATCAGGATACCGTTGGTGATTAGTCTCAATATTTATCTTCATTCATTTTTTTTAAACATTCCATATTTAGCCAAAATTTTGACTAACCTATGTTGAAACTATGACCCAAAGAGGTCTAATAATAAACCATTTCTCGTCGATCCAATGTCATGAGTTTGGAATCTTGGTTAGAGCACCCAAATATTTTGAACAATATTGGTCTAACTCGTGATGGACTTTGGTCAAAATATGACCGTCGATAGTTTGGCATCATGGTCAAAGCGGCTAAATATTTTGACCCAAAGTGGTCGAAGTTCTGACCAATATACCACCACTTTCTCATGTTGTTTTTGGCCAAGATTGCCATCATTTTTTACCATGATTGACGTCGAATATTCAAGGATTAAAGAGAAATGTCAAAATTTTGACGGCAAAAATAGTGACCAAATAGTTGGTTGATGATTCGACCCATTTGGGTAGAATGCTCGACCAATACTGTGTTGAAATATGGTGCAAAATGTACTGTGATAGTTTCCCATTTAACAAGGCTCTATTTAGCAATTGAGAAATTAGTAGTACAAATTAATTGATGAGAGAGGACATCAAATTCTCAAAGAAAATACATGGGAATAGCCTTAACAAAGAACCGATATATAGAAAGATCTTGAAAAACCAAATTTAAAAGAGTCAAGCGAGTAGCAGTAGATAATTGTTGTCACTAGGGATTGCATCCGAGTATGGCTAATTGTAGAACCTAGCAATCCCACTAAACATGGGACTACTCTCAGGTTGTGGGTAACCTATCAGAGAGTAGAGCTCTGGATTAGGGGTTGGCTTCCCCTTGAATCACCTAAAATGAATTTAACTTTGGAGGAAAAGGGAGAGAGAGTGCATGAAACTAAAACTAAAACTAAGGCAATTCACTGAACTTTGATAGATCCGCAAACTGAAAACAAACTCACGATATGATTCAAAACATATCTTGAGCATCACAAATCCTTTCTTATCTAATTTTTCCCTTAGAAATAACGAGGTGCTAGTTGTAGATGAGAAGGGAAAATGAATTTCACAAACCCAAATACATTCAAATGCACACAGATTGAAACTTTAAGAAATAACAGTGCTTGTGAACATCAAAATGAACAAAATATCAAGTAAAGGACTAAATTTTTATCACAATACATGACATCAAATCCATCAAAATAACTCACAAGGCTGTAGGAAAAGAAGGATAATTGCTATAAAATGAATTGAAGGGAGCCAAAGAACAGCTTGCTTCTCCAAAGCTACAAACATTCACCTCCAAGAAAGAGGGAAAGAAGAACTGCCTCAATCACAAAAGTGAGATGTATAAAAAGTAAACCTAGGAATCTTCATTCATGACCCATGACCTCCCTAAAAATGGAAAAACTCCTCCAAATAGGCCCATGAATGCCTCCTTAACTCGTATGCCCAACTCCTAAGTTTTTAGGGGTAGCAGAAAAAGTGGGGCACCCAAAATAGATGGTCAAAAGAATGACCCTACCTACTAAATCATGCATCATAAATAATATTCTGAAAATGGCTTATAAAATGCCATTGTCAGAAATTACAATACAACTCTTGCAATGACTTTTTACAATTAAAAATCCTACCCCTAAGCCAAATATGTGGATCTAAATATATTTCAAAATAGTCCTCAACCCAAAAATGGGGAAGACATACCTTGAAATATTTACATTTTGACAAAATCCACATTACATGAATATATTCAAGCATATGTTTAGGCACCCAACAAAAAATCTCAACCCAATAAAAGAGGAGAAAGCATTAAATCCACCTACATATAGCATATACCCTAGCATCATTGTACCCCAACTTAATGAC
The DNA here is from genome assembly GCA_027943335.1 of Chamaecyparis obtusa. Lineage (NCBI taxonomy): Eukaryota > Viridiplantae > Streptophyta > Pinopsida > Cupressales > Cupressaceae > Chamaecyparis > Chamaecyparis obtusa. The sequence continues at coordinate 247,086 of BSBK01000863.1, read as the reverse complement.
CTATCAAAATATTCACCAAGGCTTAAGGAATGGCTTCCTAGATCCCACAAAATAATAAGCCAAGTCTTTTAAGGTTTAACCAAGTTCATAAAATCTAGATTATAATCGGCCTTATTTCTTTTCTATCACTGGCATCAAGCTCTATTCTGATTTGGAAAGATGACCCAGCTCAAAGATGTTTCCAATTAGACTGAGCCTTGTATGGGGAAGCCTGCTGGAGTTTAGGATCGACATGTGAAATGGTAAGTGATCATTCTCATCATATTTTTATGGAATCTGTGCTTCCATGCTTGTTGTGTCCTTGGAAATGAATATCTTTATGCAGGGACTACTGTTGTTTTGTTGTTAGGGCATCAATGGGATTTACACTAAAATTTACCACTTTGACTGTATCCACATCTCTATAAAGGCACTTTTGTCTCTGAGGGTATTGTGCACTTGATTCATTGTTCTTCCATGCCATGTACTGCAATGATGTTTTATTTTCACTATGTATAGTTCGAGCCCTTGAGTTCATCATTATGTGTGACTGTTTCATATCTTTCCTATTCACTAATTCTTGGCTTGTGCTAGGGCATGTGTATTTATATGATGTTTTTTATGTGAGTTCCTTTGAATCTATTACTATTTGGAACCTATGGCCCAATGATTTTGAGGTGTGAATGCTTGTATGATCTTGCTGCCTCCATTCCTACTAGCCCGTGAAAGGGTCTAATGGGTGTATGAGCTTGTAATTGTTTTCATGTATCTATCCTCTGCATATGTTGTTTGACCTCTATTTTATGTAGCCCATGAAAGTTTAGGGCATTGCATCATAGCTCTTCCATTATGAGGATCCTTAAAATCTTGACAGTGCATTAAAGATTGGGCATCGATTAATGGTATTGCTTATTACTATTGTTATTGTTCACATCTAGCAAGGGCGTTGTGAGTCAACTAGGGCATGAACCCTTTTGTTGATTCTTATTTTCTCCTTGCATTGGAAACATGTGAGATTTGTGATTTTATTGAACTCGTGCCATGTGCTAGCCTGCAGGTTGCACTTGGGGATCAAACTGTGTCATTTCTTTAGCATTAAAAACACTTTTATTATATATGGCTCACGGGCAGGATGCACATTGTGGGCTATGGCACCACCTTACTATTTGGGGAGACATGATATGGCATCATTGAATGCCCCCCACTAAATCTATCGATGATCCCTATTTAATATATTCTTCTTTCATGATGATTGGTGCTAATGATGTCTCCTATCACGTTAACTATTGCATATATGTTTATTGTTTAAACTTGGGGCTGATACAATTGATTTTGCTTTCTCTATTTTGTTGTCAACTACATGCTTGGAACCTGTGAGCCACATTGTCTAAAGAATGATGGTTGATGTTAGTGTATCTATTATTTTGGTGCTATTAAATTGAGAGAAAACAATTGTTTAAACACTACATGTTGTATCACTGATGTACCATGTGAGCTATCCTTTATAGCTTTTGTTCATCATGACATGCTCACTATCATGCCATAGCCTCCTTATTTGTTGATGCTATAAACTACTCTATTATTGTTGTAATGCTATCACAACATTATGGAGCTCTTGTGCCACAATCAAAAAAATGGTGTATGACTGTTTGGAACATTGATCTCATTTGTGTCCTGCTAACAGATGCCTTAATCTCTATTTGATGATAAATTGATGTACTGATCATTGTTCCATAAATATGCGTCATTGTTTAATTTTTGCTTCCATGATATGCCATTGATGAGGTGATGCTTGCCTACACATACAATTAATGCCCTTACTTTCATTACTATGGCTAAATTTGTTGACTGTGTATGCACATTTGCCAAATCTTTATCTTCATTGTCACTGTTGATCCCCCATTACCTGGCACCAATGCATTGTATCATGTACATCCATGATCTGTACCCCTTTTGCTAACGCTGCCATATTAATAAGACGCATGCATTAATGCTCACTATTTGACATGATGGTATGCACATTGATTTAACTATTATAGCCCTTTTGTATATATATCCAAAACATACTTATGCTATGTTTTCAATGTTCACTTCTCTGGCACGCTGATGGAATCCCCTCTTGAATCTTCCAGTGCTTTGTTTCCTAGTGTTTCAACCATGCTTCATTTGATATGGATCTATGGTTCTTGAGTGTCTCACTCACTGAATGTTTCCCTATTCATCATGGTTGCTCTTGCCCTATGATGCAGCCTCTATCAAGGAAATGAGGTTTTCTTGGCATTGACTGCATCACAAGTCAAGGTCGTTCATCTACACATGGAATAAACACATTAGAGAAAACAATGGTATCTCTTTTATTTTTGAAGCCTCTTTTATGTGCATGCCCTGAGCATAGCCTATGAATAGAGGTGTATGGCTGAGTGCATGTATGCATGCTTGTAGATAGGTATTGTGATACCAGGCATTATTTAGATCCATTGGATCTAACCCACTTCTCTTCTATTATCTGTAGGTTCATGATCACAGGAGCACACCGGGAACACCATGGAAAAAGACTCATTACCAAGCAATGTTTGGTACCCCTGTATCTATGCTCATTAAATATGTATATTTGCACTCATTTATGCAATTCTAGTAATGGCTATGCTCATGACATGTGTGAGCTCAGATAGATGTTCTTTTCAGTTCTCTTATACAAAATTCTTAACATTGATATATGCACATGTAATCTTAGATGCAGTTCATTTCTTTCCCTTTCATGTACTTTTACAATGAAATGAACACAAATATAAGCAAGATCACCTAATAACACAAACTAGGGTACTGTAGCATCATCTAGTAACTAGGTCTCCAAAAGAGTGAGAAATAATGGTAACATTCTGGCAACCTCTATGGAGTGTTTGCCTGCTAAGCATCCTGACCAACTGCCTTATAGATCCATTGGGCATAGAGTCCTAAAGCCTCAAACTGAACTTAGCCTCAAAACAAAACAACCTCTCTTCCCCCCAACAAGACTGAATCTAGCTGCCTGGTAGACTACTCAGGCTTATTGCCAACCCAACCAACATTGAAAACTGAACTGAAAGAAAATTGAAAGCAACTTGTGCCAGGCACTTAGGAAACATAGAAAACTGAAACCTCTATCCTACCCTACTCTAACTAGTATCAAAAAACTGGTTAGACAAATCCATTTACTGGATTGTTGAAATAACTTCTCATTCTCCTCAAAATATTATAGTTTTCATATTTGATGCCAACAAAGAGAACACGGAACACAAAAATGTACTAAACTGTCTAGCATATCAACCTTTGAATTTGGTGTACTAGACTACTAATCTCAATTAGATCATAGGTGGTGTTCTCCCAAGGAGTCTAATAAGGCTTAATAAGCTCCTGGTCTCCAAGGAGTGGACTTTTGACATCACCCTCCATTGAGTCCTTGAGTATGCATGTCTTTCTTGACCCCACCTGGGCTAGATACCTAATAGGACACCCTCTAGAGAGCATAAAACCAGGCCTCTCCTGTTGCTCAGTATGCATCTTACAAATATCTTTAGCATGTTGATCAAAACTTTTCCCCTCCATGATAGTCGCCCATACCATCTCTTCTTCTATGGTTAGAGGATCATCCTCTTCATCAGTTGGGATAGCCAATAGCTCATCCAAGCTATCAAATTGCATCAAGTCCCTAACCATCACCGAGCCCTCCTCATAGTCTGAGAAACAAGACTCTTGAGATTCATCCACCATTTTATTGCAAACAATCCCAGTTTCTATAATTGGCACAACATTAGCCTCTCGAAAAGAAAGGTCTTCCTTAGGAACATACATGTTATCATCTTTTTCAGGAAAATGAGGAATGCCAACAAAAGCTAACCAGAAAGCATTTATCATAGAGTCAAAATCTTCTTGCTGTCCTAAGTTAGCAACAAATGGATCATCTTCCTTGTCACAATCAATGAGCTTAATTAGTAAGTCTTGCACTACTTGATTTTTCTCAATATAAGGCATTTCATCAAACAAATCAGCTAGGCTCTCACCTTCTTCACTGGCTTCTTGATCCTTATCTAGCTGCTCTAATTTATCAATATGTAGCAAGTCTACTTGTTCCTCATGATCATCCTAAAAAAGTACACCTAAAAGACAAAAATCACCCTCTTCCTAGTGGCCTGAAATGCTATGAGGTGTATGGGGCTCTTTTGGAATTGGCTTATAGGGCTTTATCTGCTGCAAGACAAGCTCACTCTCACTTAGGAAGTCAAACCTTCTAGGGGTCTCTTCTATAGGACTAAAATGAGGTGGCTGGAAATTTGAGATAGGGTCATGAATAGGCTCTAAAAATGCATGGAGATTAGGCCCTTTTAGACTAGGATTCTGAACCGAAGGAGAAATTCTAAATCTTGGAATTTCAATAGAAGTGCTAGTGGACTTACCAGACAAGAAGCTTGGGATTTGAACCTTGTGAGTCTTCTGTCTGATTTGCAAAGCTTCTTGGTTCTCTTTAGTAGCATGGGGTATCTCTTTTTGGATCTCCTCCTTAAATAGAGTGGGCATCTTGTAACTCAGATACATAGTCCATGAGGGTCTCCAAGACTGCATTAAGTCTTTATTTCCTTCCTCTAGTGATCTTTCTTGCATTGGGGTAGAAATGACCTTTTGATCTCCTTGCCTTGGTGCTTGTGCCATAAGATTCTTCACCAACTGATCCTTTTCTTCTAACTCCTTTCAGAGATCCTTCTCAATTTTTGTAGCTAAAATCTAGATGACGCTTATTAATTCTTGATGATCTTCAAGACTTTTCTCATAGGCCCTTCCTTGTTGGTTCTTCTCTTTAAGGATCTGCTCATGAATTTGTTAGCTTGTGGTGACTAATCAGGAAAGTACTATCCAGGAAAGTACTATACACTTTTCCTCCTGACCTCACCGGGGTTCGGGGCCGGGCCAGGCCCCGAGCGGGGGTTTGGGGGCGGCAGCCCCCAAGAGTAGGGGTTCAGGGGCGTAGCCCCCGAGGAAATTTTTTTTTTGAGGCCGACTACTTTTTTCAGTTTTTTGGGCCGACTACTTATAACTCATTCTAACCCTAAAGCGGGAAAAATATTGTATAATATGGCTTAGGGTTAGGGATTTTCATTATGTATGATTTTAGTACTTGCGGTAGAATTGGGCTGTAAGGGGATTATGGATTGTAATCAGGTTGTAATCACTGGATAATAATAATATTGGACTCGCTGTTGGTGGATGTAGCCCAAGGATTGGGTGAACCACGTTAAATTTGTGTGTCTTGTGTTTTATTCTGTGTGGTTTATTATTTTCTGATATTAGTTATATTTGCACATAATTGTTATTTCTGCCTTGTTAATCCTAATAGAATTGCTATCTTGTTCTCTAACTACCTTGAGAGCTCCTCCTTCTGAGACTTCACCTCTACACAGTCTTTCATAAAAGAGCTCATTTCCTCCTGAAAAACTATCAACCAATCATTAGAGCTTGAATTTGAAGTGGTTTTGGGCTCATTCTGAGGATTATAATGGTGATCTTCATAGGGCGGTTGATAGGAATGCTGCTAGGATGTTTGATGCTGGGTGGGAGGGTATGGTGGTGCATGCTGGTAATTTGCTATTTGTGGGCCATTTTGGTTATATGCTGCTACTTGGCCAACTTGATATGGAATGAATTCCTACACATGGGTGGCCTTTTCATGATATGGGGGGTGGTAGGGAGAATATGCATTAGGCCTTGACATGCTTGCTCATTAAATGAGCTGGTAAAAGATATTTCCTAAAACTTATCAGCACTTGAACTGCTTAAACCAGTAGATTTTTTCTTAGAGTCACCATGGTGCTTGAAACAAACTACCTCTTAAAGGTTGATTGCACTAAGGATCACACTAGAATCTCAGTGATTGATGGGAAACAAATTTGTCCCACCAGGAGTGCCAAAAATTGTTGTCACTAGGGATTGCACCCAAGTATGGCTAAGTGTAGAACCTAGCAATCCCATGAAACATGGGACTAATCTTGGGCTATGGGTAACCAATCAGAGAGTAGACCTCTAGATTAGGGGCTAGCTTCCCCTGAATCACCTAAACTGAACTAAACTTTGAAGGAAAAGGGAGAGAGAGTGCATGAAACTGAAACTAAAACTAAGGCGATTCACTGAACTTTGATAGATCCACAAAATGAAAACAAACTCATGATATGATTCAGAACATAGCCTGAGCATCACAACTCCTTCCTAATCTAATTTTTCCCTTAGAAATAACCAGGTGCTAGTTGTAGATGAGAAAGGAAAATGAATTCCACAAACCCAAATACATTCAAACGTACACAGATTGAGACTTTAACAAATAAATGTGAATGTGAACATCAAAATGAACAAAATATCAAGTAAAGGACTAAATTTTTATCACCATACATGACATCAAATCCATTAAAATAACTCGTAAGGCTATAGGAAAAGAAGGATAATTGCTATAAAATGAATTGAAGGGAGCCAAAGAATAACTTTCTTCTCCAGAGCTACAACCATTCACCTCCAAGAAAGAGGGAAAGAAGAACCGCCTCGATCACAGAAGTGAGAGGTATAAAAATTAAACCTAGGAATCTACATTCATGATCCATGACCTCCCTAAAAATGGAAAAAATCCTCCAAATAGGCCCATATATGCCTCCTTAACTCGTATGCCCAACTCCTAAGTTTTTAGGGGTAGCGGAAAAAGTGGGGCACCCAAAATAGATGATCAAAGGAATGACCCTACCCACAAAGTCATGCATCATAAATAATATTATGACAATGGCTTATAAAATACCGTTGTCAGAAATTACAATACAACTCTTGCAATGAATTTTTACAATTAAAACTCATACCCCTAAGCCAAATATGTGGATCTAAATATATTTCAAAATAGTCCTCAACCCAAAAATGGGGAAGACATACCTTGAAATATTTATATTTTGACAAAATCCAAATTACATGAATATATCCAAGCATATGTTTAGGTACCCAACAAAAACTCTCAACCCAATAAAAGAGGAGAAAGCATTAAATCCACCTACATATAGCATATACCCTAGCATTATTGTACCCCAACTTAATGACCTGTCAAAATCTTCACCAAGGTTTAAGGAATGGCTTCCTAGATCTAGCAAAATAATAAGCCAAGTCTTTTAAGCTTTAACCAAGTTCATAAAATCTAGATTGCAATCGGCCTTATTTCTTTTCTATCACTGGCGTCAAGCTATGTTCTGATTTGGAAAGATGACCTAGCTTGAAGATGTGTCCAATTACACTAAGCCTTGTATGGGGAAGCATGATGGAGTTTAGGATCAACATATGAAATGGTAAGTGATCATTCTCATCATGCTTTGATGGCATCTTTTCTTCCATGCTTGCTATGTCCTTGGAAATGAATATCTTTATGCAGGGACTATTGTTGTTTTGTTGTTAGGGCATCAATGGGATTTACACTAAAATTTACTACTTTGACTATATCCACATCTCTGTGAAGGCACTATTGTCTCTGAGGGTATTGTGCACTTGATTCATTGTTCTTCCATGCCATGTACTACAATGATGTTTTATTTTCACTATGTATAGTTCGAGCCCTTGAGTTCATCATTATGTGCAACTATTGCATATCTTTCCTATTCTCTAATTCTTGGCTTGGGCTAGGGCGTATGCATTTATATGATGCTTTTTATGTGAGTTCCTTTGAAGCTATTACTATCTGCAACCTATGTACCGATGATTTTGAGGTGTGAATGCTTGTATGAGCTTGCCGCCTCCATTCCTGCTAGCCCGTGAAAGGTTCTAATGATTGTATGAGCTTGTAATTGTTTTGATGTATTTTTCCTCGACATATGTTGTTTGAACTCTATTTTACATAGCCCATGAAAGGTTAGGGTATTGCATCGTAGATCTTCCATTATGAGGACCCTTAAAATCTTGACAATGCATAACAAATTGGGCATTGATTAATGGTATTGGGTATTACTATTGTTACTGTTCACATCTAGCAGGGGTGTTGTGAGTCGACCAGGGCATGACCCCTTTTGTTGATTCTTATTTTCACCTTGCATTGGTAAAACGTGAGCTTTGTGAATTTAATTAACCTGTGCCATGTGCTAGCCTGCGAGTTACACTAGGGGATCAAACTATGTCATTTCTTTAGCATTAAAAACACTTTTTATTATATATGGCTCATGGGTAGGATGCACATTGTGGGCTAGGGCACCACCTTACTATTTGGGGAGACACGACATGGCATCATTTAATGCCCCCCCCCCTAAATCTATCGATGATCCCTGTTTAATATATACTGGCCCATAGACATTTAGGGCATTGTATTTTTCTTTGTTTGTTTGTTAAATACACTAAGCTCAGGCATGTGTACCTATAAAATTCCATATTCTTCTTTCACGATGACTAGTGCTAATGATGTCTCTTGTCATGTTCACTATAGTATATATGTTTATTGTTTAAACTTGGGGCTGATACAATTGATTTTGCTTTCTCTATTTTGTTGTTGACTACATGCTTGGAACCTGTGAGCCACATTGTCTGAAGAATGATGGTTGATTTTGGTGTATCTATTATTTTGGTGCTATTAAATTGAGAGAAAACTATTTTTTAAACACTACATGTTGTATCATTGCTGGACCATGTGAGCTATCCTTTATAGCTTTTGTTCATCATGACATGCTCACTATCATGCCTTATTCTCCTTATTTGTTGATGTCATAACCTCCTCTTTTCTTGTTGTAATGCTATCACAACATTATGGAACTCTTGTGCCATGATCAACAAAATGGTGTCTAACTATTTGGAACACTGATCTCATTTGTGTCCTGCTAATAGATGCCTTATTCTCTGTTTGATGATGAATTGATGTACTGATCATTGTTCCATAAATATGCATCATTGTTTGATTTTTGCTTCCATGATATGCCACTATTGAGGTGATGCTTGCCTACACATACAATTAATGCCTTTACTTTCATTACTCTGATGGAATTTGTTGACCCTGTATGCACATTTTCTAGATCTTTATCTTCATTGTCACTATTGATCCCCCATTACCTGGCACCAATGCATTGTATCATGTACATCCATGATCTGTACCCCTTTTGCTAACGCTGCCATGTTAATAAGATGCATGCATTAATGCTCACTATTTGACATGATGGTATGCACATTAATTTAACAATTATAGCCCTTCTGTATATATATTTGAAACATACTTATGCTATGTTTTCAATGTTCACTTCTCTAGCACACTGAAGGCATCCCCTCTTGAATCTATCAGTGCTTTGTTTACTAGTGTTTCAACCATACTTCACTTGATATGGATCTATGGTTCTTGAGTTTTTCACTTACTGAATGTTTCCCTATTCATCATGGTTGCTCTTGCCCTTTGATGCAGCCTCTGTAAAGGAAATGAGGTTTTCTTGGCATCAACTGCATCATAGGTCAAGGTCATTCATCTGCACATGGAACAAACACATTAGTGAAAACAATGGTATCTCTTTTACTTATGAAGCCTCTTTTATGTGCATGCCCTGAGCATAGCCCATGAACAGAGGTGTATGGCTGAGTGCATGTATGCATGCTTGTAGATAGGTACTATGATACCAAGCATTGTTTAGATTTGTTGGATCTAGCCCACTTCTCTTCTATTATTTGCAGGTTCATGGTCACAGGAGCACACCGGGAACACCATGGAGAAAGAATCATTACCAAGAAATGTCTGGTACCCCTATATCTATGCTCATTAAATATGTATATATGCACTAATTTATGTAATTCTAGCAATGGCTATGCTCACAGCATGTGTGAGCTCAGATAGATGTTCTTTTCAGTTCTCTTATACAGCATGCTTAACATTGATATATGCACATGTAATCTTAGATGCAGTTCATTTCTTTCCCTTTCATGTACTTTTACAATGAAATGAACACAAAGATAAGAAAGATCACCTAATAACACAAACTATGGTACTGTAGCATCATCTAGTAACTAGGTTTCCAAAAGAGTGAAAAATAATGGTAACAATAACCAATAGTGAGTCCAATGATTAACCAATTACAGCTAGCAATTGTCATTGCACCAAAAGATCAGCTTGTTAATTCTTAATGCAACCACTAGAATTATAGAAGACACATGAGGCTATTAAACCATGTCACAAACTATTATTGCACTGGCAATTCCAAGGAGACCAATGGTGCAATTAGTCTTGCACAAGTGCAGGGTTCATGTTGGTGAGTGAGAAGTGTATGAAGGTGTATACGTTATCATTTTTGGTAACACATGCCTCTGTGATGGTCACCTAAAGTGGAAATAAGATTTTGATAATTAGTTAAGTGAAATGCCTAAGTACATAAATAGTTTCCAGAATACAATCATACTATTTTGGTTAGTGAGCATGAGATAATTATCTTTATGGTCTACGAGCATATATCTTTGTTCTATGGGATATAATAAAGCTTTTCTTGTCATCACTTGAGTTTTGGCTTCATCTAGAGAGAGTTATAGGCTTCTAAATTTGTGTGAGTATAGCATGTAGTGAAAATAGGGCACCTGAGTAGACACGATGTTTTGGGTAGTAACATAAGTTATATTTGTGATGTGATCCATGACTTATGATGGTTCCTCACCTATCTCAATGTTTTTATGGTCACATGATATCCTTATTTTATGAATGAAGTTTAAAGACACATTTTGTCAATAATTAGTGAGCCAACTAGGAAATTAATTTGATCAAGTGTGTATGTGTGTGTGTGTGTGTGTGTGTGTGTTAATATGATTTAGAACAACAGAGAGGGGGGGTGAATTAGTTGTTCAAGGTCTAGATGTATAAAACCAGCTTCTAAACTTTTCTTCAAATTAGATCAAGCAACCAAGACAAACTCAGTCACCACTGATTCAATAACAGAAACATATAACATTGTAGTCCACAACCCAATTTTATCTAACACAGTAATGTTCAGATCTAAACATTCACACACAAGTAAAGACACTAGTATTTATAGTGGAAACCCAATATGGGAAAAACCACTTTGTAACATGTTACTATTATTTTCACTCTTTTGAAGTGAGCTTGGTTAAAAGCCAACCCTATCAAAGGTTACAATACACACTATCAGGTGTGACCCAGTTAGAGGATTTCAATCACCCTGTCAAAAGTGAGCCTAGTCAAAGGTCTTACATACATTCTATTAGAATGAAACCTCTATTAAGAGGATTTAACATAATGATTGTTAGGTCAACCTTTGTTAAAAGGATTTTGACTATTACAATGGTTAGAAAGTAGCAGCAGTAATGATCTGAGAAACATACAACTCACTTTGCAAATATTAGATCCAATTCTATTCACAAATGCTGGTTTACTGACTTTGAAACTTTTCCATCTCTATCTTCATCTCTGATCTACTTGAAACTTCTCTTCAAGAAATCACCTTACTTCTCCTTTAGCCTTTTTTCTTATACAGTCAATAAAACTTACTGTTCTTCCAGCATCAACTTCACCATGCATCTGTATCTCATACCTCATGCTCGGTTCCCTTAATACTTTCCTCTATTAGGTTATCTTCCCTTTTGCCACTTAATCTCCTCCATAGATCTTAGGGTTAGGTCAGATTCATTGAATCTACCCCCTTCATGTTCTTCTCAAATCTTACAATAAAATGCTTTACAAAGCATTCAATGCTTCCATACAATTAATAAATAAAGTCAACATGGTTTACATAATCCAAGAATTCAAACAACATCATCCCCAAAATGAATTCTCTTCAAATATAAAACTGTTGATACTCGGTCAATACTGTGATCATTCACTCAGTTTCCATGTAAAATGCTCGGTCATTACTAAAACTATTTCCTTGGTAATCATTGTCTTGCTCGACAATTTATTGATACTTGATCGACACTAGATTTTATGCTCGACAATCACTAACTCAGTCGACTCTGTCATAACTCAGCTTAAACATGATTTCTTCATTTTTGCTCAGTCAAGCCTACCAGTTTAGTCTTCAATCTTACTGAGATAAACAATATATTGGCTTATCATTGTGCAAAATATTCAATTACCCTTTGTAGTATCAAGATAACTCAACCTTTCCCTAGGTGATATTGTTACCAACCTTGCCTGTCCCCTTGGCAACACTCAAATAGATATAGTACTTTCATTAGTAGCAACAGTCTTACCAATTAAGGTTTGACATCAATGACAATACAACAATTGTTTCAATTGTAGTTTCCAACAATCTCCCTCTTTGGCATTAATGGCAACACCATATGATATCACCTGAATAACACATGGATTACCAACCAATCCAAAAATTATCTATCCATAAAATTTTAATATCCTTAGCTTCATTCAGATTCAGAATCAATAAATCTCACTTTTTTGACCATCAATAGTATCTAGATCTCCCTCTATCTTGATTTGTTCATTTTAGTGCATCAGTTCATTTCCCTCTAGTTCATGTGTTCTGTTCATGTGTTTTGATATCAGTTCATCTCCCTCTTTGAAAAAAATGCTGAAGTAGTAACTAAAACATACATCCAACAGATGTAGATATATCTATTTAGCATAGTTTTTTTCTCCCTCTATCATCTTACTAATGACTAATTTGTGTTTTTGCCTCTTCTTCACAACTCTAGGACAATCCTAAAGTGTGACAATCTTTTGCATCAATTTGTCAAATATTCTGCTGTAACATATTTGATGCAGTGCTCCTAGCTTAACTAGGTAGCCTCAGTTAGGGGAAGAACCCCTAATTGACTTCACAGGTACTAATGAGCTTCTTTAGGTAAAGCTTTAGTGAATATGTCTGCTAATTGTTCTTTTGTATTCACATATTCCATTCGGACTTCCTTGTTTTGTACCAATTCTCTCAGATAGTGATACTTGATTGCTATATGTTTGGTCTTTATATGCATCACTAGATTCTTAGAAATATTGATAGCACTTGCATTGTCACAAAAAATAAGAACAGGTTCAGTGATTTCTTCTTTCATGCCTACCAACAATTGTTTTATCCATATCAGATTTGAATAGTTTACTGCAATAGCAACATACTCGGCTTCAACAGTAGATTGGGAAATGCAATTTTGTTTCTTTCTTGTCCAGGAGACTAACCTCTATCCAAGAAAGAAAGGTCCACCACTAGTACTCTTTCTATCATCTACATTTCCTACCCAATCAGCATCAGTATATATTGTCAGTTAAAAATTTTCATCCCTCTTGTAATATAGCCCATAGTCAGCAGTTCCTTTCAAGTATCTCAAAATTATTTTCACCGCCATCATGTGTGTTTCCTTAGGATTAGCAGAGAATCTTTCCACAATCCCAATAGCTAGTGAAATATCTGGTCTACTATGTACAACATATTGCAATTTTCCAATCATGGATCTATACAAAGTCTAGTTTACTTCTGCAGCATCATCATTCTTAGATAACTTTTGTCCAGTAACCATATGAGTTCCTACTGGTCTAGCATCTTCCATTCCAAAAGTTTATAGTATCTCATTAACATACTTAGATTGTGTAATGAAGATTCCTTTCTTCATCTGATATACTTGTAAACCAACAAAGAATTTTATCTCACCAAACATACTCATTTCAAATTCAGTTTGCATTTCATGTGAAAAACTTGTACATAGTACATCTTGTCCACCAAAAATAATGTCATCAACAAAATTTTTGGCCAAAAGGATACCTTTATCTTCTTCATCCTTCATGTACAGATTGCTTGTGTCATTTGTTCTTGAAAATCCAATTTGTATCAGATAGTTATGCAACCTATCATACCATGCTCTAGGAGCTTGTTTCAATCCATATAAAGCTTTGTTCAGTTTGCATACCATGTGTCTTTTGTTTAGATCAACAAAACCTTTAGGTTTTTCTATGTAAACTTCTTCTTCCAGTATACCATTCAAAAATGAAGACTTGACATCCATTTGATATACCTTGAAATTTTTGTAAGTAGCATATTCAAGCAGAGATCTTACTCATTCCAGTCTAGCTACAGGGGTGAATGTCTCCCCATAGTCAATTCCTTCTTCTTGTGCATAGCCTTTAAATACCAGTCTAGCTTTGTTCCTAGTGATTTCACCTTCTTTCATTCAACTTGTTTTGGAATACCCACTTTGTTCCTATAACATTTTTATCTGTAGGTCTTGGCACTAAAGTCCAGGTTTCATTCTTTTCTATCTGGTCAATCTCTTCATTCATTTCTTGTATCCAGTCTTCATTCTCCAATGCATCACTAGTTGTCTTAGGTTCAAATTCACATAACAAACATGTTGGATCCTTGGTCTTTCTTCTGGTCTGAATTCCAGTATCTTTATCTCCAATAATCTGTTCAGGCTTGTGATGTCTTCCTACATATTTTGCTAAAATAGGTTCAGCATTATGCTCCTCTATTTCATTAGGTTCTCCAACAAGATTTTTAGATTCAGCTTCAGAGAGATCTGAACCTTCTTCCAGATTCTTGGCAGCATTAATTTGTAGCTCGACATGTTCTTGTTCTCTCTCGACACTATTTTCCTGACGCTCGGCATCATCTATCTATCGCTCGACATTGCTTACTCGAGACTCAGCATTAGGTGTAGGGGTGTTCCCTATCTCTTCCATTTCTTCAATGTAAACAAAAGACCTGTAATCTTCTGGTTCTCTTTTTCTTTCAGCCTCATTTCTCTCTGCATACTCATCAATTTTTACATTCACACTTTCCACAATTTTGTCAGTGTTAGAGTTCAAACACTTATAAGCTTTACTTTTTGTGGAGTAGCCTAGGAATATGCCTTCATCACTTTTAGCATCAAAATTTCCATTTCTATTGTCTTTCAATATGTAACACTTACTCCCAAAAATTCTAAAGTATTTTACACTTGGTGCATGCCCATACCATAATTCGTAAGGTGTTAGATTTGTACCTTTCTTAATCTGTACTCGGTTAAGAGTGTAGACCATTGTACTTATAGCTTCTTTCTAGTATTTTTGTGCCACATTCTTTTCAATCAGTAGTTTCCTTGCACAGTCCAAAATAGATCTGTTCCTTCTTTCTGCTATACCATTCTGTGGAGGTGTCCTCGGTGCAGACATCTGTCTTTTGATTCCTCTATCATTGCAAAATAGATTAAATTCATTTGATCTAAATTCTCCACCTTGATCAGATCTAAGACATTTCAGGTTCCTACCTGTCTCCTTTTCAACCTTAGCCAAATACCACTTAAAGAATTGAAAAGCATCAGATTTTTCTTTCAAAAACATTACATGCATCATCCTAGTATGATCATCAACAAACAAGATAAAGTATCTAGCACCACAATAGCTTTGTACACCCATAGGTCCACAAAGGTCAGTATGAACCAAATATAAAATGTATTCAGAAGTAAAGGATTTTCTCTTAAAACTTGACTTAGTCATTTTTCCTAACTGGAATTCCTTGCACATCACATTCTCAGGTTTCTTCAATCTAGGTAGACCCCTTACTTTCTTCTTCTTGCTTATCACTACCAAATTATCAAAGTTAACATGACATAGCCTCTTATGCCATAACCAAATGTCATCTAGTTGTGCAATCATACATATTTCTTTAGATAGGTCAATATAGAAAAAATTATCTCTAGTCTGCTCACCACTTCCAATTAGTTTACGAGTGGCATCAAATATTTTAGCTTTCTTGTGATGAAATTCTACTCGATAACTAGTTCTGTTGAGCTGAGAAACACTTAGAAAATTATAATTCAATCCTTTGACCCAATAAGCATTTTCATAAGAGATCTTATCAGTTAGCTTAATCAATCATTTTCCTCTAACAGGACATGGTGCATCATTACCAAAAGTTACACTTTTACCCTTATAAAGATGCAAGGTCTCAAACTTACTCTTATCACCAGTCATGTGATGTGAACAACCACTATCAATAATCCATTTGTCATTCTTGTTCACATAGGAAATCAATGCAATTTTCTCATCCTCATCAGGTTAATCTTTCATTGCAACATAGACTACCTCAATTTCAAAATCATTAGTGTCAGTTTCTTCTTCAACAATATAACATGATTTCTTACCTTTTCCTTTGTAGTCTTTGTACCTTCAGTAGCCTTTATCATCCCTTCTATCTTTGTGTTTTCTATTTCTTTCTTCATCTTTATCTTTCCTGTTAGGACATCTAGCAGCTATATGACCAACTTTATTACATGCAAAACATATAATAGGGAGTTTACCTTTGTATTTTCCTTTTCCTCTTCTCAGTCTTCTATCCATAAGAGCTTCTAGATCTTCAAGATCTTCATCAGAAGTGTCACTGTCATCTTCACTTTCACTTTCACTTTCACTTTCACTTTTACATCTTTCCTTTTCTTTCTTAGGCTTGCTCAAGACTAACTGTGACTTAAAAGCATATTCAACATTTCCAATACTACCAACAGTGAAGTTATCATAGTTAGATAGTTCAAAAGTAGTCAACTTGCCAATCAGAGCTTCCAAAGTAAGCACATTTGCAGAATTACATCTAGACTCCTGAATAGCTAAAATCTTAATAGCATATATAGGACGTAGAGTTCTTAGCACTTTTCCAATTATAGTTTCATCATTAATAGTTCCATTTTCTCCTCTGATAGCATTCATAACTTCTTTTATTCTACTACAATATTGTGCAATGTTTTCATCTTCATTCATTCTCATTTCATCAAACTTACCTCTGAGACTCTCGGCTTTAGCTTTCAGTTTGCAAGAGTGTCCCACATCTCTTAGCAATTATGTAGTCCTTAATGTCCTCAAATTCAGGATAGCTTAGAGTAGATGCAATCTCCAACATTGCCTGATTGTGTTCTTGCTTAGTTCTCATTTCTTCGGCAATCAAAGGTCCAACCGGTGTGACATAGTCATGATCTATGTAATATTTTGTAGAATCACCAATACCAACCAGGTGCAGCTTCATCAAGCTTTGCCATGCAAGGAAGTTCTCCTTATTCAACTTTGGTACCTCCTTTTTATACATCTTGATCATTTTCTTCAAGTCCCTTTAAACTTTCTTTCTGTAAACACCAATAAGCAACACAGCTCTGATACCAATTGTTAATATGATTTAGAACAATAGAGAGGGGGGGTGAATTAGTTGTTCAAGCTCTAGATGTATAAAACCAACTTCTAAACTTTTCTTCAAATCAGATCAAGCAACCAAGATAAACTCGGTCATCACTGATTCAATAACAGAAACATATAACATTGTAGTCCACAACCCAGTTTTATCTAACACAGTAATGTTCAGATCTAAACATTCACACACAAGTAAAGACACTAGGATTTATAGTGGAAACCCAATATGGGAAAAACCACTCTGTAACATGTTATTATTATTTTCACTCTTTTGAAGTGAGCTCGGTTAAAAGCCAACCCTATCAAAGGTTACAATACACCCTATCAGGTGTGACCCGGTTAGAGGATTTCAATCACCTTGTCAAAAGTGAGCTTGGTTAAAGGACTTACATACATTCCATTAGAATGCAACCTCTGTTAAAAGGATTTAACATAATGACTATTAGATAAACCTCTATTAAAAGGATTTTGACTCTTACAATGGTTAGAAAGTAGCAGCAGTAATGATCTGAGAAACATACAACTCACTTTGCAAATATCAGATCGAATTTTGTTCACAAATGTTGGTTTACTGACATTGAAACTTTGCCATCTCCATCTTCATCTCTAATATGCTTGGAACTTCTCTTCAAGTAATCACCTTACTTCTCCTTCAGCCTTTTCGCTTATATAGTCAATAAAACTTATTATTCTTCCAGCATCAACTTCACCATGCATCTGTATCTCATACCTCATGCTTGGTTCCCTCAATACTTTCCTCTATTAGGTTAACTTCTCTTTTGCCACTTAATCTCCTCTATAGATCTTAGGGTTAGGTCAGATTCATTGAATCTACCCGCTTCATGTTCTTCTCAAATCTTACAATAAAACACTTTACAAAGCATTCAATGCTTCCATACAATTAATAAATAAAGTCAACATGGTTTACATAATCCAAGAATTCAAACAACGTCATCCCCAAAATGAATTCTCTTCAAATATAAAACTGTTGATACTCGGTCAATACTGTGATCATTCACTCAGTTTCCATGTAAAATGCTCGGTCATTACTAAAACTATTTCCTCGGTAATCACTATCTTGCTCGACAATTTATTGATACTCGGTTGACACTAGATTTTATGCACGACAATCACTAACTCAGTCGACTCTGTCATAACTCAGCTTAAACATGATTTCTTCATTTTTGCTCAGTCAAGCCTACCAGTTTAGTCTTCAATCTTACTGAGATAAACAATATATTGGCTTATCATTGTGCAACATATTCAAGTACCCTTTGTAGTATCAAGATAACTCAACCTTTCCCTAGATGCTATTGTTACCAACCTTGCTTGTCCCCTTGGCAACACTCAAATAGATATAGTACTTTTTTTAGTAGCAATAGTCTTACCAATTAAGGTTTGACATCAATGACAATACAACAATTGTTTCAATTATAGTTTCCAACAATATATATATATATATATATATATATATATATATATATATATATTTTTATATATATATATATATATATATATATATATATATATATATATATATATATATATATATATATATATATATATATATATATATATATATATATATATATATATATATATATATATATATATATATATATATATGAATTTTTGGAGTTGCGAGAGGTATGGATGATAGATGGAGAATTTTTGATGATTGAGTAAACTGGAGATTCTATAATTGTTGTTGTGAGTTTCAACTGGAACTAATTTGACATAGCATATGTTATTTTAGTTCATTTTTGTTGTTGCGAGATACTTTTTGTAATGCTGGATAGTGAGTGCTTTGTATGAATAGTTAGCTCCATTTTGTGTTTTCCCCTAATAGGGTCTTTCCTCTAACAAGGGTATGTACTAATGTAATATTCTACTCCTAATAGGGAAAAGTCTCCTAACATGGACACAATACTTCTAGTGCATTATTTGTGGGCACCATCCCCACTAGGGTTTTCCCTTAGCTATGTTTTCCTTGAGAATAAATCATGGTGTTATGAGTTATTCACTTTATGTGTATGTTCTTATTTCATATATTTCATGGTTAAATTTGAATAGGTTAAAGAATGGTTAAAAGTATTGCAATACTGATTCACCCCCCCCTCTCATTATTTCTTGATCCTAACAATTGGTATTATAGCTTAAGGTCCTTGAAAAGAAACCCTAACAAATTAAGGGAGATTGTTATGGATTTAAGTAGCTTGAAAGAAAATTTTGAGGAAACACTTGAGGACTTGGACAAGGCTAATACAAAAAATGTGGAATTAAAATTCTAATTGAAAAGAGCAAAAGACTATATCAAAAAGATTAAGGATCAACTTGAACTCTCAAAGAACCAAAGGCAAGAAATCATGGAATAGTTATAAGAGGAACCTGAAAATGATTCATCAGATCTGATTGATCAGCTTAAGTAGGAAAAAAAGCACTAAAACATGAATTTTAAGTTTTTACCCTGCAAACAGCCAAGGAAATTTAGAAAGAAAAAGATAAACAAAGAAAACTTGAAGAAGCTTTGAAGAAT
Organism: Chamaecyparis obtusa; assembly: GCA_027943335.1. Lineage (NCBI taxonomy): Eukaryota > Viridiplantae > Streptophyta > Pinopsida > Cupressales > Cupressaceae > Chamaecyparis > Chamaecyparis obtusa. The sequence goes on along the minus strand of BSBK01000863.1, from coordinate 227,464 downwards.
GAAAATGTGTAGATGGGAAAAGTGTAGATAGAAATAAATGATGTCAAGAACAAGCATGAAGAATTAGAGAAATACAATATCATCATTAAGGGAGAACTTGTTGAGGTGAAGAATAACATTGATAAACTTCATGCGAGAAGAAACAAGATTGATGAGCAACTTGGAAAACAAAAGCCTAAAGGTGACAAGACTAGAGTTGGTTTTGATAAACCTAAATGTTCTAAATCTTAAGAAAAATAATCTGAAGGAAGATTAGACAAGAAACCTAATCAGAAAGAAGAACCTAATGAAGATGAGAAACCTAGAGATCAGATTAAACCTTTTAGAGGAAGATGCTTTGAATGCAACAAAATTTGGCCACATGAAGAAGGATTGTAGAGGTAACAATGTTTCCAAACCTTTTTCTGGTTATTTCTTTAATTTCGGGGCATATAGACATAGAAGAAATGAATGTACAAAACTAGATGAAAGATGGAAGAAATAAGATTATGTTAGACAACCTATTGCATCCAATAAGACCATTTTTAACAAATATAATAATCTTTGGAACATTGCAAGGAACTTTAAGTTGAAAGTTAGACAAGATAGTAGTTAACGTAGAAGACCACCTATTACTTATTACAAGTGAAAGAATGAGGGACACATTGCCAAGTACTATAGATATAATGGATGATAAGACCACCTATATCTATTAAGAATAGTGTTGGTGATGTTGGTAAAATAATGGCAGAGTACATGGATGAGTTCAATAGCAATTTTTCTTAGGAAGGAAGTAACGACGGTGATAAAATATGGAAAGAAAAGAACCAGAGTGAGTCTAGTGATTAGGAGGATTCAGTAGATGCTGCCAGATCGTCACTTGATGCTAAAGTTTTTTTTTTGGCCTAACTGGCCAAGCATGGCCTTAGTGGGAGAATTGGAAGAGTTCACCAGTAAATTATGTTGATTAAAAAATCATAATGAGGTCATTGATGATGATTTTGGAGGGTATAGTTTTCATTACTGGAAAGCCAATACATAGGTAAGAGGATTTTACCCATTCATAAATTGAAACACAACAGGTAAACAAATACACCCATCAGTGAATTAGAGTATTGGTAAATGACATACATGAAAAGGAAACAAACCTATCGGTTAATAGGAAAAGTCAACATGTGAGGATGAGTAGTATAGAGAAATTTTTTTGTTATTGGTGAACTAGAAGATATCAATTAAAATGGTTAATAGGTAATGATCAACAAAATTGTATGTTGATTTCAAGGTCTAATTTTTGAATAATAATAAAGAAATATTACACCTAGGAAATGAAAAACCGTGTGAGATCCAACCGATGTGATGGAAGGTTTATATTTTTGCAAGATGTATTCAGATTGTAGTAACACATTTGGATGGATTGAAAACTAGGTAAATGTTTTACATCTAGTGACAGACATTGTATAAGAATACAAAGTTGATAATGAAGAAAAGAGTTGATGATAGTTGGAAGATGAATTAATTGATGCATAATCAAGGTACAATAAAAAATTTGATATTAGAGAAGCTACAGAAGGATTGAATGAATATATATAGAATTTAAAGGATCTGATCAAGAATTGTAGAGTGCATATTACAAGTCAAATTTATTGTTGTATTCCTAATGGTCTTCAACAAGTCTCTAAAATCCTCTAACAAGGTAGTCTTTAACAAGACTTTATTGTAAATCCCTCAACTAGATGAACACCATAATAGTGGGATAAAATCCTTTAATAGGGAAGTCTATAATAGGATTTATAAATATAATTAAAAATGTATCTGTCAATTTTAATAGGGTGAGTTAGTTAGAAGGTGAAAATTGTAGCTCTTAATTAGAAAAAACTATTTACTATAGTGAAGAGTTGTGGGTGTCATTCCCACTGTATTTTTTCCCTCTAACCAAGGGTTTTTGTGATACAAAATTAAGGTGTTGTGTGTGTGCTTGAATTATTTATAATTTCATTGTATTGACACTTTATATTTCAATTAAATGCATTATTGTTATGAAAGTTTATTATGCTGCAAGTTAAAAGTTATCAGTTGAAATTGAAGAATTTTTATAGTACTAATTCACCCCCCCTCTTAGTACCTATTATTTCCAAAAGTTGGTATCAGAGCCAAGTTCTCTAAAGGGAAGTTTAACAACTTGAGAGTAGATATGTGGAGATGGAAATGAAGGATAGACAAATGGAGGATGCCCTTGAAGTAGCAAATGAAGAGATACAAGATTTGAAAGAAAATTTGAAGCTCTCTTTTGCAAAAAAAAGGTTGTCAAAGAAGTTGAAGATAAGTCTTGAAAATATTGAGAAACTATAAGAAGGAAGTGTCAATTCAGAAGTCTTTGCTACATCTTTTTCAAATCTGTTAGAAAAGAAAAACACCCCGAATGAAGAGTTGATCAACATGAAAAGAGAACAAGAGAGTCAAGCCCTAAGGATGGTTGAAATACTTGAAAGAATGAGAGGAGATAAAAGTGAAAAAGGAATTATTGAATTAGAGAAGAGAAATGATGAACAAACTATTAGAGAAAAAAATACAATCATTGAAATGCTACAACAAGAGAATCAAACACTGAATGAATAATTGAATGGAAAAGTGAAGAAAACTTGTAGATACTTACTGAAAATAAAAACCTGAGCCAAGAGGTTGAGAAATTGAGGAATGATATAAAAATTGAAAAAGAAGTCAATGAAAGACTCACAAGGTTTGAGATGAGCATGCAGAAAATTGATGAACAATTGAAAAATTAAAGAAGATATAAGGATACTACTCAACTAGCATATACCAGTGACAACAAACTTGAAGTTGGAGAATCATCCAAATTTGGAGCTGAGAATCCATCACAAATGTCTAAAGATCCTATTAGCATGAAAGGTAAGAAAACTACTAAACCTACTTGCTATAACTATGGAAATCTTGGTCATACATGAAATGTTTGTAGAAGCAGACTAGTTAATGTTTCAAGAAGCACACCTTTTAATGGATATTGTTACATTGTAATAAATATGGTCATTAATATTATGATTGTAGATCAAGATCTAGTAGCAGATCATTTAAAGGAAGATTCAATGGTTATTGTTACACATGTAAAAAATATGGATACAAGTTAGAACATTACAGAACAAGAATGACTAACCAACCAGTGAGTACTCTAAGAAGGGAATAAAGCATGAATGTTTCATTTTCTATTTGTGGGAACTATGGACATATGGCAGTTAATTATCAATTCAGGAATCCTAGAGGTACTGTTGCACCCTAGAAGACAATATGAATGTCTTTTTTTAGTGTCACAAGATTGGACATCTAGCAAGAGATTTTCAACACATGAACTGGTCACCAAGTAATGATGGAAGCAAATGAAAAATGATTGTTAATGTTGAAGAAATGAGCAATGAGATGAAAAAGATATGGAGAAACAAGGACTAAATAAAAGAAGATGCCAACGCATCAACAGATAACCCATCATCCTCTAGTGTACGGGATTCATCCTCAAACTAAGAAATCAAGTATTTCTTAGGGACTAAATATCATTGTTATATCTATCCATACCTTACATGGATTAGCTAAATTATCTACTAGAATAATAAGATGCATATAACATGATGTTGGATAAGTTTGGTTGTCATTTATTTACCATTTAGAGTTGTAAACATTTCAGTTAACACACAATGAAGAAAATTATCGGTAAAGGAGTATTCTATCGGTAAAGGAGTATGTGATCAGTAAAGGAGGTTATCGATAAACTACATTTCATGTTTGGACCTAATGTTACCATTGAACAACCTATCAAGAAAATAAGTATAGAGATTAACCTATTTATTATTCACTTTACATTCTAAAGAGCTATTTTCTAAACAAAGAGTAATTTTCTACTGCTATCTATTGTGTGAATCATAAATTACAATTATTTTTGAAGAATTGAGTTGAGAAGATTGAAATCCCTAGCTAAGCAGTCTAGACATAGAGAAGTGAAATATTTCATAGTAAATTTGCAAAGTAAGAAGGAATTAATTGGAAAGACATCATGAAAGTGAATATAAATAGCCTTATATTGATTGAGATCACACACGAGCCCAAGCCTAAATATAAACTTTACTCATTGAAGGAAAAAAAATGTTTATCAAGCAAGTGCCCTATTGTCAATCCCTCCCAAAGTAATAATGATGGAAGATGTAAGAACTTTTATCCACTACAAGTTGAATGTACTAGGAGACAAGCAAATTCAAGATGAATACCTAGCAATGTGCAAAGACGATGAACTGAAAAATGAGGCTAAGCATTTGGTAACTAGGGGTTTAACACATTTGGTTGACCTGGAAGAAGTTTTCAATGGAGAATGGATCTGATATGTGTTGAGTCAGTAACATGATCATTTTATCTGGTTAGAAGAAGAAATATCTATCAAAATTATGAAGGAGTTTAATCATATGGTAACAGAACTATCAACAGACAGATAACAATGTACTCTAAGACTTATTTCTAGGGATGAAGTGGAAGAATTAAAAAATTCAAAATAAGATCACTGAGCCATGAAAATTAATGGAATTACAAATCAAGAGGTAAGATTTTCCTATATGATTTTTGGTTATAAAGATTATCAATCCATTTAGTTGAACAACTTGCCTGGTGGAGCGATTGATACATCCTATGATATTGTGAAATTGGGTAAGAGGCATGACCTAGAAAAAATGATGAGGTCATAATTATTGGTGAGTTTGAAGAGGATTCAACTTGACAGTAAGTAGTAAATGAAGTATGGTTCTTTATTGGTACATGTGTATTTTTCTATGTACAAAATGTTTTTCCTAGCATTGGTAAGATTATTTGGAAAACTAATAGGCCAACCCTATATCAAATGAGTGAGTATATATGTCAGTTAGGAGAGGAGTTTAACACAATTGTGTGGGTTTATTTCAAATAATTTCAAGTCAAGACGCATAATAGGTTTAGGATCGTGCCACTTATTGTTTAGAAATACAAAGATACTATTTGTTTCTTAGTTGATATCTATACATGTAATATGCAAGTAGTAGAACCGAGGACTTCATGGGTTCCATCAATGGGATATGAAGTAAGAGAGGAAGTACTCATATTGAATGTTGATTGCCTATTGAGCCTAGACTAGAACAAAGGTGAAAAAAGATTTAGGACATATGAAGAAGCATACAAGAGAATAACTCTAGACTTAAAGAAACCCATAATTGAGAGGAAAGCCAAGAAATTGTTAGATAACATGGAAAACAAATATAGAATAGGTGAGGAGATTAGTTCCAATACTAATAAATATAAGTTTATTCCTTATGTTCATGCCAAGAAAAAGGGCAAGAAAACTAAGAAATCAATAGTTTTGTTTGTCCTACCTACAATAAAAGAGAATGTCAAAGTTGAGGAACAATAAGCTACATAAAAGGAAGTTGAAATCACTCAACCAAAACAAACTTGTGCCACAATTGTTGAACCTAATACTTACTAGAAGAGAAAAACTAGGAGCCAATCTTTGACTTCTCCTAGTAGTAAAAGGAACAAGAAAACTAAAGTCAATGAAGAAAGGATGGATTCTAAGAGAGAGGTTATTGACATAGGTAAGAAAACTAGAAAGACAAATGTCAAAATACCTAAAAAAACCATAGAAATTGCTGAAAGTATAAGGGAACATCCAGTCTTCTAGGAAACATAAGCAATGCTAGATTTGGTAAATTTTCTGATGATGACAAGAAAGTTATTGAAGATGCAAGTAGTATTTCATTTTCATAAATTTAAGAGATATCCAAATGATCTTAAGAATCATGTACCCATTGAATTATTTGATGCACTAAATGTGAGATGGGAATGTGCATCCCAACATGAAGAACATAATAGAATGAAAAATCTAATGGATTTAATTGCATTAATGACAAAAAATGATGCAGAGATAACAATGGAGAAGCACAAAGACAAATTTAGAAGCAGAACCATGACAACTATGTTACTTGGAGATCTTGAGAAGAAAGCTCAAGATGAAATGATCACATCTAGAAAAATATTTATAATTTAGACCAACCTCAATTACATGATGGAACAGGATCATCATAAATTTATAGCTGATGAGTTGATTGGTGACATGACTGGTCATAATGTGAGAACTATAGTTGATTTCACCATAGATCAAATTAATGAAGTTATAGAAAAATCCACCATCGATCCAAATGTAAAGCAAGTTGAAGATGAATCATTGGATACATCGCTTGGGGTAAAACCAATTAAGAAAAAAGATGATATTATTGACTTCGAGGTAAAATAGAGTGATGAATTAGAGAAAAGAAAAGATATTGAACAAGTGTCAGAGGATATAAAAAATCCTATGGACTCAAATGTACCATAACATGATACAATAGATCCACCCCAGGAACAAAAAAAGGATATAGGTGAGCAAGGCCACACAGACTAACAGGCTGAGAAACAACCAGAACAAGAGAAAAAAAAGGAAATAGATAAGGAATAGGAAGAAGAAGAGGAAGGTGAAGATGATTCTAAATTTGAAATATTGAAGAAGGATCCCAAGAAGAATAAGTACAAGGAAAAGATAATTTATGATAAAAAAATTAGAAGAGAAAGTTGAAAAAGACAGAGCAAAGTGGAAGCAATAAAATAATAGAGTATTGAGAAAAATAGTTACCTTATTAAATAAGACTTAATTCCTAATGTGCAAATTGATAGCGTTGATCCATTCATTAATCAAATTAAGGCACTAGTTGATGCAATCAATACCTCAAAACATTAATTAGAAGAGGAGATAGCTATGAGAGAAGAGAAGAGGTTAGATAAAGAACTTATGGAAAAAATATTACAAAAGATTTTCATTATCAAAGTTTCATTACTTGAGATGATAAAAGAGAGGAGGAATGCATTGGATGAAGTTGGTAAGATTCTTAGTACTTTTTTTCTATCCTTGCAAACCTCACTACTAAGCTGAAGGAAAAGCTAGCCGAGCTTGAAACTGAAAATGCTACAACATTGAGAAATCTAGATCCATTAAATTCATCTATGATGGATCACACAGAGACAATGAGGGACATAACATATTGAGAAAGAAAGATCAGGGAAGAAGAAGATAAATAAGGAATAACTTTACTAGAGTTACAAGGTATTCTGACCCCTCACATGGATATAACACAAGCTTATTTTAAGAAAGGTGAAGAAGTTATTGCTAAACCAGATATAAGAAGCATGGACAATATGGAGGATATCACATCTAATCTACATGGTCAACATATTTTATTGAAGACATTGAAAGAATTATGGGAGTAATTACTAGCCATTGCAAAGGATAAATTCAAGCTTGTGGTTGACAAACTATGAGTGGTAAGAAAACTTGTATAGAAAATTTTGATTATAGTCTTTGACATTGATTGTCAAAAAAAGGGGGAGAATCAATAAGTATTAGGGGGAGTAATATAAATTTTGGAAACTGAAGGAGAACTGATGTAGGGGGAGTAAATTTTACTTATTGTTACTCAAAATCAAAATTTGAAATTTTCAAGCTTTTTCGATCAATGCCAAAGGGGAAGAATGTTGATTGAAGAATAATAGTAAGGTCATTGATGATGATTTTGGAAGGTATGGTTGTTATTTCTAAAAAAACAATACATAGGTGAGAAGGTTTTACGCATCGGTAAATAGATACACAATAGGTAAACCAATACACCCATCAATGAATTACACTATCGGTAAAGGATAGACAGGTGAAGGGAACAGGTAAAGACCTATTGGATAATAGGACAAGTCAATAGGTGAAAATGAGAAATATAGAGAAAATGGTTTTTTATTAGTAAACTATAAGATATCGGCATATAGGAATGCAAGCAGTGAAAAGGGAAGAATATCGATATAAGAAAACAAGTAAACATGTGAAGCAGTGAACTACCTACAAGTCAGAAAACAAACAGGTGAAAGATAAACAATTTTGAGAAATCATTGAAACTAATGATAATGGAAGCAGATTCATTGAACTTGGACAAAAATGAAAATGTACAACATAGATTGGAGAGTTAAAATGGTTTATAGAGAATGATCAATGTATGCTGATTTCAAGATATAATTGGAAAATACGAATAAAGTAATATTACACCTAGGAAATGAGAAACTGTGTCATATCCAACTGACACGATGGGAGATTTATGTTTTTCCAAAATGTATTGAGATTCTAGTAACACATTTGGATTGGTTGGAAACCCTAAATTTTTTAACTTCTAGCAGAAAACATTGTATAAGAAGTAAAGTTGATAATAAAGAAAAGAGTTGATAAGAGTTGGAAGATGAAGTAATTAATGCAGAATCAAGGTGTGATCATAGATTTGATATGAGAGAAGTTATATAAGGATTGAATGAATAGATATATAGCTTAAAGGATCTGATCAAGCATTGAAGAGTGCATATTATAGGTCAAATTTCTTGTTGTAGTCCTAACAGTCTTCATCAAGTCTCTAAAATCCTCTAACAAGGTAGTCTTTGACAAGACTTTAGTGTAAATCGCTTAACCGGGTGAGCACTGTAATAGTGGGATAAATTATTTTAATAGGGTAGTCTATAATAGGATTTCTAGATACACTTAAAAATGTATCAGTCACTTTGAATAGGGTGAGTCACTTAGAAGGCACTGGAAATTGGATCTCTTAACCAGGCAAAACTATTTACTGTACTGAAGAGTTGTTGGTGTCATCCCCACCATAATGTTTTCCTCTAACCAAGGGTTTCTATGATACCAAATCAATGTGTTGTGCATGTGCTTGAATTGTTTATGATATCATTGCATTGATACTTTACATTTCAGTTACATGCATTATTTGTATGAAAGTTTATTCTTCTGCAAGTTAAAGGTTATCTATTGAAATTGAAGAATTGTTATAATACTAATTCACCCCCCTCTCAGTACCTATTATTTCTAAAAAATTATCTTTCCCCTGGTATGCATAATGAGAGTCTACGAGGTTGTGTAAAGTTGCATTGTTGTGATATTTAAGGTCACAAGGTTTGGGATATATTTTGGATTGATTGTTAGCAGTTGTATGGGTGACTAGTTTTCTAAAAGTTGTCAAAAATTATTTACAAGCTATTTAAGGATACACTTAGTCATTTTCATCACCATTCAAGCATATTTGAGTAGTGCCTTGAAGTTTTCTAAAGTAGATTGATCAAGCTATGTGATCGTGTAAACCATACTTTGATATCAAAGGTATTTATTTATCTTCCTGCGAGCCTATGTTTCAACATTTACATCTTGAAGTCATTGATACACCTCGGGTATTTGAAAAAGAAAGGAATATATATAAATTCAAGAAACATCCATTTAAATAAATGGAATATGATCTGGAGGATGTGTTTTTCCAAACCCTGCATGGATTTCTTCATGTTAATGATATTAGGGCTTACATACATTGCAAATTTCAATCAATTGGAGACATAGAGATTCACAGTGAGTTGATAAGCATGTTAGCTGAGGATAGAAAGTTGAATCCCTCATTCACAAAGCTAGAAAACCCCAATATTTTTCACTATGTAGAGATTCATGAGTTTGATGAGCCATAATGGATAAAGATTGCATTCAAAATGATCTATGATCAATTCTTCTGGATTGGAGACCAACCCATTAAAATTAAAAGGGATTTAATCCACCTAGTTATAGGTTTGGAAAATGCAGGCAAAATCCCTTAACTGTGAAGAACAAAAAGAAGGAAGTACAGACCCTGATAGGTTCCAAATGGGACAAGAGAAACATAATCATAAATGACACTACGAATCTAGGGATGTCAAATTTACCGCAATGATCCTAGGTTACAAGATGCACTACAACAATAGAGTAAACTATTTTTTAGTAGATATAATTCAAATGGCCTATAAGATGGTAGCCAAAAATTAACACTATGAAGTTTGTTAGATCCTTAGATTGTAACTATTGGATAATTTGAAGAGGATAAAGCATGACAAGTCAAATCCCTTCAAATTTGGTTCATTAATTTTGCACTTATTCTTCCATATTACCCACATATTTCCTGGCATGCATCCTCATGCATGGAACCAAGATGAACCAACTATATATAATGTAGATCAGTAGATATTATAGAATGAAGCACAAGAGTCACATTGAAAATGATCTAGTCTTTGGTGTATTCAAAGGTTTTTATAGAGAGATGAAGCAAAGATAAAGAATCCCTAAGTGTATTGAAGAAAAATATTAGGGAAAGATCTATTTTATGGTTGAGATTGATTGTACTTGCTTGGAAGTTGTTGATCCTAGAGTACACTGGTGTAATCCCATGGGATATGAGGTGGATACAAAAATTTTATAGAACATATTCTCACATCTAAAAATGATCCTAATGAAGAAAGATGGGGTACCTATGAGGAGAAGTATTCTAAGGCTAGGGAAGAGCTGACTAGAGGTGACAAGAAGAGGAATATAGAAAAACTTATTAACAACATATCAAAGAAATAAGGAATTAGAAAGGATGAGATGTATGAGTGGAGAAAGAAGGCCACAAAGAAGTCCTATAATCTGAGGAGCTTAGATACTACACCCCTACCTAGTGATGAGACTATTGAAGTGTTAGACTCAGCTCTAGTAGTGATCATTGTACTTGAAGCTAATCCTACACCACCTAGAAAATCATTGAAAATGAGAATTTTGGTTAACACATAAAAGGACATTGTATAAATTCCTACAAGGATAACCATATCCTCTAATCCTAAACAAGAATCACCTCCCAAGAAGAAGAAGAAAGAGGAGAAGAAGGTTGAAAAGAAGAAGACTAAGAAGAAAGTTGAAGAGATTGTGAAAGAAAATCTTGCAGAGAGATAGTTATGGAAGCCTAACTTAAAGATGATGAGAAAAATAATTATTGAACTAGGTAAGATCAATAAGACACCTAGCTACTATTATAGATACAAGGATGAAGACACAATTTTGATTGAGGATATGGTTATAAATCATATGCAATTGTTTAATAAAAAATTGCTATAGATAGAGGGTAGCATTCCTAAAGAATTTTATGATAGATTGGAAGTGAGAAAGAAGTTATCCCTTGAGGAAGTTGATAAGATAAGGGTAAAGGCTAGAGAATTTTTTTTCCCGTGATATCATGAAAAGAGCATGATAGAATTCTAAAGGACATTAAGCCCCTATTGAGATTGAGGAAAAGACTAATAAAGATAATGGGGAGAAAGTATGAGGATGTGATAGAGAAAAAAAAAAGTGTTAGGAATGAATGCAAAGTGTTTGGCAGTCATTCTATAGCAGTTGTTGTTGCATTCATGACTATGATTGTCATTGATGTCAACATAGTGATATTCTAGAGTTGTAGAGTTGTAGGCAGTGTTTTGATTAGCGCACGTGGGATATTGTAGTTGGAGCTATGTGATGTTAAGGTTATGATCTTTGATATTTCATTTGTCTATTGTTAAGAGTGCATACAATAATTCATTTATTCATGTAAGTTATGAGCATTTTGGTGGAAGCAGTATTCAGGCAGTGTTCCTGAGTAGCGATTTTTGGAAATCGGATGATATATCCTAATCGAGATGGACTCTGGTTTTGCATAGTTAAAGGGATGTTGGAGACACATTGATAGTGATGTGGATGATAGTGCAAAATTTGAGGTGACACGAGTGAAGATTTATTGTATTTGGAAGCTGACAGTTTTATGTAATTTTGATGTAGCGTGTGGAATCTTTTATTTTGTAATTGTATGCCAACTCATTTGTAATTATTTGAGTGTGTTATAAAGGAAGGAATGTATTTACTTGTTGTAGTGTGTGAATTGAATGGAATTTTGTGAATATGAAGAGAAAGATGAATTTGTGATGAATATGGAAGCGAAGTTGTGAAGGAAGACATGCAAAGTAAAGAGATTTGGAATTGAGATCTATTATAGCAGTATGTGTGGGTTGGCACAGTGAGGAGGTAAATTATTTTATATTATTCTATTGAATAATATTAAGGTCATTTGGACAGTGTGTTTAGTGATCTTGCCATTGAAGTTGTTTGGGCAGTGGGTCCTTCTATCTTCCATAACTCTTAACAGGGCTAGAATCTTTTAACAGGGATTCAAAGTCTCCTAAAAGGGATTTATATGTACTAAATGTATTTCATAAGACTCCTAAAAGAGTCCATCCTTTCACAAGGAATATTCATATTAGTGTATCTTTTGTGGGCATGATTCCCACCGGGGTTTACTCTTTGATCAAGAGGTTCCCTAGTTAACATATCTTGTGTTATTGTGTCATTGTGTATGAATATCTTTCTATGGTTGATAAGTATATTGCTTACATGGTTAAATGTTTTTGAAGATGATAAAAGTTATAATTATCTGATAACTGATTCACCCCACCCTCTTAGTTATCTTGGTGGACTTTACTTTCTAATAATTGGTATTAGAGCAGCAGGTCCTTGAAAGAGAAGTTTTACATGTTAAGGAGATCCATGGTGAATTTCAAGAAAGAAAGCCCTAAGTTTGATGGAGTAAATTTTGATAGTTAGAAAGAAAAGATGAAGACACACCTAGTATGTTTAGGATCAGGTTATTAGTTGATTATAAAGAATGGAAGGACTATTATTTAGGAAGACAATCTTGAGACAGGATCTAAAGATGAGTTAGATCTATTCATGTGTAACATACTTGCAAGAGAATCACTTTTGACAACACTTCCAGAAAATGAATACAATCAGGTAAAATGTTTGAAAACATCTCATGAAATTTGGGAAGCTTTACACTCTACTTTTGAAGGTGATGAACATTTTAAAAGAGATAGATTACATAATTGGATTTGTGCATTTGAAGATATAAGAATGATGGAAGATGAATCTGTTAGAAGCTATATTGGTAGAATGTCAGAAATTGTTATAGGAATAAAATCTTGTGGAGGAACAAAGATAGAGAATGAAGTGATTTGGAAAATACTAAGGACATTGAATCCTATATTTAAGAAAACAACACAGGTGATTGAACAAGTTATACCTTGTACTATGAACTTTACAAGAGAGACTCTTCTTGGAAGATTGGAAGTAGTAGAAATGAATCTAAGGATATCTGGAGACTTACCTAGAATGGAGACAAAATTCAGTGCTCTTAGTATCCACCCTACTTTGTCAAGAAGTACCAGTGTGAGTGGAGATTATGCCAGCAACAACAAATCTAGAAATGAAGAAGACAAGAAGATTGAAGAAGGTATTGCCTTGTTTGTGAAAAGAGAACCAGACGGTAAGAAAAATTTAAAATGTTGGACTTGTCAAGAATATGGTCATTTTGCATCTAAGTGTCCTAAGAGAGTTAAGAAGTACAAAAATAATTTCAAGCCTAGAAGATCTAAGGAATGTTATTATGCTAATGATTAAGATCTTGAAGCTAGTATAGAAAGATCTCTAAGTGAAAGTGATACTAAGAATAATAATGAAATAGGATTTGTAGCAATTAAAGAAGAGAATCCTAAAACTAATGTTAAAGAAGAAAAAGCCTTAGTTTTCCAAGTTGAAAAGAAAGGTGATTGGATCATAGACAATGGTTGTTCACATCATATGACTGGAGATATGAAAAAGTTCATAAAACTTAACAATTATGATGGAGGATTTTTTAGAGTTGGAAACAATGCACCTTGTTTGATTAAGGGTATAAGATCTATTACTCTTGATGGAAAGACAAATACTGATGATGTTTACTTTGTTGATGGATTGAAACATAATCTTTTAAGTGTTGGAAAATTAGTTGATAAAGGATATCAAGTTTGGTTTATTGAGAAAACTTGTATGATAAAGGATAAAGATGGAAATATGATTGGAACTAGATCTAGAACCAGAGGTAATGTATTTCAGTTGAATCCTACTGAGATGACATGTTTGATTACTAAGATTGATGATAGTTGGTTATGGCATAGAAGGTTTTGTCACATAAACTTTGATAATATTGTGAAAGTGAGTACTACACTTGCAGCGAGAGATTTACCTAGAATTATGAAGCCTACTAATATGATTTGCAAAGAATGTGTGATGGCTAAGAAGAAGAGAAGTTCATTTCCTAGTAAGAAGTTCACATCGGCAGAGAAGTTGGAGATAGTTCATAAAAACTTGAGCGGTCCTACCAGGACTAGAGGATTCTATGGAGAAAGGTATTTTATGATTCTTGTTGATGATTTTACAAGAATGATGTGGATTGTATTTCTTAAAGAAAAATCTGAAGCATTTGATAAGTTTAAGATCATTAAGAATAAAGTTGAGAATGAATCTAGAATGAAGATTAAATGTTTGAGATCTAATAGAGGTGGTGAATTTACTTCTAGAGAGTTTAACACTTTTTGTGAAGTGAATGGTATTAAAAGATAGTTTTTAGCCCCTAGAACACCTTAACAAAATGGTATTGCAGAAAGAAGAAATGGGTCAGTAACTAAAGCAGCCAGAGCTATGTTGTTTGAGAATGATTTAGCAAAGACTTTTTGGAGAGAAGCAGTGAATACAATAGTATATACAATGAACATAGTACAAATCAAAGTAGACACAGACAAGACACCTTATGAATTATGGTTTGGACATGCACCCTCAGTTAAGTATTTTAGAATTTTTCGATGCAAATGTTATATAAAGAGAGATGATGATATTGGAAAGTTTGATCCTAGAAGTGATAAAGGAATTTTTCTTGGATATTCTTTAAAAAGAAAAGCATATAGATGTTACAATAAGAGAACTAAAACTATTGTTGAGAGTGCAAATGTTAATGTTGATGAAAAGTTTAAGATTTGGGAAAGAATGCTTGATTATGAATCTAATGAAGAATCTTAGCCTCAGACTAACATTGTAACTACTGAATTATTCTATGAGACTTACAGTGAATTGCTCAATGAAAGTCATGCTGAAGAAGCCAGAGAGGAATCTAGAGAAGAATCTATAGTTGAAGCAAGATCAGTGACTATGACACCAAATAGATATATATCAAGACACCATCCTCTTGAAAAAGTTATTGGAAGTTTGGACAGAGGAATTATGACTTGGAATAAGGTACATTTATGTTTGATTTCACAAATTGAACCTAAATCTACTAATGAAGCTTGTGAAGATGAACATTGGATTAATGCTATGAAAGAAGAACTAGAATAGATTGAAAAGAACAAGACATGGAAATTGGTCCCTAGACTTAAAGATAAGAATGTGATTGGAACTAAATGGGTATTCAGAAACAAGATGAATGAACAAGGAGAAGTAATAAGAAACAAAGAAAGATTAGTATGGAAGGGATACTCGCAACAAGAAGGAATTGACTATGAAGAAACTTTTGCACCTGTTGTAAGAATTAAAGCAATAGGAATGTTTTTAGCATATCCAGCCTACAAGAAATTCAAAGTGTATTAGATGAATGTGAAGTTAGCAATTCTGAATGGTGAATTGGAAGAAGAAGTCTACATTGAGCAGCCTGAAGGTTTTCCTTTGACTCAAGAAGGAGACATGGTATGTAAACTGAAGAAAGCTTTGTATGGATTAAAGAAAGTACCTAGAAATTGGTATGCAAGATTGGATAAGTATTTGTTAAAGTTGGGATTTATAAAAGGAACAACATATAGTAATTTATACACAAAAGAAATTGAAAATGGTTTGTTAGTTATAGTTATTTTTGTTGATGATGTTATCTTTGGAGGAGAACATGAAGCTAGTGACAAATTTGTTGATGAAATGAAGACATAATTTGAAATGAGTATGATTGGTGAGATGAAATAATTTTTGGGATTATAGATAACATAGAAAAATGATAGTATATTTGTAAGTCAGACAAAGTACTTGAATGATCTATTGAAAAGATTTGGAATGGAGGATTGTAAACCTGTTGGAACACCTATGGTAACTGAACATAAGCTATCTAGCACAGATGAGACACTAGCAGTTGAGTAGAAGAAATACAGATCTATGATTGGAGGATTGTAGTACTTGACACATATAAAACTTGATATAGCACATTCAGTTGGAATGGTAGCAAGATTTCAAGTTGAACCTAGAGAATCACATTATGTAGCAGTAAAGAGGATACTTAGATATTTAAGAGGAACAATGGACTATGGACTGTGGTATGTAAAATATGATGATTTTACCCTATGTGCATATACAGATGCTGATTGAGGAGGTAGTGTTGATGACAAGAAAAGCACCAGTGGTGGAGCCTTTTTTCTTCGAGCAAGATTGGTTTCTTGGATAAGCAAGAAGCAGAATTGTATTTCACAAAGTATAGCAGAACCAGAGTATGTGGCAGCAGCAAACAATTGTAACCAGATAATTTGGATGAAGCAGATGCTGAAGGATATTGGAATCAAATTTGTTGAGCTTGTTGTTATACATTGTGATAACACTAGTATAGTTAGTATGTCTAAGAATCCTGTACTACATTCTAAGACTAAGCATATAGAGATTAAGTATCATGTTGTAAGAGAGAAAGTTGCTGAAAAAAAAGTCAGATTGGAATATATAAGCACAAAGGAACAAATAGTAGAGATATTTATGAAGCCTTTTCCTAAGGATACATTTGTGTATCTGAGAGGTATGCTTGGGGTTATGCCCCAGCCTACTTTTGAGAACTGATGTAGTTGGTTGCATCCATCCAGTGGTATATGAGCCTTATCTTTCTTCTGGATTGGATGTTGGTACTTCCTCTATGGTGGAGTATATGAGCTGAGTCATGAGGACTCTTGTAAATGCATTTTTTGAATAGTGTCCTTTAACATTGAGTTGTTGTTGACTTAGTGATGGAATTTTTGTCATTGATGTCAATGGGGGAGAAGTATACATGAAAAACAATATGAGAAAACATATGAGAGAATTGAATAGGAAAACGAAGCAAGATTTGATTTGATATGTTGCAGTGTTGGATTTTTGGAATATTGGATGTTTTTCATCTATGTTTCCATCAATGCCAATGGGGGATTGTTAGGAATGAATGCAAAGTGTTTGGCAGTCATTTTGTAGCAGTTGTTGTTGCATTCATGACTATGATTGTCATTGATCTCAACATAGTGATATTCTGGAGTTGCAGAGTTGCAGATAGTGTTTTGATTAGCGCATGTGGGATATTGTAGTTGGAGCTATGTGATGTTGAGGTTATGATCTTTGATATTTCATTTGTCTATGGTTAAGAGTGTAGACAATAATTCATTTATTCATGTAAGTTATGAGCATTTTGGTGGAAGTAGTATTCAGGCAGTGTTCTTGAGTAGTGGTTTTTGGAAATCAGATGATATCTACTAATCGGGATGGAATCTGGTTTTGTGAAGTTAAAGAGATGTTGGACACACATTGATAGTGATGTGGATGATAGTGCAAACTTTGAGTTGACATGAGTGAAGATTTATTGTATTTGGAAGCTGACACTTTTATGTAATTTTGATGTAGCGTGTGGAATCTTTTATTTTGTAATTGTATGTTGACTCATTTGTAATTATTTGAGTGTGGTATAAAGGAAGGAATTTTTTTCCTTTTTGTAGTGTGTGAATTGAATGGAATTGTGTGAATATGAAGTGAAAGATGAATTTGTGATGAATATGGAAGCGAATTTGTGAAGGAAGACATGCAAAGTATAGAGATCTGGAATTGAGATCTGTTGTAGCAGTATGTGTCATTTGGCACAGTGAGGAGGTAACTTATTTCATATTATTCTGCTGAATAATCTTAAGGTCATTTGGACAGTGTGTTCAATGATCTTGCCATTGAAGCTGTTTGGGCAGTGGGTCCTTCTATCTTCCATAACTCTTAACAGGGTTAGAATCTTTTTATAGGGATTCAAAGTCTCCTAACAGTGATTTATATGTACTAAATGTATTTCATAAGACTCCTAACAGAGTCCATCCTTTCACAAGGAATTTTCATATTAGTGTATCTTTTGTGGGCATCATTCCTAGTGGGGTTTACTCTTTGATCAAGAGGTTCCCTAGTTAACATATATTGTGTTATTGTGTCATTGTGTATGAATATCTTTCTATGGTGATAAGTATATTGCTTACATGGTTAAATGTTGTTGAAGATGATAAAATTTATAATTATCTGATAACTGATTCACACCCTCCCCCCCCCCACCTCCCCTCTCAGTTATCTTGGTGGACTTTACTTTCTAACAAAAAGGCTATAAAAAAATTATTATTAAAGACTGAACTTAAGAAAGCCAAGCCTTCCAATCCCACTAAGGCTTCTAAGAGTAAAACTATTTTGATTGGTGAATCTTCTAAGCCTGTACAAGCACAAGCTGAACCTTATAAGGATGAAAATAACATTAACCAATTCTACAGTACATGAAGCAACCATATTTCTTTGTGGCAGGTATACCCGTGTCTTTGGACACTTCAAAAGATATTGATGACCCTTTTTAAGGGAATGTTGACACTATTCTTGAGATATAGATGGAAATAATGCACAGAGTATAGAAAATGTGATAGATCTTGGCACATTGACTAAAGAATAAATGAAAGAAGTTATGGTTGAAGGAAAGAAGGATACTGAAATTAAGGTTGTAAATGGGAAAGAGACAAAAGTACCTATCTATATTCCTATTTCTATTCTTATTAAGGATAAATCTATTTCTATAACTCATTTGTTGGCAATAGACAATAAACCTCTAATCAGTAATGTTGAAGAAATGGATGAGGATGAGCTAGTGAAGCTATATTTTATGGCCTTTTGTAAGGCTAAGGAAAGATCCGAACAAAAAAAAAGAAGAATGTCAGAGTAATGAATAGGGCAGTGGACATAATTAATAAACTTTTACCTATACCTCTCACCTTCCAAGTTAATGATGCAACCAAATTTTTTGGAAAAGTCCCCGATGACCTTGATATGCACTTGACTTCTTTGGAGAAGGCCACACATTAGTGAAGGTTGAGAAGGAATACATGGAAACAAAGTTAGAAGAGGTATGCAAGTCAATATAGTGGGATATAGGCATATTCAACACCACTATTTCTAGAATTGGGACTTGCATTATGTATGAGAAGAAGATATATAACTACTACATAAATCCTTCTAGGCATGTGTAGATTGTGGTAGACATAATTCACAATAATGAAAATTCATTGGATAATTTGGAAAAGAATTGTGGCTCCTCCTTAGAATATGTTACTGAGATGGATAAGTAAGTATCCAAATTGTCATATAAAATTAGTGTGGTACAAACTAAGAAATCAAGAGTTTTGGGAAGATTTGGTGAGTTGGGGAGTTTGATTACTCCTAAATTGTCAATTTTGGAGAAGCACCTTGAGGACATGGAGAAAAGGAAGAAGTTTCTTGATGGATCTATACCTATAGCACTAAAGGATGTTGAGATCTCATCCTTTGATTTTAATGTTTTAATCTAGATTGGTCAAACCTTAAAGATGACATGGGAAGAAGATGCAAAGGTCTTAGAAATCTCCTTCCAAGACATACTTCACATCGTGTAAATTTTTTCCTTGTATATAGATATATTTTTGTATATACTTTTTCTATTGATGTCAAAGGGGGAGTATTAGTTGTGAAAAATATATAAGGGGTGTACAGATAGTAGTTTAGCATTGGACACTTAGTCATTTTTCACTAAGTGTTGCCACTAATACCAAAGGGGGAGATTGTTGGAAAGTGAGAAGTGTATGAAGGTATATATATTTTCATTATTGGAAACACATACCTCTATGGTGGCCGCTTGAAGTGAAAATAAGTTTTTGGTAATTAGTAAAGTGAAAAATGCCTAAGTACAAAGAGAGTTTCCAAAATACAATCATACTATTTTGATTAGAGCATATAGGATACTTATCTTTATGTTTTGTGAGTGTAGAGATATGCTCTATGGGATATAATAAATCTTCAGTTATAAACTGTTGAATTTTAGCTTCTTCTAGATAGAGTTACAAGCTTCTAAAGTTATGCAAGCACAATATGTAGTGAAAATAGGGCACCTGAGTAGATGCGATGATTGGAGTAATAATATAAGTTAGTTTTGAGATGTAATTTATGATTAATGATAGGCCCTCACCTATCTTGGTGTGTATATGGTCACATGATATCCTTCTTCTATAAATGAAGTGTAAAGATACATTTTGTGAAGAATTAGTGAGCTGACTATGAAATTAAGTTAATTAGGTGTGTGTGTGTGTGTGTGTATTGATTAAAATGGAGATTATGTAATTGTTGTTGTGAGATTCAATTGGAACTACTTTGGCATAGAAAATGATGTTTTAGTTCATTTTTGTTGTTGCAAGATGATATATATATATATATATATATATATATATATATATATATATATATATATATATATATATATATATATATATATATATATATATATATATATATATATATATATATATATATATATATATATATATATATATATATATATATATATATATATATATAGACACACACACACACACACACATGAAAGTTTTGAGTTATGAGGGGTATGGATGATGGATGGTGAATTTTTTATGACTGTGTATCGTCTTAAAATGGAAGCACTTCCATGATAAGAGAATTTAGCCCTTTGATTAAGTGATTTGGGTCAGTCAAACACCTTGAATTAGCTCTTTGCTCAGATTAGACTTGTTCCCCTCATACTACTTCCTTCCATCTCTATTTTCAGTATATTTCTACATTTCTTAACATTATGGACTGAGGTCCTGAGGTTTTTGACCTCAAGGTCAAAGTCAACCTTGAGGGTCAATGTCGACCTCAACTCTGACCTAGGTTAGGGTCGACCTTGACTTTGACCTAGGGAAAAGTCAAGCTCATCCTTGACCCACAGTTTAGATTTCAAATTCCTATGATTTCCAGGTGTTAGGTTTCAGAGATATTTGTTTTCCCGCCTCCGGGTTGGCCATTTTAGGTTTCAAAATGGTAAATCCTTAAATTGCATTTAATGTGGGTCTATTTCTAGGGCTTAAGGTTAATTGGGATTTAATTCTCCAATGTCAGCCTTCTCTAGAGGTTTGTGCCCTAGATCACTATAAAAGGAGGCCTTCCTCTCTCATTTTTAAGAATCAAGTTTAGTGAGAACATATTTCATTTCAAGCAAAGGTCAAGCAAGCATTTTTCAAGGAAGCATTCAAGTCCTCTTCTTCATTCAAGTTCTCTATTGAAGATCAAGGATTCAAGTGTTCAATCCTTTAAAGGGATTTGGTTCAAACATGCAAGATCCATGATTCAAACCCTAGATCTAGCCATCATGGTGGTGTGATCTTCCTTCAAGATCCTTTGTTCATCTTCTAGATCCATTCATTCTTCTATCAAGGTGGATTCCAAGCATACAAGCATGGAGGTTTTGTATTTACTTTCATGGTTTTGATTTACATTTGCCATTGTTGTGTTCAAGCTTTCATATCAATACATTTGTTTACATTCGAAATACAATTGCATATCTATCGAATTGCATAGCTTCATTGTTAGATCTATTTATACTACTTGCTAGCATTCTCATTTCAATTCCAATATTAAGGCTGATTCCAAACCGGGGTTTGACCGAGGAAAAGTCCCTCAAATAAACAACAAAAATCCTCTTTTTCTTGTAGGAATAGGTGCAGAATTTTGGATCTAAGATTGGATTTGGATACCCTTTTTGAAAAAATTCCAAGATCTGCGAACAAAGTCAAAGTTGACCTTCAGAATAAGAATGTAGTCTTTGACCTTTTATGAGGGTCAAAGACTACCTACTGTCAGAAAGATAAAATATTTCTGGGTTTTCTTTATCTCAACATTTCCAGTCCAAAATAGGTTGCAAAATTGCTCGAAACTACACACGAACATTAGAAATTGGCATTTCCTAGATTTGCCCTATTTTGAGGTTAGTATTTGCCTTTCAATTATTTTAGATTTCAAGCACAAGTCCATTATAGGGAAATATAAGGTTTTCTTTCTCTTTCATATTATCCATAGATTGATTTGATTGTGCATTAACCTCTTGGTTGATCAATTTGGATCTTTCCTTTGGGAATTTGGATTTAGAAGTGGATCTCATATTTTCCCCATATATTACATTCAATAGAGGTGATTCCATATTACCTCTATTCACTAAGTAAACTTGAGATTATTTAATTATTGTTGTGAGATTTAATTGGAACTACTTTCGCATAGCAAATGATGTTTTAGTTCATTTTTGTTGTTGCAAGATGATTTTTTTAATATTGGACAATGATTCCTTTGTATGAGAAGTGAGCTCCATTTTGCATTCACCCCTAACACAGTTGTAGACACCTAAAAGAGTTTTTCCTAGATAAAAATTACTTATACTGATGTAATATTCTACTCCTAATAGGGATAGGTATCCTAATAGGGACACAATACTTCTAATGCATTATTTATGGGTACCATCCCCAGCGGAGTTTTCCCTTGGCCAAGGTTTCCTCGAGAACAAGTCATGGTGTTATGATTTATTTACTTTATGTGTATATTCTTCTTGTTTCATCTATTACATGGTTAAGCTTGAAATGGTTAAAAAGGGTTAAAAGTGTTACAATACTGATTCATTCCCCACTCTCAATATTGGTTGACCCTAAGAGTTCAAACCTATGACCAAGCTTTGATACCACTTGTTACAACTAGCAGTTGTCATTGCACCAATAAATTGACCTATTAATTCCTGATACAACCACTAGAATTATGAAAGACATAGGACACCATTAAACCATGCCACAAACCACCATTGTATTGGCAATGCCAAGGAGACCAAGTTTGTAATTAGTCTTACTCACCATTACAATATAACCTTGTATCATAAATTGTCAAGAAGAATCTTCCAAGTGGCCCTGGGATGTCTCCTAACACTAAGAGGAATGCCGAAATAAACAAGGGGAAGAGACCCAATCTAAAACTACAGAATGTCATCAATACACTTCTAAATGGCCTAATAAGTATTAAAGACAAAAATGAAGGATTTTTCTCATTGACTTGCTAACTTGAAGTTACAAGGTAGATATCCAATACATTCCTAAAATATTCATCTTCCCAAATACGCGTAGGACCTATAAGAGAAGTGTCATCCACAAACTTAATATTTGAGAGTTGTGTCCAAAACCATTACCCTATTTCCACCCATGAAGCAAGCCCTTAGAAATTGTAAACGCTATAAAATGACCCTGACCTCCCACCAAAATATTAAACAAATAAGGGGAAATATGGTCCCCTTGGTGAAGGCCTCTAGAAGCACAAAAAGGCTCTAAAGGTTCTCCATTTAGAGTAACCAAAAAAAGAAGTAACACAACTTATAGTCCAACTCACCCATTCTGGGCTTAAACCAAAGGCTAAGAGAATTTTTCAAAGAAAGCTCCATTTAACTCTGTCATAATCATTGGCCATATTTAATTTAATAAACACCGATCTCTCCTTAGAAGTGGCCATAGTCTCAGACGCCACCACAACCCCATCTAATATTTCCTTACCAGCCATAAGACTCCATTGTTCCTAAAAGATCACCACAAGAAGATAAGTTTTGAGCCTCTTTGAGTTATGGTTTAGGTCACTTTAGATAAATAAATATGCCTAGAGGCTATAATCAAAGTGAATGTGTTGTGTTGAAAATAAAATAGATATAAATTGTTTGTCAACATGAAAGCTTGAATAATAGATTATAGATTTTTGTAATAGTAAAGATTAAGGGTAAAAGCACAAAGCTGTGTCACGTTTCAGGACAACTTATCAGCACAGCTGAATTTGAGTATTTCTAACTAAAATTATTTTTTGTCAAACATATGGTCTAGCTAGATTCATTCTAGCTAAGTTAGATAAGTTCTTCACCTTTTCCAATTGGAAATATCTATTAAATGCATGTTTTATAACAATTACTGAAGAAATAAAAGTATTTCAGAAAAGTGACGTTTCAATAACTCTTACTATTTTTAATGATATTTTTTTACAAATATAAAAATACCCTTTTTTAGAGCATAGAGTCAAGATTATCATCATATAATTTTTATAGTATTTTAATTAGATCTAATATATTATAATTTCAAAATACTACAAGTAGGTATTTTAACATTCGAGAACAAGATGCTTCAAAAATAGAAAAAAATAGTAAAGCTTATCAAAAAAATTGAAAATTTATATTTAACACTAGAGGAGAGAGTTATCTTCAAGAATGTGTAATTTATTTTCTGAATGGTGTAGATTTGATAGGGGAAATTTGACGCAAGATGAAAACTGTCGATTTCAGGTATGTTCGACTTTGAGTAGTTATAACAGAGAAAATATACATTGAAAACTAATTTTTCTTCTTTTTTGCACTAGCTATACATTTTATCTATGACACATTTTGAAATCAAAGGAAAATGAGATTATTTGCATATACTTTTTTGGTGTGGACAAGACCCGCGTATTTTAGCATTTTTCAGCAAGTAAAAAATGGACTTAAAAAATTTAAAAACTATGTGAATTCTTGTTCAAAAAAAATTAAAAAAATTATAGCCATAAACTTCATCCACTTTTACACATTTCATTAGTTTACATCATCTCCAAATTTTAAACATAAATGCCATTTTTATGTCATTAAAGTTAAAATTTGTGTGTGTTGTTGACCTTTTCCTTTATAAAAGTGTGACACAGCTTTGTACTTTTACCCTAACATATAAACATACTTTAAATAAAATACTTGAAGATTTCCTTTATTTGCACAAACACATTTGTATACAAAGTTTAAAAAATAAATAACTAATGTTTTAAAACTAATTGGTTGGGAGCAGAAAGAAATAAATTTGTCTTACAAGTGTCCTTGACATGAAGGACTTCAATAATCTTATTCTTTGTTTTTTATAGATAAAAGAAACAAGTGGGTGCTGGCCCGGGGTACATAAGGACTAGAAGCACATTAACAACATATTAATGGAACTAGTCATAGGTAGTTTAACAATAGTAAATCAACAGAGAAACTAAGTTTGCCTCTATTAAAAACATATGTAACAGTTCTTTTCAAAAAACATGAATCAAAGTATCTAAAGTAGATAATAACAACCATAATAACAGTATCAAGCCATGTAGGGCTAAACTAGTAACTAGACATATTAACCTTAAGACAAAACACAACATGGAAAACCCAGGGCCAACACGCCCAATCAAAAACATGGACCTCATGGCAGTAGTGGAAACTAGGATCTCCTACCCAGATGTTTGGACATCAGGGTCATGGCCCACTCTTCCTGTAGGAATAGGAAGAGGTCTTTGTTGTCATCATCTGCCTCCAGATTGCATCCAACCAACTTCTCCTGCACAGTGTAAAGGGTCACCGCCGATGTATGCATGACCTTGAGATTGAATTTGTTAGAATCCATGATGCGGGTTTTGATCTCCTGCATGTCCTATTTAAGGCCTAATATCTCATTGTCCAATTTTGAGAACTTCAGCTTAAGGGAGTCCTTAAACCTGTTGTTACCATCCAAAGTCATAGGGTTGTGCTCAGTAGGAGGGGATTTGGTTTGTTGGTCATGGAAGGGGGCCAGGGGTGGGGTAATGTTATGAGGAATCTCCATAGAAGGCTAGGGGTTCAGGGGGAGAGTGGTGTCAGTCCTGTAAGAGCCTAGGTGGTTATCAGAAGAGCCATCAATCTACTCAGTAGCATAGGTGTCATTTTCTGAGCGGGACTTCTCCTTCAAAGCCATTTCCCTGATTCTAGCTTTACACTTGTCTTTAGCGATTCTATTAGAATGCCAAATAGAGCCCCCCAAATCCACCTCCAACTTGACTTGGCTATCCAAATTCCTCCATTTTTTGGGTTTCTTTTCAGTCTCGAGGGTAGTATCAATCTCCTTCATCTTCGTAGCTTCAAAAGACTCTGAGACATGGGATTCCTCAAGCTCCTTCAACCTTTTAAAAGGGATTTTAACACATCTTTTGCGGCTTTTTCCTTCTTTAGGGACAAGGTCATTTTCTTGGATCTCCTAAAGAGACTGGGAGCGAGATTGAGTGGGATTGTTAGTTTTCAAAGGACAATCCTCCTAGGTGACCTCTTGGATGATGGGAGGAGGTTGGGGTGGAGGGAAAATGGTCTTATGAAAGTTGAAAAGGTAGAGCACGAGGCCTTGGTGTAAAATAAGGATCTTCTTTTTAGGGTTTTTATTTTCCCTAATATCTAGGATATTGCTTTCAATAGAGTTGAGAAGGTAAAATGGGATGGATATCAGATCCCTATTCCTAATATAATTGAGAAAAGGTAAATGGTAATATTAAAACACTGTAAATTTACCTTCCAGGGTAAAGTACTTCATAACAATATGGAAATCTTGGGCCAAAACTCTGGGAGCTCCTTGCGACTAAACCTTTCAACTTTCTTCACATGATTCTCCCTCGGCTGGAAGAATTGGTTGAGGCTAGTGAGGTCCACCATCTTGCTAGCCTTTTTATATTTCCTTCCTTCCATGGAGATCCCAGTCACCTTAGCGATAACTTCCTCATTTATTTGGAAGTGAATACCCCCAACTAAAACATTCCTCTTGTTCTAGGAGGAGATGAACTGCTTGGATAATTGCTCATCATGGCCCCCTTTCATATGCTCCATGAAACCCAAGATACCACTCTCTTTATAGTAGTGGGTCACCAAAGGGTCAGAGGTATAGTCTTCATCAATTTTATTAGGCTCAATGTGTAAGGTGTTACCTCCCATTTCAATAATCTCCTTATCCTGTGCTAGATTTTCCTGAGAATTACAGGGCCAAGCTTCGTAACTCGGAGCATAAAATAGGTTGTTTTGAGTAAACCATTTTAGATGTAAGATATACACAAAAGGAAGGACTTGGGTTGTTTTTGGGGAGTCAGGCTCCATATGACAATATCTATCAAATCTCTAGGCACTATAATTAGCAGTTACATCGAGGTTGCACTTGATGTCCTTGTTAACCATAAAACCTACTGATACGGACAACTATCTTTCCACACATACTCACACGAGAGGCAATTATGATCCTTTCTAGAGTTTTGGGCATACTTATTAATAATCACAACAATCATCAAGTTACGCCGACATGTAATCATGGTGGGGCCTTTAGCAATGTTGATAGCTTGGCACATTTTTGTTGTGATCATATAAATTCTTGTTGATACATATAAATTTGTGTTGGCACTTTAGCAATCTTATTCTTTGTTGTGATCATATAAATTCTTCAATTTTTAGGATGAATTAAAAATAAAGCTAAGAAATTATAAGAAATTTATTTAGTAGATTGAGCAACCTAAGTCGAGACATTGTCTATGCACCCGACTAAAACATCAAATTAGACATTTTCCATTATTTATTAATTAAATTAAATATAGAAAATAGTTATATTACCATTTTCTATTTAAATAATAAATTAAAAAGTTGATAAATTTAGTAGGCTATATAGCCATTTTGTATAAGTGATAGCATGCCTTCAAAATACCTTTGAACCCTCTAGAGACTTCCTATGCTAAAAGCGACAGGAACCAGAATGGAAACTAAAAAGAATCTGTAATGGCACATACTAGGTAGCGGGATCTTCTGGAGATAGAGCGTAATTATAGAACACAATAATAACTATGTCAATATAAACTTGATGATAGATAGAGTATGCAAGAAACCAGTTAAATCACAATGAATTACAATTTATAATATGATACCAACTATAACTCTAAAATAAGGAATTTGATTACTCTTATTTCTGCTTACTTAGAAGGTCTATTTTTTGGACATGCATTATAGCCATAGTAACTTCCAGTCCCCTAAAACAATAGAGATTTAATTGAAAATTAACCATTTTCTATAACCATACATTCTAGGTGATAGGATCTGTAAACTAATGATAAAATATCATAAACAACTGTGACATTAAATTTGAGTAGAGCCATAATCATTTACACAATTAAAAACATTGCAAATGGATTAATATAATGAATATTTATCTCTGCGGTATGGATGGAATACACCACATATTTATAGCATTTGATGCCCTTCGTAGTCCAAGCATGAATTCACTCATCTTCTCTATCACTATCTGATCCCTCTGATGTTAAATTTTTTAATCGGTCTTCTCTTTATCCTATTTCTCCATTGATTATCTCTAATCTATGCATTTATTTTCTCCTCTTTGTGTTCCTTATGATTGTTCTTACTCTCTCTGCAAATTGAATCTTTATCCATTCCTTTTGGGTCGTTGCTGACTCTTTTATCATGACCACCTCTCCCATCAAACACTTCTCCCCCTCCACACATAGGTATGGCCCCCTACTTTACCTGTGTGAATCCTTTTTGTTGTCTCCCTCTCTATCATTGAACTGTCAACTCATACCGAACTCCTGTAACTGCTATAGTTAACCACCACCATTTGATTGCTAACTTTCTTATCTCCAAGGCTAAAGTAAAACAAAACTACCTAAGGAAAACAATATTTAGGTCCCTTGCTTTTGCATTAGTAAGAAAAGATGAATTTATGATGAGGAAAGTTTTAAGGATATTATTTTTGAAGTTGGAACGAATGCACTCTTAGATGATGACTTAAATCTTTTAGGAACAATTCTTATTGTAAAACAAACAATGTTGTTTCACTTATATGAAAACTTAGTGTAAGTCAAATTAGTCATAGATGGATACAAAATCCTGTCAGAATGTTCTAAATCCACTAGAGCTGAAATCCCTTTACAATTAAGTTTTCATAATGCTTGTCTCCCCAAAGTAGGGATATTTACTTGGGCTGGCTCTCAAGGTAGAATTTTAACTATGGACAAATTCCTAAGAATGGGGTACTAGGGTCCTTCTAGATGTTTATTGTGTTATAATAGTGAAGAGGATGTCAAGCATCTATTATTAACCTACCCTTTTGCTACAGATTGTTGGCATTGGCTATGCTCCAAATTAGGTTGGCTGACAACCTTTCCAAAGGAGATCCTTCAGTTATTGTTAACCTAGCCCAAACTTTATGCCAACAACTTATGTGGTAACCTTTTGATTATATCCACTTCTATTTCATTATGGGAGACGTGGAAAGAAAGGAACAAAAGATTGTTCCAAGATAAAACTATGGGATTAGACTCAATTCTTAATAAAATTAAAGTAGGGATTGTAGAGGTGATGAATTCCTACCTTCAAGTTCAATCAGCTCAACACAAATACTATACAAGCTGGGATGATCAAATGTTTAAAATATGGTATGGACTCAAGTCCCTCATCTCTCTAGGCAGAGGAAGCAAAATTAATCAAGCATCGAGAGCTTCATGTGTTTGCAGGCCCCCATCTCCGGGCTAGTTCAAACTTAACTTTGATGATGCCTCCAAAGGCAATCTAGGACCATCGGGTGCGGGGTGCATCATTCACTCTTTAGAAGGAAAATCATAGCTAAATTGGCCAAACCACTGGTGAATGACACTAATAACATGGCAGAACTCAAAGCTTTACTATTAGGGCTTTCACTAGTGCATGAGTCAAGAGTGGGTAAATTAGAGATCAAAGGTGATTCCATGATTACAATTAATGCTATAAGGACATGATCAACTCAAAATTGGCGCCTACAAGCTTCTTTGGAAATAATTTTGTAGTTTATTAGTAGATTTGAATCAACAACAGTAAACCACATTTATCATGAAGGGAATACTATGGCGGATGAATTGGCTGACCTGGCAGCTAGAGGGAGGTACCTCAAGAACACTTTCATAGACTCCTATCCTCAATGGACTTGAGAATTTCAAATTCTCTTCCCAACAATCTTCTCATTTGTTATGTGTCAATATGGTGGTTGCATGTTTCTTGGGAGAATAGAGTAATCCAACTTAGAAGGTTGTTGTGACAAGTTGGAGGCCTCGATCGAGATGAAAAAACATCTCCTTTTATTGAAAGTAGAGAGGTTAGTTGATGCCAAAAATGTTTATCTAGCTATTTCACTCAATTGGCGATGGATGGGATGTTTTCTGGCCCAAATATCTATCGCACGCATAAACACAAGTGGATCCTTCTTTGACATGTATGGTACTTGGCAAAATTGGGTATTTGGCAAAATATTAGCATCAATTCTATCTATTTGAGCCTAGATACATCATACAGGAGAATGGGAAATCACTATTTAGCTTAGCAATGTAGATAGAGCTCCATCAATCTTGTTGGTGTGTAATATAGCATTGATTAGTTCAATGCATGGACATTTTCAAGACTTCTACAGTGGTTTTTTGTCATTTTGTATGTATATCCAGCAAGAGGGCTCTATACTTGAGTACCCATGATACTTCATGGCTCTAACTATGCTTTGGTTTATGTATGTTTTACTCTTGTTTTAAATATAATGCTCAGCTTCAGCCTCTTAATGATTAAAAAAAAAAAAAATCATGTTTGCAATGGAAAAACTATTTAAAGCATTACTATTCTAAGATAGAAATAGTGTTTAGAAAGTTGACATAATTTGAGCATTCATGTTTGTAATGGAAACACTATTTTAAACATTGCTATTCTAAAGAGGAATAATGTTTAGAAAGCTGACATAATTTGAACATTAAGGGCGAATACCCTTATGCAAGGCTACTAGGGCATTCGGGGACCTAGTCCCACTGTCCTACATTGTCAGGCTACTGACAGGGCACCTGAATTTGAGAGCCATGACAGGAGATGGCAAGGAGGTGGATGCCCTGGAACTAATGTTAAGCAACCCTTATCTTGGTGCTTATTGCTATATCGATTCCTAATATGCCTTTTTGGCATTATTGCTTATTAAAATAGAGTAGTGTTATGTAATATTGGACAAATTGCAAATTAAATAACAAATAGGTATAGATTCTTTGATAAAATTATATTCAATATTAGAGATATAAATATGATCATCAAACACTAAGTTATAATGTATGATTATTAATATAAAAATATATTCTTCTCAATAGTAATCTTGAACCAAACCCTAACACTGTTGTAACCAATGGATAATCCAAAGCCTACAAATATATTTCTAACCTTAAATAGTAATTCTAACCCCAATATTAACCAAAAACAAAAAAGATAATGATAATTATAATTATAGTTGAAAATCAGCCCTAACTCTAATACTAATCCTACCTCAAATCCTATATTTCTAACCTTGAACTTAACCCTAGCCCTAATTAAACCCTACCTCAAAGTCAAAACCTAATCTAATTATAATTGAAGGTTACCCTACACTTAATGCTTATTCTCATTCAACCATAATCGTATTTGAATCTAGGTAAAATGTAACCTTAATTAAAGATTAATCATAATGAAATGCTAACCCTCATATAATTAATTCATAACCCTAATTTTATCTCTAATTGAACTATAGTCCTAACCCTAACTATAACTAAACCCTGACAATAGTCAAAATATATCTATAATTAAACCCTAAGTATAATTAGGCTCAACACTAATCATAACTTAAATATTTCCCTCTTATTGAAACCCAACATTTGTTTAACCTTAAGTCCAACCCTAATTGATCTTCAACCATAAAACTAATTGAACTATAACTCTATCCCCAATTGAACCATAAATATAATTTAATCCTAAATATAACCATATTCTTAATCCTAACTAGAAACATAGTCTAAAATTTAACCCTAACCCTGATCTTAACAATTTATCTAAATTGAGAGTGATGTTAAACCTAACTATATCACTAATCTAAAACCTAATCCAAACCCTAACCAAGATGAAAATGCTAACCCCAGCTCTAAACACTAACCCTAATGCTAACTTTCACCCTAGCCATACACCAAACCATAAAACTAAATGTATCCTTAACCTGAAACCTATCGCTAACCCCAACCAAGATAAAAACCTTAACCCAAACCCTAAATCCTGACTGTAAACTATATCCTAACCCACCCCTGACCTTAACCATAAACACACCCTAATTCAAACCCTAACCAACACCTAATCTAAACACTAACCTTAATCATAATTATAACCCTAAACCTAACCTTGGAAACTTCTAACCTAAACCCTAATATAACAATAATTCTAACATTAACCCTAACCCTATCCCTAAACATCATGTAAACCCTAACCCTAACCATAATCCCATTTAACTAATCTAAAATATTAACTGTAACCATAATTCAAACTCTAACCCTAAACTAAACCATTATCCAAACCCTTTAACCCTAACCCCAAATATTATGTAAACCCTAATAATGGACATAATGCTAACCATTATCCTAAACCCTAACCCAAACCATAATTCTATCTCTAAACCTTAACTAGAAGTGAAATCTAACTCTAACCATAAAATTAAGTCTAAACCCAATCCTAATTATTTTTTAACCTTAAGAGTGAAGCTAAACCTAACTATACAACTAAAACAAACCCTAACCATTATTTAAATTGTAACCTCAAACCCCAAACCCTAGCCCTACTTATGATGTAAACCTTGATCATAACCATAATCCCAACCTTAAATCTAAACTCTAACCCTAACAATAATCCTAACTCTAACTCTATCCATAACCTAAACCATAACCTTAGCAATGATAATAATCTATTTCTAACCCTAATAATAATCTTACACACACACACACACACACTAACTATATCCTAAACCCTAACCCTATCCCTAAACTTCATGTAAACCCTAACCCTAACCATAATCTCATTTAACTAATCTAAAATATTAACTCTAACCATAATTCAAACTCTAACTCTAAAATAAACCATTATCCAAACCGTTTAACCCTAACCCCAAATATTATGTAAACCCTAATAATGGACATAATGCTAACCATTATCCTAAATCCTAACCCAAACCATAATTCTATCTCTAAACCTTAACTAGAAGTGAAACCTAACTCTAACCCTAAAATAAAGTCTAAACCTAATCCTAATTGTTTTTTAACCTAAGAGTGAAGCTAAACCTATCTATATAACTAAAACAAACCCTAACCATTATTTAAACTGTAACCTCAAACCCCAAACCCTAGCCCTATTTATGATGTAAACCTTGATATAACCATAATCGCAACCTTAAATCTAAACTCTAACCCTAACAATAATCCTAACTCTAACTCTATCCATAACCTAAACCATAACCTTAACAATGATGTAAAGTATAACCCTAACTATAACCCAAATATATCTTAGGGTTACTAATCAATGCATAATATAATTAGGGTTAGAAAAAGTAATTATATTAAAATAATATTATGTTAAATTATATATAAATTTTTTTTCATCATTCACCTTTAATAAAAATTAAAGTTGAAAAAATTAATAATTGCTAAACAATAGGATTAAGGGTTTAGTATTTTAGATTTCACTTTAGCATTTACTATTATTGTTTAGCAATTATTATTTAGCATTTAGAATAAGGGTTTAGCATTTAGGATTAAGGGTTACAATTAGGATTAGGGTTAGTGGGTGGGAATTGACACCCACTAAGAAAATATAGATTTTATAGTTACGGTTAGGATTATGGCTTAGCATTTACAATTAGGGTTTATCATTTACAATTAGGGCTTTGTATTTAAGATTGTGGTCTTGGTTAGGATTTAGGATTTAGGGTTATGCATTTAGGATTAGGGTTTAGTAATAAGATTAGGATTGGGGTTAAGCATTTACAAATAGGGTTTAACATTTAGGATTTAGGTTTATGATTAGGGTTAGGATTAGGGTTTATCATTTAATATTAGGGTTTATCATTTATGATTAGGGTTTAGCATTTAGGATGGTTTAGGATTAGTCTTTAATAATTAGGATTACAATTAGTGTTTAGTATTTAAGAATATGGGTTAGCATTACAGATTAGGACTTAACATTTAGGCTATAGGGTTATAGTTAGAATTGGGGTTACTTTACATCATGGTTATTATTAAGGTTAGGGATAGGGTTCAAGTATTAGGCTTAGGATTTAGAGTTACAATTAGGGTTATGTTTTAACATTTAGGATTAGGTTTTATCATTTAAGATTAGGATTGGGATTAGTATTAGGGTTTAGCATTTATAATTAGGGTTATTCATTCTTATTATAATGGTTACTATTATGTTTAGAGTTATATTGGCTTTAGTCTTAAGAAGGTAAATTATACTATGTATCTCATTTTATTAAGGTAAATTATACTCTGTAAAATCTATATTTTAACTATAAACTGTAACCATAATCCTAATTATAACCCTAGCCAGGTAACCTAACCCAAAATTGAATCCCTAACACTAAACATTATGTAAACATTAGCAATGATCATAATTCTAACTAAAATACTAAATCCTAACCTATACCATTATACTATTTGTAATCCTAACCCTTACCCTAACACTAAGCGTAATCATAATTTTAACTATTTTTCTAACCTAAGAATGATGTGAAACCTAACTATACCACTAACCTAAACCTTAACCATGATGCAAACCATAACCTCAACCCTAAACCCTAACCCTAATCCCCACTATATTCATAACCTAAACCTTAACCCTAACCCTAATACTAAACCATAACCCTAATTATTTCTCTAACCTAAGAATGATGCTAAATCCAACTTTATCACTAACCCAAACCCTAACCATGATGTAAACCCTCACCTCAACTCTAAACCCTTACCATAGAGTATGTATTAGTGTTATTAACATAGTCAACATATACTCTATATAATCTCATTGTATTAACATACTCAAAATATAACACTAAACTTAACACTAAATCCTAACCCTAACCCTAATTCTAATCGTGACCCTAACATAATTCTCACACTGATATTAAACCCTAACCCTGATTGTAAACCCAATCTTAATAGTAAACCCTAACTCTAATCATAATAAAGAATCTAAAAAAAACCTAAGCCTAATACTAACCCTAACCGTGATATAAACCTTAACCTTCAATATGAACCCTAAGTATAACCCTAATCAGATTAATTTATTCAATATTTTATGCATGTTGTGACTGCTACTAGCTAATATAGACTCCATATTTAAAATACGCCGAGATGCATCAAGGCGTTCAATTTTTTCATCATTCACCTTTAATAGAGAAAAAATTAAAGGTGGAAAAATTAAACACGTCGATGCATCTAGACGTATTTTAAATATAGAGTCTATATTAGCTAGTATACCTACCTTGTTAGCTATGCCGATGACAATTAAGGATTTTTCTCAAGTTTTAAAAGATTCAATAAAATTTTGAAGATACTTTATTTTCGGATGAACAAGAGTAAGGGGCCTAATTAGCTATGCTGATGAAAATTAAGGATTTTTTTCAAGTTTTGTAAGATTCAGTAAAATTTGGAAGATAATTTATATTTGGATGAACAAGGGTAAGCAGAGTAATGGAGAAAAATATTTACAGAAAGGATTAATATTTTCATTTTAGGAATGACCAATGTGGAAAATCAAATTTTATGATGAAGTGATTAAAGATAATAATAAATTGAAAGATAAATATTTTAATGGGTGAATTTATATAAATGTTTGAGAATTCAATAGGAAGAAAATTATATTTTAGGGGGACAATATTCCTAGGAAAAAATCAAGATTATCATCATGAGTTGAAGAAAGATACATTTTCACAAAAGATAATTAGTTTTATGATAAACTCTTTAGGAGTGAAATATCCGTGACCAAAGTGAAGGTAGAATATAATTGAAATAAATATTACGATTAAAGCATTATGAAGATGGGTAAAAAGATTTCAATGTGGTTTTTAAATTCTTAGCTGTTTGAAAATAATATAAGGGGAAATATTCTCACTTATGGTGAAACTTTTGGCACAAAGTAAAAAATGATGAAGGATAAATATATTCTTGAAATAAATCAAATGCATGAAGAAAAATTATTTAGAGAAATTAGATTATTAGCTCTTTATAACTGTGTGGCCCTAATAAGGAGTATAAATAATTTTTTTGAAGGATATTAAAATGGAAAAGTATATAGCTATGAAGTTATTACTACTTTAAAACAAGTTGTTTGGACCAATCATAATTAACTATATTTTTAATTTTTTTACAAATTCTTTCTTTTTATAGTTGAGATACACATTTTGTAAGTTAATAAATTGTAAAAATTATTTATTGATGATATGATTGGTTAAAATAATTTGAGTCTTATACACTCTCAGGATATAAATTAACTGGTTCATAATTATTTTTTTCCTATTTTATTTGGTTGATATTTTTTTAATATTTTTAATTTATTTTATACAGTAATTATTATTATTATTTTATATTTATTATTTATTATTTATATGAGTGTTTTTTGAAAATATTCTTTGATATATTTTTATTAGTAATTAAGTTTTTAATAAATCAAATTGATTATATTTGCATTGAAACAAATATTAATCTGTGTTAAATATACATTTTAAAATTTGTTGTGGATTTTACGTTTCTTTCTAATGTTATATATTTTTTCAAAATTAAAATAAATTATCTTATAGTATATATAATTCATCTTACATTATCTACTTCTACTTCTAATTTTTATAAGTATCTTTTGAAAATATTATTTCATATATTTTTTATTAGTAATTAAGTTTTTATTAAATCAAATTGATGATATTTTTATTTAAAACAAATATTAATCTTCATTCAATATACATGTTTAAAATAAATTATAATGTACTATATATAATTCATATAACATAACAATTAATTTATTCTATTTTTACACTAGAATTAAACTATTGTTCTATATTTATTATTTTATTACAATATTAACGGCAAGTACTAACCACTACATGGCACTTGTTATCTTATGTGCAAATTATTTTCTCATCATTTTTTAATTTAAAGGAAAGAAGTATTTTTCACCTATAGTGAATCTATTTCTAAAGGGATTGAATTTAATAAAGTTATTTATAAGTTGTGAAATAAATTAAAAGATTTTCTAAGGGTTAAATATTTTGATCAAAGGTGGATTACTTTGGAAAAATATTTGCATACACGGAAAATGCTATAGATCATCCCGAGAAAACCCTAAAGAAAGGTAATATTTTATTTATTTTGAATTTAAACAAATATCTCATTAATTTATTTTGATTTTGCACCATCTATTTATCAAATGATTAATCACAAGGAGCATGGAAAGATTTGGCGAACAAAGTCTATACAAGTATTGCAAAGTGGAAGATCAAAAGGAACATTATCAAAATATCTAATTATTTGATATTTAGGGTTTTTAATTTAGTAACATTTCATAAACTAAAGGTTGTGAGCTTTTGGGATGTATGGGGGATACAATCATACTATTTTTTTACAATGCACAATTGATGTTTTCATCAAACCATATGTCCAACTGCAAGCAATCATATTCTCATGTTTAATACAAATCAAGAATTCTTCATTCAAATGTGTGATTTTTTTGTTTTACTAATTAGATACTTATGATATATGTTTCATTGCAAATGGATTCTCCAATGTACTATCTTATGACATGGTAATTTGAATTAGTTTCAATTTGATGATCAATTTGAAGATTGCTTGTCAATGCTTCACTCCACCTTATTAGTCTTTTGTAAAAAGGTTAAAATCCACAAGACTAATTATAACTACACATTTAAATTATTATACATATAGATGCCTTTGTGGCGAAGAAGGAGAAGGCACTGATCTTTGTTAATCTCTAAAATTTAGTTAGCATTTGCATTTACAACTTATATTCAGTTAATCTATACAACACATTATTATAAAGCACTCTTTCAAAAGCATTTTGTTAAAGCATTAGTTCAGCATTATTCAACAATATTCAACTTTATTCAATGAGGAGAAAAATTACTGAAATATAACAATTTCCTACTTATAAGTTCCTACAATCTCCTACTTAAAAAGTTCATCTTTCAAGCTTTTATAAGCATTCATTGTTCATTAAATATACAGTAATTATTATTATTATTTTATATTTATTATTTATTATTTATATGAGTGTTTTTTGAAAATATTCTTTGATATATTTTTATTAGTAATTAAGTTTTTAATAAATCAAATTGATTATATTTGCATTGAAACAAATATTAATCTGTGTTAAATATACATTTTAAAATTTGTTGTGGATTTTACGTTTCTTTCTAATGTTATATATTTTTTCAAAATTAAAATAAATTATCTTATAGTATATATAATTCATCTTACATTATCTACTTCTACTTCTAATTTTTATAAGTATCTTTTGAAAATATTATTTCATATATTTTTTATTAGTAATTAAGTTTTTATTAAATCAAATTGATGATATTTTTATTTAAAACAAATATTAATCTTCATTCAATATACATGTTTAAAATAAATTATAATGTACTATATATAATTCATATAACATAACAATTAATTTATTCTATTTTTACACTAGAATTAAACTATTGTTCTATATTTATTATTTTATTACAATATTAACGGCAAGTACTAACCACTACATGGCACTTGTTATCTTATGTGCAAATTATTTTCTCATCATTTTTTAATTTAAAGGAAAGAAGTATTTTTCACCTATAGTGAATCTATTTCTAAAGGGATTGAATTTAATAAAGTTATTTATAAGTTGTGAAATAAATTAAAAGATTTTCTAAGGGTTAAATATTTTGATCAAAGGTGGATTACTTTGGAAAAATATTTGCATACACGGAAAATGCTATAGATCATCCCGAGAAAACCCTAAAGAAAGGTAATATTTTATTTATTTTGAATTTAAACAAATATCTCATTAATTTATTTTGATTTTGCACCATCTATTTATCAAATGATTAATCACAAGGAGCATGGAAAGATTTGGCGAACAAAGTCTATACAAGTATTGCAAAGTGGAAGATCAAAAGGAACATTATCAAAATATCTAATTATTTGATATTTAGGGTTTTTAATTTAGTAACATTTCATAAACTAAAGGTTGTGAGCTTTTGGGATGTATGGGGGATACAATCATACTATTTTTTTACAATGCACAATTGATGTTTTCATCAAACCATATGTCCAACTGCAAGCAATCATATTCTCATGTTTAATACAAATCAAGAATTCTTCATTCAAATGTGTGATTTTTTTGTTTTACTAATTAGATACTTATGATATATGTTTCATTGCAAATGGATTCTCCAATGTACTATCTTATGACATGGTAATTTGAATTAGTTTCAATTTGATGATCAATTTGAAGATTGCTTGTCAATGCTTCACTCCACCTTATTAGTCTTTTGTAAAAAGGTTAAAATCCACAAGACTAATTATAACTACACATTTAAATTATTATACATATAGATGCCTTTGTGGCGAAGAAGGAGAAGGCACTGATCTTTGTTAATCTCTAAAATTTAGTTAGCATTTGCATTTACAACTTATATTCAGTTAATCTATACAACACATTATTATAAAGCACTCTTTCAAAAGCATTTTGTTAAAGCATTAGTTCAGCATTATTCAACAATATTCAACTTTATTCAATGAGGAGAAAAATTACTGAAATATAACAATTTCCTACTTATAAGTTCCTACAATCTCCTACTTAAAAAGTTCATCTTTCAAGCTTTTATAAGCATTCATTGTTCATTAAATATACAGTAATTATTATTATTATTTTATATTTATTATTTATTATTTATATGAGTGTTTTTTGAAAATATTCTTTGATATATTTTTATTAGTAATTAAGTTTTTAATAAATCAAATTGATTATATTTGCATTGAAACAAATATTAATCTGTGTTAAATATACATTTTAAAATTTGTTGTGGATTTTACGTTTCTTTCTAATGTTATATATTTTTTCAAAATTAAAATAAATTATCTTATAGTATATATAATTCATCTTACATTATCTACTTCTACTTCTAATTTTTATAAGTATCTTTTGAAAATATTATTTCATATATTTTTTATTAGTAATTAAGTTTTTATTAAATCAAATTGATGATATTTTTATTTAAAACAAATATTAATCTTCATTCAATATACATGTTTAAAATAAATTATAATGTACTATATATAATTCATATAACATAACAATTAATTTATTCTATTTTTACACTAGAATTAAACTATTGTTCTATATTTATTATTTTATTACAATATTAACGGCAAGTACTAACCACTACATGGCACTTGTTATCTTATGTGCAAATTATTTTCTCATCATTTTTTAATTTAAAGGAAAGAAGTATTTTTCACCTATAGTGAATCTATTTCTAAAGGGATTGAATTTAATAAAGTTATTTATAAGTTGTGAAATAAATTAAAAGATTTTCTAAGGGTTAAATATTTTGATCAAAGGTGGATTACTTTGGAAAAATATTTGCATACACGGAAAATGCTATAGATCATCCCGAGAAAACCCTAAAGAAAGGTAATATTTTATTTATTTTGAATTTAAACAAATATCTCATTAATTTATTTTGATTTTGCACCATCTATTTATCAAATGATTAATCACAAGGAGCATGGAAAGATTTGGCGAACAAAGTCTATACAAGTATTGCAAAGTGGAAGATCAAAAGGAACATTATCAAAATATCTAATTATTTGATATTTAGGGTTTTTAATTTAGTAACATTTCATAAACTAAAGGTTGTGAGCTTTTGGGATGTATGGGGGATACAATCATACTA
Organism: Chamaecyparis obtusa; assembly: GCA_027943335.1. Classification (NCBI taxonomy): domain Eukaryota; kingdom Viridiplantae; phylum Streptophyta; class Pinopsida; order Cupressales; family Cupressaceae; genus Chamaecyparis; species Chamaecyparis obtusa. The sequence goes on along the minus strand of BSBK01000863.1, from coordinate 186,997 downwards.
TTTTTTTACAATGCACAATTGATGTTTTCATCAAACCATATGTCCAACTGCAAGCAATCATATTCTCATGTTTAATACAAATCAAGAATTCTTCATTCAAATGTGTGATTTTTTTGTTTTACTAATTAGATACTTATGATATATGTTTCATTGCAAATGGATTCTCCAATGTACTATCTTATGACATGGTAATTTGAATTAGTTTCAATTTGATGATCAATTTGAAGATTGCTTGTCAATGCTTCACTCCACCTTATTAGTCTTTTGTAAAAAGGTTAAAATCCACAAGACTAATTATAACTACACATTTAAATTATTATACATATAGATGCCTTTGTGGCGAAGAAGGAGAAGGCACTGATCTTTGTTAATCTCTAAAATTTAGTTAGCATTTGCATTTACAACTTATATTCAGTTAATCTATACAACACATTATTATAAAGCACTCTTTCAAAAGCATTTTGTTAAAGCATTAGTTCAGCATTATTCAACAATATTCAACTTTATTCAATGAGGAGAAAAATTACTGAAATATAACAATTTCCTACTTATAAGTTCCTACAATCTCCTACTTAAAAAGTTCATCTTTCAAGCTTTTATAAGCATTCATTGTTCATTAAATATACTATTCAGATTTAATGAAAATAATTTATTGAAAATTAAATAATTCTATGGCTTACTCTAATATTCTAAAATTGAATTATAAAGCAAGAACATCATCGCATTGAAGAACATATTCTTTATCTCATCTTTTTACAGCCGTGTTTAATTTTGCAGCTACTTAATCCTTATCTATTATTAATATACATGATGTTTCCAATTCAATTTGAACAGATTTAAAGGTTACACGATGAACAGATTTACATACGGCAGTCACTACGAGTTCACATGGCTGTCTATTCTGCCATTAATACTGTGGAAAATAGGGCACTGGTCAGAGAAAGATAGCACATTACATGCCAAAGTACAATGCGAACAGTGAAAATTTGACAGAGCTTTGGTAAAAAAGACATTGCCTTATTTATGTTTTCTCCCATGTCATTAATATGATTGAATTTAATGGGTGTTGGCTATACCAGACCGGTATCAAAATGGAGGCAACGTCTAAACAGAAAACTAAAATGCATGTCTTCCAAGGGGACACTTCGGTAGTATTTTCTCAAATGCTCTTTATATATTTTTTTCAAACAACAAACTAAAATATATATGCTGGATGTTACTTTGTAGTGATCTTTTTGTTCGGGTTGAGGCTTGCCTCCTCTGACTTTTGGTTTGTAGTGTAATCTTTTGTTATTGTTCTTTCTATTTTTAATATAAAAATTAAAACAGTAAAAAACAATTTTTTTTTTATCATTTCATATTATTGTTAGGAATAGTCCTAAGAGATAACTGAGAGGGGAGTGAATCAGTTATCTACAAATTTTAATTCTTTATCCAATTAAGTATAGATTAACATTAACCACAAACACATAAAGATAACACTTGAACACAACATCAATATTTTGGTTACGGGGAAATCCAAATAGGTAAAAATTCCATTGGAAATTAGCACCCACTATAAACTGCACTAGAGTATTATGATCTCTGTTAGAAGATCTTACAATCCTGTTAGGAATTTATCTTTACAATGCATTAAGTATAGTGACCTGGTCAAAGGTCAGACCCTGTTAGGAGTCTTTTATAATTAACCCTATTAGGGGTGACGGCAAACTGTCCGAGAGCTCACTATTCAAATGGTGAAGGTTGCAACCTTCTGAATAATAGATACAAACTATATCTGGATCTTGATGAATTGTGAGGTAGATCCACTATCTTGATCAGTTCCAATGAATAGCATACACTTTCTTCTTTGTCACATAGACCTTCTCTTAATGGCTCAATATTTCTCACCTTCTGCTTTACTCTTATCTTTCAACTCTCTGCCATACTTCTAGTGATCACAAATGACTAGCTATAAGTATCTTTCTCTATATGATATAATCAAGTCATCCTGTTAGAAATTTCTTAAAATCATATTAGAGAAACAATACAACTCTCCAATAACATCTCAATCAGCTATACTAAGCACGCAACATAAACTAGGACCTATCCAACTCAATATGAGTAGACACGTTGCTTCACACTCTCGACTCCACCAAATCTACTACAACTTTACTCACAAGTTGAAACACATCATGCACTCTTAACCAAACCTTCTCAACTCATAAAAAAATATTGGATTAATCACACATACCAAAATGATAGGCACAACAACTAAACTAATATAATCTCTGTTGGCTCCATCAAATAAACTCAAGAAGCTACAGATGACGTATAGCAACTTCATAACTTCACTTCTACTACACAACTAACTCTACATCCATGAACATAACATCACAAACATGTCTCCAACATAAATCTAAATGCGCAAGGCTCCATGATAACCATACTAGCAATCACATATAGAACACTGCCTATAACTGTAAGGAAACTCATGTGTGGAAACGGCTTCCTACACTAATCTCTAAAGGAAAGTATTGTGCAAATTCTTTTAAATCCTTACAATTTCATATTCATTAACTACTTTAACAAAGATATTGCAACCATATACCATGCATACAGAAAATAGAGAATGACACAATGATTTACCCTAGGGAAACCTCTCGGTAAAAACCCCAGCACTCCAAAACCTGCACAGTGTATTAATCAAAACTATTACAGTTTACAATACACTTGCAATGCAAGTTCTTTCAGAATATTTTCAACACTTGAAGACAAATCGTAACAGCATAAACATTCCAACTATACACTTAACTTCTCCTTTCTTCGCAACCCTAAAAAATGCTTATATCATGCGCTTCCCTTTGTAGGGCAACTTCCAAAGATAACCATATTAGGGTTTTACCATTCTCTGAGAAAATAGGAACCCAAATTTTTTTTTTGGGTACAGTACTCAACATTATCAATTGCCACATGGGTAAAAGTACAAAGCTGTGTCACACCTTTATAAAGGAAAAGGTCAACAACACACAAAAATTTTAACTTTAATGACATAAAAATGGTATTTATGTTTAAAATTTGGAGATGATGTAAACTAATGAAATGTGTAAAAGTGGATGAAGTTTATGGCTATAATTTTTTTTATTTTTTTTTAACAAGAATTCACATAGTTTTTAAATTTTTTAAGTCCATTTTTTACTTACTGAAAAATGCTGAAAAACGAGGGTCTTGTCCGCACCAAAAAAGTATATGCAAATAATCTTTTTTTCCTTTGATTTCAAAATATGTCATAGATAAAATGTATAGCTAGTGCAAAAAAGAAGAAAAACTAGTTTTCAATATATATTTTCTTTGTTATAACTACCCAAAGTCGAACATACCTGAAATCGACAATTTTCATTTAGCGTCAAATTTCCCCTATCAAATCTACACCATTCAGAAAATAAATTACTCACTCTTGAAGATAACTCTCTCTTCTAGTGTTAAATATAAATTTTCAATTTTTTTGATAAGCTTTACTATTTTTTTCTATTTTTGAAGCATCTTGTTCTCGAATGTTAAAATACCTACTTGTAGTATTTTGAAATTATAATATATTAGATCTAATTAAAATACTATAAAAATTATATGATGATAATCTTGACTCTGTGCTCTAAAAAAGGGTATTTTTATATTTGTAAAAAAATATCATTAAAAAGAGTAAGAGTTTTTGAAACATTGCTTTTCTAAAATAATTTTATTTCTTTAGTAATTGTTATAAAACATGCATTTAATAGATATTTCCAATTGGAAAAGGTGAAGAACTTATCTAACTTAGCTAGAATGAATCTAGCTAGACCATATGTTTGATAAAAAATAATTTTAGTTAGAATTACTCAAATTTAGCTGTGCTGATAAGTTGTCCTGAAACGTGACACAGCTTTGTGCTTTTACCCACATGTCTTCACCTATCATCAAAACTTCCACAAATAGCTCTTACATGTCATAGGAATCTATCATGACCATTTCAGCCATGATCTCCTTACACATAATTCAAGATGCTGACACATCAAGTGGAGTGACACATCAACATGCCAACTAGACATGTACACTCACACTTAATTACATTATTTTAAAAAAATACATTTAACAAAACAAATAATAAGAAGAGGAATTATCCAAGGTTGAGACAGCTTATTCCTAATAGTAACTTTGTCAAGAATATTGCTAACATAAACTACTACACAACTGTCTATACTCATAATTAACCTCTGTGTCTATGATATCATGCTAATAACATATCCATGCAACGTATTCTCAAGGATTACTACATAAAGCTTCCACACATATAGCTTACCATATGTTCTCATCAATGACAAACATACAGTCAACACTAGCTCGTTGGCAAATCTCCAACAATTTCCCCTTTTGGCATTGATGGAAACATATAGAATGAAAAACACCACCAATCCAAAGGAAAAATTCTTTTATAACATTCTCCATTTCCTCATCAAAACTCCCCCAAGGATGAATCCTCCATCTACTGTAATATTCTACAATATTGTCCATTTCCTCAACTATACTGCTTCTATGACTGTATATCTACTCCTTTTTACTATATATCACTCCCCCTTTCTACTAGCTTTTTATAAATATATACTACTCCCCCTTTTTATTTGTTTTTCATTACTATACACTCCCCCTTTGACATCAATGGAAAAAGGGTGGAAAATCAATTAAGTATAGGTACTACTCCTGAAGTAGAGTAGTCAACCATTCATCAGTCACTGAGGACTGATTCTCTCTTCACAATCTCTAATCATATTCAAGGAAGGGAATTACTCCCAGCTTCTCCCTGAGATACTCAAAAGTATCCTTCGGTAGTGGCTTTGTGAATATATCTTCTAAATGATCTTTAGTACTCACATAATCCAAATTTACTTCTTTCTGTGCAACTTTCTCTCGTCGGAAGTGATACTTTATCTTAATGAGTTTTGTCTTTGTATGCATAATAGGGTTCTTTGACATATTGATAGTGCTAGTATTGTCACAACGAATAACAATAGGGTAATCAATCTGAATTCCAACATCCTTTATCATGTGCTTGATCCAAACAATTGTAAAACAATTCAATGCTGCAACAATATACTCTTCTTTTGTTGTTGACTGATAAATATAATTATGCATCTTGATTGTCCAAGTAACCAGTCTATCACCAAGAAATACTGCTCCTCCTGATGTATTCTTTCTATCATCAATGCATCCTACCCAATCCACATTCGTATACACATGAAGCTCTATATTCTTCAAATTAGGATACCATAAACCATTGTCTATAGTCCCTTTCAAATATCTTAATATCCTCTTTACTGTCATAAGGTGACTTTGTTTAGGTTTGTTGCAAATCTTCCAACTATACCAGCTATATTAGAAATATCAAGTCTAGATTGAGTAAGATATATGAGTTTACCAATCATAGACTTGTACAATGTTATATCTACTACTGGGGAATCATCTTCTTTTGTAAGCTTGCATCCGGTTATCATAGGGGTACTAACTAGCTTACAATCATCAATGTTGAATTTATTCAATATCTCTTTTACATACTTAGACTGATTAATGAAAATACCTTTCTCAGTCTGCTACACATTCAATTCCAAGAAGTATTTGATAGGTCCAATCATGCTCATCTCAAACTCATTCTGCATCTCCTTAGAAAATTCTGCACTAAGCTTGTCATTACCACCAAAAACAATGTCATCAAAAAATATAGCAACAAGTAGTAGTCCTTTAGGTGTCTCTCTTATGGATAAGTTACAATCTTTTGCTCCTTTCTTGAATCCAATCTTTTTCAAATATCCATCAAGTCTTTCATACAAAGCTCTAGGGGCTTGCTTAAGTCCATAGAGGGCTTCTTTAATCTACATACCATATTAGGTCTATCTGATAAAGTGAATCCTTTTGGCTGCTCAATGTATACTTCTTCCTTCATCTCTTCATTCAAGAATGCTGACATAACATCCATCTGATATACTTTAAAGTCTTTGAATGTCGCACATGCTAGAAACAACTTTATGGCTTCTAATCATGTGTCTGAATAATCAATACCTTCTCTTTGTGCATATCCTTTACATACTAATCTTGCTTTATTCCTCACTACTGTATCATCTTCATTCATCTTATTTCTGAATATCCACTTGGTTCCAATCACATTCTTATCACTAGGCCTTGGGACTAGTTCCCAAGTATCATTCTTAATTATCTAATCTAATTATTCTTTCATTGCTTCATGCCAATATGAATCATTACATGCATCTTCAACACTTAAGGGTTCAATCCGTGATAGTAAACATACCGCTTCATTTCCTAATGAACTCTTTGCCTTTGATCTTGTCAAGACTTTGTTGCTCTGATCTCCAATGGTGTCTTCCTTTGAATGATATCTAGATGTAAAATTTGGAACTTACAGTGATGCTATCTCATCTGCCTTCTGAGATTCTTCTTCGCTTTTTTCAAGGTCATTGAACAATACATCAATGTTGTCAAATATTTCTTCAACAATTGTCTCTCTAGTGATAGGACTAGGCTCTTCTTCAATCATAGGTGTATAATCATGATATCTCTCTTTAATCATAAACTTTTCATCAATCTTAACATGAGAACTTTCAATGATTTTCTTAAATCTCAAATTGAAACATCTATAAGCTTTTCTTTTAGTAGAGTAACCAAGAAAAATACCTTCATCACTTCTTGCATCAAACTTGCTAATTGCTTCATCTCTCTTGATGTAGCACTTTCTTCCAAAGATTTTGAAGTATTTCATTGTAGGAACATTACCAAGCCATAGCTCATAAGGTGTCTTGTCTGTGCTTGGCCTAAATTGTATTCTACTGATAGTATAGACTGTTGTGTTAACCACATCTCTACAATAAGTGTGTGCAACTTTTCCTTCAATCATGATGGGGTGCGATGTGTCAAGGATGATCCTATTCCTTCTTCCTATAATTCTATTTTTCTAAGGGGTTATAGGTACACTTAATTGTCTCTTTATCCCATGTTCTTCACAATACTCATAAAATCTATCAAAGGTGAATTCTCCTCTTCTATGTAATCTCAAACATTTTATCTTTAATCCAAATTCATTTTCAACCTTAGCTTTGAATATTTTGAAATTCTCAAATGCTTATGATTTTCCTTTCAAGAACACAACCCACATCATTCTAGAATAATCATCAACAAATAGAATACAGTATCTTTCACCATAGTATGATCTTGTTTGAGTTGGTCCGCATAGGTCTTTATGCACTAGATCCAACTTGTTCTCTGTCGAATTATGCTTGCTTTTGAATGAGTTCTTCACATGCTTTCCCATCACAAATTCCTTGCATATTGTATCAACTCACTTTTCTATGCTAGGTAGGTCTCTAACTGCCTTTACATTGCTTATATTTACTATGTTATCAAAATTGATGTGACATAGTCTTTTGTGTCATAACCAATTGTCATCTACTTTAGCAATTTAAAACAACTTGCTTCTAAATTAAGCTAAAAAACATTACCTTTTTTCTTTGAGCCTAATGCAATCATTACACCATCCTTATTGTTAATGATGCACTTTTTGTCTTTGAATTCCAATTGATATCCTTTATCAAGCAACAGTCCAACACTAAGTAGGTTATGCTGCAAACCAGCTACATAAAGAACATCATTAGTGTTGTTCTTTCTATCCAATGTGATAGCTCCTTTATCAATGATAGGTTTAGGAGTATTGTCTCCAAATCTAACCATTCCACCTTTGTATTTTTCTAGATGTACAAATGTATCTTTGTCTCCTATCATGTGATGTGAATATCCACTGTTAATAATCTAGTCTGTCCTAATGTTTGCTTGTGAAATCAATGCTAGCTCTTTTGCTTTCCTTCCATCTTCAAGATCCATCTCATCAAACATCTTCTCCATGTCTTCAATATAAATGAATCCAATTTCATCTTCTACTGAATCATCATCGGATACTCTATCTCCAACATAGTAACACTCTTTTGTATACTTAGGCTTGTAGTTAGTTCTGAATTTCTTAACTCTTGTAGGACACTTGGATGCAAAGTAACCAATCTTATTACATGAAAAGAATTTAAAGGGTAATTGACCTTCATATTTTCCTTTTCCTTTCCTTTCTTTCTTATCAATTATAGCAATGATATCATCTATTTCTTTATCTTCATCTTCATCATCAAAATTAACAAAAGTGTTTAAGGATTTCTTACCATGGACTAACGCTTTGAAGGCTGTCTCACTTTTAGGCTCTGTCTTTAGTCTTGATATCTCAAAAGATGAAATTTTGCTGATTAAGGTATCTCTCTTGAAAATATTTGAAAGATGCATAGTCTCATCTAGGTTGTTAATCTTGTTTTCATACTCTGTTGTAAGAGTAGTCATCAACTTGTCCATTATGTCTTCCTCTAAGATCTCTTTGGACCATTGTTTCTGATTCTGGCAACTATTTCATTAATCATTTGATTGTAAGCTCTGATGTTCTCCTCAGGTAGTAGCTCCAATGAATTGTATCTTTTCTTCCATGTCTTTCTATGTTAATTTTTTGTTTGGGTGTCTCATTTAAACATGTCTTCTAAATACTTCCATATCTTGTAGGCTTTATCTATCTTCTTGATCTCTGAGAAGTCACTGTCTGAAAGTGCATTGATAAGGGCTTCTTTGGCAATTACATTCTAAGTGAACAATTCCTTTTGCTTGTTTGTTGCTTCCTCCTTTTCTATGTCTTCTAGAGAGGGAATTTGAACTTCTTTGGTAGCTACTTCAAAGATCTCAAAAGCAATATACTACAAATGTGTTATCATTTTATTCTTCCAGTCAAGATAGTTCTCTCCATCAAACTTAGCACTTTATTTTCTAAAGAATGTCATCTGATCAACCTCAAACTGTTAAACTTTTTCTCTGGGGCAATTGGCTCTGATACCAATTGTTAGGAATGTTAGAATTTGAAAAGATTATTAATCCAAAAAACTAGTGCAAAAAATAGATATCTTAACTATGAATGCAAATGATATGAAATCAAAATAGCAACATATAGTTAGTCTCCAAGAGAGTAATGCAAATGCTAGAAGAAAAATAGCATTAAGAGAATGCAAAAGCAAGAGATATACAATGTATAACCAATGTTTCAAATACATGAGAGCTATCCTATTTATATAGGCAAGAGCTAGTGGGAGTAGTTGGAGTCAACCTTCAACCACATCCTCTCTAGAAGAGTAGTTGGAGTCAACCAACTACTAAATAAGGTAGTTGGAGTAGTTAGACTCAACCAACTACCAAATAAAGTAGTTGGAGTAAATAGATTAACCACATCTTAGGAGTATTTAGAGTCAAAGTATGAACCAACAATATCCTCCTAATAATATCTAAATAATAATAATTCCTCCTAATGAATAAGTTCACCTAAGTAAACTTAAATCAAGAGTGAAATGGAAAATAACCATTCACTCTAACACCCTCCCTTAATTGCAACTTAGGGAGAACAAAATATCTTATGGAGCTCGATAATAAATCCATTTTGGGTACCCATGTACAACTAAAAAAAATCCTCTCATAACTGGAGAAAAGGAGAAAAATCTTGTGGGAGAAAACTCCTCTCCAAAAGAGAGTAAAAAAGGAAACCAAGATGCATGAATGGATGGAGTAATCATGACCCCCCATTATCACATACATCATGTATATTCAATGAAGAATCCCCCCAAAGGAAGGAGAAAGTTAGGACTTTGAGTGAGAGGAAGAAACCCCCTAGAAGATGAGGCATCCCGCACCCCTAGCAAAGTGCACAAATGAAGGAGCTTGCTCCTAGTGGATGGTTTGGTGAAGATATCATAAACCTACTCGGAAGTCAAAAAATAGAGAAGGTCGATGATGTGGCCATGGATGAGCTCTCAGATGTAGTGCATGTGGATCTCTATCTGTTTGGTCCCCTGATGATGGACCAGATTTCGTGAGATCTGAATGGCACTCTAGCTGTCACAATATATGACTGATGGTCATCTGATCTGGATACCAAACTCAGTGAGAATGTTTTGAAGCCAAATGGCCTTAGTGGTAGTATTCACAGCCCCTCGATACTCAGCCTCAATAGAAGATAGAGCAATAGTAGATTGCTTCTTGCTTAACCAACAAACATGACCCAAACCAAGTGAGAAACTATAACCTGAAGTAGACTTGCGATCCCGAGAATCACCCACCCAATCTGAATCTATGTAGCCCACCAAGTCAAGCCCAATACCTGCTATGTAGTCAATCCCAAAACTATGAGTACCTTGAATGTAGTGAAGGATCTACTTGACTGCTTTCTAGTGCAGCTCATGAGGCTCTTGCATGAATCGAGAGACCATGCCTACAGCATATGAAATTTCATGTCTTGTATGAGTCAGATAAATGAGACTCCCAACAAGTTGCTAGTACAAAGTGTCATCAACAAGTGGAGAAGTACAATGAGCCTCAATTTTGAATCCAAAAAGAAAGGGAGTCAGAGAAGGCTTACAGTCAGCCATATGAAACCTCGAGAGAAAATCTAGAGCATACTTGGACTATGTGATGGTGATCCTAGAAGAAGACTAAAATATCTTAATCCCAAGAAAGTAATACAACAAGTCCAAGTTAGTCATTAAAAACATATCATGAAGGGCAGTTTTGACAACCCCAGTGGTGGATGAAGAACTCCCTGTGATCAACAAGTCATCAACATAAAGAACCAAAAATAGGAGTGAATCATCCTATTGTAGAATGTAGACATTGGGATCAGAATGAAACTAAGTGAACCCAACTGATAGAAGGAAGGAGTCCATCTTGGCATACCAGGCCTGAGGAACCTATTTGAGGCCATAGAGAGACTTCTGAAGATGACACACTAGTGAAGAATCCTAAACGAACCCTTGTGGTCACTCCATGTAGATCTCCTCCTGAAGTTCACCATGAAGAAAGACACTCTTCACATCCATCTAATGTACTTCCCAATGATTAGTTGCAGCAATGGCAATAACAAGTCAAATAGAATTCATTTTGGCAACTGGCACAAAATTCTCAGAGTAGTTAATCCTAGGAACCTAGGAGAATCCTTTGGTGACCAAGCCAGCCTTATGCTTGTTAACCGACCCATCTGCGACAAATTTTGTTCGATAGATCCACTTACATCAAACAAGTTTTCTTTCCTTAGGAAGAGGGACAAGATCCCAAGTATGGCTCCTCATCAAGGAACTATACTCCTCCTACATAGCTATATCCCATTCAGGATTACCAGAAGCCTCATGAAAATAATGTGGATTTGAGGTGGTAGCAATAAAGACGTGTGGAGCATCGTGGAACTGTGAATGAGTTCACCTGGTGTCTAATGGATCTCCAACCCAATCACCTACACACTGCAAGTTCTATCTAGCCCAAAGTGTACTAGAGGATGGATAATTTAGAGGAGAATCATCAACCTCTGATTGATGACTAGGAGAGGAAGGAGGTGAGTCCTCTAAATTACTCTCTGCATTAGAAGTGGAGGTATAAGAAAACACAAGTGAATGTGACTCATCAGAATATGTGTCATGTATTCCAAGTGACTCCAATGTCAAAGTAGAAGGAGTTAGAGAAGTGATAGAAAGTGAGCTCGAAGACCCCTCCTCAAACTAAACACTCCTCTCAATGAACAACTCATGTGTAGTAGGGTGGAGAAATTGATAACCCTTCACACCATTAGGATAACTTACAAATATGCAAGGTCTTCTTTGTGGATCCAAGGCCTTATATTTCTCTATAGGAATGCGGGGCCATGTAGGAGAACCAAAAACTCAAAAGTTCTTAATTGATGGTTTCCGACCACTCCAAGATTCAAAAGGATTGAATCCCTTTAAGGCTCGATGAGGAACACAGTTCTAGATAAAACAAGCACAGTTGATGGCCTCTACCCAATACTATGATGCAAGAGATCTAGAGTGAATCATGCAATTCACCATTTCCTTCAAGGACCTATTCCTTTATTCTGCAACATTGTTCTATTGAGGATTGTATGGAACTAAATGCTATGAATCAATCCCCTCTAAAGTGCAATACCTCTCAAACCGATGATTGACAAACTCGCCACAATTTTTAGTGGACAAAACTTTGATGGCTTTCCCAGATTCCTTCTCTACAAAAATTTTGAAGTCCTGAAAATGATCAAATACCTCTAACTTTTATTTGAGAAAGTATACCCAAGTATATCGAGAAAAGTCATCAATGAATGTGAGGATATATCGGGTCCTACTAAAAGAAGGATGTTGAAATGGACCAGCCACATCACTATGAATTAACTCCAATATCTGTGAACCTCTCCATGCCTTACCTTTGTCAAACTTTTCCTTAGGATGCTTACCAAAAATGCAACCTTGGCAAACAACACCTGAAAACTAAACTGAAGGAAGCCCTGTGACCATGCTCTATTGATTGAGCTGCTGCAAGTAGCAGAAGTTTAGATGGACAAACCACTCATGCCATAATCTACTCACATCATTATAATAAGTGAGAAAAGAAGTCAAAGGAGAATCAAGAACAAAGTGAGAAAATAGATAGAGTCATGATTGATGATCCGCTCTCCCAACTGCAACTGTAGCACCAGTGTGTAACTCATAAATTTTCACTGAATCAGGAGTAAACTCAACTCACTTGCCTGAATTTGTGTGAGTGATCTGGTATACCGATAGGAGACTAGTTGATAATGAGAGCACACAAAGAATATCATGGAATGTTCCATCCCTAACATCAACAGACCCTCTCCCACACACCTCAACAAGAGTGTCATCACCCATAAAAATGGAAGACATAGAGCATGGCTCCAAAGATGCAAGTGCTTCCTTAGATGAAGCCATGTGGTGTGAAGCACCTGAATCAAGAATCCAAGTGGATGGTGAAGAAGCAGTTGCAACAAGGGCCTTGCCCTTTCCTTTCCCCTTGCTATTTTCTTTTTCCTTGTTAGACCCCTCATTAGAACTTTGTTTGATAGACTTAGGAATACTGATATTATTCTTCTCAAGAATATGTGTCAAGTGATCGATTTGTTTCTTCAGACATTTATGTTCATCATGACCAGGTCTTTTACAATAGGCACATTGGATCTTCTCTTTCTTAGGCTTGTCACCTCTAGAAGATTGGGTCTCGTTAGTTGCTTTTGAAGAAAATGGTATCTGATCCTTCTTCTCCTTGTTATTCTTTTGTTTCTTAGCCTTAATATTGTTATTACTAAGTTTTGCCCTTTTTGCTCTTTTGTGCCTTGGTTGGCAGCCAAAGAATGTGACTTAGAGGACTTAAGAGTGCCCATCTGGATTATCTTGTCATGTTCCTAAGTGAGATTGACAGCAAAATCATCTAAAGATGGCATGGTGAATTGAGTACCAAGTGCACCCTTAGTGGCATAGAAGGTAGAAACAAACACAAAATATTCTGAGCTTAGTTTAAAGAGAATACTAAGAATCAATTGTTCATCTTTCTTTTCAATTCCACATTGTTTTAACTGCAGCCTTAGTGACTTCAATTTAGTGAAGAAATCTTGAATTGTGTTAAAATTGCCTAGACTTAAACTTATTAGTTCATTCTCCAACATATGACCCCTCATTGAATCTTGTGTGCTAAATAGTATTTCTAGCTTTGTCCATATTTCATTTGGTGTACTCAAAGACTCAATGTAAAAGAGAAAATCAAGAGAAACAGACAAACACAATGTTCCATATGCCTCATCACATTTATTAAGCCACTTAGGCTTATCTTCATCTTTAGCAGGTTCAGTTTCAAGTCCCATAATTATCCTATTTATTGGACATCTTTCCTTAAGTGAATTGTCATGCATGATTTCCACTCAAAGTAATTGTATGGAGTTATGATGGGCACATTTGGTTGATCCATGATGAAGAAATGTAGATAAGAAATACTAAAATGAAGAAAACTGAACCAAGGTAACCCCCCCTTTTCACTCAATTTGAAGAACCTCCCCAAGAAAATATGATTTGGCACTTTATATTAGTGCGTTTACAACTACCACTAGCAAGAAATACTATGTGGTCTTGATTTCAATGCATTACAAAACCCTCACAAAGAGCATATGCTGAAAATAAAATTTTGGTATAGTACTCAAAGAAATAAATAGTACCACTATGATCTACTCAAAAAATCATGCACTTTCAAAAAAAGAATAGCCTCAATACGAGGTCGTATGAGAAAGTTATGATCCTCCAAAGTTTCCAAAATGAGAACTATGTAATGTCACGACTGAGAATCTAAAATTTCTAAAAATTCTCTGCACCAAAATTAAAAAAACATCTGCATTAGTGCATAGAACACAAAAAAATAGCCAAAATAAAATAAAAATTCTTGAGAAACAGAGTTTGTATGAGCAAGAACGGAGCATTTGAAACTTGTCTTCAAATTTGCAACTACCAACAGAGAGGGGTATTGTTGTAGCTTTCCGAGTTTGATTCTGCAAAATATACAAACTTTATGCAAAAATAGAAAGATACCCAGATGGTTTTTCTATGTTACGAACAAAACCCAAAAGGCATTTTTTTTTATAATGTATAGAAGATGTTGATCTTGTGTAAATGAGACAAATTTAGCTAAAAAAAAGGACCACAACAACCAAAGAACGACACATGAAGGTTTGAATCTGACTTTCTCAAGCCTCTTGGACGCGTTGGAATAGCTAAAACACATGCAAAACCCCAAAGACTAAAAAAATTTCCGTCAAATTTTTCTGATTCTCAAGATCATCCGAAGATGTGAGAGAAGAGCATATTGGGTTTTTTAAATCTATAATAAAATTTATTAGCCCCTCTAAATCTCTCAAATATGAAAACTGAAATCTACTCTTGCACATAGAAAAGCTTTGATACCATGTTAGAATCTGAAAAGATTATTAACCTAGAAAACTAGTGCAAAGAATAGATATCTAAGCTATGAATGAAAATGATATGAAATCAAAATAGAAACATAGAGTTAGTCTCCAAGAGAGTAATGCAAATGCTAGAAGAAAAATAATATTAAGAGGATGCAAAAGTAAGAGGTATACAATGTATCTCTAATGTTTCAAATACATGAGAGCTAGCCTATTTACATAGGAAAGAGCTAGTGGGTGTAGTTTGAGTCAACCTTCAACCACATCCTCTCTAGAAGAGTAGTTGGAGTCAACCAATTGCCAAATAAAGTAGTTGGAGTAAATGGGCTCAACCACATCTTAGGAGTAGTTAGAGTCAAAGTATGACCCAACAATATCCTCCAAATAATATCCAAAAAATAATAATTCCTCCTAATGAATAAGTTCACCTACTTAAACATAAGTCAAGAGTGAAATGGAAAATAACCATTTACTCTAACAAGGAATAGTCCCAAGAGATAACCGAGAGGGGGGATGAATCAATTATCTACAAGTTTCAATTCTTTATCTAATTAAGTATATATTAACATTAAGCACAAAAACATAAAGATAACACTTGTACACAACACCAATATTTTGGTTATAGGGAAACTCAAATAGGTAAAAACCCTGGTGGGAATTAACACCCACTATAAACTACACTAGAGTATTATGATCCTTGTTAGAAGATCTTACGACCCTATTAGGAGTTGATCTTTACAATGCATTAAGTAAAACAACCATGTCAAGGGTCGGACCTTGTTAGGAGTCTTTTATTATTAACCCTGTAGGGTTGAGGATACACTATCTGAGAGCTCACTACTCAAATGGTGAATGTTGCAACCTTCTGAATAATAGATACACACTATATATGGATCTTGGTGAACTGCGAGGTAGACCTGTTGTCTTCATCAGTTCCAATGAATAGCATACACTTTCTTCTTTGTCACATAGACCTTCTCTTGATGGCTCAATACTTTGCACATTCTACTCTGCTCTTATCTTTCAACTCTCTGTCATACTTCTAGGGATCACAAATGACCGGCTATAAGTATCTTTCTCTAAATGATATAATCAAGTCAGTCTGTTAGAACTTTCTTGAAATCATATTAGAGAAACAATACAACTCTCCAATAACATCTCAGCCGACTATACTAAGCACACAACATAAACTGGAACCTGTCCAACTCAATATGAGTAGACACATCGCTTCACATTGTCAGCTCCACCAAATCTACTACAACTTTACTCACAAGCTGAAACACGTCATGCGCTCTTAACCAAACCTTCTCAAATCATAAACAAACACTGGATTAATCACGCATACCAAAATGATAGGCGCAACTACTAAACCAATATAATCTTTGTTAGCTCCATCAGATAAACTCAGGAAACTGCAACTAGTGAATAGCGACTTCATAACTTCACTTCTAGTGCACAACTAGCTCTGCGTCCACAAACATAACATCAAAAACATGCCTCCAACATAAATCTAAACGCGCAAGGCTCCATGATAACCATACTGACAATCACATATAGAACACTGCCTGTAACTCTATTAGGAACACTGCTAACACAAACTGCTACACAACTATCTGTACTCATTATTAACCTCCGCGTCTATGATATCATGATAATAACATATCCATGTAACATATGCTTAAGGCTTACGACATAAATTTTCCACGCATGTTGTTTACCATACGCTGTCATCAATGACAAAGATACAGTCAGCACTGGCTTGTTGGCAAATCTCCAACAATTATACATTAACAAATATTAAAATAAATTACAGTAGTGCTGAATTAAAAATAACACTGCAAATTGAATTATGTATAAATATATAATATATTAATTAAACTCAAAATTTATAAATTTAATATTTAAATTTAATATGTTCTTATGAACCTCTACTCATGAAAGATAAGTATGTAATTCAAAAACTACACAATTAAATCCTAATAGCAATAGCCCAATTGACTTGACATAGAAAATATCTTCTCCTTATTTGAGTAGTTACATGATACTTATATTTGTAGGTGCAGATAAGATATTTTGTTAGTGGTAATTTTTTATTAATAAATCAATTGAATCAAATCTAATTATAATAAATATTATTCTTAAAATATATAAAAAACTAAAGTTAATACATTTAAAATTTAACAATAGTATATTTTCTAATAATCGATTATTAATACTAAATTCACTTTCAAATTAAAATTAAAATTTAAAATATTGATAAATCTTTAATATCATAAAAATTAGGAAAAAAATTATTTGTTAAATACAAATTTTTAATTCAATACAATTGTATTAAATTTTGTCTATAATAATTTAATAATTTAAAAGAAAAATAATATTTAATTAATATCTTTAATATTTATTTTACTAAATAAATTAATAAATATTAATTTATAATTTATAATTTATAATTATATAAATTCAATTATAATACATTATCTATATATAATTTAACCTAGAAAGGCATTTACTATACAGCCACGAAAATTGTAAACCTTACGAAGGAGAAACACTTCATTTTTTTTCCAAAAGTTTGTAAAAGATTATATAAAAAAAACAATTTTCGTCGCTCTATATTCACTACTAATATGTTGCACCCTAGCCCGGGCCTAGATATTAGACATGCACTCTCTTCCAAACATTGGCTATATATAACATCGTTCTTTATCTTAAAACGTATCTTTAAATCAAGTATTATTATTAGTCCCTGCCTATTTATAGGCAGAGACTTATGTTTTCAAGTGAAATATCCGGTATTAGTTTGGATTGCTTTTTGAAATATTTAAATTTTTTCCAAAGTTTTCTGCAATGTTTTGAGTGCTCAATTTATATTTTCTTTAAAAATACAAAATTTCATTTTTCTGATTGGAGTAGACTATTTTTGGTGGGGGTAAAAATAATTTTAAATACAGTAATTGCTAATAAACTTGAACGCCAGCTGTTCTGTCGATTCACATGGCTTTGTACAATTTGGACGGTGAAAATTAAATTTGGACGATGAAAATTAAATATTTGCAGGTGTTATTAATATATACTTTGGCTATTGTGACCGCCATTCTGCATTTTATCATCTGCTCAGCTAAACGGCATTCTGCATTTTAAGCAGCTAACCTCTTCGAGACTGCAACTTCTGCCACCTCGGGTAGGTCGTGTATTTACATTTCTAACTGTAATTGTTTTCGGTATCTGTCTCAGGCTAAGTAAATTCTATTTGTTTTGTTATATTCTTGTCTCGAGCTGAGGAACAAATGTTGCCTGTGAAAGCTTGGTTGATCTAAGATGTTTGATCTAAAATGTTTGTATTTGACTAGAAAATAAATGTGGGTGCACCGCACAAATTTTGAAATGGTTTCCATTGTAACTTTGAATTTGAACTTCTCTGCAATCATATGGACTGACATTTACATGCTTTGACTTGAGATGCCTCACCACGCCTGGGCGTTATAAATATGTAATGATTTCAATGCCTTCTCACCCAATTTCATATCCTTTTCATTCCCAAACATTTTAGGCACCATGTCTAAAACTAAGACTACCTTGGCGCCTCTTTTGACGCCCTACAAAATGGGTTCTTTCAATTTGGCTCACAGGTATTTCTCCTCACCAGTACGCAGTTTTGCTTATGACGAACCATCAAGATTGATTTTTTCCCCTGACAAAGCTTTTTTTCCTTGTGTTTCTTAGAGTGGTTTTCTCCCCTAACAAAAATTGTAAAGCTGAAAAGGGTTTCTGTAGGTC
This sequence comes from Chamaecyparis obtusa, assembly GCA_027943335.1. NCBI lineage: Eukaryota > Viridiplantae > Streptophyta > Pinopsida > Cupressales > Cupressaceae > Chamaecyparis > Chamaecyparis obtusa. Next base: position 168,357 of record BSBK01000863.1, on the reverse strand, counting down.
CAATGGCAGTGCATAATTGACTTGTCGCTTCCAGAATGAGACATTTGAAACTGAACAAAATTGTTCGGTAGTCTCGGCAAGTATACAGAATTCTAGAATTCTCTGGTATAAAACCCTTACGATAATTTTCTGCGCTAAAATAAAAGCCAACTGCAAATAGATTACCCTGATTTTAGTGTTGGATACCATTTGAATCATGGCATTGTAAAATAATTTATTAATAAATATTGGCCACCACTTTACGAAAAAATATGCAGTATATTACAGATATTGATGAAAGCAAGGTTTTATGAATGTGGTATATATTTTACAGATTTTCCTCTGAAAGAATCTTTACAGATATGGCAAGCTTCTCGGTGTCGGAGTTTAAAAGCTCTTTGCAAGTGAGATTACAGCAATTATAAAAGCCTATCCAACAGTGAACCAAAGTCTTCACAATAAAAAAAGCTTCTCCAACTATGGATTCAATAGATTGCCTCTTACCCATTAGCTCTAGTAGATGCACAAACTAAAGCCCCATTTGCTAGCAGCAAATGAACAGCATCTGGATGTCCCATCTTAGTGGCAAGATGCAGTGGAGTGGCTCCGCTCCCATCTCTAACATTTACAAATCGAGCAAATCCCCTGTAGATTGAATATCAACCAATCTCAGGCTTGCACAAAAATCAAACAACAATATGAAATCTTAGAATATCAATGGTTTATCTATGGTATCAGATATGCAATAGGATAGGTCCTAGTTCTTATTTTAAAAGAACTGGCAAGGCTCTAGGCCCCCATTATTATAGTTGTTATATATGTCTTCGTTAAGCTACTTCCTAGACTGGAATTGCTACAAGTGATGTTTGAGGCATTTATTGTATTTCATAAGTCTGAGAATTTTGGCAGCTCTGTAATCGTAGGGACAAAGGCTCCATTTCCCCATTTTTGTGGATTGCCAAGGCCTAAATTCCCTATTATTGATCCAAACCATTTATTTCAATCCCACCAGGCTCTGCCCCCCGGGGCATTGATGCATTTCGATAGCGGGCTTGAAAGCAAGCCGGAGAGGGAACAAAGGAAGATATAAATGCCTATCGCATTAGAACAAGGGGACTTATGGGTGGAAATGAAGCAAGCAAGCAGTTAGGAGCAGGGTTTATTACTCATGCTTGGGACAGTGTTGATAAGATAAAGACCAATTTCTTGGCCTGGAATCCCAAACAGATGCCGCCATTTAAAAAATAGGGAAAAATAATTAAAGAAATTTCAACTTCTACACCAAATAACAGGGTGACTATGCATTACCTTTCCCTTTTGCCATGTAGATTTGATATCCACAGGCAAAAAGTCTTCCTCCTTTGCTGGAAGGCTATGTCCTTTCCTTAGCATTACAGGCCAGTGTATTAGATACAAGTCTAAGTATTCCAACTGCAAATTCCTGCAATAAGAGCATTTGTTACATATCTACATGAATTTGTGCTCAGAAGTATACAAAAGAGAAAATGGATGCTTTCGTGTAAAGTACAAGCCATACAGTTGACACAATTTTTTATATTTGAGCTAGCATTGAGTGACCAACACACCAATTAAACTTAAATCCAGACATGAATCTAGTTCATACGCAACAGTCCAACCAAGCTAAAACAAGAAAACAGAGTAACAGAATCCTAATGCATTCCAATATTTTTTCTTTTTAATTTAATAAAGTGGGGGTATTACACAACCCAATCTTTAAACCTGACCAGTTTCACAAATTCCATGAATATGGAGAGAATTCTTTCCCATCAAATTGATATGAAAAGGCCCCAGCTCTTCAGCTTCCCCATATGCTACAAGGAACATCCATGACCTGCACCAAAATAATGATATAGAACTAGAACGATCAGAAACATTCATTTTGAACAAAACCATTTTAAATCAATCCTGGATGCTAACACTTGTTTTAATGAAAACTATCCATGTCTTTTGTCATGCAGACCACATGCCTGCACCCAATAAACAACAAAGAACTTTGTAAATTTTGCTAACAAGATGCCATAAATTATTTCAATATTTTTCGTATGGAAAAATGGCCAGACCACTAGTGAAAACCGAAATAGCCAATCAGAAAATAGGAGTTAATTATGAAAAATTTAACATTAATAGAATTATTGTAAAAGAGCTTAGGTTAAGCAATTAGACACGTTTCGCAAAAACTTGATTAATATGCAAGAGCCAAGCGAAAACATTAGTCTCCTGCCTAAATGGCAGGGACTAATAATGGCTAGTATACTACCATAATAATGGCTAGTATGCTACCATTGATGTTGATGATAGTTGGGCACTTCATCATTCAACAAGACGCTTTGTATATTTAAGCTTCATTTACATTGATCTTTAATATTGTAAGAATATATTTTTCGAGGATTACATATATACGTATGCGTGCACATATATATATATATATATATATATATATATATATATATATATATATATATATATATATATATATATATATATATACATGTATGTGTATGTTTATGTAGGTATATACATAAATATGTACATATACATATATACCAAATGTTTCTCTCAAGAAGGGCTTTTGATCACTCTTCTAGAATAATTTTTTTAAAAAAAGATTATTTTGACCTAAATAAGAGAAATAAATTTAATAATTGATTTTATCGTAATTATTGACTAGAATGATTTAAAATTATATATATATATATATATATATATATATATATATATATATATATATATATATATATATATATATATATATATATATATATATATATATATATATATATATATATATATATATATATATATATATATATATATATATATATATATATATATATATATATATATATATATATATATATATATATATATATATATATATATATATATATATATATATATATATATATAATGTTAATTGAATTTGGGTTAAAATTTTAATTTATTCATATACTTTAATCACAAGTTTAGACTGATTTTAATCACATTGAGATAAGTGGTTAAGATAGTCATTTGTTTCGCAATTCATAATGATGAAGGATCCATCCCATAAAAAGAAAAAGAAAATATATTTGTTTAATGTCAATTATTCTTTATATTACTAAATACATAATTTAAATTATATATTATTTATATTCAAAATATTTCCAATATACTCTAAATTAGAATATAATTAAATTTTAGTTTGTGTATATTAATTACTTGCTTGATGTATCTACAATTAATTTATGTTCTATAGAGTATAGAGAAGAATATAAAGAACAATATAAAAAAGGGAACAAAGGAAAAATAATAGAAATTGAAAGAATAATCTATTTAATGATTGGATTTAAAATATTTTTTATTACTATATATTATATTTTCCCTACATAATTTATCAACCATAAATCATTAATTTTCTTGAGAATGTAAAATTTAAAATGTCAAATAAAAATCAATCAATGTAAACATATTCTATATTTTCAATAATATAAATTATTATCAATAATATAAATTATTATCTATCAACATATTTTATGATATCATATCTTAAATTTTCTTATTATAAATGAACATATTTTATTGTATTCTAATTAATTATATATACTATAAACAATAATGAAAAGTATTATAAGTATTTTATAATATTAAATAAAAAAATAATCGAATATATATTATAAATATACAATACTATAAATATTATTTTATCTTATAAATTTTAATGAAGATTTAGATTAAAAGAATCTAATTATAGAGGTAGATATATGAATGATCAAGTTTTTTTCCTGGTCATATTTAGATCTTTATAAATGGATGCATAAAATGACTTGAAGCTATCATTGATTAGATTATGATGTCAACTATTCTAGAAAATGTTACACATGATGAAAACTACAGCCTAGCTGCCCTCCCTCCAACCAAATGCACGGAGAAAGTCCCTTGTCATGTGCATCATCAGTCAATATTTTAATTTTCAATTTGATATGAGTAAATTTTCATAAATTGTTCGTATGGGTTTACAAGTTCATAGGTAGCCATTAGACAAGGGTAAAATGAAAGAAGTAAACTTTTAGTTCACGTTTTGTGCAAGTTACAAAATTTAAAAATTTGGATCATTGATTATTTTTTGTTGAATAAAAAATTGAGCTCTCAACTTAAATTAGTTATTGAATTAATTTCTTTTTAAAAAACCATAAGGAACTGAAAGTAATGAATCATATAATAAACTTTGAATTTAAAAAACTTGAACAGAAAATAGGACATGTATATATTTGATCTCGGTTATAGAAACATCAAATTATTATAAAATAATTAGTATATTATTTACAATACATTATTTTTTGTTGGAAGATTTTTTTTATTACAATAACTATTTGATTTTATGATTGAATAATTTTTGAAGTTTTAAGACTTGATGAATGATGACATGCCATGTTTAGAAGAGATTGCAACATGTCGAGGCACAAATAAGACACTTGCACTTGTGACCAAATGCCATAGTGTCTCCCTCTAAACTAAATCACCTGAACTTTTGACCAAATGCCCCATTTTTTTTTGTCTCTGTTGCAACACAGTACAACAATGTAAGCTCCAAATACCTTCTGATTCGTATTTCTTACAATTTAAAAATAAAAAATGATTTCAGAACATTGTTTTGCACCTCCTAGCCCTTACCATACTTGTTTTGCATAAAATAGAGGTACATTAAGCCTCTCTGTACTCATTACAAGTTTTTTCTCTTCGCATATTCCTGTTTTATTTTTAGAATACGGAAATCGTTCTCTCTCAACCTCTGCACAGATTCATCTCTAGCACATGTTCAAGTTCTTTATCAGATAATTGACTATGTAATGTTCTGAAATGTTAAAAAAAACTTGAATATTCAGCAGTTGCAATGTTTAACTTTCATTTTTTTCCAAAAGGCAAGGACTCAAGCTCCACAAAAAAGCCATAGCAGCAAAGACATAGGAGGCAGGTGCAGACCAAGCAACAAAGTAAGCAGACCAAGTAGAGCTATAGGTATTACAGAGTAACCTTTCCAATAGACACTTTATATTTGTTGTTTGTTTCAGTTTCTTCCTATCTTTCTGCTCAAACAGTGACTTCAATTATTAGATGACAGATATATTCTAATCAAGTACAAGTCTATTGACATCAGATCACTTAATGAACTCTATTTTTTCTTAAACCATTTTCAAATCTCCCATTTCTTCCTCAAACTTTTCGGCTACAGTTAGGATTCTCCATTTTGCCTGTTTTCCCTATTTTCCTTTGTTGTTTTGTTCAAAACATTTGGCCTTCAGTTTTTCGCTCAAGCTAGTAAGACTCGCAAATTAGGATTCTGCATGCAACCCTACACCATGCACTCAAATAGAAAAATGTTATATGCATGGGCTGTCATGATTCTGTGAATGACATCTTGCAGAATTAGTGCAAGCTGTCAAACAGACAAAAATACCCCACAAAAGGCTTCATATTTATTCAAGGAGCATTAGCTTTTGAAGATTTCAATTATATGATAATCCTATCCTGCTATATATATTATTATTATTTAAAAAAGAGCAGCCTATTATGATATTCCCTTGGTCTTATTCTATGTCCCCACTATTCTAAACGATGTTTAAGCTTCTTTTTGCTCCATGTATATTATAGTGTAGAATATTCTATTGTTATTAGAATTGCTAAGTAATATTTCACTAAAGAATAGTTTTAAGGTGCAATATAATAATAATAGTGAAGGGGGGCATATTGTATCGGTGCCTATTTATGACGTTAGTTGAAAATGATAATCTGGTCTTCTAAAGTTTTCTTTAATAGAACAGATTAGTTTATAAATGAATTTGAGTATTCCTACAAACATAATCAAATAGAAATAAAAAGTTAGTTTAACTATTTTTTTAAAGTATGAATGATTTAGAAGTTTGAGTAAATTCTATAATCTTTTGAATAATTTGTAGTTTTATAAAAATGACTGTTTTCAGGTGTACCATCCCTTTTAGGAATAAATGTTCTTTTATCAAAGTTAAAATTTACTTTTCTATTATATAATTTGGCTCACAATTTATTTAATAATATTTTAGTCTATAAAAGCTTAATTTGACATTTTTTTCCTTTTCTTCCTTCATGTACTTACATCCTTCCATAATAAATTTACTTATTTTCCTATGATCCAATTAGACTTACACCTCTTTAATTAATAAAATATTGATCCCAAAAAGCTTAGACAGTCAATATATGAAGAAAAAGTTCCCTCACCTCTTTCAAACATTGCTTTGGTTAGATTTGTAATTTTTACCTTGTTTGACATCTTTTTCCCATTTCCCCTACCTATTCTACATCAATTTAATGCTTCTCTTGTCAAGGTTTTCTTATGTTAAGTTAATGTTTTCTATCAATTGTCAAACAAATTTCACAACAGCATATTATAAGTATTTGAAGCTTGAAAATTGTTAAACAGATTTGATTGCAATAACAATGTTGTTGTACATCATTTAGAATAAGATGGTAGCATGTGCAGCCTATATTAACTTATATTCAAGTATATAGAATATATGATTTGTGACACCATAAAATAATATCTATAATCTAGATGGCAGCATGTGCAGTCTCTAAACATCCTTAATGTAGCTACCAAGTTACTTATGAAGTATCATCTCTCAATTGACAATGTAATTAGTCATCTCATTGTCATTAATTAAGAGTTTCAATCTTATTTCTCATCACTTACAGAATAGCATCAAATGCTTGTACAAGCCCTTGTTAAAACTAAGTACAAGGCCTGGTCAAAACTACCCAAACAAACAAAAACTACCAAGTTACTTATGAAGTATCATCTCTCAATTGACAATGTAATTAGTCATCTCATTGTCATTAATTAAGAGTTTCAATCTTATTTCTCATCGCTTACAGAACAACATCAAATGCTTGTACAAGCCCTTGTCAAAACTAAGTATAAGGCCTAGTCAGAACTACCCAAACAAACAAAAACTATATATAACATGTTTTATATAAAATATTTGAAGCCATGTAATGGTATGATAAGACTCAATTATGTATTATCTTGACAGATCCACATCTGCTATCGTATCTGCTCCAGAAAATAACCTAGAATTGATTTGACTAGGATAAGAAATATGAAAATGCATCTGCATTGAATTATACTGCATTCATTCCAAATTGATCTACATTAAATCATATGTACTTACAAGTTGCTTTTCATTTCTGTTGCAAGACTTTTCGTCGCATACACAAAAAATAAGAACGTCTACTCCCTTGCTCTTGAAAGTTAGTACAAATTGTTATACTTTTCTAGTGCATAGTTCTAAGTTTATTTACTTTATGCTTTGTGCACATTCCACTCTAATAAAACATTAACAAAGAATTGTACTTGCAAATCCTTTTGCATTTTGGTTTTTTTGTGAATGTTTACAATTCTCTTTCTGTACATATATAAAAACTACACATAGTGCAGCTTCATTTATCTTCCTCGTCCAATTTAGCAACATGCTTCCAATTACATTGTAAAAAAACACACCAAATGTCAAATAATCCAATAATAGTAGAAACATACAAAACAAATGACAATGTACAGAACATATCAATTGACACATCTTTGGACAATGTAGAATGCTTCCGCATTGATAATTTCAACTTTAAGGTCAGCGATTGCTTATTTGACACACTCCATGTATTGCTCTATTGTCGCTATACGTCATTTGAGCTACGCAATGGTTTTGTTACCCATTTCTTGCATTGCCTTCACAACCGTTGTGTCACAGCATTATATTCTTATGAACATGAGCTACACCCATCAATACTTCATGACTTGCACGGAGTTACTCACAAGGACACATACTTGCACAGGATGACACTTTCTGCAACTGAGACCAACACAATTGGCGAAACTGGTCTTTGGGGTGACATGTTTTCTATCCATTGGCTAGCACGTTGGTTAAACCTGTCCATATGCATCTGGTCTCTAACAAGAAAGAAACCATATTTGCATTTCAATAGAGATGCTTCTCATTGTGAGATATCAATTCTTTTCCATGATGTCAATCCATTGGCTGGGCACTATGAACCTATCTTCTCAAGAAAAGTCACATATAATAGAATGAACAATATGCAACTACATTTGTTAACTATGCCTTGTGAAATCGACACCAATTCAACCATAATAGAGGTAGAACTTGATCAGATTGGCCTCCAACAACTCCTTGCATTTGTTGCCCCATGTGGTGAAAGCATGTTCACTGCCATTGCTGCCTTAGTTGATGCTCGGTTTGATGCACTTGCTTTACGACTATTCATGGCATAGTCTTTGGCAAATGCATTGGTAGTGCAAGATAACTTTGCATTGGGTTGTTTCAACATGCTTCAACAACCTGTAATGTCAACCAACCAATGCCTCTTGCAGCAACAAGCACTAGTTAGCAAAGTGGGAATGCCATACGTTTACAGCAACTTGGAGGGTTTTGAATTTTGCTTGTTATGGATTTCATACTTGTTCCATACAACTATATATATATGGAACATCATCCCCGCCTCTAAATTAGATGTCCTATGCAACTGCATAGCACCCAAACAGCAAATAAACTTGTTATGTTACAAGGCTAGTTCAGGCCATTGTCATTACAAGCCGTTGCAAAAAAAACAACATTTTTCAAATGAAATACTTATGAAAAGACATAACTTGTTGAATGGAACTGAAAATACATTTCCAACAAAAAAAACAATACCCTTTTTAGTAGACAGTACCAACACTGAACAGACTACAGTTTTATCTAGCAAAATAATAGAAACACAATGCTCATTAAGGCATCTGAAAGCAACAATCCGCAACAAGGACCAGCCCTTGCCAAACACTGACCATCAACAATCTACTCATACAAACAATATTATGCATGGAACAGCATCAGATGCGAAGACAAAAACAAGATATGTATTTCGTAAGGCAAGAACTAAGCATCGCCCAAAAATCCATAAAGATGCAACTACAATGAACAGCACAAACCAAAAATCTATCAGGCAATACCTGCTAGCTATTAATGATACACCTACTAATGCCTGTGCCATTTGTGAAATGTTATGTTTCCATAAAGACATTTACAAAGTAAACAATGCATTTGTTCATGAATTCTCTTTTCTTTCCATGGGACCTAATAAGAAAATCATACTGTCAGGCCAAACAATTTGTAAACGATGTATAGCAACTGTTAAGCTTGGAAAACTACCCATTTTCGCTGCACCATGGAACATAAGACGTAGTAAACAAATAGATATTGTTCATTCCTTGACAACCTTAGAGGAAAGACTAGTTTCCCTACGTATTTCTTTTGCGCAAATAAGACAATTGGGTTACAAAAGAGCACAATATGGCTTGAACGGTACAATTATCAATGTTCCTGTCAATTTTGATAGAGTCCAACAAGCATTGCCTAGGCATATAGATGAAACAAAAACAATTGCAATTAGAATAAAATGTAAATTAGAGTACAAAAATGCATATGTACAAGCAACGTCAGACCTGCTTTTGTCATGCAAGCTCTAAATTTTTTGTCCAAAACACCACTGTACACAAAAGAAAATATCACAATAAATAAAGATTGGGAAACCCTTCTAACATCAAAACATCAACAAATGCAAACAGACATTGCTACAGATGCAGACATAGACTCTGGAACTGATATGGATGATGATTTCGATCAGCTTCAGGAAGAGCCCATAACCAAATCACTCATCCATTGGTTTAATGAAGTGCATTCAATCAAAGACCTTGATACCACCATTATTGAAATTGCACCATCTGAAGGATTTAAACCTCTTGGAATTTTCCAAGATACTTACTCAGAAGAAATGAATTTCCCAACATTATTTTATGGTTTTGCACGACCAAAAGACATCACTAAAAAATTCAGCTACCAAAAAATAGTCAAGTGGGAGCTCATGCATAAAGACAATGACTTTTCAACACATATGACAAATATATTTTTCAAAGCTATTAAAATAATTATTCACCAAATATCCTCACTAGCATGGGTTTGTATAAGGAAAGCTGAATTGAAAGGTGAAAAATTATTTGCCAAGGACGTGCGAAACCCTACTAACCTAGAAAAAATATTAAAATCACCATTGGGTTTTAGGTCATTGAGGAGTATTCGAACATCTCCTGACTACTTGGAAAACAATAAGAAAAACATATTTGCAATGATACGATAGCTAGGACCTCCAACTTTCTTTGTGACATTGACAAGTGCTGAGCACTTATGGGAGCCATTGTGCAAAGCATTGCAACACATATCAAGCACAGAACATAGTAGGCACAGTGAAACTATAGAGGACAAGGACCTAGACTTTGAAATTAGGAAAAATCCTGAGCTTTGCTGCCGCTATTTCAATCATAGGCTTAATGCATTTCGAAAGATGATGCTCAAAAACCAAGAACTCTTTGGTAAAGTATTTGACTACTTTTTTGTTACAGAATTCCAAAACCGAGGAAACGAGCACACACACTTCATGTTATGGATCGAAGATGCACCTACATATGGACATTGCAAAAACATTGATATAGAAAGTTTCATCGACAAGTACATCTCATGTGACTCTACATTGCTAGATGCAAATCTAGTCAAAATGTAGACACATCATCATACAAGAACATGCAAAAAATATAGAGCATCTAGTTGTCGATTTAGCTTTCCCTTGCCTCCCATGAGGCAAACAACGATTCTAGAACCTTCGCAAAATACTAGCCCTATACTAAAGGCTACTGCAAAGCTATTTTTTAAGCAACTAGAGAATAAACACTACACAAAAGAAGTTTCGTTTGATGGCTTCTTGCACGAGCTTGAAATTGATGAAGCAAATTACATTAAAATGTTGCAATCAACATTGTCATGAAGAATTGTCTTGTTAAAAAGGCATCCTTCAGATATTTGGATAAATTCATTTGCTAAAACAGTTCCAAGCCTATGGTATGCAAATACAGATACACAATTTATATTGGATGCATATGCTGCTGCAACATACTGTAGCTCGTACATGACAAAACAAGATAGGACATTGTCACTTGCATTTTGCCAAATACAACAACAATGTACTTATACTTACAATGATAAGATACACTTCATACGAAAGCTAGGTAATGCATTACTAAACTACCAAAAAATGTCTAGTCGTCAAGCAGTTCACATAGCTCTTTCTCTACCCTTACGTAGAAGTTCACGCAAAACCATTTTCATCAATACAGCCCCTGCTGAAAATAGAATATTAATGTTAAAAAACCCCAAGCTACTCACAAAGGAAAAAGATGACTCTGAAAACATTATGTGTGCCTCTGCAGTAGACAAATATATACAACGCCCAACACTCTATGAAAACTTGTCCCTTGCAGAATATACTGCTTCTTACTTGCACAACCTGTTAAAAGAACAAAACAAAAGAGGTAAGCCACAAATCATACGCTTTGTAAGATACAATCTGCATAAAGATCCAGAAAATCACTATAGAGAAAAACTTATGCTTTACGTTCCTTTTAGAAACAATGAACAGTCACTGTTGCTAGGACATAAGACATGGACTTTAGCATTTCATGCAAATAAATCACAAATTGCACATGTCGAAAAGATGTTCATAGCCCAGATACCTAGCACATGGGGTGACATTGAACTAGTAGCGACAAAAGCTAACAATGATAGCCATCCAGCAATAGACCTCGACAATGACTATGAGCAGACTCAAACCAAAATAGAACTAGAAAAATATGACATTATCGATGACATAGAACATGTAAAAAGTGCACACAAAAAACAAGATATTCCTCTCTCCACACACTTAGAAATTGCTCACCCGTTCTTGCTCAATAACCAAGAATATTTCATGTTGCGTAGACAATTGAATGAAGAACAACAATCAATAGTCAAAGATGTACTGATGAAAAAGAAACTTGCCCCTAACAAACCATTATACCTTTTCTTGACAGGCGGAGCTGGTACCGGCAAAACCTTCACTGCAAAAGTGCTCTTCGAAGCAATGATTCGACACTTTGATAGAGAACTTGAAAGTGACCCGTACAAGCCTAAAGGAATCATTGTCGCTTCAACAGGGAAGACTGCATTTAATGCAGGTGGAACAACCACACATTCTATCTTCCATCTTCCATGTAGCTCTTCAAAGATGCTACCCTTGGACTCAAACACACTTGACAGTCTAACCAAGAGATTGGACCAGCTACAAGTTTTATTCATTGATGAGGCATCGCTATTAGGATCCAGAATGTTATACAATATAGACAAAAGGCTACGCCAAATCAAACACATGCCAACAAAACCATTTGGAAATTTTGATATCATATTTTGTGGTGACTTGTACCAAGCACAGCCTGTATGCGATGCCTGGATATTTGAGGAGCCGAAAATAGGCAATGACAAAATCCCGTACACATTTTGGCTAGAAAATGTCCTTTGCTTTGAATTGCACAATGTAGTTAGACAAACAGATACACACTTCATTTCGATCCTAAACCATACAAGAATTGGCCAACAAACTGATGAAGACATATCCTATTTGAACAAGACATGTTACAAGACCCCTCCCAAGGACCCAAAATTTCCATACTTGTTCCAAAGAAATATAGCCGTCGACAAACATAACAAAAAAATGTTGGACTTCTTGCCCACCAAGCTCTATGTGTTTGAGGCTATTGATAAGGATGAGTTTCCCCTTGACAATACCAACTACCAAGTTGAAAAATCATCCTTGCCTAGCACAATCTATACAAAGCCAGGAATATTAGTTGAGCTAATAGCTGGCAATTTAGATACACAAGATGGACTAGTTAACGGTGCTGATGGCATTTTCCAAATGCACACATCTGACCATGAGGACATCCTATGGATAGAATTCAATGACCCCGCTATTGGAAAATCTCGACGCCAAAAAAAGCAAGCCATATACACATGTTGTATCTCAGCTTCTTGGACCCCAATAATGAGAATAGCTAGAAAAGTCAAAACAGCTACAAAAGTTGTTACTCGATCGCAATTCCCTATTCAACTAGCATCTGCACGAACCATTCATAGATCACAAGGCCTAACAATGGATTCACTTGCTTTTGACCCTACGAAAGTATACCAGCATGGTTTTGTCTACACAGCCCTTTCCCGAGTAAGAAACATTCAGACATTGTACTTGATACACAAATTGCAACACCAAAACTTCAAACTATCCCAGAAAGTAGAAAAAGAAATGCAACATCTCCAAACTGAAACACAATGGAAACTACAACATAGTCTTGCTCTTGTACCAATAGACTGTTTCATCGTATGCTCTCTAAATACTCGAAGCTTTGCATTGCATGCACAAGAAATAGGCCACGACTATGATTTGCTTAAAGAAACTATAATTTGCTTTCAAGAAACAAATGACAAGATACATCAACATCTTCACTTGCTAAATGAAAAATTTAATTTCCATTCTTCACTATGTATTCATGGCTTGTTGACTTGCTATGCCAAAACCTTGACATTGTTAAATACTGATACTTTTGCAACACAATACCTAGAATCCATAACAATTGATATATTCCATCTTGACACTACTCTTCGTATCACAAATGTCTATATATCACCAACTACACCTATAGATCACATATTGAATCTACTCATAAACATATTTACCATGCTACCAATGGATTGTAAACTCATCATTGCCGGAGACTTTAACATTGACATGCTACACTCTACAACAGCACAAACAATGCTTTCTGAACTCATGAAACAACACAAATTAAGTTTGCTTGTGGACAAGCCAACAACAAATGCAGGTAGTTTATTGGATCACTTTTGGTTGCACAACATTGATCTCTCCATAGCAAAATTCACTTTGCTAGATACATACTGGTCAGACCATCATACAATAGCCCTAGAGCTATGCCTCTAGTGTCCAGGATTACAAACTTGTTCAATCAAAATCAAAGAACAGCTTCGTTGCTCTGATTATGATGTACAAAGCTCTTCTATAACCACTTTGTCAAAAAACATGAACAAGTATTTGTCTTGCAGCTTCCAAAGACATATTTTCTTCGATGAGGAGAACCAACTTAAAGTGCCATGATCAGCCAATCCCAGATTATGAAAAAGCACAAGCTTCAGTCAAATTCTCTTAAGAACGTCATTGAAACAGGTAGACCTTCCATTTTGACTTGCATGATGCACTGAACATTGGAAACCTCTCGGTTAGTCTTCCAAAAAAATCAATGCTAAATCAATAACAAACTCATAAGAACATGTGCATAGTACCTGCATGAAAGTCATCTTAGTTCCTTGTGAGGAATGATACATATCATGGTCTTGCATAGACACTATTGTTGTCTTATACTATAGTTTATCTTTGAAAAACTTTTGTATTCCTTTTCCTCCACAAGAACGAAATAATGATTTATAAAATGTCTATAAATACTAATAATACAAATCTCCTAATCAGTAACGAAATTACTTTCATCTTAGCTTTTCCGGAAAGTTATGAACTAATTCGTCAAAAAAGACACTTGAACTAGATGTTGAAGCCCTTTTTAAGCATGTTAGATAATTGGGACACCTGGTGAATAAAAAATAGTGTTTATGAATGTCATTATCTGTGTAGGAATTTGATTACAATTTGCTTAAACTAGAGTCGACATTACTAGCTTAAAATAAATTGCACTGCTTTACATCTGCTAGTCTATCCTTACCAAACCATGAAATCAAACCAGAAAACAAATCTCACATTGACTAGAATACAAAATACTAATATGGACTAGCTCAATTTAGTTCAATATAACCCACATCTCATTAATTAAACATACTTATATATATCTTCACTATTACATCTGTTAAATGATCCATACATCAGATTATAGATGACATTTGATCTAAGTATTTATGGAATTTAAAACACTACTTTCCTCTCTGGATGAGATTAAAATGAATATTAAGGCCAGGCAGATCCCTATGAGATTTCAGCCAATTGCCTAACTCTTTTACCTATCTTTACCATAATCATTGCTCGATCTTAATTAAATTAAAAAATCCACAACACTTGTTGCAGAAATCTAACATACACATCAAACATATGCCTTCCAAGCCTTCTCAATGATTTGTTACCAGAAAATTCTCTCTCAGCAAACTAGAGTTGCACTTTATATGCTTTTGTAGAATTGCACAGTCCTTTCCAGCTTTTTAGCAGACTTCATTTCATTACAACTAACATGTTTCATTTTTGGCAGACTTCATTTCCTAGTTGATATCTTCATTGCTCATGTTATAGTACCTGTTCCAAATTGAACCAGCTACAATCGTCACAATGGATCTGACAAAAGCAACTGCATTAGAAACTGCAACCAGATCTATGCCCAATGAACCAGAGACACAACCATCAAGTATCAAGCAGCAAATGCCTACCAGGTTGACAGATACAAAACTCACAACACCTGCAAAAAGGTATTTCCTTCATCTCCGCTATCCTCCTTTAAGATGTATACAACTGCACTTGCATGTACTTGTACCTACATATAATAGCCACACTAACTTATCAGAAACCATTTACCACAGCATTATTCACACCCTCCAGTCAACAGAACAGCCTTCTAGAAGATGGCAACAACATCAACAACAATCAGCAAGCAAAAAGGTCACACTTCTCCTAGCCTACTTTACTCTTTGCATTGCGATTCACATAATTGTATAGTCTAAAATACACAACCTTGTCTTCGAACAGGCTCGAAGTAAAAGTACAACATGCATCCAGCATTGCTGATATTTGTACATTGCAATTTGCCACTGCTTTTGAGGGTGATGTCCTTGTGACTTATGGACCTGCCTATGCAAAAAACCCATCAAGCCCAGCTAAAGCACCAATATTGCATGTGGATTTGATCGACATGCATGGCCAAATGACCATTACAACCAATATTACCAACCAATTAGTTCACAAATTCCTTTCCCAGCTTGCCTGGTGCTAGTGTTCGTATAAAAGCATTTGACATAAAGAGAAAGTCACAATATGAAAGGGGTGATGCAGATTATTGCCTGTAGTTTACTGCACAAACATCCATAGAAACCATTCCTAGAGTCTGCAAGAAGCAAAAATTGATGCTTGATACCAAATTTTATCAACTTGTCCAGTCAACTAGCCACTTCTCGATCGGTACATTGGGTGTCATAGTCGCAGCACATAACCATGCACCGAAAGAGTACCAACTCCATGTCAAAGATGGAGAAGCTACAACAGACACAGCTACTGTAAGCTATTCCATCCATACATCTAACTCAATTCTGATTTTTTTTGACACATAACAATGCTTTTTTTAACATTGCCTACCACATTTCATTCCTTTGCAGGTCACAGTTCCAGATTACCATACACGCGCATATGCAACAGTTCAAAATATACTTGCATCTACACAACAACCACTCCTGCCACTTAAAAATGTTCTCCGAAATGGGCCAAAAGGAACACCGCTCATAAAAACAACACCATCCACCTTCATTGGCAGTCTCAATGATGAATATGCGAGGACAGCTCTACAAAATATCATATCGTCCAATGTCCAGGTAAGAAACAAACCCTTGTATTTGAAAAAAGACCAGAATTACATTCGACACTAACTAAATAACCATGCAAAATACATACTTAGATGTTGATTTACTTCACAGGTCACTGGCACTCTGAAAACAAAAAATCCTTATCTTGCACCATACCAACTCCTCTGCACCGTATGCCACCAGCCACCTTCCATCATCTTACCATTAACCACCAGCCATGGCCATTGCATTTCATGTGCAAAAAGAACAACATTTGGTTACGAACCCTTTTTGCAATGTATAGTCCAAACTGAAGATGACATTGTGGATTGCACTATGCATGGCCAGCTCCTTGAGAACCACTTCCCTCGTATTAAAGAAATCCCATTTCAAGACTACAACACGAACTTGTCTGAAGTTGTTGGCCTCATGCGAGCATTTGAAATTGAAGGCACCTTTACAATAGCAATGAACAACAGCATCCTCTCCATTGCAACATAATACAACAATGTAAGCTTCAAATACCTTCTAATCCATATTCCTTACAATATGCAAATACTATAGTTTTAGAACAATGTTATCCAGTTATTAGCTCTTAACATAATCGTTCACCATCAAATGCAGGTACATTAAGTCTCCAGTAGTTCGCTGCAAGTTTTGCCTCTGCACATACCCTCTTCTATTTTCAGCAAAAAAAGCACTAAGCATAATGCAAAGAAAATAGATTTTGCACGTGTACAGAAGAATTTTTTGCAAGACACATTCATGCCACAAAAATACATGTACTTTATTGGCTAGTACTGTTCAATATTTCCTGGTCAAGGGAAAACAATACAATGTTGTAACAAACACACTCGCACTGTTCATTGTCTTTTTTGGCAACCACCACTTGAAAATACTGACATACAGAACATGTCTTAATATTGCTTTACACACCTTACTTGACATTGCTAGTTATAAATAATAGACAGCTCTTAACACTCTACTTCCTATAATATGATTTCAATGTTCCATCAATTGCTAATGCTCTGCCTATCGATTTTGAAAATATTCTGCTTTTATGTACTGACCAATGTTTGCCTTCTATGTGACTAGTTATGTCTTTAACTAGTTCTCTTCTCTTTGCAATACAAAAGGGATGTTTATATGCTATTGAAAGTTGAAAAGGGATATACATGCCTCCCTGATAATTTTAAGTGACACTGTTAGTCAGAATTTATTAGAGAAATTTGAAACCAATTAACATTGAAAAAACTCTCAAAATATTGTTTAAAATGCCATTAGACTCTTCATACAAGGTTTTTTGGCTTGTACGTTGTAGTAGCATTAAAGGTTTTATAGGTAGTGAGGCATCGAAGGCTTTTTCATCAGAAAAATATAAAGCAAAAAAACCATGCGAGAGCTACTCTTAATGCAATTTGCACACTCCTTTAAGCCCAAGAACTACAAACTAGTGCTATGAAACTACTTCACATGACATATATTATGTTCAGAGTTAACAGGAACTCTTTTTTCAGTTGCAAGATGCTTTCACTAACTTCCTCTCCTTTGGCTATCATGATATTGCTTTTTTTTCTTTATCTTTTTGTATTTTTTTAAAAAAGCTTTTGTTTATAAAATTTTACATTTGCATTTAGCTTTAAAGTTTTTTTTATTAATATATATAGACTTGATTTCTTTTAAAATTAATTTAAATTATAAATTGAGTACAATATATCAAATTTTCTTTTTCGAGATTTATATTATTATATTAGTTGATGGATTGGTTCTGGATTTTTCTGTCACTGAAATCAAACTTCAACCTTATGACATAGTTTTCAAGTAAAGGAACCATATAGAACATTTGTGTTAGTTGTCTCTACAAGTGGACCTAGGACCAGGTTCGACCTAGGACCAGCTAGAACCTGATTGAGAAGAACCCTTTGTATCCTTAGGAACAGTGATTGTCCTAGGACCTTTGCAACAGACTTTGATAAGTGTTGCAAGAAGAACCTTACATTTCCTTGTCAAAAACTATTTAGACCTTCCCTTCGGAATTGGGTTCACAAGTTGGTGTAATTGCTAGAGTATTTTACATTTTAGAAAAATGGATTTGAGATTGATGGCTAGATCCAAAAGATGAATTCAATGTTTTACATTATAGAAGCTGACTTTGTTTTGCAATTCACCGATTCACATTACTGGGAATCTACATCACAAATCAGATTGATATCTTCATTTGCCTTAAGCAAAATGGGGTATATGGTTTAATAGCGATGTGACCTCCTGTCCAAGTTATTATATATCTCCTAAAATTTAAATGAATGAAATAGCTAGTTGTTCAGGTACTACTAAATAATCTCTTGGCCGATGAGAGAGGCCTCTTTATTGTTCAACCACACTGAAGAACCTATAGCTGTAAACTCTTATCAATATGCACAGCAGTAAGAATTAATTGTCTCAGAATACTTGGAAATTAGGATTAATTGTGCTTATATAGAGTTTATTCTTAAGAACTGATTTATAGATGCAGAAAGGATGGCTTGTCACTATATGTTTTAGTTTATTTGGTAATAGGCAAGTTCATAGACCCTTTGAGGGCATATTATAAAGTTCAACCAAATAGAAGTCGGATCTTCTTATCAGTCTGAACTGAAGTTAGATAGGGTGGTCTCTCCAGAAATTCTTGGAATTGAAGATTTTTGTGTCACTTAGAGCCTTCATTCTTCAGTAGTGATTTATAGATGTAAAAATAATTGTTTCTCACTAAACCTTTGTTTGGCAGCAGGCTAGTTTATAGACTGTTTCAGTACAAAAGCCCTTTTGAAAAATTTAAGCACATGTGGTGACTTAAAGTGTCAACCATTCTGATATCGTATATAAATAATCTATCATTGGTGATGTTGCAAATAGAGGATTGGATATAGGTCAAGTGCAACTTAAATGCTTTCCTAAAGCTTAAGTGTCAGATCATTTTTTGGGTGCTTTCTAGTTAGTACTTAAATAATGTACTATATAGCCCTAGAAAGATGTTCACAACAGAAGAACCATTCCACCATCATATAATTATCCAATTCAAGTGTTTGGCGTATATTTTCAATTCTTATGAATATGTTGTCAATTGTTTTGGTGGCTATCTCTGCCAGAGCCATAACAGTGTGCAACTGTCCTCAATGAAGAAGAATTAGGCCCTTAACAGTCCCGAATTGGGAGTATACGACTTACTCTTGATCTTGCTCTTGTAGAACACTACACTTTCCTAATGGTCATCCTTTGCCAACCTATGACATCAGTCACAGATCTATGGAGTAATCAAATCCATAGGCAGTGGACCAAATAGAACTGCTAACAATCTCTATTAATGGAACTTCATGCAATATTTTCCTGAAAGACCACTCTTGCTACCCAATACACTGGAAACTAGGTCCGAAACCATAGTTGATAATCTTTATTAATGAAAGATTAGCGCTTTGACGATGCCCCATAATGATAACAACCACATGCTGTTCTTCTTGCACAAAATGAGTTTCCTTCGCAAAACTTATGACCAGTTGTAGATCTCTGTATTCATCATTTGCATAGTTAATATAGGAATTGACTTGCAAAATCATGATCGACTTTTTTTGGTTGAAGTGAAGGGGAAGAAAGTGATGAGTAAAGTAGGTACTTCCAACAGGTTTTTAAAAAAACCCAGATTCTCTTGGCTGCAGCTGCACAGTTGTGCCAAATATCTTGGTTTTGCCTGTATAATCAAATTTAATATTGCTGATTCATTTGCCTTTGTTTCTAACTTGAACTACTAGGTCACGATTTTAATTGTTTCTTTACATAAATTACTTAAGCTGTAGTGAGAAAATCTTCTCTTGCAATACAATAGATCAATAATTAGCAAGAAACTGTAGCTGGTTGTGGCCTTATTGGTATCAAATTCATGTTTGTACAATATGATTTATTAGTCATACTTATTTTCTCAAAAGTAGAGTGGCTATCTTGTTTCTTGAAAGATTTAGTAGCAAAGGTTGGCCTGATAGTCAAGTCCTATCAACCTAATCCAATTCTTGTAATTTTGCACATGTGACAATGGAAATATAGAGATGGTATGGTTTAATTTCTTTTATAACTATAATTTTCATGTGCTTTGCATAAGTGGTTTTTGAGTTTTACAGAATGTTGCTATCGTCTTTCTCTTTGGTTTTCATCGGGGATTAATGAATGATGCTAATGGGATTTGTTTCCCCAACTTTCATTCACATGGAGGAAAAATGTATTTTTATGCTAAATACCTTTATATAATTTGGGGCCTTTTGTTTCCTGGAATTATAGAATGCTGGATTTCCTAAATACTGGAATTTGCCAATTCAGGAAGTTTTAAATTCACAAAAAGGTTTTTGGAATATGGCTTTTTAAATCTAGAAAATGGTTTCTAGAATAGGGCTGGAACCGTTTGCTTCGCCTAGAAGATGAGGGAGAAGATTTATTTTCTCTATTTGACTTCAAAAATCTCGAATAGGAATACCACCTGAATAATGAGCTCATAAAATGCAATGACTGCAAGATTCATGAACTCAAATGATTTCAGAATTAGCTTAAAATAGATGAATTGAAACTTTCTAGAAAATGCAACTGACAGGTGTAAAGATAGACTCAACAATCTTTCATCGCACTTCCCCACTCTACCAAAACAAGAACCTCTGAACAGAGTAAGAAGGTTGAATAGATAAATTATTGGTCATTACTGGAGACATTTGTTTCCTAAAATGAAATCTAAATTTTAGTATTTGCAAGTTGTTGAAGATTACACAAATACGATAAACCAAGAGCAGACAAAATTGATTGTTCCTGTTGGATTTTTCTTGCCAAAATAGGCTCTTGTCATACCTCTATACATATCCCATACATCATTTGAAGGCAGTCTAACAATGAACAATACCGAGATGAATGCATGTTATGAAAAATAAATTCTGATTGTGATAAGAGTTGATCTTGAGGCATATAGAAGTATAGAAAGCTCTGGGCTCAAAAGAGATGATATATGAAATGTACTTGAGGTAAATTATCGAGTGAGTTTTGTTTCTGTAAGAGAAGTCGTGAGAGTAGCAACAGCTCCAACAACACTTTCAAGGCTCTCCTACTTGTGGCTTGCATGTCAGGCTGAAAGTAAATTGTGCTCAAAAGATCTGCTTGTGTCATCACTAAATGCTTTGAAAACTTTTGAATGTTGTTCATATGTAGTAGAGAAGTTGTCCCAGATGAGGACAAATAATATAGGCGCAACTCCTTCGTAGGAGTCACGAACAGGGGTGCACCCCACAGAACAGTGGCACAGTCCCAGTGGAACAGGTTCACTAGATAGGCGATAAATGGTTCCGATGCATGGGATGCAGTTGGCCAAAATTTCGGCGAGCCTCAGTGCCTCATCGTTCATCTGGCCCTTTATCAAGTCCCTGACAAGAATCATGTAGGCTTAAAGAATTTGCTGAAGTGGAATCCCCCTTTGGAGAAGTCTGAATGGATTTATCAACTTTGTCAATCAGTGTAAGTGGCATCTTATTAAAATTTTGTAATAAAAATCTTATGAAAGATTTTACTAAAACTGAACTTTGGTGGTGGTGGTCCAAATCTTGAAGCCCACTCTAAAGACTAGCCAATTGATCTAGAGTTCAAGATTGGCAAAGATCCATGTGCATCTAGAGCAGATAAAGTAGATTTGCAAAGTGATTTACTCATACTCTTTCGAGCGCGTGGAACCCTTGGTGAGACACTTAGAGGTGGATACTGGAGCGTTGCGGATAATGGACATGATACAATGCTTAATGTGGGAGATGAAGCTTCCTTCTCCTTATTAACATCATTATTTTCACTATTTGGGTCATGATTGATACAGTTTGTTTGATCTGTATTTGAGCATAATCATTTGGCCATTACTAAATACCATTAGTATGTTCATTACATCATAATTTTCCCTATACAAATTCATCCTTACATACTTCATCATCTAATGGGACACACGAATAGATTTATGAAATCAAACAGTTTGGATGGGAAGTATCTCCAGTTGGATGACTAACGTTGAGTTTAGCTTGAGGTTTAACATCAATAGTTTTTGTCTAGGAACCAGTTAAATTAGTTTACCAAATGGAATGCCAAGGTCATAATATATATAGTTGCATCTTTTGATGTTTGACAGTCTGTGCATATGTGTAAATTGTGTTTGATTTGTGTTAAGTTTTTTCTGTGAGTTTGAGTCTGACCTTAGACATTACTTTTCATTGCAAATTATATTAAATCTGGCCGTACAATAGAAATATTTTAATATTATGTTAACACCTTAATATCATACTATGCCCCTGCCAACGTTTTCTTAAATCTAACTTAATCTGTGAAGGTTCTGCTCAACTTTGTCACAATATCATTGACTCTCCCTGCAATACCTTCAAGTCTCCTAATTCCAGCATGCCCCATATAGCTTGAAGGTTCTCTCTGATTCTTAGCAGCCTCTCTTCAACATCGACTCTTGCAGCCAAGCAATGGACACTTCTGAATTCCATTCCCACTGTTGGTATAACCTCCTCTTAAAATTTTCGTTCAAATGCAACGATCATGTGTGCGCTGTAGTTGACCACTCCCTTATAAAGCATCCCTCAATTTGTATCATCTCCTCCATTGTGTGAGCCTGAAAATATTTGATAAGAAATAAGACGCAACTTTTGAATTAATGTGGTTTCTCACATCCATCTCAAGTTAGTCAACGCCTTTGACCCCCATGATAGGTTTGGCTATCTTTTAACATGATTTCTTTATACTTAAGGTGGGTTAATTACTATTTTTATAGTTAAAATTAATGTATAGGCAAATAAACTATATTTCTTTAATATTAATATATTTTATATCATATTAAACTATACAATTTAAATTAGATTACATTTTATTTATAATAAAAATATTTCTAATTAAATATTTTCATCAGTATAAATATTTCCATCTCTACCGTTGACTTCTCTTGAATGTTCACAGTAGATTAATCAATATTATTTAAATAAAATTGTAATATATTATAATGAATGTTGTATTTCATTGTAATATATTATATTGAATATTTTATTTGCTATTCATCAGTAAAAAAAATTCATAAATTTTCACCTCTTCTAAATGTCTCTTACTCGCCACCGACTGCAATATATTTTTTCCCTTTCTATTGTTACCTTTTTATCTTTTCTGTTTGAATCGAAATAATGGTTATTTCTCCAATGATCACCAATGATGAGAGTGTGCCTATTTCAAATAATCCAGATTGCCTAATCTATCAATTTTAATCATTCTAATTTATGTTTTTACAGTTCTATTGATAATACCTTCATAATTTGTATTTTTTTTTCAATTCATCCTATTTTTAAAAATTATCAGGTAATCTTTTATTCCGGTATGTGTCAATAGATGAGCATTATAAGCATATATTTTTAATTTATATTTTGAAAATAGTTTATATATTTTTTGGCCTCATTTTATCAAACACTCTTAAAATTCTGATTACCAATTACATGTGCAATTATTTTTTAATTTGCACGTCTTTTATGCAATGACCTCATATAAATTGTTCATAGAATATTGTATGCTAAGAGTAGATTTTTGTAACTTATATTTAAATTCGTCTATTATGTAACGATCTCATATAAATTGTTCATGGAATATTATATGACAAGACTAGACTTTTGTAACTTATTTTTAAATTATAATTGGTATTTTTTGTCTTGATGAATTTGTATCTACAAAATTAATATAATATAACTATTTCAAATTAGATAATAAAATATAATCTATCATTAAAAAAAAAAAAAAATTGAACCAAAACTCTACATCCAATGGAATAATAAATCAAATAAAAATAAATTAAATTAAATTAAATTGCTATATTATTGTATGCCTTGCGCCTTTACAGTACTTCTAACTAATGAAGGATGCTCAATTTCCTTCACAATTCACATCATAGTCTATCAATATAAAAATACAATTTCACATTATAGCACTAAAATAATAAAATCATATGATTTCTAAAAATACAAATCGTAATTTTAGATCATATTCAATTCTAACAATAAACCAAATAGAATCTTGAGTATAAACATAATTGAACATGATTAAATAATATCCAATCTTGACTATAAACATAATTAAATAATAATAATAATAACAATAATAATAATAAACATTGACACTAAACAAAATTAAATAATAATAATAAACCCTAACACTAACAAATTAATTATAATGCTAAGATTTAAATTTTGTTAGATTTTAGATTCGCATGTAAAAAATAATAATAAAATTATATTTAATTTAATTTTTTTAAATATTCATAAATCCATTTGTAGTAGAAAATTAGTATAGTGTAATTCTTTAAACTAGATAATAAAGTAATATCTACCATAAACAAAACACTAAAAAAAATTTGAATGTTAATGCCAAATTCAATTGAATAATAAAACAAATCAAATTTTAATGCTAATAAGTTATTAAAAAAAATAGCCTGATATAGAATAATTATATATTTCTATGATTTTAACACTAGCTTTTGGCTAACTAATGACAGATGATCAATCTTTATATTTCTATGATCTCTAACACTAGGGGGTTTGGCTAAGCAAAGAGAAATGATCAATTTTTACTCATTTTAATATGAAAAAAAATGTCATATAGTATCATGCCCAAGATTTAACTAATTAAATCTCAACTAGACTCAAACACAAAACTTCCCACATTACTATCGTTCTGCTATAGACTATTGCCTAATACAAACCCAATTATTATATTATATCACATTGAATTCAAAATCTAATTCAACATTGACTACAAACTAAATTAAACCTTAAATCTAATTTAACCCTTTTCAAATACTAAATGCGTCCTTGACTCTAAACCCAACCTTGACAACTAAACCAAATTCAACACTAATACTAAAACAAACACAAACCTAATAGTGATAGATTGACTTTGATTACCAATTGACAATTTCTTTGTTAAACATAAGACCTTATTTCCTAATTTAAGGGAAGGGACTCCTGCTGTGCACAGCTCTTGTTATTAATAAAAATTAAAGTCAAATTTCTTGCGAGCTGAAGGGGCTTGCATGTATAATAAGTATTAATAGAATTTGAAAAAAACCAAATAGTACCGTTCATAGAGTTGAATTTTGACATTAGTACCAGCTCAATGGACATGCATTTCTAAATATTATTAATAGAGTTGAAAACAGTGCGAGACAGTTTTACTAATTTTTATTTTATTCTCTGCTCAAGAGACATACATGTATGAAGATTTTTAATAGAGGAGAAAAAATCAACTAGAAGTAGTTGATAAAACTGAATTTAAAATAAAAAATATAATAAGGTACGTTAAAGTTAATTGCTTTATTATTGCTGTTACAACCAATATGGCAGGTTGCCCTATCAACTAGTCTGGGTTATTCACGTATCTATAGAGATTTTCAAAGTTGTCAACTTCAAATGACAAAATCGCCATTAATAAAATGGAAGACAATTCAAAATAAATTAAAAAAGATAAAAGATGTAACAACTACCATTCACGGGAGACCACAGGAATTCATCGTTACAGGCCACTCAGTGCTCGAAATCTAATGGTTTTTATTGTTTTGTTTCGTGACTTTTGTTTCTATTAATGTTCGAGATGCCATACTATAATTTACAATTAAAATTAAAAAGATAAAACTAAAAAATATTTAAATCATTGATAATAACAAAAAAATACACAGTGAAATCTAGAAACTGGAAATCTTGACATGCATCTTGAAAGTTTCAAGAATGGTGGGCCACTTTTACACTTCAATAATTGCTCTGTTACAAGACAAAATAAAAAAGCAAACGTAAAGGCGAATAAGACGTAACAATTTGTATGATGGATTGCACAAGCAAGCATTGTTGTGGGCAACGTTTAAATCATATACTAAAACGTTTATCTTATCAAGGGGGACACTTAGTTTTTTTTGTTTTTTTTTCAAACTTTTTCTTTCTTTCCTTATATGTTTTACGTTTTAATCTACGATTTAGACAATATCCATTGTTGTGCAGTGTCAATTGTTTGAAAAGTGCGTTTGGGCTACGAGCCAGGCCTTGGATTTGATAGATTGTAGGTTTTTTCAATTTTTAATTATAATTTATTATTTTTACGTTTATAATATGTTTGTGGAGCATAGTGAGGCAGCTCCTGGATTCTATAGATCTTGATTTTTTTCACTTTTAAATTATAATTGATAACTTTGCGTTTATGATATGTTTGTACTTAGTAGTCTACAAACCACACAAAGTTCACATTTACTTAATAGATTAGAATATATTTGTAGAATTCAATTGCATACATATGAAAGAATATCAACAAACAAAACTTTTGCTAATATATTTGTAAAATTCAATTACATACATATGAAATAATGTTAACAAACAAAACTTTTACTAATTAAAAATATTTAGTTGACATCACAAAAATGTAACACGTATAACATCTAGATTAGCATATCTTTTTCAAATAGATCATTATAATTAGGTTATTAGATTTACAAAATATTGATCATAAGTTTAACTCTTCATTTGCTTGCTGTGTAGATGAGAGTTCATTCAACCTTGCTTAAAAGAACTGTGAAGCAACTTGCCCTCTAAAGAGCTAACCTAGATCACTAGACTAACTCTCAATTCCTCTATAAAAATATGTATATAAAAAATAACAAATTCTTCTTCAAATTTATTAGCAAGGGTTTTAAATAAATCTAAAGTTATAGGCTGAATCTCTTGGGCTAGGAGTTAAACAGCAACGGGTATTTATTGTGGCAAATTCGTAGAAGGCACAATCCTCCCTAGACTCATAAGAACCATTCAACTTCACCAACAGACTAAAAGTCTATTGAGAATATTAAATGATCCTCCCTAGACTCATAATATTAAATGATCCTTCCTAGACTCATAAGAACCATTCAACTTCACCAACAGACTAAAAGTCTATTGAGAATATTAAATGATCCTCCCTAGACTCATAATATTAAATGACCCTCCCTAGACTCACAAGAACCATTCAACTTCACCAACAACTTCACCAACAGACTAAAGGTTTATTATATGATTTTTTCTATATTTAAAAAAAGTTTTCAATTTGTTATTGAGAGGATACGAAATCTATGATCAGCATAATCCATAAACATCCGCGGAAACTTTTTCTGAAAAATATATATCGATGAAGAGAAACACTTTCAGGTCTAGCTTGCGAGAGAATCCCCGAGGCAAATACAGCATGCAGATGGCCAGGACTGCAAATTTTCCGCACTTGCTCCGTGTTTTGTTTTCACTTGGCATCACTGTGTTCTTCATTGCCCAACACCTACCGACATGCAACGGACAGCTGAAAATATGCAACGGCAATACCAATACAAGCACCCAATTCCGCAGTAATTTGATCACAGTTCTTAATAATCTTGTAGATAATACATCATCTTCAAATGGTTTCAATATCTCTACTTCCGGCCAAGGTGCAGACAAAGCATCGGGACTCCTCCAATGTCTGGGAAACGTAAGCAGAGAAGAATGCTTCAACTGTTCACGAGAAGCAAATACCACTGTCCGCGAGTCTTGTAAAAATGCCATAGGGGCTAGGGTTTGGCTGGACAAGTGCTACATACGCTATGAGAATTATCCTTTCGGCGGACAACTAAGCAGCGACGGACAGGTTGATCCCGGTACAGCCAAGGCCTTAGGTGACCCTAATTTGTTTAGTGCGGCAGTTAAGGCGCTTCTCAATAACCTGTCAGATGAAGCCCTTCGTTCGCCTGATCTGTTTTCTTCTGGACAAACAAATGCCTCTATGACTTACCAAACATTCGGTTTCCTCCAGTGCTGGAAAGATTTGACTAATCTTAGCGACTGCAGCTCATGCTTATCAACTGCAATTAACAAAGTGCTGGATGCAACTGAGAATGGAACTCGTCTAGGAGCTGTCGCTAGCTTGGGAAGTTGCATGGCACGTTATAGCTCAACCTTACTGCCTTCTCCACCAAGTAATATGCATGTCAATTTTGTTTAAAATCTTAATTATTTTTCTTTGCTGATTACTGTATAGCAATATTTACTAAAGGGTCAATCTGCATGATAAACTACAGAAAAACCCAAATCGACCATGGGTTTTACTGGTAGAGCCTGTAAATATTATGCATCTACCTGCTGTAGGCAGGTTATTAGATTTTCGTTTTTTTTAGCGAGTAAAATATATTAAACAAGATGTTTTAAGTAGATTTTAAAAATATTTTAAAGATAGTTATGATTATCACAGAAGATAAGATAAGGAAGATTCAAAGAGGTCTTCCATAAATCTAGGATCTCTATGAGTTTATAAATTTAGAAAAAGATAAATACTTATTATGATCAACCCTTATAATGATAGATTAGAGGAAAAAGTTAAGTTATCTGATAGTGGATTGAGAATCTTAATTAAAAACATTCCATCTTCTGGATAGATAATATTTATCAGACCCAATTCACAATTTTGTTTTACAACTAATATTCTTCAGACCCAATTCACTATTTTGTTTTACAACTAATAATCTTCAGACCAAATTCATAATTTTATTTTTTAAAATAACAACGTTTTAGATGGGTTTATATTAGATAAATTAACATTCAAAGTAAACTCCTCTGCAGAAAAGTCTTCGAGTAAAATAGCTATTGTTTTCGGTATTCTCGGCGGCTTGTTAGCGCTGCTACTGCTATGCCTGTTTGTACTCCGAAGAAAATTGAAGTCTGCAATACTAGGGAAGCCAGAAATCGTAAACAAAAGTAACGTATACACGGAACATAGATGTGAAATTCTGATTTCTAATTTTTTTTCCTCTTCTCCAATGCTAATTACTTATCTGGAATGAACCCAGATGCAGATATGGATTCGGTGTTCAGCCAGGAGCCTGAATTGGTTTTTACCTTGGAAAATATCAAGGCCGCAACTAGAAATTTCCATGATGATAACAAACTTGGAGAGGGAGGATTTGGCTCCGTATACAAGGTAACATTGACTATAAGAAAACCCTTAGAACGTTTGCTTGTTCTGGACAGCCACATTATTTATTTTATTGAATTAATCAAGGTTAGCGTTCCATTCTTCATGCCTGTTTAAGCAAATTATTTTGCTTTTGATCACAGATATTTCGTCAAGTGTAGAATTTTTAGATAGAACTAGGATTTTTTTGCAGGCTCTTATGGTCTTAAATTTAGATTTACTTTCAGATGGAAAAGAAATAACGGTAAAATTAAAATCTTAGTAAGGAAAAGTGGAGTTCTTAAGAGTCTGTTTGGGTGCTGGAATTAAATAACTTTGGAATTTGACAATTCTGGAAGTTATAAATCTGAAAAATCGTTTTTGGGATATGGCTGGAATTCATAATGAGAAGATGCATTTTAGTTGCAGTTAATATGGATTTCAAAATATTATAAATTTTTCTTTACCCCATTTCTATTTAAGTGGAATTGGAATTGATTTTCCAATTGCACCTATTTAGATGGAAGATTCAAATATTGATTTTGGGGGTAAATGGGAATTAACAAATCCCTATTTCTGTTTCATGTTTTGAACACAAAAAATGTCAATTCTGAAATTGCAGTCTAATTCCAACAAACAAACAAACCTTTAAACATCTACCATATAAGCTCATTGCCTTCTACATATAATTTTTTCATTTCTTTCTACGGTTTCACCCAAATAATAAAATTTAGAACTCTTCTTTTTACAATTTTACCCAGATAATGGAACACACGATTTCCATGTTGTCAAGTGTGATAGTTATAAACTTAATTGTTATGGGTTCTTCTATGTTAGGGTACAATGCCAGATGGAAAAGAAATAGCGGTAAAGAAGCTCTCCTTAAAATCTTCGCAAGGAAAAGTGGAGTTCTTAAATGAAGTCAAGCTGGTGGCCAAAATTCAGCATCGTAATCTTGTGAATCTCCTTGGATGTTGCGCAGAGGGATCAGAACGCCTGCTTGTTTATGAGTTCTTAGCTAACACAAGCCTTGACAAAATACTATTTGGTGAGTTTTTTATTCTAAATCTAAGATGGAAAGTGATACAGTACTTACTACTTTCTTGGCTAGTGAATTTTAAGCCACAAAACACTGGTTCTTATTTTAGGGTAATTGATTTTAACGTATGGCCACAGATCCAGAGGGCAGAAAAGAACTTGATTGGAACAGGCGTTTGAATATCATACGTGGAGTAGGCCGTGGTCTCCTGTACCTGCATGAAGATTCTCAGCTGAAGATCATTCATCGAGACATTAAAGCGAGCAATATTTTGCTTGATGAGAAATTGGAACCAAAGATATCAGATTTTGGCTTAGCAAGACTTGTTGGTCAAGAAGAGACTTTTGTCAACACAAAGGTTGCAGGAACATAGTAAGTATCTTTGAACTCCACTTATTAGTTGAAGGATCCCTTAATTACTAGTCAACACTTACTATAAATTATCTTCCTCATAAAAAAGTGGTGAAGGAACATGATTCAAAATAATAATACATCAAACATATATATTTGATTGCAAAATATTTTGTATTTCTTTTTTTATTTGTTTTTTCTTTTGTGAATTATTTAAAAAATAATTTTTATTCCTAGAATAGTTGTGCAAGTTGATATTTAAATTAATAATTTCTTTTTTTTATAACGCAGCGGTTATATGGCACCAGAATATGCTATGCTAGGTCATTTATCTGCTAAAGCTGATATCTATAGCTTTGGCATTGTCATTTTAGAGATTATATGTGGAAGTAAGAACACCGATGTTAAGCAATTCCCTAAATTTCGAAGCCTATTAGATAGGGTAAGATAAAGTCATTTTTATACAGTTTAGTTTTTAAACCTATAATTTTTTTAATATAACATGCATAGTTTTTTTTGTAGGTATGGAAATATTATAAAAAAGGAAATATTATTGATATAATTGATAAAGATATACTTGAGAGTATTGCCAGTGTCTCAAGATACATTCACATCGGTCTTCTATGTACACAAGAAGATGCATTACTTCGTCCACCCATGGCAAGTGTATATGCAATGCTCTCCAATCTTTCTATAACAGAATTGCCAGAAATCACAGTGCCCGCTTATTCAAGTGTTGCACATAAAGATGTTTCAGCACATGCACTTAAATCCACATCTCCCACAAGTGAAACTTCTATTCTTCTCTCAGGTTCTGATTATTCTATGAATCCCTCACTGCATCCATCCATCAATGATGAGTCAATAACGGATTTGGGTCCTAGATAAAGCTACTTAGTCTTTCTACTTTATTACAAGAGCTACATGATAGGGGAAAAATTGTATAAATACTTTGCAGATCTATGATGTTTGGTCAAAATTGTGGGTTTGAAGTTTGAAACCAATAGACCTATTTAATTATATTATATTTGTAAATTAATTGATGTTTGTGAGGATTAAATCAAGTATGGCAATATTAAATTTAGATTTTATTTTTTCTTAAGTCAATTTAAAAAAATTATTGTTATGAGTCTTATTTTTATAATTTGAAATATGTTGGAAAATATAACAATAATTAAGTTAGGGAAAGTAATCTCTATTTTAATTTTATTATCTATTAATTTGAAAAATATATTAAAAACTTCTAATTTTTAATTTTATTAGTGTTGTTCAAAGTAGGTCTTTGAGTTAGAGAATGATTGTCTACATAATTGGACTAGAAATAATCGTTTAGTGTTTTGTATTATTCTCAATAGTAATTCTATACTATGATTTATTTTTATATCTCAGAAAAATATTTAAATATTACCATAATACTATTATTATGAGTTAGTATATGTAAGATAATATATAAAATATAAAAATATTAGTGATATATAAATTTTGTAAAAGATAATAAATAAAATAAATATAATTCTAGACAATGGATGTATACCTTGTCAAGGAAAAATGCTTCACCTCTTGACAACCTACAATTTAGAAACACACCATACTTAATTAAGTTTAACTTATACTGATTTTGCATAATTAATAGAGAATTTCTTACTTCCTTTAATGAAACAATTATAGAAGTAAAATATTTTATTCTCATTATTTGCAATGTCTTAAAGCATATATATATATATATATATATATATATATATATATATATATATATATATATATATATATATATATATATATATATATGTCTAAAATGTTTAACTATAATAAATTGAAGACTATTGTAATTAGAAACCAAAAAAAATGTGTGCTTTTTCACTATTTTAAAATTGTGTGTTCTTATTAACCTTCAATGTATTTATAATAATTATAACATATTAACAATTTTATTAAAATATATTTTATCTAATAGAAACCATTCATATGAATCTTATGTAAAATCATAATTTAATTTGTCAATTTTACTTTTACTTAAAATCATAAGATTTTGTTAAATTAAATGGTTAGAGATCATAAAAGTGATCATATAAGTACAATTTAGGTTAAAGAGTGGTTTGTATTTCATTCTATTATCCTTCGCATTTTGGGTGGTGATTATCTCTTCTTTTAAAAAGATGACTAATACAAACAAGAAAATAAGAAGCCTTTTATCAGATTTTTTAAATGAATAAAAACTTAATTTTATGAAATTATTTGATTATCTCAAAATTAAATATTTTGTTATGTTTGGTTGATATGTCACACATATAAATAGTGCATATCAACATATATACATAAAGATAAATAGTGTACGTGCTATTGATTTATTATATATAGTTAAAATAGAAGAATAATGAGATATATTTACAATTTTTACATCAATACGATGTTGTAGGTAAGATTTCTAGATTTTAGACTTGACATAGATTGTTTTATGCCATACAAAATTAGACTAAACATTGTAGCCATCCAAGATCTAAGAACTTCATAAAAGTGAGAGATAAGATATGAGAGGATAATGTTAATCTATGTGTAGAGAAATGTGATTCTAAAAGGAATGTAAACCAAAAAAACATAATACATGTCAAAGCAACATTCAACATTGAACAAAATGAAATCAAATAACATGAAATGCAAACACAAACAAAGAGTCTCATTCTTCCAACGATAAGTCCTTGGATAAAATATTCTATGCATGCTCGTGATTTCAGCATTACGAGGGTGCTCAATGTGCCCAAAGATGAAGGAAATCGCATGAAAATTGCTTAAGCTCTCAAAGTTTCATGTTGTGTTGAATGAGGATAGAGGATGGATGGGCTTGGTTCCCGCAAGAATAAAGGCTTCTTTTTGTGAAGTGTTGAGAGAGAATTTGTTAGGATTCTCAACTTCCATGGGAGGTTGAAAAATGTCATGGGTTGGGGTGCCAAAAAAAATTGACAAAAGGAGGTCTTTGTCCTCACACACTCCTAAAGGACATGAGAAAAGGATAAGAATTTTAAAAATCCTTTTTATTCTTTGGAAGGGACAAGTGGAAAATAGGCACTTGCTAAAAGTCGTAGGCTAAGTTGGCAATTGCGTTTGGAGGAAATATCATTCAATGCATGAGTGGACATTTCCTTAATTTTTGGGGGATTAGAGTTATCATTTAGAGGATGAGATTAGCTTAATGAGAAGGGATAATCAAGCGATTTAGGTTTCTAGGATAAAACATGATATAGAGAGAATGAATTCATAATTTAAAATTCATGTTAATTTCAAATGGATGAAATAAGTAAAGTGAATTAAATAAGTGTGGTGATCTACATAATTTAATATTTGAAGGGGAAAGGAAGAATTAATTTAACTAAACAAATATGGGTTTATTCAATTAAATGGCCAAGTAGACTATTTTTAGTATAGGTAAATTAATTAAATTAATTTATCTAAGGAAATAGAAAGTAAATATTAATTAATTAAATAATAATAAATTATTTACTTAATAATGTGACACTAATAGAAGAATAGAGGAAACTTAATTTGATCAAATAATGATGACCAAGTTTAGATGCTTACATTTTCCCTACTTTGTAGTAATATTAAAATAATGTTAAAATATTTAAGGCTATGCAGGACGAGCGAGAGTGACAGTGGGAGGCGTAATTTGAACACTAGGGTTTAAAATGGTTGTAGGGGAGAGTCAAATGAGGCTTCTGCAGGAAATGTCACTGAAGATGAGAATGATTGGGAAGATGAACTTGTCTTTGTGGATGCCTGGCTATTTTTTGAACTATTTCTTTTTCCTCCTGTTTGTGCTGATAATGGATATCTGGATTCTTCTAGAGCAGATGTTGTTGTTTCCTCTTTGTTTTGTTTTCTTGTGATGGTTGTGTTGGAGTTTGATGGTTTGATGTGGTTCTTCCTTAGGGCTTGGGAGCTTAGTTGTCTAGGCTCCCTTTTTCTTTTGGGTTTTGTTTTTGTTGCTTAGGGAGGCTTTGGTTGGTGTTCTGCATGGAGGTGAATTTTGTTCATTGTGTTTTCTTTTGGCGTCTCCTTAATCGTGGTCGGTGCTATGTCTTTTTTGAGTGCTGCTTTATCTTTTGGCTAGGAAGTTGGTGATAATTTTCAAGGGCCCGGTCTGGTTGTGTTCGATTTTTGGTCAAGGGTGTATTATGATGGTGCTCAGGTGCTCTTTTGTCCTTATATTTTGTGCATTGTTGCTATCTATGATTAGATTCACCCCTATTGAGGTGGGGTGCTTTTGGTTTGTTACTATTTGGGCTTGGCTCCTTTTTCTTTTTCCCTCACTCTTTTATCTTATAGAGGTGACTGTCATTCCTATAGAGGTGGACTTTGGTGTTTGGGAGGTGGTGAACAATGGTTGTTTGTGGGGTTCTCTTTGTTGTAATGGCCATGATTTGGGGTGATTTACTTTTTTGTTTCTAGTCTTTTCATTCTCTATTGACCCTATTAAGGGGGATATTTTCTTATTGAGGTGTAAATGAGTGTTTTAGGAGAGTTTTGGATTGATTAGAAAGATTTTTTTTGTGGCTAGAAGATTTTTTCTTATGGGTTCCAAGTCAAAACCCATGGAGGCTTGGGGTTCCTTTCAAAACCCCTATGTTTTAGTTGATTCTTTATTTTTCATTCTTTTGAAGCTACTTATCTTTCTTGGAGGAGCTAGTTAAAACCCTTGCAAGTTTGAGGGGTCTTTCAAAACCTCATGATGGTTTTGGGTGACATGCCAAAACCCATAGACTCCTTAGCATGATTTTTAATGTTTAATATTTTGACGTTTCTTGTGAAGGTTAGGGGAGCCTTAAGAACCCCTTTCTTGTCCTCTAGGGCGAGGTTAGTGTTCCAAGGAATATTTGTCTTGATGTAGACTTATCACATGGCTCATCATTTTTCAATTTAAGTTGCTTGTTAAGGTTAGGGAAACCTACCAAAAACCCTTATGGTGTCTCTCAAGTTATGGGTGCCTAGAAAAAATCTTGAATTGTTGTATTAAACTTCCAAGGATCCTTGGAAAACCTTGTTGTATGACTAGTTAGGATTAGGCTTGTAGAGTTTCAACTGGTACTTTACTTGTTATATCATTTTAGGTTGTTGGTTATGTGCTGTTAGCTACTATTATGTAATGAATATATTAAGAAGGTGTTGGTTTTAGGTGGGTTCTAGATCTCTCTCAAAATTTGGTTGTCAATGGGTTTCAAGGCCTCATCAAACCCTATTTTACCCTTAATAAAATATTTTATAATAATGTTATTGCAAAGAAAACAAAATTTGAAACAACATAAAGCAAAAGGAGTGAAAAGATGCTAAAAATAAAGATAAAAAATAGTAGACTAGATATTGATAAGTGATGCCTCATTGAGAGGGAAAATAGGAAAAGAGGGGCTTGAGTGGCCTCTAGAGACAAAAGTGAACGAACATGAAGGAAAGAAGAAAATGAAAAGAAGGATGGTAGAAAAAGAGGAAATAAGGTGACAATGACTCAAAAAAAGGATTTTGCTAGAGGAAAAAATAGCTCTATAGCATATTGTAGTAGAGCTAATAAGGTTTTGAGGGCCCTATAAAAGGAAGAAATAATATTTTACCTCTCATTTTTACTCCAAAATTTATAAATACTTAATAAATCTAGAACTCTTTACATAGATGCAAAATGAAGACTACTAAACACCTCAAAGATTCGATTGATGTGACTCATGTCCAATGGAAATACAAAAAAAGGGTTTAGTACCGATAAAAATATACCTTTCACTGTGATTGAAGTACTTTTAAAGTAATCAATGCATTTATTTTTGAAATCCCACTATATGGTGTCTAGTGGGATTGATATGGAAATGAATTGATAAGGAAATGACTAGAGAGAAATCCTACCGATCTCAACTATTAGTTATTTTAGCGGGATTGCTTTGTGAATAGGCTAGATGGGTAAATAGTAGGATCTCATAGAAAATGGTGGGATTAGGGATCTTGCTAGGGAAGGAGGGAGGGATGAAATGTTAGTCAGTGGAATAATGCATCCTAATTAGTAGTATATAAAACCCACTAATAAAAAGAATTATTAGTGCTATTGTTAATAAACAAGTGATGCTTCCTTTAGAAAAATAGGAATAAGAAGAAAATGGAAAGATAACAATCTCACCTAATATGGATAACTAATTAGTTGGTTTGTCCTAAAAAGGGGTAGGATCACCTAAGTCAAAAAAAAGATGAGAGTACCTTGTCAAAGGGCAGGAGTGCCAAGAAAGAAAAATACTAAAATAAATAAATTAGAATAATATTTAGGAGAAAAATTGATTAAGAAAGACCTAAGAAGAAACATTAATGATTTTGTGGGTATTGCATAGTGGATCATGAACATGCTAGAGCTACAATGATGGAGGTTAGTACTATTATATTTTGTTGATGACTTCAATGATGTTGAGTTTATCTAGGTGGATAGGTTGGGACTATAATACGTAATGCAAATTCCCCACATTAGGGCACACATTGTGATGTTGACTACATTGGTGGAGTGATGGAGTTCAAACACATTTTAATAGTCTACTAAGTAACATGAGAAATTATGGTAATAAAAGAGAACATAAAATATATTGTGGCTTTGAATTAGGATACAAAAATTATTAATAAGATACATGGCTTAGATATAAGCACTATAGATTATATTGGGGTAAACTAACGTACCTTTACACTAGGGATAGCTAGTTCTAACAATAGCATTGGCAACATAACCATGTGATAGGGATATGTACCTTTGCATATGCTCACTAGTCAATAAGTTCCTATTTCCTAATTCAGGAGGATGGATTTTTTCATTAGGGATGATTTAGATTGTAGTGGAAATGATGGACATGAATAAACCATATTCCTAGGGCATACTAGTGTTAGTAAATATTTATAATGATCTCTACATGATCTTCAATCACAGGGGATGTAACATAGGATACTTTATCATGGTACATGTTTGGGCCATAGATTATATCATTATAATGTTCCTAACATGTAAAGTGTATAGGGGTGATGAGGAGCTAGTGACCTATAGTAGAGTAGGGATATTGAGGTATGAGGGGAGGACTATATATTATTGGAGAATGGGATTTTATGGAAAGAAGATGGGTAGCATCATATGAAACCCATATAGAGGGATTATATGGTCAAGGATAGTCAACACCTTACATACATGATGACACACACACATATTAGAAGTAGGAGGGAGTATGTGGTGGATAAGTACTAATTAAAATAGGTCACAAGATAATTTGGGGTGATTCAAGACTTACATGAGATACTACATAGGTTAAAATTAATCACCAAGGAGGGGAGAGAGTATTGACTTAAATTGGTGTAGAATAACATGAAACTATACTAGATGGGAATAGTCTAAGAGGCATGGGATATATTCGGGGGAGAGGATGATCTTGATGTGGTACCACAATACACTTGAGTGGTGGAGGACAATGACTAGTATATATAATAATATTTCCATCATGTACTACCATGGGACTAGTAGGATGAGGGGGAGAACAAGGGAGATGTAGCTTTCTAGTATTGAGAATATGAGCATAGAAGGAGGTGGAGTATGGTGTGGAGGATCCAAAGGAGGTGGACGGACTAGATGAGGAGAGAGAGGAGAGGGCCCACACATGAAGAAGCATAGGATGAAAAAAGAGTACCTAAAAAGTATATGCTAAGGAAATGGAGATAGATGATCCAACTAAGAGAGGAAAAGGGTGGAGGAGAGAGACCAATCACTCATATCATTGGTGGTACCAGCGAGGACATCTTAGAGGAGGTGATAGGAAAAGGATGAGATAGATCGATAAGTGGCCTAGAAAGGGTAGGATATCCAAGCCATAAAAGAAACCATAGAGGGACCGTAAAAAATAGTTGGAGGAGGCACCATATCATCTAAAGGGAGATTCATTTGTAGAGGGTGCTAGGTATGGATAGTAGAAATGGGAACTACTTGATCTACCCTATAGTATCTATAAACAAGGTATGATAGTGTTGTCCTAGAGAGATATGAGGTTTTTGATGAGAGAAATTAGCTATTATAGGAGAGGGATAACATGAAGGAATATAGAGATGCACTTGAGAAGGTGAGGGAGGGGGAATGATGAAGATGAGTAGACTGAGAAGTCTAACATGTCTATATATTATGTCTAAATTTAAGTGAAATGATAAAAAAATGAACTTGAATGATAATGTATAAATGAATGGAAAAATAATAATGATGAACCTAATATTATATGAATGATTTTCTAATGAATTTGTGAAAAGAAAAGAAATTTATGGTAAAATATCATTGAATGGTTTGAGCTTGACTATCCAACCATATATGTGTTACCTTGAGATGAGATACAATACCAATCAAATTGAAAAAAAATTAGGTACATTAAATGATACAAATCAATGCAAAGAATGAGCGAATAATGTATGCAAAGATGAGTTTAAATGTAAATTTAGATGTTGTGACATGATTGAAGCTATTGATAAATGAAATTTTTCCAAAATTCACTAGCATAAAAGACCACACAATAAAAATAAGAGACACTAGAAATATTAGCATGCCTCTAACCACAATAGATTAGAAGGAAAACAATGATGGGGCAAAGTGAAATCATGGAAAGGAATAGAATGGTGAATGGCTTGTGATTTGAACTTGAGCACCCTAAATTGGAACTTCCATGTAGTGATAAATTATTTGATTTATCATCTAATAGTATGCACTAATGTATGAAGAAAAATTTAGTGGCATTATATTAAACGCATAGTAATTACCTTAAAATAGAAAAAAGGTTAGTATAACATCTCAAAAATTTATAGAAGACTTTGGTTTCTACAATTCTAGAAAAACCCAATAAATAAATATGTGTCAATGTAACATGAGACTACATGGATCACATGTGGGTACAATAAGGGAAAATTATACACATAGCCAAAAAAAATTTTCCCTATGTCTCGGCATATTTTCTCCCAGGCCCTAGTCTCTCTGACATCATCTCAATCTAACTGTGGGCGTAAGATCTTATAGTGTGTGTTAGAGGCTTGCAAACTTAAGACGTTCATCCGATCTCCCACGGTTACAATGTTTCAAACAGAGCAGGTCCACATGCCAGGTGTGCCATGTCAGCACAATTCTATTGGTCCATGGGTTAGTGACTAGATTTGTGTCAGTGGGACCTATCTTTCTTGTATCTCAGTGGGTCCTGGCATGTCATCACACAGGGCAGTTTCTTATTGGCTGAAATTTGTGTGTTGGAGATTATGTGCCGGATAGGCCCAACATCTCTGTGTACTTTTGATCCTACGGCTAGCTTATGATCTCATGGAATATTCTATCCCCTTGAGATCTTATGCTGACCGTCGATTTGGTATCAGGTTGAAAGTGACGTCGGTGGGTCCACTGCCAGCTGTGCTGAAATGGAATATTGTGATTGGATGTGTTAGATATAGGTGGAGCGGTGTCAGTATGACTGTGCGGATATGTTTGTGGTCCCGGTGTTAGAAAGGAAATGAATTGGGTAATTCTCATTGGTCCACGGGGTGTTGCGTTGGCGGTTGTCAGTGGGACCTGTTCTCTGATGTGTCAGTGGGTCCTAATGTGTCAGGAGATCAGAGATAGGTGTAAGTTCTTAAGGGTCCTTTCTGACACATGAGGCTATAAGATCAACCGTCGATCCTCCTTTGCGGGCCCAGTCAGATTTCTCAAAAGTTTTTAGCGGAATGGATAAAGTGTTAGTAGTGCCGACAAAGTTTAAAGGTGTTCGATGGTTTGCGGAAAGATTTGGTAGTGTTCTAAAGAGTCTGATGATTCAGCGAAGGAAGGTTGCGAGGTTTCTAAATTATTTAGCGATGGGATGAAATACTCTGCGAATTGGCGAAATACCTTTTGTCGCCAATTCGCCAAATGGGACCAGGGTAAGTTAAGCTTCCTTTTGTCGCTAGTTCATGGAGTTAAATCATGAGTTAGTCTTTCACTTTGTGAATAAGGATTTCCCTTGTCATGTGTTCACTAAAAGTAACCTAGGGATAGCAGTTGGGTAAGACATAAAGCCCGCGAAGACATAAGATTGAACAGTCGGGACTTAAAGTTGTTGCAGATTTGAATGTGAACTGTTGATTCTCTTCTGTCACCATAAAGTGACCGTTGAGATTCAAATTTGAATTTTTGCAGTCAATTTTCATGACAGGAAGGGCCAAAATTAATTGCAGGTGTAGCTGAAAGTGGGTGAATGGTTTTTGTCAACATTGGTGTAATGATCCAGAGTGTGATGAGTATTTGTAGGGGTCTGTACCATGTAGAGGTTAAGAAGAATGGCTTGAGGTGTATTTGCAGGTGACTGATTTGATCAATTTTCATGGTGGATCCATGATTTCCGGTACAGTACTCTAGGATTTTTCATTAATGGAGATCATTCTTGGATATGAATTGTTCTGGATAGCTTGGTTCTTCATCCCTGTAATAAATTTTTTGACTGTTTTAGTTGGTTGGGTGGTTGAAACCCTAGCTCTAGCTATCCGAAGCTTGTTGCATCCTATTCTTGGGATTCCAAGGCAGCTAGTGGTATAAATGGTAGCATTTTTGACTGAGTGAGGGTTCCAAAAACTTCTCTTTCGGTCCCTGGTTGCAAGTTCATGTACATTTGAAGAAAGAGAAAATGGATTTTGGGCCTGTTTCCTATCTTAGTGTGTTTTTATTGTATATTGATTCTGAATATGTTAATGAGAATGCTATTGGGTTCCAATCCTGCATTTGTGTATGTCTTCTTGTCTTGGTTCTAAGCTCATATATGTTAACTTCACAAAGTGGGTTAGCATATGGTGAACAAAGAGCATTATGGGGTCATCTTTGAGTTTCTAACAAAGTTAGGATTAAAGTCTTTTGGGTGATTTCAGTGAGTTTACAACCAAGTAAGAATTTGATGCTCTAAGTGTTTGATGGATAGGGGTAAAAAGCAAAGCACTTATCCTGAGCCTGAGAGTGTTTGATTTAAGATCTTGGGCTGATGTATACAGTTGGGTGACTCTTTTCCTTGGGTTAAGGCACTGGTCCATTCTCTAGAATCTTTTTATGGTCTTCAACCACACACACAATTTAAATGATCATACCTTCAGTTTGTTAGTAAAGGACTTATTTGAACATCTATTTAGTGACTCCTTTAGAGAAGTGAGTCAAGGGTATACCCACCCTAGCTTGAGGCTTAAAGTGAAGAAGGATCTCATTGTCGATCCTTGTCAGTTGGCCCTCTTCCTTGTGGACTTTGGAAGGGTGATAGAGTCAAAGTTTTATTAAAATTATCCATCAAAGTGTAAATCTACAAGTTGAAGATCAAAGGGAATAATCCACAACCAAAAAAATTGGCGACTTTGCTGGGGAGAACAACAAGGAAGTATATCTGTTAGGATCTCTAGTTGGGCTTATGTTGTTATATTCAAGATCTCTTGTTGACCAGATTGATTTACCCATCTGAGTCACCAACAAAATGGTGACTCTGCTGGGGAGAGTCTAGAGATAGAGGTTTAAAAGTGCACTCTTGTTTTCCTATTATATTCAGTTAAAGGATCTCCCACTTTGTGGGTGGCAACTCAAAAGGGTTAGAACTAGTTTTAAAGGTTAAAGATGGAAAAAATAAGGAATACTAGGTCCTTTGTTAGAAGAAATCTGGAGGTCACTCTAGAACAATTGCCTAGACAGAAGAAGAAGAGTTGGATCAGAAGGAATGGTGAGTCTACTAGTGCTCCCATAAGAGAACAAAGAAATACCAGAGGTAGAGCACCACATGTTTCTTCTAGTGGGGAAGGTTCACAAGACAGATTTTCTAGATCAGATGGTGGTCACTCTGAGGATAAATTTTATGATAACCCAGAGACAATATTTCAAGATAAGGGTTCATTGCCTGCAGGCCAGGATGAACAAGCCAGAGAGATGGGTCTTGAGATTGAGTTAGATCTTGATGAAGATAATTTCAGAAGGCAACCCATTGAACAAAGGTGAGTGCATTTCCCATATCATCACCCTACTGATGTAGAGATGTCATCAAGCTCTGAGGATGTCATGATAGATCCACATGACCTAAATGCACTTAGATTATAGTTGGTAGAGCAGGATGCCATATATAAAAGATTACAAGAGGAAAGGGAGGCTGAGAAAGTGAATGCATTAATACAGAGAGACTCCCTTCTTATAAAAATTAAGGAGATGAAGGAGAGAAACAAGATGCTTGCTTCTGCTCCTAGAACTCTGCAGCATAATGTTTTTGGGGATCTTGTAGCTTTGAGGAGTGAGAAAGAATGTTTGCTGTAGGACCATGAGTTTGATGAAGGCCCTATGATTAGACAAGTGCAAAGCTATGATCCTTTGCCTAAGGGTAAGGATGGACATGAGATTACCAAACCTAGTGTTATTATAGTAGAAAAGGGCAAGCAGAAGATGGTGGAGTCCCAAACAAGCAAGCCAATGGCTATACCAAAGATCCCACCGCCTACTTCAAACAAGGACATAGAGTTAGAAAGGAAAAGAAAAGAAGATGAGGATCTAGCTAAAGAATTGGAAAGAGTTGAAGTTGAGGCTTCTATTGTAGAGAAGAAGAGAAAGATCTAGTTCTTGAGGGCTTCATTAGCAAATATTGCTAGCCCATCTTTTGCTGAATTAGGTATGCCATCTATGACTACTACTGTTCCACTTAATACTGCTACTACTAGTAATCCTATTCCTAATACATCCACCCAGCAAGTTTTTGACCCTAATAGATAGTCAAATAGAAATGTGGGTGGGAATGTAGATAATAATGCTAATGCTAGTGGGAATACTAGTTCAAGTTTTCAAAGAAGACCTATGCAATTAGATGGCTATAGGAAAATTAGCTTTGATGGGATACTTGGTTATCCAAATTCTTTTCCAAATGATATAAGAGATAAGATACCTAATTTTTCTAGTAATAATGCTATTAGTTGTGAAGAAAATCTTAGGTTATTTGTTGATGTGCTAAATGACTATGAGGTTGAGCATGAGGATGTAGTTATGAAGTTATTTGTTTAGTCCTTGATGGAAGATGCTAGAGATTGGTTCAAGAGACTTCCTGATAGATGTATTGATACTTGGGATTCTTTTGAGAGGTGTTTCAAGGAGCAATATGGTGATAGGTCTAATGCTAGCTTTATGTTGAATGAGTTCAATACCATAAGGAAAAATCAGAATGAGTCTGCAACTGAATTTAATATGAGATTTCAGAAAGGCATGCATAAGTTGTTTCAGGTTATGAGGT
This sequence comes from Chamaecyparis obtusa, assembly GCA_027943335.1. Taxonomy (NCBI): domain Eukaryota; kingdom Viridiplantae; phylum Streptophyta; class Pinopsida; order Cupressales; family Cupressaceae; genus Chamaecyparis; species Chamaecyparis obtusa. The sequence continues at coordinate 124,156 of BSBK01000863.1, read as the reverse complement.
TAGAGGACAATGTTTGTTTAACCACATATTTTAATGCATTTGATGGAAAAATGGGATATTTATTGAGGGAAAAGGAACCTAGAACTCTTAGAGATGCTTTCAAGATTGTTGTCAACATTGAAAACAATATGAAAATATCAGGAAAGTTGGGTGGGAAGAGAGATGATCCAAAGTTGTTTGGAGACAGGAGATATAAAAGGGATAATGAGAGAAATGTTGGAAATAAGAAGCAAGAGGAAGATAAATTTTATAAGGTGTTGAATGCATTGAAGGATTTGAAAGCACCTATTAATAGGAATAGCAATGCTCCTGCCAATGAAAAACCTCAGTTCAACAATAATTTCAGTAGACATAATAGATTGCAAAATTATCCCTACAACACCCAATGGAAGGATGGTAAGCCTATTGTCCCTACTGCAAGAAATAATAATGACAGAGTTGTCCTTGATCCTTTACAAAAGTCTTCTGTAAATATTATAGAGGATACACCATGGTGCGCTGCATGCCAGTCTCCTCATTCTACAGAGCATTGTGTGGTTGCACAATCCATGATTGCAAATGAAAATGATGATAGTGAAGAGTTAGATCAAGAAGAAAGTCATGATGACATTGGATGCAACATGACAACTTCATATCTAGGATATAAAGATGATTTTGATTTTGATGAAGAAGCAGATGTATGCTTAAAGAGACATAATCAAGCATTGTTCCATCAGGAGGTATTTTCTGATAATGATGACATTGATGAAAAGAAATGTAACATGATCTCTTCCTCTATGTTGGTAGATTTGAGGAGACCATCAAAAGAAGAGATGGATAGAATTACTACAGAAATGATTGCCCAAGTGCAAACTAGGGGCATGGTGGCAAGGAATACAAATGAGAAAGCTGCAGGAATGTTTATAAAGAGTACCAACTCTGGAGAACCTAATGAGAGTAAGTCAAAGGGTGATCACATGGTGAAATTCAAGAATGTGAAGGGTAAGAATTATGAGCCTAAGGGAGTTGGAGTTGAAGAAATCCCTAATGAAATAGAGAAACCCATTAACACAATGGTTAAAGATGAAAATATGAAAGTCACCAATACAACTAATGTATCAGATAAGAAAAAGGATATTAAGGTAGTGCAGGTTGAGATTCCTCCTTCTGCTCCTATTGATATGTTAGCTGTATTGTCTCAGGTAACTGTTAAGGTCCCATTATCAGAATTATTGAAGATCCCTAAACATAAGGACAAAGCCATTGCATGGGTAGATAGTGTTCATGGTAATGATGTTGCATGCAATAAATCTTAGGATAAAGCTCTGAAAGGAGTTGCTACTCAGGGAATGGAATCCCAAATTCCACCTATTTATTTAGATAGTTCCATCAATGCCAGCCTTGATAATATAGATCCATTCTTTTTAAGTGTCCTTGTGAATGGAATGAAATTGAGAAACTGTATGATTGATAGTGGTGCCTCCAATACTATTATGCCTTTTAAGATCATGGAGAAGTTAGGTCTTAAAGTTGATACAGTTCAAGGTAGATGTTGTGCTATGGATCAGAGAGAGGTACTAGTTATTGGGACTATCAATGCAATGCCCTATAGACTGGTAGCCTATCCAGAGAAAGAGTTGATAATGAGTGTATTGGTGGTGGACATCCCTCCTCATTATGGGATGCTGTTATCTAGAAGATGGAGTGCTGCCATGGGTGGAAGTTTGTAGTGTGATCTGTCCTATGAAACTTTCAAGATTGATGATCAGTTTATCAAGATTGATAGAGAGCCAAGAGTGTGCCACATGATTGAGAGAAATATTGACTATGGAACTACATGTTTTGTGGATATTGACATTAATGCTTTGAAGGAAGAAATTCCTATGCTTGAAGAGGCACATGCATTGCCCCCTATGTCTGTTGAGGTGAATGCTAAATCAATGAAGGGTGATTTGTGGGTGATGTACTTTGATGGTGCTAGCTGCAAAGATGGTGCAGGGGCAGGTATTTTGCTTATCTCTCCTGATGGTAATACCTACAAGTTCTCTTTCACATTGAATTTCTTTTGTTCCAATAACATAGCAGAATATGAAGCATTGTTGTTAGGACTGAGGTTGGTACAGAAGTATGGAATTAAATGCATAAGAGTTGTAGGGGATTCTAAATTGGTGGTGTCCCAAGTCAGATCGGTGTATGCTTCCATGAACAAGAGGCTTAAACAATATAGAAATGCTGTGTGGGATATGATTGATTTTTTTGATGCTTTTAATATTGAATGGAAAGATAGGAGTAACAATAAGATGGCTGATTTGTTAGCTAATATAGCAATCAATCCTAGTGATATTACTTTTGCTAGTCTCTCTAAAGTTGAAATTTAGACTAGGCCTAGTATACCAGACAATGTTGAAAATTGGCAAGTCTTTGATGGTGATAATGATATCTTGAAGTTTATGAATTGTGAAGATCAGTATCATGGTGAGGAATTTGATTGTTCAGCCCTAGTTGAAACTGCAGAAGGAAAAGAAGTTATCCTTGGTAATGAATTTATTCAACTTAAAACTAACAAGGTCCCTAGGGGGCTTGTTGTCCTAGAAACTATATTTGACAACCAGGACAGAGTTCAAAAGGATATTAAAAAGGAATATCACATGGAAGTGGAGGAGATAAATCTTGGAACACAAGAGGCACCTAGGAAGGTATACATTGGTAGGAATTTGTCTCATTAAATAAGAAAGTCTTTGATTGAATTATTGAGAAGGTTTAGGCATGTTTTAGCATGGTCATATGATGACTTGAAGGTTTATAGAGAAGACTTGTTTCAGCATGTCATTCCTTTGAGGGGAGATGCTAAACCTTTCTAGAAAATAAAGGCCTATTAATCCTACTTTGGCACCCAAGATGCAAGAAGAATTAATGAAGTTGAGAGATGCTAGAATTATCAAGCCTATTAGGCACTCTTCTTGGGTGTCAAACCTTGTTTGGTAAGAAAGAAGAATGGTGACATAAGACTTTGTGTAGATTTTAGAAATTTGAACATCAACTCATTAAAGGATAATTATTGTCTGCCCAATTTGGAAGCTATGTTGCAAAGAGTAACTGGATTAGAATTGATGTCCATGATGGATGGTTTCTCTAGTTATAATCAGGTGATTGTTAAAGAGTTAGAACAATTCAAGACAACTTTCACTACACCTTTTGGGACATATGTTTATGTGAGAATGCCTTTTGGTGTCACAAATGCTGGTGCTAGGTTTCAGAGGGCAATGGATGTTGCCTTTTCAAATTTCATTAATGATTTCCTTGTTTTTTATCAAGATGATTTGATTGCCTATTCCAAGAAGAAAGAAGATCACTCTGCTCATCTAGAGAAGATATTTGTCAGGGCCTTGGAATATGGTATTTCACTTAATCCAAGGAAATGTGCATTTGGTGTCACTGAAGGTAAGTTGCTTGGCCACTTGGTTGGGAAGCAAGGAGTTAGAATTGACCCTAATAGAGTGGCAGCCATTGATAAAATTTAGACACCAAAGAATGTTAAAGGAATTCAGTCTTTCTTTGGTCAGGTCAATTTCCTAAGGAGGTTTGTAAAAAATTTTGTAGAAGTAACTAGACCTATATCTAAGATGTTGAAGAAAGGATGTGTCATCAATTGGGAAGGTGAGCCTAGTGAAGCTTTCAAGAATATCAAGCAAGCTATTAAAGATGCACTTGTGCTTAAGGCACCTGATTATAGTGTTCCAATGCATATCTTCTCTTTTGCATCTTTTCATACCATTGCTACAGTTTTGTTACAAAAGAATAAGTATGGTTTTGAGTAGCCTATTGCATTCTTTGGTAAATATTTGCAGGCTACTGAATTGAAGTATGATGTAAATGAGAAATAGGCTTATGCACTTGCGAAGGCAGTCAAGGCATTTAGGTGTTACTTGATGGGAGCAGTTGTGATTTCCTTTGTGCCAAGTGCAGTTGTGAAGGACATTTTCTCTCAGCAGGAGGTGTTTGGGAGGAGATGCAGATGGATCAATAGGATCCAAGAATTTAATATAGATGTTCAGATCACCAAGTTGATCAGAGGACAGGGATTGGCAAAACTAATGGTTCAATCCAATCTTAATGCTAATCAGGTAAATCATGCTGAAATTGCTTATACATCTGATATGGATGATTGTGTTTGGTATCAAGATATCATTTATTATTTGAGAAACATGAAGTGTCTAGATAATATGGATGACAATAAGAAGAGGACATTAAAATTACAAGCCATCAAGTATGTAATTGTGAAATGCAAATTGTATAGACAAAATTTGGATTGCATACTTTTGAAATGTGTTGATGAAGAGAAAGCTAACAGATTATTGAAAGAAATGCATGAGGGAGTTTGTGGTGGACATTATATGAGTAAAACTACTACTCAAAAGATCTTGAGAGTAGGATTTTGGTGGCTCACAATCTTCAAGGATGCAGAGCATTTGCTAAGGAGGTGTGATGCTTGTCAAAGGTTCTCTGGTAAGCTTAAATTTTTAGGAAATGTTCCATTAAGGCCAGTAGAGGTACAGGCTCCTTTCCAACAATGGGGAATAGATTTCATAGGGGAGATACCAAAAAAATCTAGTGGAGGACATTCCTAGATATTAGTTGCCACTGATTACTTTACAAAGTGGGTAGAGGCTATACCTACAAGGAATGCTACTAGTAAGGTGGTAACTAATTTTCTATTGAATAACATTGTTACAAGGTTTGGGTGTCCTAAAAGAATAGTGAGTGATAATGCCATGTGTTTTAGGTCTGCTGAATATAAGAACTTTTGCAAAGGTTTTGGAATTCAGATTTCTAATTCCTCACCTTATCATCCACAAGGAAATGGTCAGGAAGCATCTACTAATAAGAGTTTGATTAAAATCCTTAGGAGGATCCTTGAGAAGAATAAAAGGGCATGGAATGCCAAGTTTCCATTATCTCTATGGGCTAATAGGGTAACTATGAAGAGGGCAATTGGTTGTGCACCATTTGATCTAGTTTATGGGATACATGCAAGGATGCCTCAAAATAATTTTCTAGAAATGTATAAGTTTGTACAAACATATGATGATGATATTGAAGATGACATGCAGTTGAGAATTGAGGATCTCATCAGGTTGGATGAAGTCAGGAGTGTGTCAGCTACAAGAAATGCCAAGCTGTAGTTGAAAATCAAAAGTTTATATGATAGGAAGGTAGTGGAAAGAAAATTTGAAATTGATGATTTGGTATTAATTTGCAATGCCAGATTGAAGGATAAGGGAAAACATGGAAAATTTGATCCCATCTGGCTAGGGCCATATCAAATTCATGAGAAATGGGGCCAAGATTCATATTTGGTAAAGGAATTAGATGGTAGTGTTCAAGAATTGCCTGTTCATGGACAATTCTTGAAGAAATACTTCTGTTGAGGTATTTTGTTTTCCACGAATAGTAGATAGGTTTGTATATATGTGAATAGCCCTCTAAATTTTGTAAAGTTCCTGGTCCCTGGTCTTGTTTTGCCTTGCTTGTCCCCTTTTGTCTGTAATGTTGGTCTGTGGGTGGTCTTCTTATACCAGTGATTCTAAGTTCTTACTGTTCCTGCAAGAGGCACACATCCCTAGATAGAGCCACTGTTAGCATGTGTAAAAATTTCCATGGCTCTAGCCCTTTTCCCTTGGTCTCTAAAATTATTTTCATGTCTCTAGTGCAAGCCCTGGTTCAAATTTGAAAAACTAGGTGTTGCATGTAAAAGCCTTTTTGTTAAACCCTAGCCCTGTTCTAATTTTGTGTTACCTTTTTGGGCCACTTAAAACTCTTTTTGACCCATGTGTGTAATTTTTTTATCACCCCGCGGGGTCATGCTCTTTCCTTTTCCTAGGCCGGTTGTGCTTTACTTTTTCCTAAGTTTTTATTTCCTAGCGGCCTTAATATTTCCTAAGTCTTAGCGCCTGGTGATTTATTTTTCCTAAAGTCTAAGAACTTTAATTTTTCCTATGTCTCGGCTTATTTTCTCCTGGGCCCTAGTCTCTCTGACATCATCTCAATTAACGGTGGGCGTAAGATCTTATAGCATGTGTCAGAGGCTTGAGAACTTAAGATGTCTGTCCGATCTTCCATGGTTGTAGCATTTCAAATAGAGCGGGTCCACATGTCATGTGTGCCACATCAGCACAATTCTATTGGTCCATGGGTTAGTGACTGGATTTGTGTCAGTGCGACCTATCTTTCTTGTAGCTCAGTGGGTCCTGGCACGTCATCACATGGGGCAGTTTCTTATTGGCTAAAATTTGTGTGTTGGAGATTACATGCCTGGTGGTTCCAGCGTCTCTCTGTACTTTTGATCCTATGGCTGGCATATGATCTCATGGAATATTCCATCCCCTTGAGATCTTACGCCGACTATCGATTTGGTATCAGGCCAAAAGTGACATCGGTGGGTCTACTACCAGCTATGCTGAAATGGTGTATTGTGATTGGATGTGTCAGATACAGGTGGAGCGGTGTCAGTATGACTGTGTAGATATGTTTGTGGTCTCAGTGTCAGAAAGGAAGTGAATTGGATGGTTCTCATTGGTCCATGATTTGTTGCGTTGGTGGTTGTCAGTGGGACCTAGTCTCTGATGTGTCGGTGGGTCTTGATGTGTAAGGAGATCAATGATCAGGGTAAGTTCTTAAGGGTCCTTTCTGACACATGAGGCTATAGGACCAGCCATCAATTCTCCTTTGTGGGCCTGGTCAAATTTCTCAGAAGCTTTTAGCAGAATGGATAAAGTGTTAGTAGTGCCGACAAAGTTTAAAGGTGTTCGCTAGTTCACAGAAATATTTCGCAGTGTTCTAAAGAGTCTAGGGATTCAATGAAGGAAGGTCATGAGGTCACTAAATTATTTAGCGATGGGATGAAATACTCTACGAATTGGCAAAAATACCTTTTGTCGCCAATTTGCCAAATGGGACTGGGGTAAGTTAAGCTTCCTTTTGTCGCTAGCTCGTGGAGCTAAATCATGAGTTAGTCTTTTACTTCACGAATAAGGATTTCCTTTGTCGTGTGTTTGCTGAAAGTAACCCAGGGATAGCAGTTGGGTAAGACATAAGATTGAACGCTCGGGACTTAAAGTTGTTGCAGATTTGAATGTGAATCGCTGATTCTTTGCTACCGCCATAAAGTGACCGTTGAGATTCAAATTTGAATTTTTGCAGTCAGTTTTCACGACAGGAAGGACCAAAATTAATTGCAGGTGCGGCTGAAAGTGGGTGAATGGTTTTTGTCAACATTGGTGTAATGATCCAGAGTGCTATGAGTATTTGTAGGGGTTTGTAGCATGTAGAGGTTAAGAAAAATGGCTCGAGGTGTATTTGTAGGTGACTGATTTGATCAATTTTCATGGTGGATCCATGATTTTTGGTATAGTACTTTGGGATTTTTCATTAATGGAGATCATTCTTGGATATGAATTGTTCTGGATAGCTTGGATCTTCATCCCTGCAGTAAATGTTTTGACTGTTTCAGTTGGTTGGGTGGTTGAAACCCTAACCCTAGTTGTCTAAAGCTTATTGCATCCTATTCTTTGGATTCCAAGGTAGCTAGTGGTATAAATGGTAGCATTTTTTACTGAGTGAGGGTTCCAAAAACTTCTCTTTTGGTTCCTGGTTGCAAGTTCATGTACATTTGAAGAAAGAGAAAATGAATTTTTGGCCTGTTTCCTATATTAGTGTGTTTTGATTGTATATTGATTTTGAATATGTTAATGAGAATGCTATTGGGTTCCAATCCTACATTTGTGTATGTCTTCTTGTCTTGGTTCTAAGCTCATATATTTTAACTTCACAAAGTGGGTTAGCATATGGTGAACAAAGAGTATTGTGGGGTCATCTCTGAGTTTCTAACAAAGTTAGGGTTAAAGTCTTTTGGGTGATTTCAGTGAGTTTACAACCAAGTAAGAATTTGATGTTCTAAGTGTCTGATGGAGAGGGGTAATAGGCAAAGCACTTATCCTGAGCCTGAGAGTGTTTGATTTAAGATCTTGGGCTGATGTATACAGTTGGGTGACTCTTTGCCCTAGGTTAAGGCACTAGTCCATTCTCTGGAAGCTTTTCATGGTCTTCAACCACACACATAATTTAAATGATCATACCTTCGGTTTGTTAGTAAAGGACTTATTTGAACATCTATTTAGTGAATCCTTTAGAGAATTGAGTCAAGGGTATACCCACCCTAGCTTGAGGCTTAAAGTGAAGAAGGATCTCATTGTTGATCCTTGTCAGTTGGCCCTCTTCCTTGTGGACTTTGGAGCGGTGATAGAGTCAAAGTTTTATTAAAATTATCCATCAAAGTGTAAATCTGCAAGTTGAAGATCAAAGGGAATAATCCACAACCAACAAAATAATCTTTTGAAAGGGCATGGTACTAAATTCTTTGGTCTTTAATATTGCAATGAATGTAAAGAAAAAAAATTAAGATAAAATTTAGACATGTCAAACATTATTACATTATATTTAAAAAATTTAAATAGATTACTATCATCTACACCATTTAGAATATTTAGCTAATAGGTTTTATTAATTGAGGTTTTCACTTAAAATTTGTTTCAATCTAGAAATCAACTTTGGGTATTGTTTGTTGTTTTTTATTTTCCCACAATTTATATAATCACCAAAATTTATCCAATTTCAATCAACTAAAATTAAATTTCATTTAATTTTATATCAAATCAAATTATATTTGGTTGTGGCTTAGTTGTGTTAGGATATGTCCAATTATTATATTTCTCCACTTGTGTGCAGAACATTAAAAAAATAATAATTCGGTATCTATATAAAAAATTGGTGAAGTTACTTATAGAGGATGTTTCTTGTGCCTACCAAGAATAATAATATCCTTACAAAAAATTTTGGTATAAAAAATGGTGCCTATATTCATAGTTTAAGTAACCAATGAGAAACTAAACTTGTAGTTTGCAATTATGTCATTTCTTCATTTAAGGGTGGTACAACTCATGTTAAAAAAAGTTCAAAATTTTTCTTTTATACTTATAGGACTTTCATTTTTTGGTTCATTTTTGTTTGATTTATTCTATGGTTTTCTTTGATAGGAAAAGAATCAATTATTGGTTGTTCTCATAGTGATTGTTTAACCTACTAATATAATAGGGTTTTCACGGTTTGTGATTTATTCTTAATTGCATTTAGTTATATTGGTTCTAAATGATGTATATGTTTTGACATGGACTAATAGCCTTTAAATAATAAGCTTACTTGTTTAAGTTAGAGTTTGCGTTTGAGTGCCAAGATCTACAATTACAGGAGTAAAAAATAGGATTCAAAGAATTTTTATACATTAGGATTTTATTTGGTTTAGGATTTGACATATTTTCATTTTTATTTGTTGATTTTTTATTTGGTTGACTCTATAAGGTGCTAATGTGCATAGGTTTCTTCAAAAGAGTAAGAGTATGTTGATTTTAATTTCATTATTTTGTATGGTACTAAATATTTTACAATGGCTTTGAAATCTAGTATTTTAATACTTCTATTATTTTTTACTTTACAATGTGTAAAGATAAATATTTTGTAAGCTACTCTATATCCAAAACTTACAAAATGCTGATTGTAGATGTAGTCTATAAGAAAAAAAAAAAATCCACTGGAAAGGGGAGACACTCTTCTTATTTCTAATGTAGGTCAACTAGACACTTTACTAGGAGACTATGGTTAGGATGTTACAATTAATTACTTCTTCTTTTTTTGGGAAGTTTGTTTCTTCATCCATAGGAAAAGTTTAATAATTAATTTCACTAAACACTTATAATTGAAATAATAGTAACAATATGAATCAGAGTAAATGAAAGATAAATATTTAAAATGCTAGTCAGCAATTATTTAGAAACCAATAAAATCACAAAGACTTATGCACTTTTCCAAAGGTATTTGATGATAAAATGTAGCATATATAACAACACAAAGACCCCTAATATGAAGAAACAAAATAATTCATAAAGGTAAGAAGAATTGTAGCATAAAGACTTCAAGTCCCTTTTAAGTGTAAAAAATAACTATTACTTGTTCAAACTTGAAGTTTAAAGCCCAAAGTCTGCAAGAAATTAGATTTAATGCTCTCTTAAAATCACGACAATACTCTCAAAGATAATTGAAATTAAATTAATCCAATTCCAACACTATGATGTAAGAGCACAATGATTTCATTAGATGAAGCTTCAACACAAATATTGAAAACCCATTTTCTCTTTTATTAATTTGAATTTTAGATTTGTTGTGTAAAAATCAATGTTTATATTGCTGTAAATTTCTTATAGAGTTTTCTTTCATGCATAAATGATATCCTATTTACAATGACCTCCCTCATATATATAGGTGAAGGGGTATGAAAAAAAGAGGGAGAGTTATAAATAACTCATGACTTATTCATCTTTATAGTCCTTCACTATTTTGACTTTTAATGTGTTTACATGTACTTCATTTTTCATCATTACACAGAATATGTAAAAAAAAAATACCAACATCTACTAGAAATGATGAGAATATTCTAAGTGTTATCTAACACTTCTTTTATCCCATTCTTATCCATGGATTTCTCAAGCTTCTATAACAATAATTCAACCTTATCAATATTTGGCCCTAATGTATGACTTATAAATCCCTCGATTTCTTATGCTTCCTTAGTATATCTTTGAGATCATATAACAACACTTGAAGATTCATTAAATTATCTAGAAAATTTAATGTGAAATCATCATATAAGACTTCAACCTCTATAATCAATGTAAACTCATGAAGTAATGTCTCCTAGACAAGGAGTTCTTGATTCTCATTCATTACCTTGCATGGAATATTCTCCAATTCTCCAAGGATATCTTCCCTTTGTCAATGCTTATATTTAAATATTTTGTCAAATATTTATCAACCTCCTTCTTGTTTCTTTATTCTAATATACCTCTCTATAGATAAGATGACATCATTTTAAACCATTATTTCTAGTAGGGTTAATCTTCAATTAAGATAAGAGTTGACACAAAGACTAGGTTTTAATTAAATTTCAATTAGATATGGTTACTATTGAATCCTAACTGTAGTTCTATTATACTAACCCAAACCCAACCAAAATATTTACCCTAAACCTCAATCGTAATAAAAAATTACCAAGATAAGAAACCCTAATTATATCACATCCCTAATCTTAAATCCTAATTCTAATAGTAGTCTTGACCCTAAAACCATGATGAAAACCCTAAACATAAATATAATTCAAACAACTTGAAACCTAACACCAAACATAGTCCTAACCCTAAACTCTAATCATTATAATAATCTTAACCATAATCATAACCCAAAATCGTGGCTCTAACCATAATCCTAAACCTAACCATGTCCATAAATGAAACCTTAATCCTAATGATGGTGTTAACCTTGACCCTAATAAAAATATAAGCTATAACATAGAACCCTAACTATAATCCTAACCCCATTCTAGATCCTATCCCAACCTAACCTCATCCTTTAAAAAAAAAAGCAAAAATATGCTGACCAATATTTGGTGTCTTAGGTATATTTCTCCAAAAGGATTTGCAAAAATTCATTTATTTAAAAAATAGATTTTAGTTTAATTATAGAAATTAAATTGAGTTGCATGCAAAAATAAAAAATAGAAAATAGAAAATAGAAATGTTGTTTATATATCTACAAATAAATTAGAAAGATATTTTTTCTATTAGATTTTAATTTTAATTTTAAATTTATTTATTTAAACTTTGAAAAAATGAATTTCTTTTAATTTAGAGTTAAATTATTTGCATGCAAAAAAGAAAAATAGAATTTACCATTTTATATAAACAGATATAATGAAAAAATAAAATTTTAAATTATATGATTATAGAGTACTCAAATTAAGGTGGAAATTATGGTTAAGGTCTAATTAAGGTTCAATTTACATCAAGTTAATATATCAAGTAGGGTTAATCTTCAATTAAGATAAGAGTTAACACAAAGAATAGGTTTTAATTAAATTTCAATTAGATATGGTTACTATTTAATCCTAACTGTAGTTCTATTATACTAACCCAAACCCAACCAAAATATTTACCCTAAACCTCAATCGTAATAAAAAATTACCATAATAAGAAACCCTAATTATATCACATCCCTAATCTTATTCCTAATTCTAATAGTAGTCTTGACCCCAAAACCATGATGAAAACCCTAAACATAAATATAATTCAAACAACTTGAAACCTAACACCAAACATAGTCCTAACCCTAAACTCTAATCATTATAATAATCTTAACCATAATCATAACCCAAAACCGTGGCTCTAACCATAATACTAAACCTCACCATGTCCATAAATGAAACCTTAATCCTAATGATGGTATTAACCTTGACCCTAATGAAAATATAAGCTATAACATAGAACCCTAACTATAATCCTAACCCCATTCCACATCCTATCCCAACCTACCCTTATCCTTAAAAAAAAAAAAAGCAAAAATATGCTGACCAATATTTGGTGTCTTAGGTATATTTCCCCAAAAGGATTTGCAAAAATTCATTTATTTAAGGCAAAATATGGTGTTCGTACATGGCTATGGTATGGTCCTGAAACATGCATTTTGAAAACATGGTTTTTAAACATTCCTACTAAAAAGAAATTTATACCATGTGTGGGTATTTAAATAAATTATGTATTTGAAAAGTAGACTCCGAGAACTATATTTTTTATTACTAATTTTTTTTTAGATTCAATCTCTAACCCCATGTCCCCATGCGGCTGCTTAAGTGCAATTTCTACTTAAATTTAAGTAGTTGGAGTGTTCCCATGCAAACTTTTAATTCCAAGAAAAGGATAAATTGGAATCTTCTCCTACTTTTGTGAAGCAACTATTGTTTAGGAATTGGAAATATGCTGTGGGAAAAAAGGGGGGGCTAGAAATAAGTAGCAATTTCTTATTGAGAAAAGCTACACTTGTCTTCACTATTTTTTTTCTATCTCTTTTTTATTTGCCTATAATTTTGTTTCCAAATATATTTGTAAGAAATATAACTAAAAATTTAATTAAAAAATGGCATTTAAGAGACCGTTTAAAAATAAGCAACAAACTTTACCATTCATGGGGTCAACTGCTCCACAAAAAGTTGAGCAACTGCTACTAGCAAAAATAAGCTAAGCAACAGCATGGGAACCTGCCCTAAGTGCCTCAAATTTAGACTTCAATTAACAAGAAATTTTTAAAAAAGGGAAAACACTTCCACTTTTTGCCCAAAAGTGGGACTTAACTTCTTGCAGCCACCCTTGTTATAGTTTATGCTTTACAATTTGGGTTCACCATTTAGGATAATGCTTTAGGTTAGGATTTAGGATTTATACTTTAGCATCTAGGATTATTGTTTAGCATTTATGGATAGGATTATGATGAGGCTTTAACATTTAGGATTAAGGTTACATAAAGGTGAATTATGAAATTAAAATAAATCATAATCCTAATTAGTACTTAACATTTGAAAGCGATATTCTATAAGGAATATGAATTAGCTTTTATTGTTATAACAATTAGGATAAGGGTCTATAATTTGTAATTAGTTCTTAACATTTAGGATTAGGGTTTAACATTTACGATTAGGGTTTACTATTGATGTTATAGTTTAGTTTATGATTTAAGATTTAGTATCTACCATTGGGTCTTGGCATTTACAATTACAGTCAGGAGTAGGAATTAGCATTTAGGATTAGGGTTTAACTTTTATTGTTATAGTTTAGCCTTTACAATTTGGGTTCACCATTTAGGATAATGCTTTAGATTAGGATTTAGGATTTATAGTTTAGCATATAGGATTATTGTTTAGCATTTAGGAATAGGATTATGATTTATCAATTAGGGTAGGGATTAAGGTTTACAATTAACATCATAGTTAGTACTGAGTTAACATTAGGATTTGGGTTTGGCATTCAGGATTAGGGTTAAGATTAGGTTTTAGAATTTAGGATGTAGCATTTACGATTAGGGTTTAGCATATAATATTAGGGTTATCATTTAAGATCATAATTTATCTTAGGATTTAGGATTTAGGGTTTAGGAATTAGGGTTAGGATGAGGCTTTAACATTTAGGATTAAGGTTACAATTAGGGCTTATCATTTAGGATTATAGTTTAGCAATAAGGATTATGGTTTAGCATTTATGATTGGGGCTAAGATTAGAGTTATGGTATCAATTTATGTATTGTTAGTATTACGATTATATGATTAGGGTTAGGGTTTAGCATTTAGTATTTAGCATTATACTTATGATTAGGATAATGGTACGTGTTCACATCATAATTGGTGCTATAGTTAGGGTTAGGGTTAGGGTTATGGTTTGTATTAAGGTTTAGTATTTAGGATTAGAGTTTAGTACTTATTATTAGGATTAGGATAAGGGTCTATATTTTAGAATTAGTGCTTAACATTTAGAATTAGGGTTTAACATTCACGATTAGGATTTAATATTGAGTTTATAGTTTAGTTTATGATTTAAGATTTAGTATCTACCATTGGGTCTTGGCATTTACAATTACAGTTAGGAGTAGGAATTAGCATTAGGATTAGGGTTTAGCATATAATATTAGGGTTATCATTTAAGATCATAATTTATCTTAGGATTTAGGATACAGGGTTTAGCAATTAGGATATAGGGTTTATCATTTAAGATCAACCCTAATCCCCACTATATTCATAACCTAAACCTTAACCCTAACACTAATACTAAACCCTAACCCTAATTATTTCTCTAACCTAAGAATGATGCTAAACACAACATTACCACTAACCCAAAACCTAACCATGATGTAAACCCTCACCTCAACTCTAAAACCCTTACCATAGAGTATGCATTAGTGTTATTAACATACTCAACATATGCTCTATATAATCTTATTGTATTAACATACTCAAAATATAACACTAAATCTTAACACTAAATCCTAACCCTAACCCTAATTCTAATCGTGACCCTAACATAATTATCACACTAATAATAAACCCTAACCCTGATTGTAAACCCAACCTTAACACTAATCTCTAACCCTAATCATAATAAAGAATCTAAAAAAAGCCTAACCTTGATGCTAACCCTAACCGTGATATAAACCTTAACCTTCAATATGAACCCTAATTATAACCCTAATCAGAATAATTTATTCAATATTTTATGCGCGTTGCAACTGCTACTAGGTAATATATACTCCATATTTAAAATATGTCGAGATGCATTGAGGAGTTGAATTTTTTCAACTTTAATTATCATTAAAGGTGAATGATGAAACCATTCAATGCCTCGATGCATCTCAACGTATTTTACTATCCTTATTACTACCAAAATTGTAGATGCAGATGCACTGTTCACTCTATTTGCATGCTGGGACTTGTATCCAAGGATCATGGCCACGAGTTTAATGTCCTTCTCCTCTATGGGCTCAATAGTCATGCTACACTTATCACTTCTTGACTTACAAGCTTGTTCAACTTATTTTATGACATCTTTTCCTGTTGGAAGAATGGCACTAGTCTTATAAAGTCCGGTCATCTCATGGATGAGATCAAGTTTTATGCAGACAGGGACTTCACCAATCCAAAATAAGTTATCATTAATTCTGCTTAGTAATATCTTGACCCATTCTGACTCATAGAATTCATACGCAGTCGCATACTCTATGATAGGGCTAGTTGAGAGGCGCATGAATCAATCCTTGAATGTAAATTTTGGATTAACCATAGATTCCATGTACAAATCTTGTCTAATCCTACAGACTATTTCTTGCAGTAGATGTAGGCATAAATATCTTCAACATGCATAACTCCCATCGAAGCTCTAGAAAATGCTCATTCTAGATCATCTAACACTGACTTAAATGGATATTTTTTAAAGACATATCTCTTCCTTTCTATGACATCAAAGACTACTAGAGTTTCCATTACTTACTTACAAACTTAAATAAGGTTCCAAGAGATTTATGAAATAATGCATCCAAACAAGGGTTTCACAACCAACTTAACTCTTCTTTGCTGATGAAATGATTTCAATCCTTCAATACTTTCTTCTTTGATCTCTTGTTCTCTCCAAGGACTTGATCTTGAATGTTAAAGTGAAGATAATAGATCTCTAGTGACTAATAAATCAAGTTTATGCAATTAATGCTTGCCGTTGTAACATGGGTTGCAACAGTGAATTCTAATCTTAGTTATTGTTGTCAATCATGTTGTGCGATCTTAGATATTGTATCAACTATAAACCAAAAAACTAAAAAAAAGGTGCATACTCAAAGGGTGAGTATACTGGTTGCACAGGGGTCTAGAGATTATCTAGCTCCTCCTATGACCATGATGGGAAAATTTAACTTGGATGACTTCGAAGTGAGAGAAATTTTTTGGTCAAGGCTCATGGTGAGAAAATTAAAGCTTATAGAATAGACATATATATATCAATGGCATCAAAGATGACATCTCAAATATGAGGCCTATCAAGTATGAGGAAAGAATAAAAGGAAATCCCATAAATTGATGATCTTGACATATTGATGGACAAAATTTTGAAAAGAACACTAGACTGGGTTGGATGGATGAAATCAGGCAAGAAGAGGCCTATCACTCTATAGAGAGGACCCACTCCAATTTAGTGACCTTTTATTACTTCAACTAGCACCACCACTACCACTAAAAATATTCAAGCTCATCTCAAGATGTAGGAGGAGATACCAACCTACTGAAAAGAATGTGACATTATCACCTACCTGTGGAGATGGTTCCTTCCCAAACATTGGGTCTTCTGCACAAGATGAGCCTAAGAATAGTGGTGAGGAAAAGGAGAAAGAGAAAGAAATAATACAAGAGTATCCCACATATAAAACTGTCGACACTTCTTAGTAGCCCCTACATGTAACAGATGAAGGGTAGAAATAAGGAGAAGTAAGGGTTGCTAAAACTAAAGGTAAATCAATAGCCCCCCCTCCTTTTGAAATTGCCAAATTCCCTTTTTCAAGTTGTAAATCCAAGACCCCTCCTCTTGTGATGAAATTATTTGATGAGTGTAATACCCTAAAATTTGCACCTAATAAATTCAATTAATTTTGGTGCATTTTTGATAATTTTACATCTCCAAAGTCCTAGTTCCCTAGGCAATTTTCTCTCTCCTACCTAACTCAATTTGACTTGATGTCAATTGGAAAAACCCTAATTTGCAATAATCAAATATTAAATTAATTCCTAAAGTCCTTGACTTTAATTAGCTAAATTACCCCTATGATAATTTAATTTAATCCTAAAGTCCTAAGTGCTTAGAATTAAATTAAATCCACCCCATTTGGCTAATTACCCATAAAAAAGAATTAATAATTTCTTGATATTTGAATGGACACACATTTTGAATTCATAATTCAAGATATTCGAAAGGCCATCTGTGTGGCATTTTCCATTTCTTTTATTAATTAATTCTTGCTTTTTTGTCTCAATTTGGGAATGAATGGTTAAGAGTTTCAAATCAAGAAACTCTTCATTCCTCTTTTGGCTTTTCTATTTAATGGACCTCATTTTCTTCATTGAGGAGGCAATTTTGGAGAGTATCAAAACTATAGGTGATTTTACTCTCATATTTCATTATTATCAAAGCTTTTTATTGCATTAATTAGCTTAATTCCTCATTTAGTATCAATTGCATCTCTCATTTAGATTAATTTTTTTATTGTAATTAGATTAATCTCATATTTGTTTCGAGCTCTTAGATTAACTTACATCTCATATTTACTTTCAAGCTTTAGTATAATCTCATTTCTGCATTTCTAACTTAATTGCACACATTTCTAGATTAATTTTCATTGCATATCATTATAGCTTGGAAAATCCTCCATTGTGGGATTGGTCTATGGTTGTTGGCTCTTATTCTAAGAGTAATTAAACACCCCATCCACATAGGAGGAAAAAGGTTGATTCAATCGATGTTGTGAGATGGACAATTCATGTTCATGCTCACCATCCCATGATTGAGCAATGACTATGTTGCGTTTGTGCATGATTTAGAGGTCACATTTAGACACACACAATGATGAGGTATTGAAATCTACCTCTGAAGTTTTGGAAATTCCCTCATGGTTAGAACAGACCATTGAGAGGAAGAGAAATAGGCTAGATGAGAGTGTGTCTCCCAAGGACCTAGTATCCCAAGTAGTTACGAATCCTCCCTCGAAGAAGTTGAGGAATCCCATTGTGCTTTCAACATCGGGAAAACATGATGTTATAGGGCATGTCCTTTTGGATATTATACAGGCCAAGATTATTGATAGGCTTAATGAGATAACTTTGACTAATTTAGATGTGAGCAACATTAACATGGGATAACCTAAACATGATTCCACCATCAAAATGTGGAATTTAACCAACCAACTAGTTGAATATGAACTTGAAAAGATGAAGATAGATAAAGTGAGGCTAAAGGACATACTTTTACAATTATTAGATTATATCATGAAAATCCTCAGTCTCTTTTCTGATGAGCTAGGTGAATCATCTGTTGCAGATACATTTGATCCCACCTCTATAGCCAATCAAGCACTAATTTCCCTACTAAAAGAAGAAAGAAACATGGAAAATATTAGTGGATATTGGATCCAAGATCTTGAATTGAGAGGGGTGCCTGTGATTGAGAAGCTCGGGGTTAAAACTAAAAAGTTTCTCAGATTATCTAATTCTATTCAAGTGGATCTTGAACTAGTCTAAGAAGAAGGAGTTCAGTATAAATAGGTAACTCAACTAATGTAGGAACTAAGGGAGATAAATCTACATGCTATAGTTGCTCATAGTATCCTTAATTCTCCTAATGAACCTATACAAAGATGGATGTTCTCTTTGACCTTCAAAATAGAGATATGTTCCAAAGCCTCCAAAAATATGAAGAAATTAATAGAGAAGGTAAAAAGGGAGATGGAACAGATAGAAAAGTATTTCATGGAACTCCACTATTTGTCACATGAGGTCTAAGGAAAGGATGTGATAGACATGTACAATATGAAGAATTCCTACCAAGTTGAGGTGGATACCTTGGTCATGCATGTATCCTACCAACCATCTATGTTGCACAAACTCACTTTGATTGATGCTTTATTGACAATGATAAATATGGAAGTGCACGATATTCCAAAGAGGATCCTAGAAATGCAAAATCATCATTTGTAATGCACTATGATAAATAACAATGTGGACCTCCTTGATGATGATAATTATATCACATGTGTCCTCACATCTATGAAAGCATACAAGAAGACTCAGGAACAAACAAAAGAAATCCTAGGCTCATCTAACTGACTCTTCCTCTTCTTCTTTCTATTCTTATTCTTCCATTAGTAGATTAAATATTGTTGGTCAACAAATATTTCTCACATAGTGTATACACCCTAAAATGGTCATCTAGACTTTGGGCCCTCATTTAGAAATTTATCAAATTCCTAAATCAATAAAAATCAACATTTTTCATTTATATCAATTTCCTTGATCAAATCTTATTTTATCAGTTTTTGATTATTTGCCTTGGGCTAACCATTTTATTCTAAAGTCTTTATTTATTTAAAAGGAATATTTCCTCCCCTTTTAATAAATAAAAAGCCTCCACTTTTTCTCTTATCCTAAGTTGCACAAATAAAGCATTGTTCTTATTTTATAAAAAGAAGAAAAAACACTTTTTGTCTCATATGGACACAAAAGTCAACTCTTATTTTCTCATTGGAGGATATTTGTGCACATGGATTGCTCCTCTTTGATGCTCCACCATTGATTAAATATTTTTCCTCTTAATCTCCATGGTCCATTCCTTCTCATTTCCTATAAATGAAGAGCTCTCTTCCTCATTTGCATACAATCTTTTTTATGCTAATGTTATGCTGCAGGTTTTCTAGGTCACTTTGGAGCTCTTTAAAGACATTCTTGCATCATGCTTTTGGAGATCATTGTTTCTTCATAGTTTGGTTTTCATTATTGCATCATAGCATCATGTTTATGCTTTCATAGCTTAGTTTCCTTTATGTTATAGATTAATCTCACATAGTCTAAATAGGAAGGATTTGTAACACCTGTTATTTCCTTTCATAGCTTAGTTTGTACTTTCATTTCCATAGCTTAGCTTGCATTTCTCATTTCTAGCTTGCACATTCATCTTAATCTAGCTTGTATTGCATTTCATTTTGATTCTTGGGGATATTGGCATTCTTGCCCTTGTCTTCATTTGAATCTCCCATTGCATGGTTTTCTTAACAAGGTTATAGGCCTAATAGCTCTAGCTGAGAGCAATATTCATACTATCCTTTTGATTCCATGCCTAGGGAGCTATGGATCAATTTTTGGGACCTCATTCTTGAGTGTTCTTGATTGCAATGATCCATAGAAGTGCACTATTTCTTGTGTACACATAGAACACACTTTTTGTAATGACTCTATCACCCTATCTTGAGAAACAAATATCCAAACAATAGTTGGGTAAGCTTACTATGATCGCTTCCCTCTGAATTTTTAAGAAGGTACAACTCCCTTTTTGAAATATTCAATGATTTATTTTGAATCTAACCATCATACGTACTTTTTATCATAAAGTATTCAAGGCCACATAAAATCAATCTTAGATGAAGACTATAATAATTAGAACTCAAATTTATCTTACACAAAAAATCAAAGCTTTTGTTATCGAAAATCATCAATTGTTGCAGTATTATCACCACAACTCCTAATCTGATATGTATCCTTCCATACAAATTTAATAAAAATAACATATGAAACAAAGAATATTATTAACATATAAAAAAATAGTCTATGAATTCGAACACAAAGATTCAAATCCTTTCCATATATTTCCATAAACATAGAATACTTAGAATTCAAAAGCAAGAAGATAACATAATTTTTAAGCATGTATCAAAATAGCATTTCTAAACAAAGATTTTTTTTGGACCACCTATGATTATAGCCGATTCCATATATAGTTCTTCAAGCATAAACATGAAGGTCTCCATCAAAACACGAGCTCCTAGTAAGATTTTAAAGTAGTTATAAAAATTAAATATAGTTTTAGAACACATGTCCCCCAATTATTGCAAACTTTTAAAAGAAACTCGATAACTATCAAGGAGATAAATTCAACTCTTGTCAAACAAATAGCCCTATTTTCGGGATGGTGTGAAGTAAATTCTTCTAGTCTTTGTAGGTGTTGAAAAACTCTTGAAATTTTGAGATGTTAGGATTCTTCATGCTCAGAAGTCTTCCAAGATTTTTGTCCCACTTCAGCCTTGGTACCCTGTCAACATGCTTTGGAAGTTGATCCACATAGAAATAGAGCATAGACTCTATTCTTGCCACCTTGGTGAAATATCTTGGAGTTGGATTTTCCTTTGTCTTTCAAATTCTTACACACAAACATACATGTCGTGTTCAACCTTGTCATCATGCCAAACATAACTACCATTGATGCACCTTACATAATTTACTATGGTTTCACTCATCTCTCGCAATTCCTTTGCTATTTTCTCAACTTCTGATATTGCTACCTTAAATACAACATTTTTTTAGTCAATATTCTTCTTCAGGGAAAAAAGAAGGAATTCATGAACTAACTTCAAAGGTATTTCAGATAAAAATTTAGGGACTTTGAGGTTCTCTATATCCCTAATTTGCATGGATACATCTACCCACTTTGATTCATCACCTTCCCACACTTTAGCTTGAGTTTGGAGTTTTCCTATTAGGGTATTAATATCATCAAACACCATCTTGGACTCCCAAATAAACTTACTCCCTTCCTTCAACACACCATCAAACCACTCATCGAATGCATCAATTAATGTCTTACCTCTTTGAATTTGTTTCAACAATTTTTTGCTTGAGGGAGAAGTTAGATAAAAATATTGAGGGGCTTGAGCCAGGGGCTAGGGTCGAACATTGCTAAAGGTGTCAATATACTTTGCCATGATTCTGATGTTCTACTTTAATTTTTTTTGTCCTTTCTGTCCTTCTGAGAGTGGGTCAGCATGTACTTGGATGACACCTCAAAGTGTTGATTATCTGACTCTAGGTTCATTGCTCCCAAATCAACTTTTACCACTTGAAAATAATCAATGCTAGGATTTGGACTTGTTGTTAGGCTTTAGGTATGGAAATTTTGGCAGCCCATTTCCTGGTGTTGGAATCTATGTCTAACCTGGAAGTAGTCTTCTATTTATTTACCTTAGGAGTCTTTGTTGTATATTTTCTGACCATGTCTCCTATGGGTATGGAGATAGGGAAAATGTGAGGCTTCTTATTTACAGACATTATCAGCGATTATAGAGTGGTGTTTGTTAATATTGACAAAATTTATTGGAGTAACTGTTATACACTGAGTTTGTGCCTCTACTTCAAGCTCTCTTGGTCTTGATAACTCAGTATAACATGGGAAACATCTCAAGGTTGTGGGACCTTTGCTAACCCAAATGAGACCTCCAGGTTCTAGGCTAGTTCCTCTTGGATTATCACCCTAGTTTTCTCTTAAACAAGAAAGTAAACTCTTTGAGGGAAAGGGATAGAAGGAGTGCATGGAAAGGGAAATGAAAGGAAAGAAAACTACCTACTAGGTGATGCATTGAAACTAGGGTTTGGATCTCAGTATAGAAGAATGAGATCAGTGGAGGAATTAGGTCTAATAAGTCACAACTCACTAGATAGGCTTGCATAAGTATTTCATGGGAGGGTCTAGACAAAAGACTCAACCTATGACCTGTAAACAAACATCCTTTTCTGCAACTAGGTGTAGGAATGAGACAAGATTGCTAGGGGCTGTAGCATACCCACAAAACATCTAGATCAGATCAGACACAGTAACACACATAATCACAAAAAATGAGAGGGACAAGGAATCCTAATTTACATTAACAAAATTCATAGACTTTAATCCAATAAGAGATAAACAAAGACAAGGAAGCATAGGGACATGAAGAATTGTCACAAAATACCTCTACAATATTTTTATTTATCAATGGGAGAAATACAATTGTATAAGCCAGGGGGCAAAAATACCATAGCTAACTCTCAAGAAGGGTAAATTTCTCTTTTACAATTGTCTAACTTTGAGCACTAAGGCTCCCAAAAAACAATATATACATCTCACTACACACAGGCAGGAGTCAAAATTCATTAGGGTACATAAATTTTCATAGAATAATCCAACCCTAAAACTATCAAGCCTGATCATAAATGCCTATGAAAATATCTCAACCGATCAGATATGACTTCTTTGCGTGCCCATCCCTGTATTGATCTTGCCTGTAGACCAACAACCTTAATCCAACTACCCCTCTACAAGCCCACTTAGCCATAAAGGCTCCAAATCTGATCTCAGATCATGGAAAGGACCACAAACGGCTACCTAAAAGATCTCTACACAATTTTTTAACTGCAACTGCCTCCAAAAATCATAAATCCTCGGCTACTCACACTTGAAAGTGTCCTTGCAGAAGAAAACCCACCAAAGACTGGCTGCACCGCTTGGAAAAAGCATTGGTCACATGATCGCATGAGCTCAAAAGCCTTCATGTGATCATGTGACCAGCCTTTTAGAATCTATCTCCACTTCGCACATGGCCTGCAGACAAACACTGGTAAAAACCCGGGCCCGAGATCAAACTGCCTTGAAAAAATATTGGTTGCATGATCGCATGCAGTGGAAAAATCGCATATGATCATGCAAAAAGCCTTTTAGAATCTATCTCCGCTTCGCACACGGCCTGCAGACAAACATTGGTAAAAACCCAGGCCCGAGATTGAACTTCCTTGAAAAAATGTTGGTCGCATGATCGCATGCAGTGGAAAAACCGCATGCGATTATGCAACAAGCCTCTTTGGATCTGCCACTTTACTGCGCAAGACACCTAGGCCCATAAGACCTGCCACCTCTGGCCCAACCTTTACCATGTGGCCCAATAGGAGCTAACCACATCAACCGGACCCATGAAAACACTGCCAAGAAGCAACAAAGAATCTAACGGTGGTCGCATGATCGCATGGGGTTGGAAGGTCCCATGCAAACATGCGACCAATGTAGATCTTGAATCTACTGGGACACATGTTACCGGGCCCACTGTAACCTTTGTTGACCACTTGAAAAATGGACACGTCACCACCCACGGACTCACCGCCGGAGTTTGAAAGCCTTGCCAACTGTCGAAGGCTTGTCACATGGTCGCATGGGATTGGAAGATCCCATGTGATCTTGTAACAAGCTTAGATGTTACCCTATCTTGACTGTTGCCGGCTTGTCACATGGTCACATGTGATCGGAAGACCGCATGCAATCATGCGACAAGAATTCCTTCTTGGGACCATGAACTGAAGGTGGTAACATGAAAAGCCAGGGGGTGCATGGAGCCAAACCCTTAGTCACCAAGCCACTCTAACTCTGGGCCCATTTAGGCCACCTGGCATTCTTCTATTCATTCCATTCGCTCTGTCATCAAAACCTTGGCAAGCCTCTAGGACACGAATCCACTCAAACTAAGATTCTGATTTGACGGTTGTCGCGTGATCTGTTAGGCTCAAAAGATTCCATGAGATCATCCGACCACCACCGGATCTTCACCATACTGGCAATGGTTATGAGGAACTGGGACTCACCTAGTCAGAGTTACGTGCTTAGGGAAATGTTGATGCCAGAGGAAGAAGTGAAAAGCATAGAAGGGGTCAAAAACACAGAGGGTTTTCAGAGTGAAGGTCGAAAACACAGAAGGTTTTCGACACTAAACAACTTTTTAACCCTTCGACACCTATATTTCCTGCAAGCTTTAAAATTGAATATCTCCATGGGTTTTGTGAATTAAGTGAAGTGATCTGAACTAGGGCTTGAGAACACATCAAAGAACATGGGGTTCAGAGCACAAAGCATGAAACTTTGTGGATCTACTTCACAAATGAAAACAAGCTGGACTGTGGCCAAAAATGTATGACAAGGAAATTTTGGGTAACAGTAACCATAATTTATAGGGTTGAATCACCCTTTCATTTATAAGACTCCATAGCCAGTGGGTTGAGGCTCTACTCTTCTCCCTTTTCTAGTTCAACATCAACCACCTCAACATTGGCCATCTCCTTATACTTTTGGGCTTTGGTCCTGGACCTAGTCACATATACTATTGGGCAGACTCTAATAGATTTTGGAGCAACTTGGTGAGGAGTAGGCTTTTTGTTTTTAGTTTTATCTGCATCATGAATTTGAATAGAGGCATTAGAAACATGAACTATACTAGTAATTTTAGAGGATTTTTCAGGAGTGTCTCCTTGTATAATTTGTAGTCTCCTTTCCTTCCTTTGGTTCAACCATTTCTTAGTCATCTAGATTACATCAAGACTTCTCACCTATATATATTCTTCTTCTTCTTCTTCTCTAGACAAGTAAATTGTAGGTAAATTTTGTCTATGTACCTATTCATATTTTGCATCATTAATGGGTAAGTGCACTAAGATGGGGACCAAAAATGGGGTATAAGATGCCACTTTTTCCTAAAATAGGAAAACTCTAAACTTCAACAAGGAATTGAAGATAGTTAGACTCAAAATTTTAAGATGCAACAAGAACACGAGTTGTAATACTCTGAATATAGTTCCTAAACTATTAATTTATTTTGAAAATGGTGTAGATTAAGGTCCTCAAAAAGGGGGAGCACAAAAAGTGGTCCTATTTTTTGTGAAAAATATAACATAGCATCTTGTGTGCCCCCCCTAAAATGTTAACTTTTTTTTTGAGTATTTTTAAATGCTCGAGTGAGAAGTTAGCTAACACCACATAGTTTATCCTAGATTTTTTTGCTAATTTTTTGATGAATGTATAATTTTATGAATTTACGAGATGCACACATCCTAAAAACATGAAATTTCAATGTGATCCTCCTAGATATCATCTAAAACTAACCAAAAATCAAATTTTATTTTTTTAAAAGTGTGTATAATGGAGTCTAGTTTCTAAAAACATAACTTGTTGGAAAATTTGACGAACGAGCCAAAATCTATGCCCAAAAAACTACATGTTGGTTTTTGAAAAAAAAAGGACATACATACAAAATAAATAAGAGATGAAAAACTTAACATAATCAGATTTCAAAATAAATTATATGGTTAGATAGCTAACAAAGAGATCTACAATATCATGTCATCTAATTTTAATGTTATTGAACCATGAGTAAACCTAATGAGGAGAACACAAAAAAAGATGTCATTTTTTGTATGTGTGCTAGAAAATACATCTCAGGCCTATTTGAATCCTCCAAGCCTTTGGGTTGGATCTCTAAGGAAAATCCAATCCTTAGGCTTGGTGGATTCCAATTTCTTACAAAGTGCTTGCATGCAATAGTGCGTATGTGCACGCTATTCAAATATATGACTTGCATAGGGTGCACGTGGTATAGCACGTGCACCCTATTCAAGTCATAAATTTGAATAGTGAGATAGAAAGTGTAAGAAAGTGGCGAGGGATGAGAGATAAAGAGAGTGAGTGAGAAGGATAGGGGGAGAGAGAGAGATAGAGAGAGAGAGAGAGAGAGAGAGAGAGAGAGAGAGAGAGAGAGAGAGAGAGAGAGAGAGAGAGAGAGTCTCTTTCATCTCCCTCTCCTATTCTCTTTATCACACTCTCTCCCAGAGGTTAGGAAGATGGGAGAGAGTGTGAGAGAGACTGAGAAAGAGAGATGAAAAAGGATGAAAAGACACACACACACACACACACTCTCTCTCTCTCTCTCAAATTAATAGTGTTTTACATAGCATGTGTGCCCTATACTGTGCATACACTATGTTTTGAATTGCCCAAGCCATAGCGTGTGTGAACTATAGGGCACACACACTTTAGTGTGTACACACTATGTCCGTTGGGGGGCCAAAAAGGAAAGTGGCACCTTTTTGGTCCCCATCTTTGTGGATATACCCTAATATTTTAACCATCATCTGTTACTCCTATATTCATTTTCAGCTTAAAAAATAAAATTTGTGATAATCAGAGCCTTCTCCATTCTCTTTTTTTCACTTCCAATTTGTTGATATGATCTTCCCAAAAATCCTCTAGATGAGGAATCAGTAGGAACTGGTTTCCCAATTTTACAGTCTTGTTTGAAAAACCTTTGTTGTCAAATCCTTTTCTAGCTTGGTAATACTTAAAATAAAATCTATGCATTTTATAACCTATACTGATTGCATCTACTAGAGTAAACAAGAAAATGAACCCAATATAAAAGGAAACATACTTTCACATTCTCCTTCCTACAAATTTTTTTTAACTACTTGGGAGAGTTGTCATGTAGTTCAGCTAATACAAAATAGTTAAAGGAGTACCTTGGAAATTTTACACTTTCATCTTTGAAACCTCCCACTCAAATTCAAGTAAAGTGGGGGTACTGTAAGTAGTAGTTATTATATACACTGACCAATTTTTGAGCTTCATCTTCCATTCTCTTAGTCAAGACTCCTGCCAACTCATAATACATGCTTCTGGTGAACATATCATGAACCTTTTTGTAATCTTTCAATAATTTATTTCCTTTTATCGTAGGATAGTATTTGTATATTGTAATGCTATTTGTCCATGGTTCATGAGGGATTCCCATGATTTATTTAGTAAAGGATAAGAAATATGTAAGATATGAAGCCATATAAAAATATTTAGCACAAAGAAGAGCCATCTTCAATTGTTCTCTCATAGCCTCTTCTATCATTTTCCCCCAATCCAAATACTTCCCCCCCTCCAAAATAAGTTAGATGAAAAAGTACATCCATTCAACAAACATATGATCTCTTGAGGTACCCTTGACTCTATGTAGTATACCATAAAATCCTTGACATAGAGTTTCATATGAACCTTCATAAGATTCTTTGGCAACTGAGAACCACCCTTTTGAAACTTGAACAAACACTTCCCAGTGATAAAACTTTGATGTTTGTTGGCATTCTCGTTGAACCTAGCAATAGACTAGGAGGGAGTGAATTATTAACATTCCCTTTTTTCATATTTTAAACATGAAAGTGATAGTTTATCTATCAATCAATAAAGAAATTATTCCATCATCCTTTTTGATACATTTGTTCTTGGCATCGTACATATTTAGACATTCCCAAATTAATCAAGACATAGAATAGAAGGAAGGAAAGCATCAGCTTCAACTAAGCCACTTTTTGCAATTTTCGTTCTGAAACCTTTTTTTGCTTGCATCATCAATCTCTCCTTGAAATCCTCCACATTGTACCCCATGAGGTTTATGTTACTTATAATTGGGCTTCCATAGGCCATACTAGAGGTTTTTCCAAACAGATGGAATGCCAACTTCATGATATTTTAAATATACTACAACTATATGAAATACACTTTCTATGCTGATAGAAAAAAGTTTTCAAAATCACAGACATAAAAATGGCCACCAGACCTCACCTAAAGTTGAGTACACTTGAAAAATCTCTGGACAATTTTTACCTTCATAGCTCTATTCTTGAGACTAATAATTGTTCAAGGTTTCTAACATTATCCTTTCTAAATAATGATGGTATAGGAAATCTTATTATTAATCATTGTTTCTCTCATTCGTATCAAAAGACTCTAATTTGATGTTTTATGACATGCCAATTAATAATCATCACATCACTTCCACCACCTTATCAAATCATGATTACTGTAATAACACCAGCTCACCCTTTGTCATTGTTCCATGAAGTATGGAGGGTGGTCCAACAAAAGTGTGTCCCACTTTTTTAGACATGCTGATTTTTGCTGAAATGGCACATTTTTAATGAAATATGATGATTTAAACCTTGAGAGGTTCTACTTGAAGGAATTAATTAAAAATGGTTAGCTCAAAGCATCTTAGATTAAAAAAACATTGATATAACATATGTACTCCTCATTCATACCTACAATGGAGTCTCCTTCACACCTATTAAAATGCTGACAAAAAATCACTTCAACTCGAAGTTTTGGCACATCAAATGAATCTATTTTAAAAACCTATCTATGTAGTATGATTCTATTTAGAACAAGCTTTCTAATGGATATAATTTTAATACATATTGAGTTCATTATCACTTTTAAATATTACTTTAACTAAACATAGGTTGTTTGGTCATTCAACAACCTGGTGCTTCAAGACTTTGGGAAAAATAGTAAATAACAAATTTTTTTTTATAAAAAATATGTAAGAAAAGAGTATTTGTGTTACCTTTCTATTAGAAAAATAAAAAATTAATTTTAATATACATAGATCAAGTTAGAGCGATCCAAGTAACCTTATGTCTAAATTAAAGTTACTGTCACTTTAGAACTTAATAAACTATGAAATATTGACCCAAAATAAATGAAATCAATTGCATCCTTTAGATATTGAAGTTACAAATATAATCTCAAAATAATTACATCGTTATCATATTTTTAAAAAAAATTATGTTGATCCAAGTCACCGTAACTCCTTAAAAACATAGTTTTTCACACAAACAACTTTTCGAAGGAGAATAAAAAATGAATTTAAATGAATTTAAATTTTTTTTAGAAAAATATTTTTAGAGACTAGAAAGAAAATTATAAAAGACTCTAGTTTACATCATCTTCAAATTCCTAATAGTTTTTCTGCAACAGGTGTTCGAAAGTGAATTTTTTTCTCAGAATGTTGATCTCTGTGTCAAAGTTGGCCAAAAAGTGGGACACAGCTTTGTGGGACCACCCTGGAACATTCCTTCAGAAAATCAAAGTTAAGTAATTTATCATTATTTAAACTTTTACATTTCTTAGGGAATCATTTTGAACCAAATCAAACCCTTTTGAATGCACTTGAATGCCTTTTATGCATTTGGGATCATAAACCTCTGCATCTATATGTAAAAAACTGAAACTTGGTTGGTGGAAAAACCATTATCAAATTTTTATCTTATTTGAACCCCATTGGACTTGATTGAACAAGTAGGAAATTGGGTCAAAGTGATTCAAGGTGGTTCATTACGGCTCATAGGTACAAGGTAATTCACCCATCTTGAGTGTCAGGATACATAAGTACATGTAACAAAAAGAATTACAAAGACACAAAACCTTAGCTAACCGTACAAACTATGTCGTGTTTGACCTTAGGAATTTATTAATGGAAAGGAATTGCTCTAAAAGAAATTTAGACATGACTTGTATTTTAGGGACATCCCCTTATGAACATGAGTTCATGAACCAACCAAAATTCCAAGAGAAAAATGCAACATAATATTTAGGGTCTAACATTAGCTCTGACTGGGGAGTGCATTTCTAAGAAATGTAGAGGACTCAAAATACCTAGTTAAATGGTAAGGAATACATGAAGACTAAGAACTCAAACAAACCCAAAACTAAGACAACACTCACACCTAGGCTACTATGTACATTAAAGGGCCAAAATAACTTAAAACTTAAATAGTTTCAAGTCTTGACCATTCTAGGAAAATGGTAAGACTGTCCCATTAAGATATGCAAAGTGGAAAGCATTCGGTCATAAAACCTACTGCACTTTAAAAGGTCCCTTCCATAAAGATTCAAACTTTTCATGCGCTTCCTTTGATTCTCTCCTCTTGTCCCATAGAAGAACTTCATCACCTTCTATTAATTTGTGAGGTCTTTCTCTTCTGTCAAAAAGTTTCTTAACCCTCACTTATGTTCTATAATTATATCTACTAACTTGTCTCATTCTTCTTGAAACTTAGTTAAATACATGACTCTTTTCTCCAAAAAATATTTGAATGATGGGTCTTCAATTTTTGTTTGCAACTTTTTTGTAGCTAGCTCCAAATGTAAGGACACTTGAGCACCAATACCATAGACCAATTCAAAGGGATCCATGCCAAGTTATTTTGTAGGTTTAGTTTTTTATGCCCACAAGGATTCATACAACTTCTTATGCCAATCTTGGACATTATCAACTACTAACTTCTTCATGACGGTAATTAGATTTTTTTTACTTGATTCCACTTTCCTAGTACCTTGTGGAAAATAGTGTGGAAAATGTGCTAGGGTGATACTATGCTCATAACATAACATTACCAGTTCTTCAGAAGAAAAATTTGTTGTGCCACATTATCTGTAACAATCTTCTGCAGAACTATGAAGCAAATTAGAATATATCTTTTAGAAATTCACAGATTACTTGCGAATTATCCTTCTTTGGTAGAATCACTTCTGCCCATTTAGTTAAGTAATTTGTTGTTGCTAATATGTATGTATGTGCAATTCTATAGATAGGATTCAGTGGCCTTATAAATTCTATCTCCCATTGTTTGAAAGGTTAATCCACTATTGCTAGCCTTAGTGGGAGAGTCTCCAATTACAGCTTGCAAGTAAACAATTTACATTTCTCATAATTCCTAACATAGGAGTACACATCTTTAAACATACCAAGCCAACAGAAATAATTTCAGAGAATCTTAAAGGTTGTAATTGTAGAAGATAAATGCCCCCCATACGCTTCTTCATGAAAGGTTTTTAGGATTTTTTTTGCTGATCCCTATCTATGCATCTAAAAAATGTGCCATCTAGGTGTCTCTTATATATTTCTAGAACATCTTGTGATATTACATATTTTATTGATTTCAACCTTAAATTTCTCTTATCCTTGTGTGTAAGGTGTTTTGGAAAATCACCATATGTCAAATAATAAGCTATATCAGAGAACCATGAATATTGTAAGCTTACCAATAACACTGAGGGAAATTCTTCTATTGTTTATTATTCATCATGCACATTTTTTCCCATCAACTTGCATAAACCACGACCTCTCACCAATTTAGTAGGTTTAATGCTCAAATCATACTCTTGAATTTTAGCCACCCATGCTTTCCTCTTGTTGATCCCAACTTCATGTTGCATCAATATGATTTTTACTATTGAATCTGGTACATAAATCACCAAATGTGAATGTAGAATGTAATATCTAAAATGCTTGACAAGTTTGACAACCACAAAGACTTGTTTCTCAATTTGTGAGTATTTAAGCTCGTATTTCTTGAGTGAAATGCTCATAAAATCTATAGGGGCTTCAACTCAAGATTCATTCCACCAAAGAATGTGTTAAACTAAGTTGATATAATGCCAAAGAAAGTGTTAACTCCACTCTGACTTGACCTTAAACTAAGTTGATATATTGCCTTCACCCAATTAGGGTCTATTTTAATCACATCCTTAGAGACTATGTGGCCAAGAATGTTTTCCTCTATAACACTGAAGATTGCTTCTTAGGGTTCAAAGATATACCATGATATCTACATCTTTGCAATACCATCTGCAAATCCCTTAGGTATTGTTTCCTCCTTTTGGAGAAAAATGTCAATTTGTCCACGTACACTACAATAATCTTATTCATCGGGTCTCTAAAGGATGAATTCAATATCCTCTGAAAAGTGGCTCCAACATTAATCAACCCAAAGGGAATCCTATTATAAGAAAACATCCCCCAAGTTATGATGAAAGTCATTTTATGTTGATATTCTTCTGCAACACTTATCTACTTATACCCAAAAAGCCATCAAGCATTGACATCATTTCTGAACTTGCAATAGTTTGAAGCACATGGTCCATAATGGGGTGAGCATAGCTATCTCTTAGAGCATAGCTATCTTTTAAGCTGCTCTGGTTCAAATTATAGAAGTCTACACATATTCTAATCTCCCCATTTTTCTTTTGCATGAGCATAATATTTTCTATCCAAGTTGAGTAATGAATTGGATAAAAAATTATGGCTTGTAACATCTTATCAATTTCTTTCAAAATTTCTTTAGACGCTTTGGGGTTGTAATTTATTAACTTTTGATGAAAGGGAGTGACATCTGGCTTTAGTGAAATGTGGTTCTAGAACTGGCCGCCTCTAAAAGCTATCAAATTTTCATAACTTTCCAAGAAAAAACATCATTATGAATTCTTAACAGTTTAGTCAACCTAGATTTTTCTTGAGGAGAAAGATACTTACTAACAGAGTTCCATTTAGGTTTAGCTTCACTTCCAATATTTATTTTATCATATTCTTCTTGAGTTGTGGAGTGATGCACTTCATTTCCTCTCAAGTTCTCATCCTTCTATGAGAACAAGTGTTCCAAGGACACCAAACCCCCCAGGATTTTGTTTCCCTTCAACTGAATTATATCACCACCTCCAATTCTTGGGATGAGACAACATTCTTTACATGTATTTTTAGATCCTTCAAAGTACACATTGGAAAATACTTCATTACAAGCCAAAAAGTCTTTAATTGGGGAGTCCCTTGTGAGCACTTGCCAATGTTCACCATTGTCTAGCACATTGGGCCTGTAATAATTTCTACCTAGTAGGTATCAATTTTAAAATCTAGGTAAGGCAATAACAAAGAAGCTAAAACAACAAGAGAATCGGCTTTGGAATTCATGTTCCTTGCAATAGCCTCGATGAAAAATGCATTGAAAATTTAAAATTCATCCCATACACGGTTGCAATAGTATTTTAACCATTCACTCTTCACAAAAAACCAAATTTATGACTTCGTTCACAATTAGTTCATCATCTCCTCTCATAATAAGTGTGTTGATGCCTCGAGCGTGGGCTTCCTACAAACCTTAAATAAAAGCTTCGTATTCTACAGTAATATTGGTGTTTTTGAAATCTATCTCATATGAAAAAGGAATTTATGTTTTCCTTCTGGTGAAGTAAGAACCACTCCTGCACCTGAACAATAGTTTGAGCAACTTCCATCAAATTCTATTACCCATAGACCAGGGTCTTCTCTTGGTGGTTCAACAAGTCCATCTTGACTTTCATTGGGAAGAATCAAATAGTTCCTGAACTGACATTGCTTGTACAACATTTTTTCCTTGTGGTCGTCGGATGGAAAGATAGTGTACTTAATTTTTGGTTTTGTGTGAGTTTACTAGAGTCAAATTTGATATTTATCAAAAGTTGAATTGTGAGTTAAAACTTCAAGTTTCTTTTTTTTGAGGAGTTGTCAAGTTTGAAAATTTATATTTATAGGTGGGTTTGTGCATGAATAAAAAATACATTTCATGTTGATTTTTCATGGAACATGCGAATCTTGGTAGTTTAGTCACATATTAGCAACATGTATTTTTCATGCGCACATGATGCTATAGTTGGACATTTGCCATTTTTCCACATGCATAAAGTTTCTACATTAGGTAAGTTACAATTTTTGAGTGTGCAAGTGTGCTCATAGTGGATAGTTGAAATAGTTGATATTATTGCATATTGTAGGCACCATTAACACTAGGAAGAATATTTTACATTGATAATAAAGCCTTTTACATTGATGAAACTAGTTATTAATTTTGTAGTTTATTGCATGGTGAAACATTTTTTTTATATTGTTGGATTGGTAGGTGAAGTTAAAAAAAAATGTTCTTTTTCCTATAGTTGCATGCATATAATGTATGGAATGATGACACATGTTAGAATTGTGCATCCAAATCGGTAGTATATAAATATATACTATGTTGGATTATTTTATAATACATGTTGATTACTTTTAGAGATTTCATTACGCTTTCAATATTAGTTTAGAATCTTGTTGTATTGTGAGATCTCTTAAAGACCATATCTTCAACTTATTCTATTGTAACTATTTTTGTTGTAAAATAATACAATTGAGCTGGGTTTTTTGACATAAATACTACAAATTACGGTTTTGTTTGTTTCTTCCATATCTATGTATGATATTATAAATTTGGAACAAAAAGTAGTAATTGTTATAGGTTTTAGAATATTTTGTGACTCTTTACTAAATATATTGGTGTAGTAATTTTTTCCACACACTAGGCTTTTTTTAGACTAAATAGGATTTCTAAAAGGGTAAATTTAGTATGGAAACACACTATTGTAACTTACCTCCTCATTTATTTTTCGTACCATTAGTTTAATAAAATTAAATATTTTCTTTGTCTTTCCTTCATCTTTCTTTCTCTTTTCGTAGGACTAAAACCTATTAATATTTTTGAGATTTGTCATTTTAATCAAGATTAAAAATTTAAGACACTAAAAATGAGTGACCTCTATATTTGTTTTAAATCAATTGATTATCTCCATCCAATATAAAATGTTTCACTGAGTAAATGTTTTCTTTTATTATTTTGAAAAAACTTGATCAATTTTAGCCAACTTACACAAGAAATGATAGTTTGCTTGTCTTTCCTTCATCTTTCTTTCTCTTTTCGTAGGACTAAAATATAATATTTGTGAGATTTGTCATTTTAATTGAGATTAAAAATTTAAGACACTAAAAATGAGTCACCTCTATATTTGTTTTAAATCAATTGATTATATCCATCCAATATAAAATATTTCACTGAGTAAATGTGTTCTTTTACTATTTAAAAAAAAAACTTGATCAATTATAGCTAACTTACACAAGAAATGATAGTTTGCAAGAATTGATATTTTATTTGGTTAATGAATAAGTGAAAATTTTATTCCTAGATATTATTTTATGACATAATAACAATCAATCATAACTCTTTGAAAGTATTTTAAAATAAAATAAAATTACTTGTGTTGAAATATTTTGAATGTTAATGACTTATATCTTTCTTAATTAAATATTTTAAAGAATAAATAAGCCATCATATGAATATGGGAAGCTATAATCCTTGTACTCTATTCCATCTTGTGGATCATGAATTACTACATGATTAGAGATTGGTTATTATTATTATGCCCTCTCATTATTTTTATATCTCTCTAGATTCTTAGTAATATCATTTGTGACTAGTATTAAGAAAATGAATAATTTTGTATAGTTTATTAGTAGAAAAATATTAGGGTTTTTCAATATTATTAGAATGTTGGTTTTTTATACAATATACACTATTATCATTAGAATATTGAATTATTATTATGACTAATTCCCACTAGATCTAGATGTTTATGTATATGTGCACCTTTTTTTTCTTCAATATTTCAAGATATCTTTTGTGTTTTCTCATCTCATCAAATTACTTTTATTATTGGAAGTGTCTCTACTATTATTGTTTCCTAGTTATAGTAGGATTATTTGATTTTTACCTTCTATGTACTATATTTTATGGTTTAACTTAGTTATTATAGATGACTAACTAGACATATGTATATCCAAAGTTTATGTTGTATGTGCAAAACCTGATGACAATGTTAGGGTGGGTAAATATTTAATTATTTTATTATCCTCCAACGACATAATATTATTGTCACAAAAATGTGTTGTCCAAGAGGAGGTTTATATTGAAGCTATGATATTAATCTTCATTATCAATAAATGCATAGCCTATTCTAATAGATATTATAACATGTTAAAACATATGTGGTGCATTAAAATTACTACATTAGATTACAACATACCAAATGAATATGAGCCATTCATTAAATATAATTTATCTATATAATAGATAAAACTATCATCGTATTAGTAATATAAAATCATGACTACAAAATATGGGACATCTCTCACTATGTATTTTTAAATATTTTGTTTTGCTATAATAGTAAAGCTACATCTCTCTTGAAACATACTTTTAGGACTCTTACTCTTTGGAATTTGATCATTTGATTGACCCTAGATTGGTTTGATTATATTTGGTACTATAATATTATAAATAATGTGTAAGTGGTATAACATCTTTTGAAAAAAAATTCATACTAATAGAAATTTTTTATATAAGTCAAATTATAAACATGTATTCTTATATCCCTAATTAAACTACTTCTAACTCTTAAAAGATACTAATGTCTATTTTAAAAATAACATAATTATGCTAAGAAAACATGTCTCGTAGTCATATTCAATTGCATTCTAAATGTCATCTCTTATTATGTACATAAAGGATTAAAGTTTCTTAAAATCAAACACATAAATTTTGTATGAAAAATAAAACCTTGAATATTGTATTTCCATGAATTAATGAGACCCAATCATACCTTTATAATTTTTATTTATTTCACTATTCTTATTCTTATAGTATATAAAAGTTGTCGAGTTAAGAAATTTATCAGCCCATAATACAATTAAGAACATATCATATATATTCCAAGTAGAATGAAAGTAAAGAGAATAATTTGAAATCTCTAACTTTAGAATGTGAAGCCCTATAACTAATGAGTGGAAAAACAACATTTGAAATCTTAGAAGTAAGCATGAGTTAGTCAAAGGATACCATTGTAGATATATTGGATCCACTAATCATTGTGCATATATTGAATTTATGAATTTAATATTTCTATGTTTTTTGTTTTATCTTAATTGATTTTATTGTCAATTATATTTCACCTTTTAAATTATCATTAATATTCGTACAAATTAAAATTGGCTTAAATATCATTAAAAAAATTCCACACCATATTATTTATATAATCTTTTAAATATGCAATAATATCATAATTAAGTGTAAGGATTGGCGTGAGGGCTTGGGAGGATGGGTGAGAGCTTCCTGTGATAAAGTATGTGGTCATGAAGTTGTCTCCCCCCATCCCATGTGGTACCAAAGGACGTGTAGTGCCAACATCACTCCTCACATCAAATTTTTTACCTAGCACACTATAGTTTATAGGGTGTTCTACATTTGATTACAACAATCTAAAAAAATAAAGTGTGGTGATTAATACAATAAAAAAGTTGATTGCACTATTAACTATTTCATAGTCAAATTGAATATAGTTTAAAAGATTCTATCAAACTACAACTCATTATAAGCCGAATAGATTACATCAAATTATTAAGACTCTTCCCAACTATCATCTAATGGAATAATACATAAATTTCTTTTAGCACTTACAAATTAATTGGAGGAAAAATATTCCTTGAAAATCTAGTCAAGCTATTTTATGTGTTTATTCTAATTGAATTTTTTAATCTTGTTTTAATGAAATGATGCAACAAATAAAATACATAAGAAGAGGATAGTAATAGAATTTGAAAAAGAAAATCTTATTTTTGTCACCTAAACAAAATAGTATCATTGTGAACATACAATAAATCAAATCAATAGGTGATTCAAAAATAACTCATTGGTACTATTAATTGTTTAATAACAAAATGAATAATATTAAACCAATAAGACTGCATAAGTATTACCTAATAGAATGATTGATAAAATGAATTTACTCTTGCAAAATATATTGAAAAAAAAAACACATAAACTTAAAAACTCTTGCAAAGTCTTTTAATTCTCCTCTAATTAATTTATTTGTTATCAATTAGTAAAACCTAACCATTATATTAACATTTCCAATTTTATAAAACCTAATAAATATATTAATTATTTAGATAAAGGATTTAAGAAAAGATAAAAATAAAATAAATCAATTAATTAGAATGCTATTATTACTTGTGTTTATCTAAAAACCTGCTCAAGTTTTTTATTCCATAAACATTTTCAAATCTCCACGAGGACATTGTTTTTCAATTATATTTTTAACGAAAAAGTTAATAAAAAAATATAGGACTTGTAGGTTTAAAGTTAATGGCAAAGAAAATTGTAATGAAGTTTAGTTGTAATTATTGTTTTGATATGTAATTTGCTGTGTTCCTGTTTTATACTCTGAGCAGCCTTGTCGTTGCCTCTCTATTTTATTATCTTACATTGTTTTACAAAAATAGTAGTCAGGCGACAAATCTTATCGTGTACAGGAGACAAATTATATTGTTGCAAAATAGAGATTAGTATCCTTTGTCTGTTGAGTCATGCCATACCATAGTTCGGCACACGAGACAAATCTTATCGTGAACGAGTCATGCCAGACCATAGTTGGGGTTATTTTTTTATTTAGGTGAAGTTTCAGCTGATTTAGTAGGTGGAGAATTTTTTTTTGAAAGAGAGATGATAAGTTCAAATTAAATAGATATAAAAATACAAAGTTGGTATCTGATTATAAAAATATATTTTTTTTTCATTAAGGAAATTTCCAAAAGCTGTCAACATTTAGGATGGTTCTATGTTGCTGTCATCATATGTAGATCCAAAAATATAAAAGGACCTTTCCTTTTCCTCTAGGGAGATTTTTAAAGGCTGTCAACATTAAGAATAGTTTCATGTTGCTGTCACCATATGTAGACTGAAAAATATAAAAGGTCCTTTTCTTTTATACAAATTTTAAAAGCTCTCAACATTAAGAATAGTTCCATGTTGCTGTCATTATATGTAGATCCAAATGTATAAAACGACCTTTCTTTTTCCTTTATGAAGATTTTTAAAAGTTCTCAACATCCAGGATAGTTTAATGTTGCTGCTGTCATATGTAGACTCAAAAATATAAAAGAACATTTTTTTTCTTTTATATAAATTTTAAAAGATGTCAACATTAAGAATAGTTCCATGTTGATGTCATTATATATAAACCCAAAATTATATATCCTTAAAAAAAAAACTTTTATGAATTTTTAAAAAACTGGTCAACACTGTTGACCAAAGGAAAAAACAGGTTGAATGAAATGGCACCTTCCTGTTTTCTCCACCATAATGCTAAAGCAGCAATTGAAATATAACAATATAATGCTAAAAAGCACTCTTCGTCCTCCATCATTACAGTCCAAAAATTTGGACGTCTAGGAAATCCCACGACGATCTATTCATAGAATCAACTATGTAAAAATTAAAATACTCATACATAATACCATGAATATAGATCATAAAGTAACTAATGGAATACGTTATACCATTCTTCCCATTCACGAAAACAAAAAATTATCTTCTTCCCCAATCACCCGACTAAATATTACATAAATTTTTAGATTAAATATAAGATATTTGCATGTTAATTTAAAGTAATTATAAAATAATAGCATGTTATATTTATGATTTTACATTATTTTTCAAAGAGCATACAAATTTATAAAGCTGAGGCAAGACAAAAAGCGTTGACAAAGGGAAGGTCGACCTAGCAATTCGTGACATTATTATCATTTTGACAGTGAGCATTAAGTCCAACCTTGCAATATTACCATCCTTCTCAAACTCTTTCATGTATTGGTTTATTTTTTATTTTTTTAACAAATAAACTTTGGAGGAATAAAGATGAAGAGAGTTTACTCTTAGCATACAGTACGTTATCTTCGAGCATTGGTTACCCAGTAAAAATGGAGAACCTTGCCATATGCCTTCCGTCACCGGTAACATCTTACATCTCTGATCTTTCTAAATTATTTTATAACATTTGAATTCGAAAGCCTTAAATAAAAACTCTGCAGAAGTGACTTAAAGAGCATAATTGGATGACAGGTTACAATAGTCCTGTTTAAGAACGAAAGGGGCCCTTCGCAGACATTTTTCAATTCACGCCAAAGCCGCAGAAGGATTCCCTGGTGCAGGTCGAGTATAAGGTTGGAAAATTGCTTTAACTTTAAAGTTAATCATTAATATATGTTTATTGGCAGGCACATTTGTTGTTGAACAAACGTTCTATTGCCCATTCTGATATTCAGCATCGAAGGGAGTTCGTAAATACATCTTGGAAGGAGGAGGATGTTGCCCTGTTAAGGAAGGCAGGGGTGATTCAAAACTTTCTTGGAAGCAATCAACAAGTAGCAGACCTCTTCAACTCAGGGGTGATTCAAAACTTTCTTGCCGTGCTGCTACTTTGGATGACAATGGCGCAAGTGCTTTGTTTGTTTATCACCTGCAACCCAAAGTCTTCTTGAAGTTCATCTTTCTTCCTCCTTTCCGTTTCTGTTGTCCACTTTCTTTAATTGGGAGATTTTCCAATAAATGTATTCCATGTTTTTCTCTGATTTGATTCATTACTGTTAAACTTGCCTCCTGGTCTAGGTCGGTGGTTCGCTAGGTGGAAGCTACTACATTTTTTGAATTTGTTTCTCGGTCTGCAAATCACTTAATAATTAAAAGTTATTATCGTTTATGGATGTAGGATCCTTAATAACTATTAGCAAATATAAATTATTTGAGTTGAATCTTCTTCTTTCTCTTATAAAAATTTATTTTCCAACATACACTACCACTTGTGGAAAGTGCTTCCATGACCCACTGCAGAAGAATACGAATTTGTTTGGCAGATGAGGGCTTATTAGATGGCCAAATATGTAGAGTTTATTCTTCAGACTTTAGAGTGCAGGTAGACCGTCTGGTACAACCTTTTTTTTTTACAGGAATTTCACACCAGTAGTGTGGTGAAACATTCAGGGCAGCCAGCCGAAGGGAAACACGGATTGGTTTGTTATGTATGTTTGGAAAGAAAATACAGCACTTCGAAGCAGTTTGCTTAAATTATACATTGCCTGCAACAACGTAATGCAAATTCCTACTTCCCTTTGAGCCCATTATCTCTAACAGAAATGAATCAACCACAATCTGACTCAGAGGAGGTATTAGTAATGCACACATCACATAGTAATGTTGCTATTAAACGATTGGGTAATTTATACCGATGTATCCTCGACAGTTTCCCTCATGCTGTAATTCATAACGTTGTCATAGAAACATACATTTTTCAAAGTGCAAATGATAGGGAGGTTGGGAAGGAGCTTATCACAAGCCCTTGCTCTTAGATTCACCTAGTGACCCTCAAGTGTATCCACCTACACCAATGACCTATAGGATGTGAAAGATGGCTCTATCCCCTGGTTTTAGGCCCAATCAATCTACTAAAACTAATCTATCAATGTAACTACAATTTAGCATTTGGCACGTCCACGTTCATGCACCTAGTGACCTTTAAGCTAGAATAAGGGTGTAACACCTCCAAATGAACTAGGGAGCTTGCAGAGGCTAGGAGGTGTGGGAAAATGTCTTAAATAATGTCATTACACATGTTCCAACCTTCACTTCATCATTTCTCTCTACCAATTTCATACTTCCTTTGTAAAATAGGGCTACAAGGAAGGGCTCAATTAGGCCTCCTCTCCGAGAAAATAGGGCATTCCTCCCGATTTCTCCCAAAGAACCCTACAAACAAATTATGGAACCTTCCTATATAAGGCAACATCTCAAGAATTGTAGAGGTTTTGGGTCCCTCCTAGGCTATACAACCCCCTTACCAAAAATAGGTGCTTTTGGTAGGAATTAGACCTTTCTTTGATTCAGTGAAGTATCTCTTGGTTTTAGGTGATCAAATGGATTGATCACTCCCTGTCCTTGCATTTAGATCTTCGCATCAACCATATCCAAGACCTCCAACTCCTAACATGCATCTTCCATCTCTCCTTTGCAAGCTATTCCCTTTCTCCATTCAA
The DNA here is from genome assembly GCA_027943335.1 of Chamaecyparis obtusa. NCBI lineage: Eukaryota > Viridiplantae > Streptophyta > Pinopsida > Cupressales > Cupressaceae > Chamaecyparis > Chamaecyparis obtusa. The sequence goes on along the minus strand of BSBK01000863.1, from coordinate 81,970 downwards.
TCCTTCATAGCCGGGCTCACCATGGCTCGCCTAGGACCGGGTTGTAAAAATGCTTTGCATGCAAACCAGGGCCCCTCCTTCCATATATGTTATATATATGGAGTCTACTCACTATCCCCAAAAGGCCGTACAGATTAGATGGTTGGATAGTGAGCTAGACCCTCATGTTCTTAGCTCACTTGGTAGAAACCAGTGAATAGTGACCTGTCAAGAATTAAAAACTAAGCTATGAAATGATAAGATAACTCTAATCTAATTGCAGAAAATGAAAATAGATCCACACATCAACATTCAACATCCATCATGAGACTAGATCTAACTCTACATTCCTTCCATTAATTCACTGTTCTTACAAATCTACTCCAAAATCTGGACTGTCTGCACTTCTAGAATGAATCTTCGTACATTGCTTCTTCCAACCTTGGGATATGAGCCAAAAATTGCATAAATAGACTTAGGTTAGGGTTAGGGGAGGTTTAGAGGTTAAACATGCTGTGCAACTTTTCAAAATTTGCAAAAGTTGCTAAGTAACTTTTACAACAAAAATGACAAACTTTTTAAATCTTACTCCCAAATGGATTAGGGAAGCTACCATGGAGTCCTAGGGTATATCTAGACCCTAAATCTCATTTAAAATATTGAAAAACTCAATACCAAAGCCTGACATCACATCACACTTAATATCCTAAATAAAGGACTATAAGACTTCCACCTCTACCTAAGACCTAAGGACCTCAAATCCCAAGTGGATCCCAAAACATGGTCAACATGACCTTAGGGAAATCCTCACATCAAAAGACTTAGGAATTAAACAAAATTGAGGGTGCTTCTGCACCATACTCCCCCCTCTACACAAAAGAGCTTTAAGGCATAGTGGAAGAGAGGATAGAAGTATCTATGCCTGACTTCTTGAAGTCAGCCTCTTCTACCCATGTTGCTTTAGATTTAGGACACACTAGTACATTTGAGACCTTTTTACGACAACACAAAGTTAGAATTATGACACTATTTCATCAATCAAGAGATGCCACACATCGTTGTAGTTTTGTAGTAAAAAAAGACAATGGCTACCATAGGCATTATAATTATGATGACACTAGCCATCATAATTTTCATCCAAAGAGGGGTGGCCAACATGGTCAACATGCCGTCAGGTCTATTTCTTACTGTCGTAATTCTAACAGGTGTGCGTCAGAGATTCTATACATGTGACGGCTAGCTGTCAGATATTTTCAACAAGTAGCCATCATTTGCAATTTTTTACTGGCAGGGATGTTGTACATGCAACAACTAGCTGTCAGATATTTCTGACAAGTAGTTGTCACACGTATATTGTTGCTGTCAAGATAATTTTCATTCTCATCAAAAAAGCAATTGTAGACACATTAAAGTTAACAATGCCCAAGAGACCATCGTAGTTGGTCTCTTTCTTTGGTCCATATTATTGTCAAAACATTTTACCTTTCGTTAGCTCATCAAATGTGGCCTGGATTTGAAACAATTTAATAGAATATTTTCATGATAGCGTATATTATTTAAGTTGACATTGCACGAATTTATCGACTCCGTGCACTTGTAGACATTGAGCACAATGATAAAGAAGTATTTCCTCCCATGGCCTACATTACTCAAGCCACGAGAGGGGATGCTTCTTTATGGTTGTGCTCGATGTGTACAAGTGCGTGAAGTCGATAAATTTGTTCAGCATCAAACTTAAATAATGTACGTTATACATGAAAATATCATCCATTAAATTCTTTCAAATCGCCACATTTGATGAACTAATGAAATATAAAACATTTTATCAGTATATGGACCAAAGATGGAGACCAACTATGATGGTCTCTTAAGTTCTGCTATCTTTAGTCCTAGCTACTGGGTAAGGCCTGGAAGACTTATACCTGTCAATCATTGAGAATAATCACCGCCTTGCCTTTATGTACACTGCACATTATCTAATATAAGAGAAGGCAAAAAATATGAATGGATAAAAGAAATGAAAGATACAATAACATTATCTTGTTGTTTACCTTCTCATAATTGATCCCAATCTCGTAAAAGTAATTTTATATGATCACTATCACATTTCGTGCATGGATGAGAAACAATATCCAAAGTTTCTAGATTCTAAAAAGAGGTATGAGTGGAGGCCAAAAAAAGGATATTTGTGAAGGTTTTATAGACGTAGGTTACAGAATCATCATCTATGCACTGGTACTCAATCTGGAAACTCTCTCTAGAAAATCTCCATGCATCTAGCAAATCTCCACAAAAATCCCTTTTGGCCTCCATTGCATATACGTCTTCTCAGCATCTAAAAACTCTCCATCATTGATTCCTGTCATTTTTTCAGCATCTTCGTGGACTGAGACCTTAAATTATTGAGCTTCTCTTTGTTTCAAGAATAGTTTAACATTCTCTACTTAACAAGGCCAACCACGTGAAGGTGGAAGCTCATCTAGCCCCTCCTGGGAACCTCTTATGACCCTTTACGATATTTTAAGACCTCTAAGATGTATTCTTAGGGATTGTAAATGGTTGTAAATGGTCATAAGGGGTCCTAGGACACAATAGTTGAGAAACATTAATGTAAGCATCATGGTCACAATTTTTTTTAAGCACAACATAATTGAGTGGTATACCCAAATGATGCAATGCAACAACTACTCCTCCAGTTCCAAGTCGACACTACAAGATCCAAAAACCATAGATAAGGAATAAATTTAGAGAGCGGAGGAGGAGGGCCATAACAACCGAAATAATATAGGGACGTTGTATTATTTTGGTCATTACAGCCCTCCTCCACTCTCTAAATTTATTCCTTATCTATGGTTTTTGGATCCCGCAGTGTCAACTTGGAACCGAAGGAGTAGTAGTTGTGTTGCATCATTTGGGTATACCATTCAATTATGTCGTGTCTCCAAAAAATGGTGACCATGATTCCTACATTTATGTTTCTCAGCTGTTGTGATATCTACATTTATGTTTCTCAGATGTCGTGTTTATGTGCATGTTCTTTATGTGTTTGGCTTCTCTCCCTCACATCCAAAATAAGATTTTCCCACTCTTAATTGAGAATGCACATGCAATAGGTATGTATGTTTTATGAAACACTTATCCACAACATAATGGGAAGACATCTTTCTAGCTTGGGCTTGGATCCTTCGATAATTAGCTTGATAATAAGGTTAATTTTTAAACTTGTTTAATTTTATATTGAAAATCATAACGAAGTCATAAACAACAAAAAAGTTTATGAGTTTATCAAAATATGTCCAACGTATCTACTTGAAATTCTAAAAAAAATTCAGTATCTACAATAGCCCTCTGTTAAGCACATTTACATATATGGTCCCAACAAAGTAGTGCACAAACTACACAAAGAAGGCATCACAAAAATATGATTTCTACTTTTTCCATTGAAGTAATCTTGGCAGCACTAGCTGCCTCTCAAGCCTTGCACACGTTGCACTCATTTCCTACATCAGGTATAGATGTAGATGGGGTAGATGTAAATGTGGTTTCATCGACCCACCGAAAGTATTGACATCCAATATTTCAGGCTGCAATACCAAATGTACATTAGTTCTTCATAAAATGATTAGTTGTCACATTATTTTTAAACATAAAATATAGTTACATATCCAGACCTTTTTCCTATTTGGGTAAACCCAAAATTGATGACCAGGATTACTTGTTGTGTATGACGTCTTCAACATGCATTGGCCAACACCACATTGACACATAGGCACATTGAATGAAGTCATCGACGCTATTTTGACAAATATTGCATTATCACAAATATTGCATTGTCACTATTTTGTTCATTCATACTAATTACAATTACAATAAAAGGAAACATACTAACATTTTTAGACTTGCACATTTTTTGGCTAAGTCAAAGTCTTTGGTTTAAATCACTAGACAATCAAAACAAAATGATAAACCAAAGACAACCATGCAATAAAAATAAATTACTAAGGAACCAAGGGACTAATTATAATTGCAATAAAAAGTAACATACTAATGTAGACAAAATCTCAAATCAGATTGCAACATGAGAATGTTCAACAAGCCTACTACTTTTATTTTCATTTTTACAATTCCTCTCATAACTTCTTCTCCGCTTCATAGCTTTCATAACTATTTGTCAAGGTTTCAACTTGACAACAAGCTTTGGTTTATTATGTTGACAATCAGTTTAGACTGTTTAGGAACAGTTAAAAAAATAGTTAGTTGGTGTTTCATATTTCATTTGTACGGACTGTGTATCTTTGGAAGCAATAAAAAACTGATTTCTAGCAATTTTTTGAAGTTTTCTTGATTTCATATCAACCATAAGATTGGTTATGGTTGTATGATAGGTTTTAAGACATATTAGATCAAGTTTGGACCTCTATAGATTTATTTTATTGATGCCTTCTTTTATTGACTCTATTAGCCTCTCCCTTGCGAGCATCCTTGTTTCTCTTCTTTGATGCCTTCTCGCCAAGTTTAATAGCTTTCAATTTATGAGTTGAATCCTTGAAACCATCTCTTGGAACTTCACCATGAGGCCTAGACATAGATCTTGACCGTGATAATAGATGTTGCTTCTTATTTGGCTGATCAATATCCATGGCATCAACATTGTGTCCATCCATGATCTCAGGAATATCATCTTCTTTCCAATCTTCATTTGCCAAAATATATCGCTTCTTCAAGCTTGCAGAGAAAACTCCAACACTACCAATTTTTCATCCTCCTTCGGTAGTGTCTCTAGTGGTTGCAAATCAATCTTATTACAAACTACAATAAGAGGCTTATTGGCAAACAAAGGTTTTATGCTGTGAAACAGAGCTTCTTGTTGTGCAATACTATAACCACAGGACCTAGAAACATGAAGGAAAAACAAAACAACCGCCTTCAAATGAGCCAACGTAATAATATTGAGCATCTCTTTGGTGTTCCTATCCTCCAAGGGGTGGTCCAAAATACCAGGGGTATCAATAGACTAAATAGATTTAGACTGTCACAGAGGCCTAATGGCTTTGCCTCGTAGATTGCTCAAAGAAAAGTACATGTCCATATTGTAGAAATGGAAAAGAAACAACAAGAAAACAAAGAAAAACAAATAAAAAAGAAAATAATGCAATTAAATAATCACCAACAACAATACACATAATACCTTTGTATGCAGCCCATTAACATTTCAAATGCAAGAATGAAGGAAAACATGGAACTGAGCCCAAAGTTCATAGGCCCACAGAGGGACATTTATCATATTCATAGAAATATGATTATTTTAAAATGGAATACACCAAGGAGTACCATTAGAAATATTGACTATTTACAATCATGAACAATGAATAATCAAATAGCTCATTTTTTTATCAGCATGTCTAGTCTCTTTGTATATGAAAAATAAATGAAATATCAAGCTGAAATAAAATAGTGAACAAAAATTAAAATTCAAGGCCTAATTTATCAAGAGCAAAAAACATTAGGACGAAATAAAAATCTTTAAGACTATATAAAAATGATTAGGACTATAGAAAAATCATTAAGACTAGAAAATCAAGTTCTAGAAAAATCATTACAACTAGAAAATCAAGTTCTAGAAATGGATGGTTTTGATGCTTTTCCATTACAACAATTGAGCATTCCATTTAAGTTTTTCAGCTATCATGTTTATGTACATGTTCTTTATGTGTTTGGCTTCTCTCCCTTGCAAGGGATACACCGATAGATAATTGATTTGAAAGCATAATGATTTGATAGTCTTTTTTCAAGATAGGCGTAATCATCCCGCCAACCTTAGCAACATTTGTGATAGATGTCACTAGTTTGAATCTATAGTGGATATAATATCTACAGCTAGAAACCATAGCCTATATTTACTATAAGTTGGCAACTCATTCCAACAGCCGATAAGAATAAATGCTACTTTCTAAAGAAGAAAACCTTTGAAGTTTTAACGTCTATTTGTTTTCCCAATAGATCTCTTTCTAGAAAAGAAATGCTTTGGTTTCAGGTTCACTATCACTCTATTAGCCTCTCCCTTGCGAGCATCCTTGTTTCTCTTCTTTGATGCCTTCTTGCCAAGTTTAATAGCTTTTAATTTCTGAGTTGAATCCTTGAAACCATCTCCTGGAATAACTTCACTAGGAGACCTAGACATAGATCTTGACCATGATAACATATGTTGCTTCTTGTTTGGTTAATCAATATCCATAGCATCAACATTGTGTCCATCCATGATCTTGGGAATATCATCTTCTTTCCACTCTTCATTTTCCAAAATATACCCAAGCTTGCAAAGTAAACTCCAACCCCACCAATTTTACATCCTCCTTTGGTAGTGTCTCTAGTGGTTGCAAATCAATCTTATTACAAACTACAATAAGAGGCTTATTGGCAAACAAAGGTTTTATGCTATGAAATAGAGCTGCTTGTTGTGAAATACAATAACCATAGGACCCCGAAACATCAAGGAAAAAAAAAATATTTGCCTTCAAATGAGCCAAGGTAGTAATACTGAGCATCTCGATGGTGTTCCTGTCCTCCAAGGGGTGGTCCAAAATACTAGGGGTATCAATAACTTGATACCTCAAGTACTTATAATCACTATGCCCAACAAATAGAGAGTTAGTAGTAAAAGTATAAGGTTACACATCCACATCCTCCCTAGTAATATTATTAATAAAAGAACTCTTGCCAACATTAGGGTACCCACAGATCAAAATAGTCCTGGTTTTGGGGTCAATAGATGAAAACCTTGCCATATACTACCTCACCTATTCGAGGTAAGCCAAACTCACTCCAATTTTCTTAACAATGGTACACATCCATCCAAGTGGAGCAACCTTCAAAGATTTGCAGCGGTAAAGAGAATCCCCATATTTTATCAGCCTAACATAGTCTTTGGCTACTTTGGCAATGAGATTGCGAGTAGTAATTAATATATGTTTTATTATGTTTTAGAGAACTTTTAATGACAAGATTTATGGTGGAATCAAAAAATGTCATCTCTGAGACATAAAATAAGCAACTCCAACACTTGTATGCATGCATGAAACATAGATTCAACTTATTACCATCTTATAATTGTTAGTTAATGAAAAGTTTGAAAACATGTTCATTGGTTGTGTTTGAGCAGTTGGGATAGGGGTTATCTCACAACGCATTTAGATTACTAACCCTTTGGACATAGAGTACTCAGTGGTTCTACATTTTGATAGTTTAGGTGTTTCAATGGGTGGAGCCATATGGATTCTTGGGTGAATATGATTCAAGTAAAAATATAGTTGGGTAGAGAGGCTATGCCTGATATTCGTAGCATTTTAAACAATTCATATTTTGAAACTTGCATATTATTGCAATGAAAAATAAAGACAAACAAGTTTTAGTATAGTATTTTATTAGTACAGTATTTTTTTGCCATTGGTTCAGTTTTGTATTTTTTTTTTGTTGGCATGTCTTTTTTGTTACTTGGTTTTATTGCATTGTATTGCACTGGTTTGAAGCTAGGGCATCCATGTATTACTTGTTTACTCACTGCTTGGGGCCTATGAATTTTGATATGGGCATATAACATGATGTAAATTTGGTCACTGTTCAGTTCATTTATATATATTATAAACAATTAGAGCAATAATCAGTGTGGCAAAAATAGGGGCTTCCATACCCCATTTTTCCAAAATTGACAGTATGGCCAAAGTGGCAATTGCACCTCCAATGGAATGCCCTCTAAATAGAACATTTTTCTTTGTACCAAGTGCCTCTACAACTTGAACTAGAACGTAGTTTGATTAGATTCAAGTACAAAATCATACAATCTAGCAATGAATGCACATGGTAAATTGAAAGTCGTTATTGTATTAATATAGCATCAAACATGTAAAATTAGTAAATTCATCTATGGTAATGGTATTTGGGAATTGGAACTGGACTAAAATGTTTCCCTTCTAAACACTGTACTTGGGCATTACCTAGTCATTTAAGGTCCTCCAACATTGTTTGCTGAATTTGGCTAGATATGATACTTATTACATAGAAGATTGCTAGATTACATAATACTCTAAAGTCCTCTCTAGATAAAGGTCTTGACCAATGATAGAAGGAAGATTATAGCTAAATAATATCATCTGATACAAAGGACTCTCAACCAACTATAGTATATTAGATTTATAGATCTCAAACTAGGAGGACCTTTTTGTAGTTCTTCATTCTCCTTCGCTGGGTTTGGATGAATGAATAGACTAACCATAATTAACTATAAATAATCAAAATGGGTTTGGATTTAGCTGCCTTCAGGTATAGTTTGACATCTTTGACTGTTAAGAGGCAACCATCCAAACCCATTTCAACCCACCCAGTGATCTTTTTTCTCCTAAATAGCTCATACTAGTTGGGAAAATAGGCAGACCTATAATAAACTAAGTTTATTTGCTATAAATATGTAGGAATAAATCTATAATAACTGTCTACTCCAAACTTTAATTGTTTAAGAATTCATCATATCAGATAAAGTATGTTTAAGAATTGTTGGGATTGGTCCTTTGGCGTGTATTAAACAAAATTTAATTTTCAACATATTATTATCATTCTATTTCTTTGTTGTAAACATGTCATTGGTTCAGTTTTGTAAATTATTTTTGTGTTAAATGCATTTAAAATTATCTTCATTGTCTTCTGATTTTCTAAATGCTTCTTTATTTGTCAGCCAATTAATACATGCTAGTATATAAAGAAGACAATCAGAAGACAATGAAGATTTGTCTGACCAATAGTCTATAGAATTAGACCTTTATTTTAAATGCATTTAACACACCAAAACAAAATTACAAAACTGAACCAATGGCATGTTTACAAAAACTAAATAGAATGATAATAATAAGTTGAAAAATTCTATTCTCTTTAATACACACCAAAGGACTAGTCCCCACAATTCTTAAACATACTTTATCTAATATGATGAATACTTAAATAATTAGGGAACTCCTAAACATACTTTCAAAATTTCTATAAAGCATTAACTAATTAGAGATGAAAAATAACATATTCGTTTCATGCATATGTGGTAAAAATTCATGAGATACTAAAGAAGACCTGCTATTTGTCAGACAAATCTTCATTGTCTCCCACAAAAAACTAAGTAATAACTACTCCACCCTTAATTTGTTTGACAATGCACCATATTAGATAAAGTAGGTTCTATCACACATGGCACAGACTCTCTTCAAACTCACAATATGTTGCATGTGTAGTACAAAACTCATGAGATTCTAAAGAAGGCCTCATCCTTAATCAACCAAATCTTCCTTGTACCACACAAAAAAATGTGTGATAACTATGTGATGTAGAGGAAAGGGTGGTGGACTGATAGACAAGATAAGTTACACTTATTTGGCTTATAAACCCACAACTTCTCTCAAGTGCCCAATGACTTTAAGAAACACAACCCAACCAAGATTACTCTAAATGAAAACTAATGATAGATTTGATGTATTTGAGGTATATAAGGATAGATTAAAGTGGTTTCAAGGTTTCTAGACTTACCCTTTACTCCCAATGGCTAAATGTCCTCAAACTGGCCTAGAGGCCTAATGAGCCAACCTTGTAGCCAAACAATGACCTTTTTGGTCTTCAAACACTCCACCTTTCCAAAACACCAAAAGAAATAAATCCACATTTAGACACCCTTTTATCCTTTCAATAACATATCTCAAATTCAGGTATTGGTCTTTTGGACCAAATAGTAGCACTCTGCCTGCACCCCTGCAATTACACTAGAAACTTGATGATTTTTCAAAGAGACTATATCATAGAAATGTCTCCAATTTCTCAAACCTTGGATAGTTTCATTAAATGACTCAAAACCACTAAGCCTAAGAGGAATTAAACCCAAAACACCTGCAACGTCAAAAGCCCCAATTTGGTGGCTCCAAACCCTTGATTTGAGGGTTTCTCCAATCCCAGCCTTCCACACCCTTCTTGGCTCAATCGGTGATTGGTTCACCATTTATATGATAATATAAGATAATCCAAATCTTAAAAACACTATTTTTTTAACCTGATCTCCCACTGCTATACCTTAGCCATCAAATTCATTAGAAAACATTCTTTAAATCAGCCTGTGATCACATTAATTGTTAAATCTCTGCAAGTAAAGATCATTAGAACTATGGTACATTGTTAGAAATCATATTTCAATGGATCCTAGGCCTTTGAGCCCATGGAAAGGTGTGGGTTACAAATTAGACTTCAAAATACAAAAGGAAAACTAATAAAAGCTAGTCCAAGCCATTGTACAAGAAGGTACAGTCATGCTAAATGCCTCTCCAATCCTCCAAACTATGAAATGTAACCTTCTAATAACTTTTTTCATCTTTCAAATAATTAACCAAACTAGTTTACATGAAGAATCGAATGAAGATTCAAAGTATTAAGAGGTTTGTACTCACAGTCACTTGTTTTCACCAGTCCTTAATGCATGTAATCAAGCTTTAAGGTAGTTCTCAATACATTCAATAGTGTAATGAATGATTGGATATTTCTTACTATTCCATTCTAGATTTGTAAACAAAATTATTAAGTATTAGAGCCTTTCAAATTTGTAAAGAACACAAACTTTGCAAATCAAATTGATATTTCATTAAAACCTCTGTTCCTTCCATACACTCCATGCTTCATTACCATACAAATGGACTCCCAAATACATATAATAATCCTCAACACAAATTCCTGAACCTCTTTTCATGGTTAGAGGGTTTAGTTAAGTGATTTAACATTAAAAACCCCATTTCCTTTTCCATATAAAGTTGATAATTTTAGAATTTCATATGAATCTAGTGATGATCGAAAGGCCTTGCTCTCCTAAAATTTTGAGTTATAAGGTTATTGTCCTTCTCTGTAATTCATTCTAAGAAGTCACCTAGGGAACTCCTAAATATACTTTCAAAGTTTCTATAAAGCATTAACTAATTGGAGATGAAAAATAACATATTCATTTCATGCATATGTAGTAAAACTTTATGAGATACTAAAGAAGACCCGCTATTTGTCAGACAAATATTCATTTTCCCCCACAAAAAACTAAGTAATAACTACTCTACCCTTAATTTTTTTAATAATGCACCATATTAGACAAATTAGGTTCTATCACACATGGCACAGACTCTCTTCAAACTCACAATACACTGCATGTGTAGTATAAAACTCATGAGATTCTAAAGAAGGCCTCATTTTTAATCAATGAAATCTTCCTTGTACCACACAAAAATTTGTGTGATAACTATGTCTACTCCAACCTTAATTGTTTAAGAATTGTTGGGACTAGTCCTTTGGTGTGTATTAAACATAATATAATTTTCAACATATTATTATCATTCTATTTCTTTGTTGTAAACATGCCATTGGTTCAGTTTTGTAAATTTTTTTTTGTGTTAAATGCATTTAAAATAAAGGTCTAATTCTATAGACTACTAGCATGAAGGAAGATTTGACCTAGCAGTCTACAAAATTAGACCTCTATTTGTAGCTTTGTCTAATTCTGTAGACTACTGTGTCAAATCTTCCTTTGTGCTAGCAGTCTACAGAATATTATCATGCATTTAATCTTCTAAAATCATTAATTCTTAAGCATTAAGCATAGTAATAGGTCAATCTTCATTGTCTTCATTGTTGGGGACAATGAAGATTTGTCTGACAAATAGCAGGGCTTCTTTAGTATCTTATAATAATATGCTGAAAATTCTTAATCTATTTAAACAATTCTTATAGATTAGAATTATAGCATATTGGCTGACAAATAAAGTAGGTTCAATTTTGAGATAAAGTATGTTCAGATAAAGAATAGAATTTACAATTAATACCCAATTGCAATGAAGAGTTATGCAGCCACCAACTAAAACTAGGGCCTTCAACACCCTAATCACTCTCCAATTGATCTTAAGACCAATTCTTAACCCTATACCCACTCTCGGGTACACTCACTTGATGAGCCCTACAAGGGCACTTCACCCTATATCACTACTCCACTTCCAACAATGATGGAGACAAGTATATGGGACCTAAACAAACAAGGATTCACCCTCAAAAGGAATCCCAATCACTCACAACATTGATTCTTCAAATTAAGCCTACAATCCTTGTAGCCTTTTGTACCCTGATTTTGGTCTTTAGTTCCCAAAATTGCCAAACAACCTAGGAAACTAATTTTTGTGAGCTATGAAGAGGGCACCGTGTGCAAAGAGGGAAGAAGGCACTAGACTTTTGCTTGTGAGCTGCGAAGAGGGCATCCATTTCATAGAGGTTGTTAGTGTTTTATTCATTTTTTTGTTAGTAATTGGCAGATTAAATGCAGATAACACCTATGCATTAAACATGCTTAACTAATAAAGGTGTTATCTACATTTAATCTTCCAATTACTAATATATTAAGCATATTATTACTATGCCTAATGTTCCATTTAAATGCATTTAACACAATTTTTTTTTTACAAAACTGAAAAAATGACATGTGTACAACAAAGGTATAATAGAACTCCCAACAATTCTTAAACATACTTTATTTGATATGATGAATCCTTAAACAATTAAGGTTGGAATAGACATAGTTATCACATAGTTTTTGTGTGGTACAAGGAAGATTTGGCTAGGTTAAATCTTCCTTCATGCTAGTAGTCTACAAAATTAGACCTTTATTAAGAATTCATCATATCTGATAAAGTATGTTTAAGAATTGTTGGGATTGGTCCTTTGGCATGTATTAAATAGAATAGAATTTTTAGTATATTATTATCATTCTATTTCTTTGATGTAAACATTTCATTGGTTTAGTAATGGTTTAATGATATGGCATAAAAAAATAAGGCCTAGAATGCATATTGGTAATTCTAGAATGCCTATAAGAATTTATATATTTCAATCTATTTGAAGAATGATGGTTAAAGGATTGCACTCTTAAGGTTCAGATTCTAAACAACATTGTTTTTTAGCATTGGTCAATGCCTTTGGAGATAGATAAATCCATCCTGGGTCATGTTCCTTTCAGGTTCCCATTGATGTGGATTTGGCATTACAATTTAGATTAACTTATTCAACAATACTGGTTGGAAGGAAAACCCAAGTGTGGAATGCTCTCCTTTGATAAATGTTTGAATTATCTCAATGTTTAATTGAAATTTTTGAATTGAATTGAATTGAATTTTGAGACAACTCTAAAAGAAGTTGAAAGAAGTCAACTCGAGTAAAATAGGAACTGACTGTATGAAATTCTTTCCACATGACAATACAAAGATTATTTTTGTAAAAATCTTGAGAAAAGGGAAACAATATTTAATGTAGGCTATGCAAACATAAAAATCTTATAATTAGTGTCTATGAAATAAGTATCATTTGAAAGGAGTGTGAGAAAATACCTCAATAATTATAATTGCATTGGCAAGTAATTTGTTTTCTTTATAATAGAATCTTTCCCCCTTAATAACTAAAAACTAAAAGTCATATAAATACAACAATGCAAACAATTGAAAGACACAAAAATCACCAATATTACCACACCTCTAAACATGATGCTAAGATAATTGTTTTTTGTTGGTAGATATTAATTTCTACCACCACTGTCTGCATTAAATGCATCAACTAGAAACTTATTCAATAACCCCACCACTAATCTACTTAGTTCTCATAAACCACCATTGCCTCACATTTGTTTATTGTTTTTAAGTTTGTAAATTTCCTAAGCCCTCTATAAAGAGGCCGATGTAACTATGTTTTGGGTAAGCAATGAAATTGGTTTCCTAATTGTTGTGTCTACTATTAAATGTGTATGCAATTTTTGTTTATTTATATGTATTGATCTGTGTCCATCTACCCCTATTAGACTGGTATCAAAGCCAAAGGGAGTTAATCAGTTGATTTTTATTGTAGAAATATTTTTGATGATGATGTTAGATGTGGCATTTGTAGTTAAGGGTTGAGGCATCATATCCCAACTCTCCTTTCTTAACAAGCATTGGTTTTGTGATGGTGATTCCCTCTTATAGCTAGTATGTGATGTGTGGTTTCTTCATCATTGTATGACCTATCAAATATTGTATATGGATCAACTCTCCAATCTATACAACTAGTTTTCAAGAGAGTTAAAAATATATGTTAAGAGATCCAAGTTCCTAGATCAAATTGATGAATATGATATCATAAAATAATAGAGAGGATTTTGTCAGCTTGTATGAATCACAAAATGTAAAATCTACGACTAGAATTCAAAGGAGAGCCATGTGTAGAATCTGTTGTAGGAGATAGTTGATTTTGTGTGAAGCCCAAACTAAAGAATTGACTAGATCATAGGTTTCTAGAAGTTAAAAAAAGATAGAAAGGCCACAAGTTTTCAAGGATATGTGGATATCACTAGAAGTGAAAGGTAATCTATAAGTTTTTTATTTTATATGCGAACTTTATACAGATATCAATACTTTGTTGGATTAATGGATAATTGCAAGGAGGTTGTAGTTCGCTAGCTATGTCAAGTATGTTTTTTGCAAAGAAGAAAGAAAATTTATGTTAGAGAAGAGGCAAATCACAGTCCTGTCCAAGTGAAGCTATAAATCTTGGAGTCCCCACCCAAGTTTGAAGATGGAGAAAAGGAAGTCATGAAGCAAAGTAATAGTTGCTTGAATATTTATAGTTGAGTTAGCAAGGAGGAGCCACCATAGGAAAATGAAAACACCCATAGACATTCTTTTAACATTACAGTGTGTCCAGAAAAGTTGATAGATTGATTGGATCAAATCTAGGGTAAAATTAATAAAAGGTTTAAAGCTTTCTAAGTGATAGAGTTCATTAGTTTTAGAAGTGAAGTTGAAGCTCCCAATCAAGTTGAGATCATGATAAAATAGATCGGAACAATTATAGGTGGAGTCTTCAAGCATAAAAATATTGCAGTTTACCGAGGAGTCCGAAAGGATATAACCATAGTGTTAAAGAATCCCATTTATAACCCTCTTTGTTATACTATCTCCTCTTTCATTTCCTTATTGGCCTAAATAAATACATGATGCCCTAGTCTATAACTCACTGGCTATACATGGAGAAGAAAAATAGTGACCAAATTTACTCACGTATGCCCATATCAAAGCTCACGGGACCCAAGCAGTGAGATAACAAGTAATAAATGGATGCCATTTGAATACAATGCCATTTAAATCTATAGAAAATACACAAAAAAAGACATGACATAAAACTAGTAAAATCCAATGCCATTTGAATCTACAAAAAATACACATAAACATCAAAGAACATAGAGAAGATGAGGAGCGAAACTTGAATGCCTACCTCAAAACTTGAATGCCCAATTTGTGCATGCAAAAGTCCAGTTCCCTCTTCGCGCACGGTGTCAGGCTCTTCCCACATGCAAAATACTAGGGCCCTCTTTGTGCACACAAAAGACCAGTGTCCTAGTCTTCCTGTAGGATTCCTCTTTGCGCACACCAAAGTCCAATGCCCTCTTTACGCCACACAAAAGTCATGTGCCCTCTTCGTGGCTGTAGCTCTTCGAACACAAAAGTTACAAATGACACTTTTTTTTTTCTTTTTTTTTTGTTTATAATCAAGTGGGCGTCAAAATTATGACATCACCGTCAGTATACGACATTGTCAGGGGAACTTGTAAAAAAACACAAAACACAAATAAAAATAGTAGAGATTTTGCAAATTGGCATCAAAATTTTACTCCAAATGTTGTAGTGACACCCCTTCCACTTGATGAGGTGCTCCATGTATACCCTATGCCTTATCTTCTTCTTTTCTCTTGATTCAAGAACCCTTTCAGCATGTTGCTTGGCTCTAGGAGGTAGGTCTATATTACTAATGTCTTCAAGTATTTCTCCAGTATTTTGATTGACCTCTGATAATGGCCTTTTAAATTTCATCAAATTTTCCACATTGAACACTGGTGAAATGTTCAGATATGTTGGGAGTTCTACCTTGTAGGCATTGTTACCATATTTAGCTTGAACCTTACAAGGCCCCACTCTCTTCATCTACAGATTGGTTGGTATTCCCTTTTGTAGCCTTGACTTGTTGAGATGTACCATGACATGGTCTCAAACTAAAAATTGTATGTCCTTTCTTGACATGTCCACCTTGGTCTTTAGCTTGTGGGTTGCTTCAATGATTGTCTTCTTAACCTGCTCCTGTACTTCCTTCATGGTTTGGGAAAAATCTTCAACATGGCCACTTCTATTCTCCATAGCCCCTAGATCTCTGAGCTCACACACCCCTCTTGGATACATTCCATATACAACCTCAAGTGGACATCTCCCTGTGGTCCTATTTATGCTGTCATTGTAGGAATATTATGCTTGGGGAAGGATCATGTCCCATGTTCGCCCATACTCCTTAGTGAGGCATCTCAGTAGGTTACCTAGTACCCTATTTATTACATCAGTCTACCCATCCATTTGGGGATGGTATGTTGACCCAAAGGATAAGTTTGTGCCTAGTCTCCTCCATAGAGTCTTCCAAAAGTGACTCATTAACTTCACATCCCTGTCAGACACAATCCTTAAAGGAAAACCATGAATCCTTACAATATCTTTGAAAAATAAATGAGCTATGTAGCTTGCATCATGAGTGGTCCTAGAAGGAATCAAGTGACTCATTTTATTGAATCTATCTACCACTACATAGACACTATCCAACCCTATTTTTTTTAAGGGAGACCTATCACAAAGTCCATGCTTATGCACTCCCATGGCCTATTTGGAATGGGAAAAGGTTGATACAAAACTGCATTTTTGGCTCCCCCTTTTTCTTTCATACATATCACACACTACTCCACATATCTTTTAACATACCTTGGCAACTTGGGCCAATAGTAAAATGTTTGTACCAACTCTATTGTCTTGTTGATACCCAAGTGTCCACTCAAACTTCCACTGTGCTTCTCTTGGATGAGATTCTCTCTCATTGAGTCTTTGGGAACACATAGTTGATTCCCTTTGAACAATAGCCCACTTTACAAAGTGTATTTAGAGAATGGACTATGAAAATGGTTTTCAAATTCAAAACATACCTTGTATGCTTCAGAGAAGTCTTCATCCTCACCATACAACTCCTTGAAACTCTCAATGCCAATGCTTTGAAATTGAATTTATTGCACTGTCAACAATCTCCTACTTAGTGTATCTTCTACCTTGTTCAAATGTCCCTTCTTATGTTTGATGGTAAAGGTGAAGGCTTGTAAGTACTCCATCCATTTAAAGTGCCTATTGCTTAGCTTTTCTTGTGTGTTTATGTAGCTAAGTTCCTAATTATCAGTAAACACTACAAACTCTTTAGGAAGGAGGTAGTGCCTCCACTTCCTAAGTGACTGAACCAATGCATATAGCTCCAAGTCATATGCTAAATACTTCTTCTTAGATTCATTAAGCTTCTCACAAAAAAAGGCTATGGGCTTGCCTTCTTGGCTCAACACTCCTCCAACTGCTATACCACTTGCATCACACTCCTAAGTGAATAGTTTATCAAAGCTAGGTAATAAGGGGATGGGTTGTGTTGCCACTTGCTACTTTAACTCTTCAAATGCCTCACTGGATTCCATTTTCCATCGAAACTTAGTCTTCACTCCACCCTTTATGGTGTCTAGGACTAGTGCACATATGCCACTAAAGTTCCTTATGAACTTCCTATAAAATTTTGCAAGTCCATGGAAGCTCCTTACTTCTATCCCAGTGGTAGGTGTAGGACAATTTTTGATTGCTTCCACCTTGCTTGGATCCATTTTTAGTTGATCAATGGATACCACAAAACCTAAATAAACTAGTTCTTGCTTGAGAAATTCACATTTCTCTAGATTGATTGCCAAGTGCTCCTCATGCAGCCTCTTGAGTATAGTCTCCAAATGTGCCAAGTGTTCTCCTTTTGTCTTGCTAAAGATAAGTATATCATCAAGATATACCACCACAAATCTACCTATATGGTCCTTGAGCACTTCATTCATTAACCTCATGAATATGCTAGGGGAATTAGTAAGCCCAAATGACATTACAAGCCACTCATATAGCCCTTCAATAGTCTTAAAGGATGTGTTCCACTCATCTCCATCCTTGATCCTAATCTGATGGTAGCCACTCTTGAGATCTATCTTGGTGAAGTATTGTGCTCCTCCCAAACAATCCATCAAATCCTCAATCCTAGGTATGGGGAACCTATACCTTATTTTTATCTGGTTAATGGCCCTTGAATCAGTACAAAGCCTCCATTTTCCACCCTTCTTAGATGCTAAGACAACTAGTACATCACATGTGTTGATGCTATTTTTGATGATTCCTTGATCAAGTAGCTCGTGGACTTGTCTAGCCACCTCTTGATTCTGCTCTGGTGTAAGCTTGTATGCTGCCTTGTTTGGAAATGAAGCTCCTGACATGAAGTCAATTTGGTGACTTATGGACTTCTTAGGTGGTAGGGTTGAAGTGCTTCATCACTCACAATATCCTTATACTTTCCAAGTATCTCCTGAATTTCCTTTGGTAGGGGTGCTTGGATGGTCTTCTCATCTTCCTTTGGCTTTACCACTATGGGATACCCTACACTATCCTTTTCTTGGAGTGCACTTATCATATCTTTCCCACTACTCAACAACACACTAGGAGTCTTGGACTACTCTCCTTCTTCCTCTAGAAAAGATTGAAGTTTGAAGGCTTTCCCATCCTTCTTGAAGGTGACAGTGTTGTCCTTTCCATTGTAGATGACTTCTCTATCAAATTGCCCTGGCCTTTCTAGGAATAGGTGGCATGCATCCATAGGGAGTACATCATACAATAGTTTTTCCTTGTAGCCTCCAATAGAGAACTCAATCCATGATTTCTCATTTACCAATACACTTTGGCCCTTGTTTAGCCATGTCACTTTATAGGGATTGGTGTGAGGTACCTTAGGAAGGTTAAGTTTCTTCATTGCCTCTTTTTCTATGATATTGTCTATTAAACTAGAGTCAATAATAACCTTACACACCTTGCCCATGACTTTTAATTTCACTCTAAAGAGAGCTCTTATTTTCCTTGGTTCTTCCTTAGTTGGCTACCTAATGAGAACCCTTCTAAACATGAGATTTTCACCCATGTCTGATTCAATGTGGCTAACCTTTGGTGACTTGACACTTGAAGTGTCCTCTTGGGTGTAGGCTACTCTCTTATATGAATTTGAAGAAGATGGCTTGTCCAAGAACCTACAAGCTAGATGTCCCAATTGTCCATAATAGTAACATTTCAAGGTAGAAAAGTATGAACTACCCCTGCTTGCACTTCTACCTCTATTTGAGTTGCTTTGGTGTCCTCTACCTCTACCAAAACTTCCTCTATAAGATGAATCTCCACCATGCTCTACTAGCTTGGATTCTCCTTGACTCCTATGTTCATTTCCTCTACCTTGGTAGTGTCCTCTATGACCCCTTTGATCTCTCCCTCTACCTATATTCTTGGAGGTTTGATCTTGTTTTCTCTTACCTTTTTCTTCAATCATGACGTCCAATTGGTAACATTGGTGCACTATCTTGGGACTGAGAAGAACCATCTCCTCTTGAATGCTCCATTTCAAGCCATTCAAATATCTAGCTACCTTCACACTCTCATCCTCTGCCACATTGGATCTTATGAAAAGCTTTTATAATTCCTCAATATAGGAACTCACATCTAGATCCTTTTGCCTCAAAATCTATCTCTTTTTGTGTAATTGAATCTCATAATCATCTAGAATGTAGGCTTCTATGATTTTACTTACCATGCCTTTCCAAGATAAGATTGGATTCTTTACCTCCTTTTCTCTCTTTGTTTGAACAAATTTCCACCATGTCAAGGAAGAGCTTCTAAGTCTAGATTTGGCTACTCTTACCTTTTGTGCTTCACTGATTCCATCACATTCAAAGTGATTTTCCATGCCCTCTATCCAGTCCATGACTAGATCTACTTCCATCTTACCACTGAACAATGGTATCCCTTCTAGAGCTTTTCCATTCATGGCTTTCAATCCCTTTAAGAGTGGTTCTTCAAGCAATATGGGGTCTAGCTCTGGAGTCTTGTCCTCCTCAGGTACTTCATTCTCCTTTTCTTCTCTCCAACCTAGTTTGTGTTAGGAATGAATGATTGATGATTGGAAGTTATTCTATAGTAGTGGTTTTTGCATTCATGAATATGATTGTCATTGATGTCAACACAGTGTTATTCTAGAGTTTAGCAGAGTAGCAGGCACAGTTTTGTTTTGCACACATGGAATATTGCAGTTGGGATTATGCGCAGTTGATGGTATGTTCTTTGGTGTGTTATTAACCTATGGTTAAGAGTGCAAAAATAAATTCATTCATTCATGAAAGTTATAAGCATTTTGGTGGAAGTGGTATTCTGGCAGTGTTCCTGAGTAGCAGTTTTTGGTAATCAGAGGATATCTCCTAATTGGGATGGAATCTGATTCTATGTAGTTAAAGGGAATTTTGAGACTCATTGGTGGTGATGTGGTTCACAACAAAAATGTTGAGGTCACATGATTGGAAAGCTATTGTATCTGGAAGTCGACAGTTTTATGTAATTTTGATGTAGCGTGTTGAAATTATTATTTTGTATTTGCATGTCGATTCATTTGTAATTATTTGAGTGTGGTATAAAGGAAGGAATGTTTTCCTTGTTGTTAAGAGATATAGTAATATTTGTGATATTATATTGTGAAATTTGGGATGTGAATATATGCATGAGGTGAAGAAAAGAGCTAATTCAGTGATGAAGACTTGTGAAGTACAAAGATCTAGATTTGTGATCTTGTGTAGCAGAGAGTGCAGTTTTAGTACAGTGTGAAGGAGGTAACATATTTCATATTATTCTATTGAATAATCCTAAGATCTATTGGACAGTGAGTTCAAAGATCTTTCCTTGAAGCTATTTGGACAGTGGGTCCTTCTGTCTTCCATAACTCTTAACCGGGTTAGAATCTTTTAACAGGGATTCAAAATCTTCTAACAGGGATTCATATGTACTAAATGTATTTCATAAGACTCCTAATAGGGTCCATCCTCTCACAAGGAACTTTCATATTAGTGCATCATTTTGTGGGCATCATTCCCACTGGGGTTTACTCTTTGATCAAGAGGTTCCCTAGTTAACATATATTGTGTTATTGTGTCATTGTGTATGATTATCCTTCTATGGTTGGTTACTGCATTGATTATATGGTTTAAAGCTATTGAAGTTGATATTGAAGTTGATAACTAGTTTAATGATCAGATAACTAATTCACCCCCCCCTCTCAGTTATCTTGGGGATCTTTTCTTTCTAACATTTTGTCATTGACTTCTTCAGCCTTCAATTGTATTTCACTCAATGTTTTCTCTAATTGAGCTATCTTCTCCCTTAAAATCCTATTATCTATCTCTTGGTCCTCAACCTTCTTGGCTAACTCCACATTGATCACCATGATTGAAGACCCACTAGACTCACAATTTGACATGCACTATGCAATCCCAAAAACTTTTGGGGCTCTGATACTAATCTAATAGGGAGGTTGGGAAGGATCTTATCACAAGCCCTTGCTCTTAGGTTCTCCTAGTGACCCTCAAGTGTATTCACCTACACCAACGACCTATAGGATTCCAAGGATGGTTCTATCCCCTGGTCTTAGGCCCAACCAGTCTACAAAAATTGATCCATCAATGCAACTACAACTTCTTAGCATTTGGCACCTCCATGCACCTAGTGACCTTTAAGCTAGAATCAGGGTGTAACACCTCCAAATGAACTAGGGAGCTTGCAGAAGCTAAAAGATGTAGTAAAATGTCTTAAATAATGTCATTACACATATTCCAACCTTCACTTTATCATTTCTCTCTACCGATCTCATACTTCCTTTGTAAAATAGGGTTACAAGGAAGGGCTCAATTAGGCCTCCTCTTTGAGAAATAGGGCATTCATCCTAATTTTTCCCAAAGAACCCTACAAAAAAATTATGGAACCTTCCCATATGAGGCAATGTCTCAAGGATTATGGAGGTTTTGGCTCCCTCATAGGCCGTACAACCCCCTTACCAAAAATAGATTCTTTTGGTAGGAATTAGGCCTTTCTCTGATTCAGTGAAGTGTCTCTTAGTTTTAGGTGATCAAATGGATTGATCACTCCTTATGCTTGCATTTATATCTTGAAATTGACCATATCTAATACCTCCAACTCCTAACACACATCTTCCATCTCTCCTCTGCAAGCTATTCCCTTTATCCATTCAATCCTTCCTATCCGGGCTCACCATCGCTCACCTAGGGCTAGATTGTAAAAATGCTTTGCATGAAAACCAGGGCCCATCCTTCCATATATGTTACATACATGGAGTCTAATCACTATCCCTAAAATTCCATATATATTGGACCATGGTATAGGGAGCTAGACCCTCATGTTCTCAGCTCACTTGGTCAAAACCAATGAATAGTGACTTGTGAAGAATTAAAAACTAAGCTATGAAATGATAAGATAAATCCAATATAATTATAGAAAATGAAAACAAACTCACATATCAACATTTAACATCCATCATGAGACCAGATCTAACTCTACATTCCTTCCATTAATTCACTATTCTTACAAATCTACTCCAAAATTTGGATTGTCCACACTTCTAGAATGAATCTCCGTACACTGCTTCTTCCAACCTTGGGATATGAGCCAAAACTTGAATAAATAGCCTTAGGTTAGGCTTAGGGGAGGTTTAGAACACTTAAGCACTGATTAAGGTCTTAAGGTTAAACATGCTGAGAAACTCTTCAAAAGCTACAAAAGTTGCTAAGCAACTTTTACAACAAAAATGACAAACTTTTTAAATCTTGCTCCCAAATGGATTAGGGAAGCTATCATGGAGTCCTAGGGTATATCTAGACCCTAAAATTTTTTCAAATGTTTAAAATCTCAATACCAAAGCCTGGTATCACATCACACTTAATCCTAAAGAAAGCACTATATGACTTCTACCTCTACCTAAGACCTAAGGACCTCAAATTCCAAGTGGATCCCAAAACATTGTCAACATGACCTTAGGGAAATACTCACATTAGAAGACTTAGGAATTAAAGAAAATTGAGGGTGCTCCTGCATAAGAAAACCTAGAAGAATGTACAAAAGAAAAATGTAACAATTCTGGATCAGACAACTCAATTTCAAGGAATGATTTGATGAGATGTTTTCTGAACTATGAAATTTGATTTCATCTCCTGTAATAACCTCTTATTTCTTTCAATTTTCTTTGCTTTCATTGTAGGAATCAAACCATAGAACATCGTATATTTTAAATAGTCAGGTAATATAAGAATAATGAAAGATCTTGTCTATCCACTTATAGACCAACAGTTTGAGGATCCAGTAATAATAGAGACTAGGAAAACTATGAGCATGCAATATGGTTTGTGATTTGTATGCATGTATTTAGTTCATAGATTGTAATAGGGCTATAGTTTTGACCTAAATGTTGATTTTTAGAAATCTTTAATATGAAGAAACAAAATATTTTCTTCAAGAGATTAGGATAAATTCTTAGAATATTCTTGAATATTTTTCTTTCACATGAGATACAGTAGAAATAATAGATTAGAATTAATTTCAATGAAGAGTATTATAGCACATATGAGATAAATCTTTTTAAAGTATTGAATTAAATTTGATTTTAAATAGGTTTCTACTAGCCTTTACTATAAGGTTTAAACTTTTACTATTTTGACCAATTTCTTAGCATCTACTTATATCTAAAAAGCATACAAAAATAAGTTCATAAGTATAGCATAACTTCATTATTACACATTTGCCTAAATCTATTATATTTTTTCCTACATGAAAGTTCTTGGGAAAGTTTTGATATGCAGTAGTTAGTGTAAGAAGAGTACATTGACAAGTGCTATAAGGCCTAATTAAAATAAAATGTTTCAAGAATATATTTTATTTTTTTGATTGTGAGATAATTTCACAATGTGCTCTATTTTTTTTTCCAAAATTGATTGAATTGAGGGACAAGAGATTTTAAATAAAAGAGAAGTTCAAATTTATTTAAGCATGAAGTGATACATAGAACATGCATCAAACAATCCTATCAAGATACACTAAATGATCTAACCATTGAGAGAAACCCAAAGGTAACTACCCCATATCCACAATATTCCAATTTTGTATTTGATCAAAAGCTCATTTGGCCAAATAGTTCGCTACACCATTTCACTCCCTAGGGACATGAGTGGAAGTAACAATATCCAAAAAATCACATAAATAAAGAGTATGGTTAACAACCAAAAGAAATTGTCAACTAACATCCTCAGAGTGTTGCCAAGTCAAGGAATGTAAAAATAAGCTCACTCCATCCAAGAGCGCAAGGCTCCACAACATACAAAATAGCCATAGCCTCCATCAAGTTTAGTATGATGACCTTTATACACAGTGAACATAAATTGAATAATTCCCAAGCCGTCCCTACAAACTCCCCCAATACTAGTGAGACCTGGGTTTCCTCGAGAAGATCCATCCGTATTGATTTTTGGAATGCATTTATAAAGGGGACTCCACCTCCCAACCTATTTATCTTCTAGATGGGGTGTCTGTATCTATTTATCATGAGGTATCATTATGGAGGAGAAAGATGGAGAGAACTATACAAAATCACATCACCAGGATCCACAACATCTGTCAAATCACATTTTTCCAAAATAGTTTCTCCTAAAGAATGGAAAAGTTTTTACCATAAGTGGTGAGCCCCTAGAGTCACATCTTGAAAGATGTGATGATTCCTCTCAAAATAGATATGCTAAATAATAAAAGAGTTCCCAAGAGTCCAAGCCACTTGAAGAAAATAAGTTTTGACAAGTGCCAAGAGAACTTGTACCATACATGTTTCCACCAAGGAACCTAAATGTCCCCAAAATTATAGCTTTTAATCCAAAACATCATTTCAAATAAAGGTAGTGTACTCCCAAAATTGACTAATCTAAGCTAGATCCTAGCTATCTTCCTTAGATCCTCCTAGAGGCCCTCATAAGGATGTTTCCAATGAAAAACATCAAGCAACCCAAAATTATAGGAAATCTTATAATGATCAATAGTCTCCCAGCTAGCAGCGGTAAATGAGTCACAAAGAGGTTGAAGATGGGGATGAGTGGAAAGGATAGATGGATAACCATCCCAAGAATCTAACCAAAAAACACTTGAGATCCAAAATGATAGATCCAAAAGAGGCCACTCTTTACTAACTGAGCTCCCAAATTCAAAGTATTCCAAATCATTGAACTGCTTCCTTCTAATGGAAAGCAAGGGACACCAAACACATTAGCACTAGGAAGATACTTATGGGTGAGAATACAAGACCAAAGATGATTTGGGATAATACAAAAACACTAGTATAACTTAGTAGCAAGATCTTGCCCATTTAAAATAGAAGAACATAAGCTAAGGCTACCCTCATTCTTAGATCTGCACATACACTACTACATTTGACCTCATTTTTCTCCCAAAATTTTTGACCATCAATTAAAAAGGTTTAGGTTGGTTGGATTATAGAAGGAAAACTTCCCTTTTTTTTAATCCATGCCTGTGTTAGTCAAAATTTTGACTAATACCATGTAGGTCAGAATTTCGACCAACACGGGCATAACTTTAAAAAGAAAAAAGATTTTGTATCTCATTTCATTGTTTGGGTTAACTTGGAGCACATGAAGGAGCTGGAACCTATGATTGTTAGAAATGTTATTTGGTGAGAGTAAAAGGAGGACCACCTACCTGTGAGGGTTTCCACTATGATTTGGTGTAAAAGGAGGACCGCTTGCCTGCGAGGGTTGCCACTATAATTTGGTGTAAAAGGAGGACCGCCTGTAAGGATTTCCTTACTCTTCATTTGTTTGGCATTTTTTTCTTGGTTACCTACTTAGGGCCCATGAGCAATGTGCTAGGGCATCATGTATTTGGTATTTTCTAGCATGTTTTTGATCATTATTTATATACATTTGATTTAGATAGAGATGAACTTGCAAAACCCTAAATTTTTGAATCACCGCATCATGTTACACTGTAAATGTACTAGTGTTAGATTTATAATTGTAAGGTTGGAAGAGGAAATATTGCAAACAAGATTGAGAAAACTGTGTAAATCCCTTAACTTAAACTTGCGACCACGTGAATTGGTATAACTTACACAGTCTATCTCCAAATGTATTCAAACTAATTGCATGATTCTATTGATTTTACCTTTGTTCAATTCATTACATGTGACAAGAATATGAAGATCGATAAACCTGTACAATGACCAAAAAGACACTGAGATACTCCAAAACTTCCACTTTTATCACTGTCACCATGCACAATATGATCTCTCTGTCTTAGATTTACCCACAAACTTCTCAAATAGAAGTGTTGCATCGGTTGCAACCATCGAATGGTCTATTATGACCATTGAAATTGAATCCTTTACTACTGAGAAACTTCTCAAACTATTTCTTAGCAACGTTTATACATTTCAAAGTTGCAATGACAACTTTTCTCTTTTTCCTCTTAAGAGATAAACGATCTCCTAAATTTTTGGATCAACCTACAAGACTAGAAAATAGATCATTAAGGATAAAATCCTGAACAAAACACCTAACAAACAAAGACTTAGGTCTTTTTGAGAACATGATTCTTAGGTTTATAATAATACCAAGAGATTCTCAGGTTTATAAGATGATCCAAATTATAATCTATGTTTCTCCTTCAGACCAAATGGCTACTATTGTAGCATACCAAGCAAATTCATTAAGTTTCCTCTATAAATTATGGTGATCACCCAAACAGTCTTCCTTCTCATTACATTAATGGATTAGGGAACTATAGTACATGTTAATACTCAGTCATTCCATGTGTTATAGTGGTCAAAGGTCATGGAATGACCATATTCAATTGGAAACTCACAAAACTATCAAAGGAATGGCTGAAACTACTCTGCCAGTCAAAATTAATTGAGTAAAAATACAAATACATACCTCACAAATGCAATAGATGTGGTTTAGGATCAATATATAACTATTCAAAATGCATTAAAATGTAAGACAATGACAAAATGAATCCAAAATCACTCTAAGAACTCAAGGAAATTGCATTTGAAAGAAGTTTATTTATCAAAAAATCAGTACAATTCGTACACCAGGCCTCTTCTGTCGTACAATGAAACTTTGGCATATTTGATGGACTCCTAGAAACTACCCCAACCAATCCAAATCAGTTGGATGGATTAGTTTGCACTAAAACATAACAAAATCCAATTCCCTCCATTTTATAATAACCGTTGCATTTCAAATTTTTGAATTTGCAACATTACAATTTTGGGGTTTTTGAAACTTTCAAAGATAATGAAGCCTTAAGAATTTGAAATGTGACCCAAATGAACTTGTTAAGCACTATTAAAATCAAATGTAAACTATTATAAACTTTTCCTTTTCTTCCCAAACCTAATTTGTCCTTCCTCCTCTTCCCCACATTGAAGAACATCCTCTATTGCTGCTATTCTGTCCAAAAGCTCTTCTTCTTTCAGACTTCCATCATACATAAGGATATCTCCCCTCACCTTATGCTGCTCATTCTTCATAGCCTTGAATATCTTGATTGTCCTCTTCTCTTTAGGATCTATTTGTTCCTCTTATTCCTCTCCTTCCCCTTCATTATGGGTTTCTTCCTCTTCTTCAGTATCAACACCTTCATCTTCTGCTCTTCTTTAATTGGATTCTAGTGCCTCAAGTCTGGCCAAAAGTGCATTGTAAGATTCCTACAACCTTGTGTTCCTCTCCATCAACTCCTAGATCTCCCTGGAAGTACCTGCATTCCTTGGACATATTTTCACAAACAATAGTCAAACTTCTTTAGCAAAGTGTTCCTCTATCCCTCTAAGGCACCATTTGTTTTAGATAATTTAATTTTAACTTTGGTTGTGTTAACAGAACTATGTTGACTTTATTTTGTAGTTGTTTAACATGAGAGTTTGTAGATTAATAGGAGTTCATAGATACTAGTGTGCCATAGTTGCCCATCTATAACTAGTGAGATGCACATAACTCATATACCTCATGCTAGTGTTCTTGGATACCTTGTATACACTATTTTTCGTTAGACTAGACATTATCCAAATAGTGAGTATTTATATAAAGTGTTATAACACACAGGTGGTCCTCCTTTTACACCAATTAATAATAGTGACAACCCTCACAAGTGGTTGGATAATGTCTAGTCTAATCCAAGCACACTAGCATGAGGTACATGAGTTATGTTCATCTCACTAGATATAGATGGGCATTAATGCTCAATTGAATGATACGTTCCCATAAAAATCTGAACTCCTATTAATCTACAAACTCTCATGTTAAACAACTACAAAATAAAGTCAACATAGCTCCATTGTAACACTTAGTACATATAATTGAAGGCTATCATTTGGGTCCTACAATCTTCCCTTAAAGGAACAACTATAAGTGAGGGGTAAGAGGTGACCTTCTTAGTTTTAGCATAGGTGAAATATGGATCCATATTTTGTCACGTCAAATGAAATACTCATGCAGTCAAACAACCCAAAACTTTGATTCAAGTGCAGCTAGGTGCTTGAGAGTTGAGACAATAGTCCATTTTGCCCATAACAGTCACTCAAGAGTCTTTTTCCTTTGTCCTTGTCTAATGATTCTTCAATCTTCAAGCTTTCAAAAGGTCACTATTTTTATGGAATTTGAAAAGGTTTTCTATAGGGGTGCACTGCATACACTATTATCATTTTCACCACCCTTATCTACCATACAAACATTTTGACCCATCTTTGAAAATAATCCCAATCGGTTGGATGGATTAGTTTGCACTAAAACATAACAAAATCCAATTGCCTTCATTTTCTAATAACCGATGCATTTCAAATTTTTGAATTTGTAACACTACAAATTTGGAGTTTTGAAACTTTTAAAGACAATGAAGCCTTAAGACTTTGAAATGTGACCAGTTTTGTAATTTTTTTTCAGGAACAATCTGGCCAGTCACTGTCTACACAATACTAGTTACTCCCTTGGTATGACAGACAACAAAAATAACAAAGTTCTTGCATAAACAAGTAAAACTAATGCTTGGAACTGTTCGTACGTTACCACCAAGAAAATATCACATTCTAAACTTTCAAATCAATATGTTGGTGTTTCGACTGTACCTACGGGATAGTGTACTCCAAAATTGTAGAGAAATTAAGTGTACTCCAAATAGACTACCCTCTACAAAGAACCGACTAGAATCTATTAACCAACCTTCTAACTATCAAATCATTATGCTTTCAAATCAATTACCTATCAGCATATCCCTTGCGAGGGAGAAGCCAAACACATAAAGAACATGCACATAAACATGACAATTGAAAAACTTAAATGGAATACACCAAGAAGTACCAAATGATGAATGCTCAATTGTTGTAATGGCAAAGCAATATCATAACTGTCCATTTCTAGAACTTGATTTTTCTACAGTCCTAATGATTTTTCTTATTTCTTGAACATTGTTGACATACTTAAATGGAATACACAATACCAAATGATGAATACTCAATTGTTGTAATGGAAAAGCATCAAAATCATCCATTTCTAAAATTTGATTTTGTATAGTCTTAATTATTTTTCTATAGTCCTAATGATTTTGAAAATTGTTGACAAAGAGTGTTTCTTTAAATTTGATTATAGTATAAATGATTTTTCTATAGTCATAATGATTTTCCTTATTTCTTGTCTTTTGTCACTTTTTGATTTCCTATGTCTGTGCTTTGTGATAGGATTTTGTCACCTTCTTTTGATGGTATATTTCATTCACACTATGTGGAATACTATTTTGTTCACTATTTTATTTCAGCTTGATATTTCTTTCATTTTTCATATACACAGAGACTACACATGCTGATAAAAAATGAGCTATTTGATTTAGGTTTACTTTTCATTATTGTAGATGGTTAATATTTCTGATGGTCCTCCTTGGTGTATTCCATATAAAAATAATCATATAAAAATAATAAATGTAGTAATGATGGTGTTGTGCATTATTGATATAGGCTCGATGACTCTTGTCAATGTGGTGGTTGGCAGTGTGTGTTGAGGATTTCATGGACACTGAACAACCCTAGATGATAATTTTGGTGCTGCCCAAATAGAAAAAAGGTTGCTAATGTGTATATAATTAATGTTTCTAATGTAAATACTATTCATTATATTATAAGAACTAATGTAGACTGGGCATCACAGGGAAATAATGGCTACAGATACTTTAGTTGGGTTGATGACATCTCATCTGCATCTATCTGCCCATCTCCACTTATCCACGATGAAGGATTTGAGTGCAAAATGTGTCAAGCTAGGGAAAATGTCAAAATTATATTTTTACAATGCCTTCTCTGTATTGTAATCGCATATCTTTCTTGTGACCATATGTGGGGATGAGTTCAGGAATTAGGCAGTTTAGTATTTTCATACTGTAACTAATATTTTAATATGGATATGGTGTAACTTCTCTTTGCCTCAAGTGCGCATATATATGGTTTACATTTTTTTTATAATAATTCTTCATTTTTATGGCTTAGGTGAGCCCCAATTTGCTATCAATCACATCATTTAATGTATAGTGTTTTCTTGGTATTTCCACTTGTTCCTTGATACATCAATTCGACCAAGCCTCTTCTGCTGGACAATGAAACTTTGGCATATTTGATGGACTCCTAGAAACTACCCCAACCAATCCCAATTATTTGGATGGATTAGTTTTCACTAAAACATAGCAAAATCCAATTCCCTCCATTTTCTAATAACCATTGCATTTCAAATTTTTGAATTTGAAACATTACAAATTTGGAGTTTTTGAAAATTTTAAACATAATGAAGCCTTAAGACTTTGAAATGTGACCCAAATGAACTTATTAAGCATTATTAAAATCAAATATAAACTATGATAAACTTGTAACACCAAATACCATCCTAGGCTCTTATTTTGGTCCTAAGGTCTATTAGGCCTTTTAAGACTTATTACATATTTGCCATTTGCATTGCATGGAATGACCTTATAGGCCATTATAGGTGCCAATACATTCCAATTGATGTCTTTAGATGTCATTAGCTGCATGGTTGTCATTATGGACTCCTGGTAGTCTTTGGATGTTCTAGGTGCCCCTACACCATGCTCACCACCTTTGAAAGGATTCTTGTCCCAAGAATCTGTCCTAGCATTGGATGTCTGAGTCTGAACCTGTACTTTAGGAATATGGTGCCTTGATAGTTGGTTCTTTCTACCCACTATCCATCCACATCTGAACATGGTTTTTCATTGGCTACCCTTCAATAGGACACTTGATTGTACCTATTTGAACATAGTTCAAATCCCAAAAGTCTGCATTTCTAGGACTATGTAGCATTGTCCTATTCAATCCTTTGTCCTTTATTCCCAAACCTAATTTTTCCTTCCTCCTCTTCCCCTCATTGAAGAACCTCCTCTATTGCTGCTATTCTATCTTTCACTTTTCCTCTTTAATTTCTCCTCTATTCTAAGGACTAACTGGTAACATTCCTTCACACTTCTAGGGTTAGAAGCCATAAATTCATCTTGGATGTTAAATCTTAAACCACCTAAATATCTAGCAACCTTAACAACTTCATCTTCTTCCAATCCTAACCTTATGCTTAGTTTATAGAATTCATTTGTGTATGCTTTAACATCTAAATCTCTTTGTTTTAAACTTTGCATTCTTTTATGCATTTGTACATCAAAGTCTTTAGGAAGAAAGTTGCCTTTCAGTTTTTCTATCATCTTGTCCCAAGAGACAATCTTTGGCTTACGTTTTCTCCTTCTGTCTGCCTCCTCATGATCCCACCATAGAAGTGCATGCCCTTTGAGTTTTTTTTTCCAATCTGACCCTTTCAGCTTCTGGTACCTCTTCACCTTCAAAGTATGTGTTACCCTTATTTTTCTCAAAACCCTCAGGTGTAGTCTTAGTAATTGAAAGTCCTCAAGTTGAAGTTGAAGTTGAAGTTCTATGAAATCACTTCAGGTTCAAGTTCAACCCTTTTCCCGCTTCTAAGCCTTATAATACTCATGTTTGTCTATTTCTTAAAAGGCCGGTTGGTCTCAAAGATGAATCTAAACTTGAACCTAGTCTCGAACCTTAAGTTTGTTCAAGTTCAAGTTCATGATTGTAAAAAGATAGCTTCCATATGGGAAAGTCGATGGGATTGTCTGGTTTTCAAAAAGAGGAATTCTATTTTGTAGTGCTCTAAGTGTTTATTCAAAAGTGGAAAATACCGCACAAAGGTTGTCTTATCTGATTAGATTACTCATGCATGCAAAAATTGGAAATGACGGTGTGACATAGTGGGAATAATTAATATGCAAAGATGGAGATTAGGTACTTTGCTTGGGAATTGAGATTTTCATGATGAAACACCTAGTGGATTAATTAAGAGTGGCTCAACTTGTCAAATCAATCATTCCTTCAGTTATGATATTTATTACAAGCATGCCCCAAAGATTTTTGAGATCTTATAGTATTTGTGAATAAATGTTGATTGATTTAGGCTTCTCTGTTAAGTTATTTTTGTCTAGAGAAGGAGAAGGAGTGATAGAACTGGTGGTGAAAATTTGTAGAAAAATTGTGTGCAGGAAAGTGGTGAGTTTTTCTTTCCCTTTGCAGTTTTCAGATTATAGAGGCTCATTCTGTGTTGCAAATCTTTTCCCTTGATATTGTTAAGATGCCATTGTTTCTTCCAAAGCTCCCTAAAGAAGAGAGTAGAACATACCTACTAGTTTACCTCCCAGAAATAGGAGATACCTTCTTGTTAAATGTAAGCCTATGGGAGCTTTGTGATAGAGTTCGAACTGTTTCAGAAGGAACTTTTTCTAGGAAGTTATTAGGAAGTGGACTTTTAGAGACGACTGCATTTCCCTCAAATCTTATTTTCCCTAAATTAGTGCTAGAATGCACTAATAAATATGATGCAAAAGATAGGTGTATTAGGGATGTGACATGGGAGATTTTGGTCAAAATTAGCAGAGATACAATAATGGTGGCCCTGCAAATTCCAAAAAAGGAACCATATGAACCATGGATGTTTGTAGAAGTGGAGTAGGTGTATGACACAAAGAAGAAAAAGTATAGTTCTTTTATAGTCCAAGTATGGCTTGCGAAACTAGAGAAAGGTGGGTCTAGGTTGCCAAAGCCTCTTACAATTGAGCATCTCCACAAAGACATAGCATATGGTACTCTTGCTAAATAGGGTAAAAGGAAATTCTCATGCTTTTCATTGGGAAAACTGGATGTTTTGTTTTATTCAGAAGATTATAGAAGGGGATAAATTTATCGATTGGGCGGACCTGATAGTAGAGAAGCTTCATAAGGAACTCTTAAATGTTACTAATTTGTCTACATTTTATATGTCCTCCTATCTAATTTATGTTTTAGCCTATTGCTAAGCCTGGGAGGGGTTACCTCATGAGGTATGGACAAACGATATGAGGGTGTATGATTATTTTACATGCCTATAGAAGGAGAAGTTTCCCAGTGTCTACAAGTTAGTAAACGACAGGTTTTTAGGAAAGTTGGTGTTTGACTTGAGAGGTAAAGATAATTCCAGACTTTCTGAAGAGGCCAAGTAGGTAATCAATGTGTATAGCTATCATTTCATTTAGTTCTCTAATTTTACTTATCTCAGGGTAGGAGCATTTTATGGGGAACCCTTCAAACTCCCTAGATTCTGTTTAGGTTGTTAGCACTAGAAAATTCCTATGGCTCTAGCAATTTTCCCCTGGTCTTTGCAGTTGTTTTTAGGTCTCTCGCTATCCATAAACCCTTGCAAAATTCAAAAATCTAGTCGTTTCCCTAAGTTTACCCTGGCCTTGTTATAATCTTGCGTTACCTTTTTGACAACTTAAAATCTATAATCCACATGTGCTTATTAAAGTTCTCTTTACCTTGTCCGCGGTTAGGTTTTTATGTCTGGCGGGGTCCCTTTCAATTTTCCTAAGTCTAGCACCCGAAAATGTTTTAATTTTTCCTAAGTTCTGGCTTTAATATTTTCCCAGGCCCCAGTCTCTCTGATGGCATCTTCATCCAACGGCTGGCACATAATCTCAAGTGATGTGTCAGAGGCTTGAGATCATGCACCATCTGTTTGATCTTCCACGGCTGCAGCGCTTCAAAATGAGTGGGTCCACTTCCACGTTGGCACAGTTGGTGATTCCTCATTGGCCGAAAGAATTCATGACTTGGCAAGGATATCAAACTGTACTTTAGAAGGAAGAAATTTTGCATGTCTGCTTGCCAGATTTTATGACATGGCAGCCTCTCATTCGATAATATATCCTATGCAGCAGGGTGGGGTCAAGTTTCACGTCAGCATTAGAAGATTCCAGATCGACGGTTGGCGTATAAGCACATAGAATCTTTTGGGCCCTTGAGATTATGCACCAACCATCTGATTCTCCACGTATGTTCGATGCTCAGTTGTGGGTCCACTGACATGTCAGCACATAGGGAAGTTTCTTATTGGCTAAAGTTTATGCGTTGGAGGTTACATGTCCAGTGGGCCCAACATCTCTATGAACATTTGATCCTATGGCTGGTGCATGATCTCATGGAATATTCCATCCCCTTGAAATCTTGCACCAACCATTGATTTGGTATCAGGTCGAAAGAGGTGTTAGTGGGACCAGTTGCCAGGTCAAGCCTTCATGGCATATTCTGATTGGTCCATGAGGTGTTGCATTGGCAGTTGTCAGTGGGACCTAGTGCTCAGAGTTGTTAGTGGGTCCTATGTTGTCAGAATATCAATGACTAGCATATGATCTCATGAGATGTGTTAGGGCTATGAGATCTTGCGCCCGCTGTCCGATTCACAAGCTTGAGGTGAGTGGGCCCTGTGTTAGGTGACTGGACAATTTTAGCAAATGACAAGGTGACATGTGGCATAAGCGGGCCTAGATGGGATCAAAAGGAAAGGGTTAACGGTCCTGATAAAAAGTTTTAGTGGTGCCAACAAAGTTCAAAGGGTTCACTGGTTCGCATGATAAAATGGTAGTTCTCTAAATGAATTGGCGATTCAGCGAAGGAAGGTCGCATAGTCGCTAAATCATTTAGCGATGGGATGAAATACTTTATGAATTGGCAAAATGCCTTCAGTCACCAATTCGCTAAATATGACCGAGGTTAATACATTCCCTTTATTCGCTAAGTCACAGAGTTAAGCGGTGAGTTAGAATATCACTTCGCGAATAAGGATTTTCTCAGTCGCCAGTTCACCAAATGTAGCTGGGTGAGTTAAGTTCCTTTCAGTCGCCAGTTCATGGGGTTAAATGATGGGTCAAGGTTTCATTGCATGAATAAGGATTTTCCTTATCGCGCGTTCGCTGAGTTAACCCGAGGTGCCTGGATGGGTTAGAGACATAAAGCCCACGAAGATTATGGGATCGGACGGTCACGACGTAAATTTGGTCTCAGATTTGAATATCGACCGGTGATTCACTACTGATGCCATGGAATTGACCGTTATGATTTAGATTTAAAATTTGTAGGGTTTGCAGCAACAGAAAGGACTGGTATTCAATGTTTTAGCAGCTGAGGTTGGTGGATGATGACTTTCAGCCTATTGCAGTCTGGTCCGAGGGTCCTGAGGATCATTTTGGAGTAAATTTTGTACCTGGTAGGGTGTGGTTTTGAGCTTGAGGAGCTTTTACAGGTGGTGATTTATACTGGTTTTCATGGCTCTCCCTAGTGTCTTGTACTGATGCTGCAGATTTTCATGATGGTAGATCTTTCTGAGATCTCTTTCTCTGGGTGGCTTTCTATTCTTTCCCCAGCAATTAAATTTTGATGTAATTTTGGTGGGTTTTGTAGTTGAAACCCCAACCCTAGCTGCCCTAAGCTTATTGCATTCTCTTTGAGATTCCCAAGGCAACTAGTGGTATAAGTTGCAGGTCATTTTACTTTCCAAGGGTTCTTTCTTCTGCAATATTTTTGTAGAAAATTGATCTGAGAAGGGTCCTTTCTGGTAGATATTTTCCTTCTTCTCTGCATACAGAGTGTTCCCTCTTTCCTCTCTGGTTTTCTGAGAATACAGTGCATATTGTAATAGTTTGTCTTATGTATGAGGATTTAATATATTCTTACTATTGCCAAGCTATCTCCATTTGAATTCTGAATTGTTAATCATACATCAAGGGTGTCTGGTTTTTCTACTCTGCATTGCCTATGTGCTTGTAAGTGGAGTTGTCTTCGTAGGGATGACTGATTCAGGGTTAGTATTCATGCATGTATGAGCTGAGGTGCCAAAGGTATGTCATGCTTGTCTTCCAGTAGATTCTGGTTAATGTATCATCTATTTATAGGTCTCTTCTAAGGGGAGGGTTAAAATCCTTTGAATGGGTAATAACATGCTTGAATTCATAGGTGGGTTTTAAGTTGAGGTTTGGTCATGGTGTGTGATTGATGTTAGGCATCAACACATTGGATATATTGTTTTCTTGTTTCATAGCTTTCTCTTGCAATAGGGTATTTGACTCTATGGCCCATTGGATAAGGCACTGGTTTATGAGAGATTTAGGGTATCTCAGGGGTCTCTTCAACCCAACATTAAAAT
The DNA here is from genome assembly GCA_027943335.1 of Chamaecyparis obtusa. Lineage (NCBI taxonomy): Eukaryota > Viridiplantae > Streptophyta > Pinopsida > Cupressales > Cupressaceae > Chamaecyparis > Chamaecyparis obtusa. The sequence continues at coordinate 45,336 of BSBK01000863.1, read as the reverse complement.
GATTGAAACACCTTTCCCTTTCATGTTGGTAGTAGTAGGAAGTTCCTTTCTAGTCTTCAGATTCATTCCATGCAAGTAGGGCTATTGCATAAGAATTGCTTTCATTGGGGTACAGGATACCTAAAGGGGTTTGAAGACTATTCCACAGTAATCTATCTACAGGCCTATTGTTTATCATGAGGTGTCTTGAGTGTGCAGATAAGGCAATACCCGCTTGAGTGATGTGGAGCTCAAAGAAGAAGAAGGATTTCTTTCAATCCTCATCAATTGGATCGTTTCCTTGTCAAACTTGAGTGCCTAACCAGGTTTCAAGCCCAACCATTTGATTCAAGTTTGGTCCTGCAAGGAAAGAGCATTCCAACATAGATGATATACTCCTAATGGAGCCAGGTGGTTCTATTTGAGTAGAAGGCTGGAACCCCAAGAAAATCTTCAGGTATTCTTTTATTGATTGAGTTAGGACATTATAGATGTAAGAGTTTCCATGATGCTTTGGCTGTGAAAGAGGAGCTGAATGCTTTTTGTTTACAAACTTATATTCCCAGGGTGAATTTTGACTACCGAGGCTTTGTAGGAGCAAATCTCAATGTACCAGAGACCTTTATGCATCTCCCAGAGCTAGAAGATTTTTGGATTGGTTGAGCTGATGAATTGGAGGTGAGGAAAAGATTATGGTCTTGATTAACTCTAGTGAAAATCATTACTTTCAGGATGAATATGAACACAGAGGGAATAGAGGAAGATAGTGGAGCTGATATTATAGATTCCCTATCCTTGGAGAAAGTCAAAGTTGTTCCCATCGCTGAATTTGATTGGTCAGAGCCCGAAGAAGATAATTTGCATGATAAAATGAAAAGAGTGATTGAGAACATAGAAGCATGGTTGTCAATGAAAAGAGTCTCTAATACTCCTTTGCAGTCCTCTAAAGGACAAGTGAAAATAAAAAAGAAGCGTTCAACAAAGAAAAGTTCTATTTTGACTAACTTAAGTGTTGATCAACCTTGTGCAGGGAAGGCCAAATCTAAAGTCGAACCTGAACTTGAACAAATTTCTCCATAGGTTCAAGTTCAAGTTCAAGTTCAACACTCAGCTGAACCTGAAGTCCGAGTGACTCGGTCAAGTGCAAGGGTAAGGGAAAAGTCTCAAAAGCAAAAGCTATTCCTAGCGTTGTCATGGATTTAGATGCTTTATATCCTGATCCTGAAGTAGTACAAATAGAAGATCATAGTGTACCTGAGATGGTGGATGATCAATAGGAACCACAAGAAATAGAGAACACTCCTATGGACTCGCTGGCACTTCTCAATAAGTATGACACATAGAAGAAATCCTCTGCTACTCCACCATGGTTAGAAACCTTAACAACCAAGAAAAGGAATGTGGTTCCTTTGTCTGTGCCTATTGATGATGTGGTAAGTAAATATCTAGGGAAAACATCTAAGGTTAAGAAGCCAAAGAAGGAATCAAGGATTAACTTTGACGAAGGCAGTGGCCGCTGGGTGGCAAAAATTGCAAAGCCCGTGGGTGATAAAGTTGAAGAGGAAGCCTTAGCTCAGGATTTTTAAATATCTAAGGTAGATTTAGGAAAGGACACCAAAGCCACCGACATGAGGTTTTTCAAGGTGTCAAATAAGAAGATTGCTAGTCGGGTCTGGAAAGATGCCAGGGATAAACAGGACTTGAAAGAAGCAATAAAGAGTATGGCTCAGTATATCCATGCCATCCAACACCATGAACTGATTCCCCTAAGTGAAATCCCTACTTCGATTGACATGAAGTCCCCTGATAACCAACGTTTCCTTAATCAAGTTAAGAGGAGTAAAATAGTGAGCAAAGCATTTGATGACTAGATTGAGTGCATGAAATCAGGGGCTGTCAAAATGTTAAATGATTTAGGTCAAGCCTATAATGAAGGAGAATGCTTGATAAAGAAGACAGAAGCCAGGATCGAAGAATGGGAGCTGGAGAAGACTACTTGGGTTAGAGAACTTCATTGGATTGAAGAGGTTGAGGAATATGGTTTAGAGAAGTTCCTTAAGGAGAAAGCAGTGCTAGGTGTGATGATAAAGTCCTTTATGTCATAAAGGAGTGTATCAAATGGAGAAATGAAGCAATGGTCCTGGGAATTATTGAAATTAGTAATCTCAAGAAAGAGCTAAAAACAATCAAGGAGATTATCTCTAGTGATATAAAATGGATCAGTGAACGGTGTCAGGAGGCTCAAGGGGAGTCTGATATGCAGGTTGAATAGGTAATAAAAAACATAGGCACTTGGTTTGATGAAAACAAAAGCATGAAGGTGCCTACAAATGAACATTTTACAAAAGTTGCGCAGATAGACTCAATGATAATCCTACAACAAAGTCATTTGGTCATGCATAACAAAAAGGTTGTCGAGCTCAGTAGGGACAATGAAGTATGGAAACAGAGGATAGATTTTATTGGTTTGCCACATCAGCCAATAATATCCACATTTACTGCCTCATTCGAAGACTGGAAAGCAGCATGACTTGTAGCAGCTTCAGCTCCATAACTGTCAAGAATACTTGGTAGTAGTTGAAAGGCATTTTTGAGTCCCAGCCCAATTTTTTATGCTTACTGCTAAGGTAGTTTCTTAGATTTAGAATTATTTACTTTCAGGAAGACAATTTTTACGAAGTTAGTTATCAAGGCCCTATGTGGCTATTTATTGCAAAGCTTTAAATGAATTAAGGGTTCGGCTCTCTGAGATTTTTTTGGAACTATTTTCATGAAGTCTATGTTTCAAGTTTCTGAAACTGATATAATAGAACATATATGCTATCCTATGGTTTTATATATGTGATTAAGCTTTTGGAATGGTAGATACTATTATTTATCAAAGTATGGTTTGTTTTCCTATGGAAATAAATTATATTTGAAGAAGGCTTGATTGTTATATTGCTTGATTTTACACTTGAAGCAATAGAGGGAATTAGTGGAAAGATTTAGTTTTAAGCAGTGAATCTTTTGATTTTATTAGAAGTGAATGTTCTTTTATTCTGCACATTCTTTTCATAATGATGGAATGAGTGTTTTTCCTTATGTGTTTTTTGGTTAAAGGCATGCATGTTATTCATTTGTTGTTAATAAAATCCTATTGAAAATCCACTAGCAAGGGGCTACACCTTGTGCATTTGTAGAGAGTTGGCTTTTAGCAACTCATTTGTTAGTATTGAGTTATTCTTTTCTTCTCTTCATTCTATGAAGGGGCATAAGTTTAATTTAAAGAAGAGGGAAAAATTGATGCTAATAGTATGCATCCATTGATGCAATCTAGTCCAAAAGCTCTTCTTTCAGATTTCCATAATACATAGGGATATCTCCCCTCACCTTATGCTACTCATTCTTCATAGCCTTGAATATCCTGATTGTCCTCTACTCTTTAGGATCTATTTTTTCCTCTTCTTCCTCTCCCTCCCCTTCCTTATGGGTTTCTTCCTCTTCTTCACTATCAACACCTTCATCTACTACTCTTCTTTGATTGGATTCTAGTGCTTCAGGCTTGGCCAAAAGTGTATTGTAAGATTCTTGCAACCTTGTGTTCTTCTCCTTCAACTCTTGGATCTCCCTGGCAGTACCTGCATTCCTTAGAGGCATTTTCACAAACAATAGTCAAACTTCTTTAGCAAAGTGTTCCTCTATCCCTCTAAAGCACCATTTGTTTTAGATAATTTAATTTTAACTTTGGTTGTGTTAATATAAATATGTTGACTTTATTTTGTAGTTGTTTAACATGAGGTACATGATTTATGTGTATCTCACTAGTTATAGATGGGAAACTATGGCACACTAGTATCTATGAAATCCTATTAATCTAAAAACTCTCATGTTAAACAACTACAAAATAAAGTCAACATAGTTCCTTTAACACAACCAAAGTTAAAATTAAATTATTCAAAAAAGGGTTTATGTTTTGAGTTAATTGGTTTATATAAATATGTTTTAGCAACCCTTATCTTGATAAACTCTCTATTTGGTTTCAACACCCATATTAGTTTTGAAGTAAATAGTGGTATAATATCATTTAGGTTATCTAAATTGTGGTAAAGTTTTATGTTATACCCATATGGATCAATGGCAAGGTTTTAGTCTCTATAACCTATGTGGATAGTTCTTGTTTATATCCCTATTTTATATTTAGTTTTGAAAGTATTGAAAGTGATGAGGATGATGAGATAGGGGAAGATGAGACGAGCTTGCCATCATCTACTAAATACAAGGTCCTTGAGAGATCAATCAATTGGGATGAGTGGATGAGGATGATGAGATGGGGGAAGTGGAGTTGAATCCTAATGAAAAGGAATCTCTGGCTACAATTAGGAAGAAGAAGAAGATGCTTATCATCAAACATAGATTGAAGAAGAGTATTGCAGAGAGTAGGCCTATCATACAAAGGAAGTTTGACAAGAACAAGAAATATGGCTTAAATAGAATGGGAAGGAATCTTTCTAGCCTAGGCTTGGATCCTTCGACAATTAGCTTGATAATAAATGAAGTAGATGAGAATTGAGTAATTAGCTTCCCAAGAAAAATCTCATAAATGAACTATGTGTACCCCAATTCCTGTGCCTTCTACGCGTACCTAAATGATATATTTGAAACAACAAGGGTAAATTTAGCCTTACCCTTGTTGTTTGAAATATATCATTCGGGTACCCATAGAGGGCACATGAATTGGGGTACATATAGTTCATTTACAGGATTTTTATTGGGAAGCTAATTGCTCATCTTTTATCTACATTATTATGAAGCTAATTGCTAAAGGATCTAGGCCCAGGCTAGAAAGATGTCTTCACAAACATATAAAAAACATGCACATAAACAGGACAACTGAGAAACATAAATTTAGATTTCACAATAGTTGAGAAGCATAATTATAGGCATCATGGTCAGAATTTTTTGGAGACAACGTAATTGAGTTGTATACCGAAGTGATGGAGAGAAACTTCTACACCTTCAATTCCAAATTGAATACATTTGTTGGAGGACCTTGTATTCATGAGCAACAGATGTAGTCAACTTGGAATCAAAGGTGCGGGAGTTGCTCTCCATTGTCTAGGTATACAACTCAATTACGTTGTCTCCAAAAAGTTGTTACCACGATGCCTACAATTATGTTTCTCAGCTGTTGTGTCCCAGGACCCCTTATGACCCTTTATGACCATTTACGATCCCTACGAATACATCTTAGAGGTCTTAAAATGTTGTAAAGGCTCATAAGAGGCTCCTAGGAGGAGCCAAATGAGCTTCCACCTTTACGTGGTTGGCCTTGTTAAGTAGAGAATGTTAAACTATTCTTGAAACAAAGAGAAGCTCAATAATTTAAGGTCTCAGTCCACAGACAAATTAAATTAGACTTACTAACCAAATTGGTACATTGATGAGAATCAATGATGGGGAGTTTTTAGATTCTGAGAAGACGTATATGCAGTGGAGGCCGTAAGGGTTTTTTGTGGATATTTTCTAGATGTGGATACTATTTCTCATCCATGCACAAAATGTGCTAGTGATTGTATAAAATTACTTAAAAAATGAGAGTTTATAGATTTGGGGTCACAGTTAGTGATTGGGAGAGCCCTTTTTTGGCACCAGTCATGTAGTACAAGCACTAGAATTGAGTTTTTTGGCATGGGCTGGGAAATTTTTGTATATCAACATGTGATAGAGTCTCCTATACTCCTATTATCTCTATTATATTACAGTCTCCTCTACTTTGCAAGTCTATTTGACATGGGTTCAAGAAGCCAATCTATTATTGTTTAAAGGATATTTTGGGTTTCTATGTTTTTTAATAACAATGTTCAGATGGTTCTTAAGGTAATGTTGCTTGTTTTATGTGAAAATTTGTTTTGCAGACAACACTGAACACATTTGTAGATAAACTTAGATTACCATGAGAAAGAATCTTTGGTAATTTGAGTCTATCTAAAAATATGTTCAGTGTTGTCTGAAAAATAAATTTTCACATAAAATAAGTAACATTACCTTAAGAACCATCTAAACACTATTATTAAAAAATACGTAACAAAACATAGAAACCCAAAATATCCTTTAGACAATAATAGATTGGCTTCTTAAACCCTTGTCAAACAAACTTGCAGAGTATAGGAGACTATAATATAATAGAGATAATAGGAGTATAGGAGACTCTATCACATGTTGATATACAAAAATTTCCTAGCCCATGCCAAAAAACTCAATTCTAGTGCTTGTACTACATGATTGGTGCCAAAAAAAGCTCTCCCAATGACTGACTGTGATCCGCTAGAAAGAAACAACAAAATGAGTGTGGACACCTAAAGATAAATATCAGATAGGGGAAAATCACCTACAACAATAGAGGCAATAGCTGTAGATACATATGAGGATATCCTAGAAATCCCTAATATAATAAATACAGTGAAGAAAAAAATAAAAAGAGTAATGTAGAAATTATTACTATTTTGGAAGATGCAAATCCAACCAAGGAGATGCTGAAGAGGACAAATGAATTGATGAAAAAAGCATGTCATTTTGAAGTAAGCAATAATGAATCTTTAGTTATAACAAAATTTCAACAAAGGTTTATATTTTATACTCTTTTATGTCGCGAACTAAAATATGTATGTGTTCTTGTCATAGGATTTTTTGCTTGCTCAATTACCTGGTCATGGACATCACGATGAAGCTAGTAGTAGCATCATGCAAAATAGTAATAATTTATGCATTGACTCTTTTTAGTTTTTTCTTCACCGTATTTATTATATTAGGGATTTCTGGGACATCCTCATCAATATCTACAACTATTTCCTCTGTTGTTGTAGGTACTTTTCCCATATCTTGAACATCAAATTGTGACAAAAATATCAGTAACACTATCATTATAACTCCATGAACATTGTTTTAAGTAATTATCTATGAATTTTGTGTATTAATATTGAATTATATGTCATGTTAATGAATATTGTTATGTGTTAATGAATTCTTGATTAGTGTTGTGTATTAATGAATGTTATATCATACTAATGGATGTTATGTGATTGTATTGATTGAATGTTATAGTTCATAAATGGATGAATAAAGTGTGTAAGTAGATGTTAATGGGGAATTTAGATTGATGTTAGGGGGAGTGGGGGTGAGGCCAGATGAGCTTCCACCTTCACATGGTTGGCCTTGTTAAGTAGAGAATATTAAAGTATATAGTGAAGCTCAAACTAACATACCTTCATTATTTAATCAATTTCATTCATTCTAGGTCTTTTATCATAAGTGCATTTTGAATGTGTCATTATTAGGCAACTATCAAATAAAAAACTAGAAGGCCAATAGTTAACTTCTCATTGTCATTGTCTGGCATGATTCGGCTTCATTTTGTGTAAGTATTCTCATATTGAATGCGTCAACCTCTCTTAGCCTAATGTGGATTATTTCATTGGTTTGTATTTTTGAGTAGGTGAAGTGTTAAATCAGTTCCTATCTTCTATTCTTAATTTGTTCAAACTGCATGAGGGCTTGATAGATATACTCAACTAGCAGAATTACAACTCTGAATAACAGCATTCCATTTCTTCATTGGTCAAATCTATTACAATGTTTTTAATGATGGTTCTCTTTATGATGTCTGTAATTTTTTGGATTTTCATTTGACCATCCTCTGTGGTTATTAATCGACTTATCTTGTGCACATTGTTGCTCATCCAATGCCCTGATGTGCCAAATGTTTAGTTGGTTTCCACAAACATTGTATAAAATTTTTCTGTCATTGTTTCTCTAGTAAATCTATTTGTGTCCATTGAGTCCTATTATTCCCTTAAAGGTTTTATTGGGTAATATAAGTTGTGGAACTTTTTTGGTTGACTTTGTTTTTGAAATGGTGTGGGAACTATTTGAAACATGGGCATTGCTCTTGGAAGGGTTTACATTTCTTATAAGTTTTTAAATTGTAACTTTTAAGCTCTATGATAATGCTTGTCATCCTTATATGGTAGGCAAATGAATCCAATAAGGAAGCTTTCAAGAAATATTTGGAGTCAATCGGCGTGCTTGATACCCTCACAAAAGGTCTCCATGATTTCTATTTTTGTACTTGTATTGAACAATGAATGCAAGGCTAACATTTTTCTTAGGCTTGTTATAGAATTCATTAGTTTCTTATGAGAACAATCATTTAAATCATAAAGAAGCCAAACCTTATGTTTTCTTTGAGAATTTCTAGATGGCTATCTTTTTGGGCTAAATAAAATCTAATTTTTTTTGTTGCAGTTCTTGTTGCTTTGTATGAGGAGAATCAAAAACTCTCGGTGGCAATTGAGTAAACTTTTGAATCAGACATTTTCTTTCATTATAAAAAATTGTGTGTTTATCAACATAGATGAAATTGTGGCAGAAAAACAATTTATTATAAGAATGCATGGATAGCACATAGTTATGGAAATTCACAAAAAAAGTGTGATTAATTGGCATTCAAACTGGACACCAATTTGTTCATTTAAAATATTATGATTTAAAATATTTTGTACTAAGTTTCCTAACTGAATAAGTCATCATCATCTTTATTATTTGCTGTAGTGTTTGTGCAAAGGCTTGATACTTCTGAATATCAGCATCATTGACACTTCTTCGAGCATATTTCATTGACTCCTCAAAATGAGAAGCCTATATTTTAGCTACCTCATCACTATCATCCTCATGTCATAGACTAGTTGCAATGACATATTATGAAGAGTTACTTTAATTCAGTTATTCATTGTGCAGTATGAATATGGCTATTTCATCTTAGATTGGGAATAATACATAGTTTTGGGGCTGTATGACAACAAATTCCTAACAATTAAAATCAGACTTAGCATGTCATCTTTGACAGAGGTCTTGAGATTTCATATTCAAAGTTTGTTTTCAAGAAAGAAGCACTACATTTATCTATGTTTTGCATGATAAAATTTTATATTATCTACATCTTAGATAGCAAGTAGTTCCCCAAATCTTTGTTCCCATTGACAACATTTTAATGATTAATAACTCCTGTGCACTATATTTGTTGTATTCTATTTTAAAAGTCTCTAATGGATTATTCCATTTCTTAAGGTGTGTTGAAAAATTCTTTCTTTTTTTTACCATATTGGATTTACCATGTAATATTTTATTTTATCCTACAGACACAGGCAATGGCATGGTTAAATCTTTGATGGATTGTGCTAATGAGCCTTGTATTGCTATGAATGCAACTTTTTCTGTTATCAAGGGTATGTGCCTTTCATTTTTGCTTCTAGTCTAAGTTAGTGTCAATCATTTAATTTATTTTAATATTCTTGTCATATAGGCTTTATTTTCTTTATTTCAATTTAATTGGCATGAGAAATAAGTTTAACATGAAAGTAAGGAAGAAAAGAAAAAAAAATCATGAAAGAGTTTAAGAAAGTAAAATAATTTTAGAATGGTTCATTTAAGTACTCTTGAGCTAAGACATGATTTTTCTTTCTAGGCCACAAGCAAGCATTAGATGTGGTTGTTGTTACACAGGGACAAGTGAGGGCTTTCAGTGTGTTGATGCTTACATAGGGTATGTGCAAACAAAATATTTGATTTACACAAATAGGAACTGATCTCCATAAAATGGATGCACACCATACCTATCAATTGATCTAGACTTTCTTTGTTGTAGAATTGATTTAGTACAAAATATTTTCCAGCAGGCTTTTTTTTTTAAAAGTAAGGTTTTCATAGCATTATCTACCACTTGAGAAAAAGTTTCCATAGCTAAATTTCCTTGCCATAGTTAATATTGCTCTAAATACTTACAAGTTAGTAAGTCCTCAGCTAAAGGGTTGATAAACTAAATAAAGTTTCAAACATATGAACAAATAAAACTCATACAAGCAAAAGTCAGAGCCAAATTGAATAGCATTGGCTATTTGTCTGCAGAAGGTCCCTACTAGAACAAACACATTTGTCACTTCATTAAGATGACAATTGTGTACTAAGTTTCCTAACTGTATAAGTCATTGTCATCTTTAATATCTACTATAGTGTTTGTGCAAAGGCTTGATACTTCTAAATATTAGCATCACTGACACTTCTTCGGGAATATTTCATTGACTCCTCAAAATGAGCAGCCTTTATTTTAGCTTCCTCATCAGTATCATCCTCATCCATTGCCTCAGGGTTCTCACTTCTTTTTCTTTCACGTTCAATATCCTATAAAAGTGCAGATGAAAGAGAACATGACAAGTTGAAATAATAAGATACAAGTTGAGGAAAATTGAATAAAAAAATGTAAAATTCTAACAAACCAGTTTAGAAAAAACCATTAAGAAATTCATAACCAAATCTAGTTTGTAAAAGCTGCCAGAATTGAAACTCACCTTCTCAATATTTTCTCTAATAGCATACTTGCAAGCCCGCTGACAAATCCCTGTAATATCAGCTCCATTGAATCCTTGGGTATAACGGGCTAGTGCCATTAGGTCCACATCCTTTGAGATGGGTGATTTTCTCAAGAAAGACTTGAAAATTTGATAATGTGAGGACTCATCAGGTAAGGAACATAAATCAACTGGTCAAGTCGGCTAGGCCTTAGCAATGCAAGATTGATGATATCGGGTCTGTTTGTAGCACCAATAATGAAATCTATTTTCTTGGTTGTCATGCCATCCATTTTCATCAAAAATTTTTTAAGGACTCTATCCGCAGCACCACCAACATTCCCAAACACTACTTCCATGCTGCAAACATGCAAACCAAATCTAGTTTGTAAAAGCCGCCAAAATTGAAACTTACCTTCTCAATATTTTCTCTAATAGCATACTTGCAAGCCCGCTGACAAATCTCTATAATATTAGCTCCACTAAATCCTTGGGTATAACAGACCAGTTCCATTAGGTCCACATCCTTTGAGACGGGTGATTTTCTCAAGCAAGACTTGAAAATTTTATAACGTGAGGACTCATCAGGTAAGGGAATATAAGTCAACTGGTCAAGTCGGCCAAGCCTTAGCAATGCAAGATTGATGATATCGGGTCTATTTGTAGCACCAATAATGAATGAAGATAAATACCCAGACTAATCACCGATCAGGATACCATTGGTGATTAGTCTTGATATTTATCTTCATTCATTTTTTTTAAACATTCCATATTTAGTCAAAATTTTGACTAACCTACGTCGAAACTATGACCCAAAGAGGTCTAATAATAAACCATTTCTCATCGAACTCCAATGTCATGAGTTTGGCATCCTGGTTAGAGCACCCAAATATTTTGACCAATATTGGTCTAACTCATGACGGACTTTGGTCAAAATACAACCGTTGATAGTTTGGCATCATGGTCAAAGCGGCTAAATATTTCAACTCGAAGTGGTCAAATTTCTGACCAATATACCACCACTTTCTCATGTTGTTTTCGACCAAGATTGGCCTCATTTTTTACCAAGATTGACGTCGAATATTCTACGATTAAAGAGAAATGTCAAAATTTTGATGGCAAAAATAGTGACCAAATAGTTGGTTGATGATTCAAACCATTTGGGTAGAATGTTCGACCAATACTACGTTGAAAAATGGTGCAAAATGTACTAGTGATAGTTTCCCATTTAACAAGGCTCTATTTAGCAATCGAGAAATTACTAGTCCAAATTAATTGACGAGAGAGGGCATTGAATTCTCAAAGAAAATACATGGGAATAGCCTTAAAAAAGAACCTATATATAGGAAGATCTTGAAAGACCAAATTTAAAAGAGTCAAGCGAGTAGTAGTAGATAACTAGTAGTGAGTCCAATGATTAAGCAATTACAGCTAGCAGTTGTCATTGCACCAAAAGCTTGGCTTGTTAATTTTTAATACAACCACTAGAATTATAGAAGACACATGAGGCTATTAAACCATGTCACGAACTATTATTGCACTGGCAATTCTGAGGAGACCAATGGTGCAATTAGTCTTGTGCAAGTGCAAGGTTCATGTTGGTGAGTGAGAAGTGTACAAAGGTGTATACGTTATCATTTCTGGTAACACATGCCTCTGTGATGGTCACCTAAAGTGGAAATAAGATTTTGATAATTAGTTAAGTGAAATGCCTAAGTACATAAATAGTTTCTAGAATACAATCATACTATTTTGGTCAGTGAGCATGAGATAATTATCTTTATGGTCTATGAGAATATAGCTATGTTCTATGGGATATAATAAAGCTTTTCTTGTCATCGCTTGAGTTTCGGCTTCATCTAGAGAGAGTTATAGACTTCTGAATTTGTGTGAGTATAGCATGTAGTGAAAATAGGGCACTTGAGTAGACACGATGTTTTGGGTAGTAACATAAGTTATATTTGTGATGCGATCTATGACTTATGATGGGTCCTCACCTATCTCAGTGTTTTTATGGTCACACGATATCCTTCTTTTATGAATGAAGTTTAAAGAACGTTTTGTGAATAATTAGTGAGCCAACTGGGAAATTAAGTTGATCAAGTATGTATGTGTGTGTGTGTGTATACATACATACATACATACATACATACATACATACATACATACATACATACATACATACATATATATATACATACATACATATATATATATATAAATATATATACATATATATATATATATATATATATATATATATATATATATATATATATATATATATATATATATATATATATATATATATATATATATATATATATATATATATATATATATATATATATATATATCTGTATATATATATATATATATATATATATATATATATATATATATATATATATATATATATAATATATATATATATATATATATATATATATATATATATATATATATATGTATGTATATATATATATATATATATATATATGTATGTATATATATATATATGTATGTATGTATATATATATGTATGTATGTATGTATGTATGTATGTATGTATGAAGGTTTGGAGTTGCAAGAGGTATGGATGATAGATGGAGAATTTTTTATGACTAAGTAAATTGGAGATTCTATAATTGTTGTTGTGAGTTTCAACTGGAACTAATTTGACATAGCATATGTTATTTTAGTTCATTTTTGTTGTTGCAAGATACTTTTTGTAATGCTGGATAGTGAGTGCTTTGTATAAATAGTTAGCTCCATTTTGTGTTTTACCCTAATAGGGTCTTTCCTCTAACAAGGGTATGTACTAATGTAATATTCTGCTCCTAATAGGGAAAAGTCTCCTAACATGGGCACAATACTTCTAGTGCATTATTTGTGGGTACCATCCCCACTGGGGTTTTCCCTTAGCTAGGGTTTCCTTGAGAATAAATCATGGTGTTATGAGTTATTTACTTTATTTGTATGTTCTTATTTCATATATTTCATGGTTAAGTTTGAATAGGTTAAAGAATGGTTAAAAGTATTGCAATACTGATTCAGCCTCCCCCCCCCCCTCTCAGTATTTCTTGATCCTAACAATTGGTATTATAGGTTAAGGTCCTTGAAAAGAAACCCTAACAAATTAAGGGAGATCATTATGGATTTAAGTAGCTTGAAATAAATTTTTGAGGAAACACTTGAGGACTTGGACAAGGCTAATGCAAAAAATGTGGAATTAAAATTCAAATTGAAAAGAGCAGAAGACTATATCAAAAAGATTAAGGATCAACTTGAACTCTCAAGGAACCAAAGCCAATAAATCATGGAAAAGTTATAAGAGGAACCTGAAAATGATTCATCAGAATAGATTGATCAGCTTAAGTAGGAAAAAAAGTATTAAAACATGAATGTTAAGTTTTTACCTTGCAAACAGCCAAGGAAATTTAGAAAGAAAAAGATAAACAAAAAAAACTTGAAGAAGCTTTGAAGAATGCAAATGTGTAGATGGGAAAAGTGTAGATAGAAATCAATGACGTCAAGAACAACCATGAAGAATTAGAGAAATAAAATATCATCATTAAGGGAGAACTTGTTGAGGTGAAGAATAACATTGATAAACTTCATGTGAGGAGAAACAAGATTGATGAGCAACTTGGAAAACAAAAGCCTAAAGGTGACAAGACTAGAGTTGGTTTTGATAAACCTGAATGTTCTAAATCTTAAGAAAAATAATTTGAAGGAAGATTAGACAAGACACCTAATTAGAAAGAAGAACCTAATGAAGATGAGCAACCTAGAGATTATATCAAGCCTTTCATAGGAAGATGCTTTGAATGCAACAAATTTGGCCACATGAAGAAGGATTGTAGAGGTAACAATGTTTCCAAACCTTTTTCTGGTTATTGCTTTAATTTTGGGGCATATGGACATAGAAGAAATGAATGTAGAAAACTAGATGAAAGATGGAAGAAACAAGATTATGTTAGACAACCTATTACATCCAATAAGACCATTTTTCCCAAATATAATAATCTTTGGAACATTGAAAGGAACTATAAGTTGAAAGTTAGACAAGATAGTATTTAACCTAGAAGTCCACCTATTACTTATTACAAGTGAAACAATGAGGGACACATTACCAAGTACTGTAGATATAATGGATCTTTTGGTAAGAGAAGACCACCTATATCTATTAAGAATAGTGTTGGCGATGTTGGTAAAATAATGGCAGAGTACATGGATGAGTTTAATAGAAATTTTTCTTAGGAAGGAAGTAACGACAATGATAGAATATGGAAAGAAAAGAACTAGAGTGAGTCCAGTGATTAGGAGGATTCAGCAGATGCTACCAGATCTTCACCCGATGCTAAAGTTTTTTTTTTGGCCTAACTAGCCAAGCATGGCCTTAGGGGGAGAATTGGAAGAGTTCACCAGTAAATTATGTTGATTCAAAAATCATAATGAGGGCATTGATGATGATTTTGGAGGGTATAGTTTTCATTACTGGAAAGCCAATACATAGGTAAGAGAATTTTACCCATTCATAAATTGACACACAATAGGTAAAAAAATACACCCATAAGTGAATTAGACTATTGGTAAAGGACATACATGAAAAGGAAACAGACCTATCAGTTAATAGGAAAAGTCAACACGTGAGGATGAGTAGTATAGAGAAAAAGTTTTATTATTGGTGAACTAGAAGATATCAATTAAAATGGTTAATAGGTAATGATCAACAATATTGTATGTTGATTTCAAGGTCTAATTGTTGAATAATAATAAAGAATTATTACACCTAGGAAATGAAAAAACATGTGAGATCCAACCGATGCGATGGAAGATTTATATTTTTGCAAGATGTATTCAGATTGTAGTAACACATTTGGATGGATTGAAAACCAGGTAAATGTTTTACATCTAGCGGTAGACATTGTATAAGAAGACAAAGTTGATAATGAAGAAAAGAGTTGATGATAGTTGGAAGGTGAAGTAATTGATGCATAATCAAGGTACAATCAAAAAGTTGATATTAGAGAAGTTACAAAAGGATTGAATGAATATATATAGAATTTAAAGGATCTGATCAAGAATTGCAAAGTGCATATTACAAGTCAAATTTATTGTTGTATTCCTAACAATCTTCAACAAGTCTCTAAAATCCTCTAACAAGGTAGTCTTTAACAAGACTTTATTGTAAATCCCTCAACTAGATGAACACTGTAATAGTGGGATAAAATCCTTTAATAGGGTAGTCTATAATAGAATTTATAAATATACTTAAAAATGTATTTGTCACTTTTAATAGGGTGAGTTACTTAGAAGGTGAAAATTGTAGCTCTTAATCAGGAAAAACTATTTACTGTAGTGAAGAGTTGTGGGTGTCATTCCCACCGTATTTTTTCCCTCTAACCAAGGTTTTTTGTGATACCAAATTAAGGTGTTTTGTGTGTGCTTGAATTATTCATAATTTCATTGTATTGACACTTTATATTTCAATTAAATGCATTATTGTTATGAAAGTTTATTATGCTGCAAGTTAAAAGTTATCAGTTAAAATTGAAGAATTGTTATAGTACTGATTCACCCCCCTCTTAGTACCTATTATTTCCAAAAATTGGTATCAAAGCCAAGTTCTCTAAAGGGAATTTTAACAACTTGAGAGTAGATATGTGGAGATGGAAATGAATATGAAGGATAGACAAATGGAGGATGCCCTAGAAGTAGCAAATGAAGAGATACAAGATTTGAAATAAAAGTTGAAGCTCTCTTTTGCAAAACAAAAGGAGATGTCAAAGAAGTTGAAGATAAGTCTTGACAATATTGAGAAACTATAAGAAGTGTCAATTCAAAAGTCTTTGATGCATCTTTTTCAAATCTGTTAGAAAAGAAAAACACCCTGAATGAAGAGTTGATCAACATGAAAAGAGAACAAGAGAGTCAAGCCCTAAGGATGGTTGAAATATTTGAAAGAATGAGAGGAGATAAAAGTGAAAAAGGAATTATTGAATCAGAATAAAGAAATGATGAACAAACTATTAGAGAAAAAAATACAATCATGCAAATGCTACAAGAAGAGAATCAAACACTGAATGAATAATTGAATGGAAAAGTGAAGAAAAATTGTAGATACTTGCTGAAAATAAAAACCTGAGACAAGAGGTTGAGAAATTGAGGAATGATCTAAAGATTGAAAAAGAAGTCAACGAAAGACTCACAAGGTTTGAGCTGAGCATGCAGAAAATTGATGAACAATTGAAAAATTAAAGAAGATATAAGGATACTACTCGACTAGCATATACCAGTGACAAAAAACTTGAATTTGGAGAATCATCCAAATCTGGAGCTGAGAATCCATCACAAATGTCTAAAGATCCTATCAGCATGAAAGGTAAGAAAACTACCAAACAGGTACTTGTTATAACTATGGAAATCTTGGTCATACATGAAATGTTTGTAGAAGCAGACTGGTCAATGTTTCAAGAAGCACACCATTTAATGGATATTTTTCCATTGTAATAAATATGGTCATCAAGATTATGATTGTAGATCAAGATCTAGTAGAAGATCATTTAAAGGAAGCTTCAATGGTTATTGTTACACATGCAAAAAATATGGATACAAGTTAGAACATTACAGAACAAGAATGACTAACCAACCGGTGAGTACTCTAAGAATGAAATGAAGCATGAATGTTTCATTTTCTATTTGTGGGAACTATGGACATATGGTAGTTAATTATCAATTAAGGAATCCTAGAGGTACTGTTGGACCCTAGAAGACAATATGAATGTCTTGTTTTTATTGTCACAAGATTGGACATCTAGCAAGAGATTTTCAACACATGAATTGGTCACCAAGCAATGAAAGAAGAAACTGAGAAATGATTGTTAATGTTGATGAAATTAGAAATGAGATGAAAAAGATATGGAGAAACAAGGAATAAATAAAAGAAGATGCCAATGCATCAACAGGTAACCCATCATCCTCTAGTGTAGGGGATTCATCCTCAAACTAAGCAAGCAAGTATTTCTTAGGGACTAAATATAATTGTTATATCTACCCATCCCTTACATGGATTAGCTAAATTATCTATTAGAATAATAAGATGCATATAACATGATGTTGGATAAGTTTGGTTGTCATTTATTTACCATTTAGAGTTGTAAATATTTCGGTTAACACACAATGAAGAAAATTATCGGTAAAGGAGTATGTGATCGGTAAAGGAGGTTATCGATAAACTGCATTTCATGTTTGTACCTAATGTTACCATTGAACAACCTATCAAGAAAATAAGTATAGAGATTAACCTATTTATTATTCACTTTACATTCTAAAGAGCTATTTTATGAACAAAGAGTAATTTTCTACTGCTATCTATTGTGTGAATCATAAATTACAATTATTTGTGAAGAATTGAGTTGAGAAGATTGAAATCCCTAGCTAAGCAGTCTAGACGTAGAGAAGTAAAATATTTCATAGTAAATTTGCAAAGTAAGAAGGAATTAATTGGAAAGACATCATGAAAGTGAATATCAATAGCCTTATATTGATTGAGATTACACACGAGCCCAAGCCTGAATATAAACTTTACTCATTGAAGGAAAAAAAAAATTATCAAGTAGGTTCCCTATCATCAATCCCTCCCAAAGTAATAATGATGGAAGATGTAAGAAATTTTATCCACTGCAAGTTGAATGCACTAGGAGACAAGAAAATTCAAGATGAATACCTAGTAATGTGCAAAGATGTTGAACTAAAAAATGAGCGTAAGCATTTGGTAACTAGGGGTTTAACACATTTGGTTGACCTAGCAGAAGTTTTCAATGGAGAATGGATCCGATATGTGTTGAGTTAGTAACATGATCATTTTATCTGGTTAGAAGAAGAAATATCTATCAAAATTATGAAGGAGTTTAATCATATGGTAACAGAACTATCGATAGACAGATAACAATGTACTCTAAGACTTATTTCTAGGGATGAAGTGGAAGAATTAAAAAATTCAAAATAAGATCACTAAGCCATGAAAATTAATGGAATTACAAATGAAGAGGTAATATTTTCCTCTATGATTTTTGGTTATAAAGTTTATCAATCCATTTAGTTGAACAACTTGCCTGGTGGAGCGATTCATGCATCCTATGATATTGTGAAATTGGGTAAGAGGCATGACCTAGAAAAAATGATGAGGGCATAATTATTGGTGAGTTTGAAGAGGATTCAACCTAACAGTAAGTAGTAAATGAAGTATGGTTCTTTATTGGTACATGTGTATTTTTCTATGTACAAAATGTTTTTCCTAACATTGGTAAGATTATTTGGAAAACTGATAGGCCAACCCTATATCAAATGAGTGAGTATATATGTCAATTAGGAGAAGATTTTAATACAATTATGTGGGGTTATTTCAAAGAATTTCAAGTTAAGACGCATAATAGGTTTAGGATTGTGCCACTTCTTGTTGAGAAATACAAAGATACTATTTGTTTCTTAGTTGATATATATACATGGAATAAGCAAGTAGTAGAACTGAGGACTTCATGGGTTCCATCAATGGGATATGAAGTAAGAGAGGAAGTAATCATATTGAATGTTGATTACCTATTGAGCCTAGACTAGAACAAAGGTGAAAAAAGATTCAGGACATATGAAGAAGCATACAAGAGAATAACTCTAGACTTAAAGAAACCCATAATTGAGAGGAAAGCCAAGAAATTGTTAGATAACATGGAAAAAAAATATAGAATAGGTGAGGAGATTAGTTCCACTACTAATAAATATAAGTTTATTCCTGATGTTCATGCCAAGAAAACTAAGAAATCAATAGTTTTGTCTGTCCTACCTACAATAAAAGAGAAT
This sequence comes from Chamaecyparis obtusa, assembly GCA_027943335.1. NCBI lineage: Eukaryota > Viridiplantae > Streptophyta > Pinopsida > Cupressales > Cupressaceae > Chamaecyparis > Chamaecyparis obtusa. The sequence continues at coordinate 26,113 of BSBK01000863.1, read as the reverse complement.
GTCAAAGTTGAGGAACAATAAGCTACATAAAAGGAAGTTGAAATCACTCAACCAAAACAAACATGTGCCACAACTATTGAACCTAAGACCTACTAGAAGAGAAAAACTAGCAACCAATCTTTGACTTCTCCTAGTAGTAAAAGGAACAAGAAAACTAAAGTCAATGAAGAAAGGATGGATTCTAAGAGAGAGGTTATTGACACAAGTAAGAAAACTAGAAAGACAAATGTAAAAATACCTAACACAACAATAGAACTTTCTGAAGGTATAACGGAACATCCAGTCTTCTAGGAAACATAAGCAATGCTAGATTTGGTAAATTGTTTGATGATGACAAGAAAGTTATTGAAGATGCATGTAGTATTTCATTTTCATAAATTTAAGAGATATCCAAATGATCTTAAGAATCATGTACCCATTGAATTATTTGATGCACTAAATGTGAGATGGGAATGTGCATCCCAACATGAAGAACATAATAGAATGAAAACTCTAATGGATTTAATTGCATTAATGACAAAAAATGATGCAGCGATAAAAATGGAGAAGCACATACAAATTTAGAAGCAGAACCATGACAACTATGTTACTTGGAGATCTTGAGAAGAAAGCTCAAGATGAAATGATCACATCTAGAAAAATATTTTAAATTTAGACCAACCTCAATTACATGATGGAACAGGACCATCACAGGTTGATGATAAATTTACAGCTGATGAGTTGATTGGTGACATGACTGGTCATAATGTGAGAACTAAAGTTGATTTCACCATGGATCAAATTAATGAATTTATAGAAAAATCCACCACCAATCCAAAATTAATCCAAGTTGAAGATGAATCATTGGATACATCCCTTGGGGTAAAACCAATTAAGAAAAAAGATGATATTGTTGACTCTGAGGTAAAATAGAGTGATGAAGCAGAGAAAAGAAAAGATACTAAACATGTGTCAGAGGATACAAAAAAGCCTATGGACTCAAATGTACCATAACATGATACAACAGATCCACCCCAAGAACAAAAAAAGGATATAGGTGAGCAAGGCCACACAGACTAATAGGCTGAGAAACAACCAAAAGAAGATAAAACAAAGGAAATGGATAAGGAATAGGAAGAAGAAGATGAAGGTGAAGATGATCTTGAATTTGAAATACTGAAGAAGGATCCCAAGAAGAAGAAGTACAAGGAAAAGATACTTTATGATAAAAAATTAGAAGAGAAAGTTGAAAAAGACTGCAAAGTGGAAGCAATAAAATAATAGAGCATTGAGAAAAATAGTTACCTTATTAAATAAGACTTAATTCCTGATGTGCAAATTGATACCGTTGATCAATTCATTGATCAAATTAAGGCACTAGTTGATGCAATCAATACCTCAAAACATTAATTAGAAGAGGAGATGGCTATGAGAGAAGAGAAGAGGTTAGATAAAGAACTTATGGAAAAATATTACAAAAGATTGTCATTGTCAAAGTTTTATTACTTGAGATGATAAAAGAGAGGAGGAATGCATTGGATGAAGTTGGTAAGATTCTTAGTACTTTTTTTCTATCCTTGCAAACCTCACTACTAAGCTAAAGGAAAAGCTAGCTGAGCTTGAAATTGAAAACTCTACAACATTGAGCAATCTAGATCCATTAAATTCATCTATGATGGATCACATAGAGACAATGAGGGACATAACATATTGAGAAAAAAAGATTAGGGAAGAAGAAGATAAATAAGGATAACTTTACTGGAGTTACAAGGTATTCTGACCCCTCACATGGATATAACACAAGCTTATTTTAAGAAAGGTGAAGAAGTTATTGCTAAACTAGATATAAGAACCATGGACAATATGGAGGAGATCACATTTGATCTACATGGTCAACATATTGTATTGAAGACATTGAAATAATTATGGGAGTAATTACTAGCCAGTGTAAAGGATAAATTCAAGCTTGTGTTTGACAAACTATGAGCGGTAAGAAAACTTGTATAGAAAATTTTGATTATTGTCTTTGACATTGATTGTCAAAAAAAGGGGGAGAATCAATAAGTATTAGGGGGAGTAGTAGAAATTTTGGAAACTGAAGGAGAATTGATGTAGGGGGAGTAAATTTTACTTATTGTTACTAAAAATCAAATTTTGAAATTTTGAAGTTTTTGCCATCAATGCGAAAGGGGAAGAATGTTGATTGAAGAATATAGTAAGGTCATTGATGATGATTTTGGAAGGTATGTTTGTTATTTCTAGAAAACCAATACACAGGTGAGAAGGTTTTACACATCGGTAAATAGATACACAATAGGTTAACCAATACACCCATCGGTGAATTACACTATCGGTAAAGGATAGATAGGTGAAGGGAATAGGTAAAGACCTATTGGCTAATAGGACAAGTCAACAGGTGAAGATGAGAAATATAGAGAAAATGGTTTTTTATTAGTAAACTATAAGATATCAGCATATAGGAATGCAAGTGGTGAAAAGGGAAGAATATCGGTATAAGAAAACAAGTAAATAGGTGAAGTAGTGAACTACCTACAAGTCAGACAACAAACAGGTGAAAGATAAACAATTTTGAGAAATCATTGAAACTAATCATAATGGAAGTGGATTCATTGAACCTAGACAAAAATGAAAATGTACAACATAGATTGGAGAGTTAAAATGGTTTATAGAGAATGATCAATGTATGTTGATTTCAAGATATAATTGGAAAATACGAACAAAGTAATATTACACCTAGGAAATGAGAAACTATGTCAGATCCAGCTGACATGATGGGAGGTTTATGTTTTTCCAAAATGTATTGAGATTGTAGTAACACATTTGGATTGGTTGGAAACCCTAAATTTTTTAACTTCTAGCGGCAAACATTGTATAAGAAGTAAAGTTGATAATAAAGAAAAGAGTTGATTAGAGTTGGAAGATGAAGTAATTGATGCAGAATCAAGGTGCGATCACAGATTTGATATGAGAGAAGTTATATAAGGATTGAATGAATAGATATAGAGCTTAAAGGATCTGATCAAACATTGAAGAGTGCATATTATAGGTCAAATTTCTTGTTGTAATCCTAACTGTCTTCAACAAGTCTCTAAAATCCTCTAACAAAGTAGTCTTTGACAAGACTTTAGTGTAAATCACTTAACTAGGTGAACACTGTAATAGTGGGATAAATTATTTTAATATGGTAGTCTATAATAGGATTTCTAGATACACTTAAAAATGTATCAGTCACTTTTAATAGGGTGAGTCACTTAGAAGGCACTAGAAATTGGATCTCTTAACCAGACAAAACTATTTACTGTAGTGAAGAGTTGTTGGTGTCATCCCCACGATAATGTTTTCCTCTAACCAAGGGTTTCTATGATACCAAATCAATGTGTTGTGCATGTGCTTGAATTGTTTATGATATCATTGCATTGATACTTTACATTTCAGTTACATGCATTATTTGTATGAAAGTTTATTCTTCTACAAGTTAAAGGTTATCTATTGAAATTGAAGAATTGTTATAATACTAATTCACCCCCCTCTCAGTACCTATTATTTCTAAAAAATTATCTTTCCCCTGGTATGCATAATGAGAGTCTACGAGGTTGTGTAAAGTTGCATTGTTGTGATATTTAAGGTCACAAGGTTTGGGATATATTTTGGATTGATTGTTAGCAATTGTATGGGTGACTAGTTTTCTAAAAGTTGTTAGAAATTATTTACAAGCTATTTAAGGATGCACTTAGTAATTTTCATCACCATTCAAGCATATTTGAGTAGTGCCTTGAAGTTTTCTAAAGTAGATTGATCAAGCTATGTGATCACGTTAACCATACTTTGATATCAAAGGTATTTATTTATCTTCCTACGAGCCTATGTTTGAACATTTACATCTTGAAGTCATTGATACACCTCGAGTATTTGAAAAAGAAAGGAATAGATATAAATTCAAGAAACATCCATTTAAATCAATGGAATATGATCTGGAGGATGTGTTTTTGCAAACCCTACATGGATTTTTTCAAGTTAATGATATTAGGGCTTACATACATTACAAATTTGAATCAATTGGAGACATAGAGATTCACAGTGAGTTGATAAGTATGTTAGCTGAGGATAGCAAGTTGAATCCCTCATTCACAAAGTTAGAAAACCCCAATATTTTTCACTATGTAGAGATTCATGAGTTTGATGAGCCATAATGGATAAAGATTGCATTCAACATGATCTATGATCAATTCTTCTAGATCAGAGACCAACCCATTAAAATTACAAGGGATTTAATCCACCTAGTTATAGATTTGGAAAATGCAGGCAAAATCCCTTAACTGTGAAGAACAAAAAGAAGGAAGTACATACCCTGATAGGTTCTGAATGGGACAAGAGAGACATAATCATAAATGACACTACAAATCTAGGGATGTCAAATTTACTGCAATGATCCTAGGTTACAAGATGCACTACAACAATAGAGTAAACTATTTTTTAATAGATATAATTCAAATGGCCTATAAGATGGTCGCCAAAAATTAACAATATGATGTTTGTGAGATCCTTAGATTGCAACTGTTGGATAATTTGAAGAGGATAAAGCATGACAAGTCAAATCCCTTCAAATTTGGTTCATTAATTTTGCACTTATTCTTCCATATTACCCACATATTTCCTAGCATGCATCCTCATGCATGGAACCAAGATGAACCAACTATAATGTAGATCAGTAGATATTATAGAATGAAGCACAAGAGTCACATTGACAATGATCTAGTCTTTGGTTTATTCAAAGGTTTTTATAGAGAGACGAAGCAAATAGAAAGAATCCCTAAGTGTATTGAAGAAAAATATTAGGGCAAGATCTATTTTATGGTAGAGACTGATTGTACTTGCTTGGAAGTTGTTGAGCCTAGAGTACACTAATGTACTCCCATGGGATATGAGGTGGATACATAATTTTTATAGAAGATATTCTGACATCTAAAAATGATCCTAATGAAGAAGGATGGGGTACCTATGAGGAGAAGTATTCTAAGGCTAGGGAAGAGCTGACTAGAGGTGACAGGAAGAGGAATATAGAAAAACTTATTAACAACATATCAAAGAAATAAGGAATTAGAAATGCTGAGATGTCTATGTGGAGAAAGAAGGCCACGAAGAAGTCCTATAATCTGAAGAGCTTAGATACTACACCCCTACCTAGTGATGAGACTATTGAAGTGTTAGACTCACCTCTGGTAGTGATCATTGTACTTGAAACTAATCCTACACCACCTAGAAAATCATTGAAAAGGATAATTGTGGTTAACACATAAAAGGACATAGTATAAATTCCTACAAGGATAACCATATCCTCTAATCCTAAACAAGAATCACTTCCCAAGAAGAAGAAGAAAGAGGAGAAGAAGGTTGACAAGAAGAAGACTAAGAAGAAAGCTGAAGAGATTGTGCAAGAAAATCCTACAGAGAGATAGTTATGGAAGCCTGACTTAAAGATGATGAGAAAAATAATTATTGAACAAGATAAGATCAATAAGAAACCTAACTACTATTATAGATACAAGGATGAAGACACAATTTTGATTGAGGATATGGTTGTAAATCATATGCAATTGTTTAATAAAATTTTGCTAGAGATAGAGGGTAGCATTCCTAAAGAATTTTATGATAGATTGGAAGTGAGAAAGAAGTTATCCCTTGAGGAAGTTGATAAGATAAGGGTAAAGGCTATAGAAATTTTTTTTCCTGTGATATCATGAAAAGAGCATGATAGAATTCTAAAGGACATTAAGCCCCTATTGAGATTGAGGAAGAAACTAATAAAGATAATGGGGAGAAAGTATGAGGATGTGATAGAGAAAAAAAAAAGGCTATAGAAAAATTATTATTAAAGATTGAACTTAAGAAAGCCAAGCCTTCCAATCCCACTAAGGCTCCTAAGACCAAAACTATTTTGATTGGTGAATCTTCTAAGCCTGTACAAGCACAAGCTGAACCTTATAAGGATGAAAATAACATTAACCAATTCTATAGTACATGAAGCAACCATATTTCTTTGTGGCAAGTATACTCATGTCTTTGGACACTTCAAAAGATATTGATGACCCTTTTTAAGGGAATGTTGACACTATTCCTAAGATATAGATGGAAATAATGCACAGAGTATAGAAAATGTGATAGATCTTGGCACATTGACTAAAGCATAAATGAAAGAAGTTATGGTTGAAGGAAAGAAGGATACTAAAATTAAGGTTGTAAATGGGAAAGAGACAAAAGTACCTATCTATATTCCTATTTCTACTCCTATTAAGGATAAATCTATTTCTACAACACATTTGTTGGCAACAAACAATAAACCTCTAATCAATAATGTTGATGAAATGGATGAGGATGAGCTAATGAAGCTATATTTTATGGCCTTTTCTAAGGCTAAGGAAAGATATGAACAAAAAAATAAGAAGAATGTCAGAGTAATGAATAGGGAAGTGGACATAATTAATAAAATTTTACCTATACCTCTCACCTTCCAAGTTAATGATGCAACCAACAATTTTGGAAAAGTCCTTGATGACCTTGATATGCACTTCACTTCTTTGGAGAAGGCCACATGGTAGTGAAGGTTGAGAAGGAATACATGTAAACAAAGTTAGAAGAGGTATGCAAGTCAATAAAGTGAGATATAGACATATTCGACACCACTACTTCTAGAATTGGGACTTGCATTATGTATGAGAAGAAGACATATAACTACTACATAAATCCTTCTAGGCATGTGTAGATTGTGGTAGACATAATTCACAATAATGAAAATAAATTGGATAATTTGGAAAAGAATTGTGGGTCCTCCTCAAAATATGTTACTGAGATGGATAAGTAAGTATCCAAATTGTCATATAAAATTAGTGTGGTACAAACTAAGAAATCAAGAGTTTTGGGAAGATTTGGTGAGTTGGGGAGTTTGATTACTCCTAAACTGTCAATTTTGGAGAAGCAACTTGAGGACATGGAGACAACAAAGAAGTTTCTTGATGGATCTATACCTATAGCACTAAAGGATGTTGAGATCTCATCCTTTGATTTTAATGGTTTAATCTAGATTGGTCAAACCTTAAAGATGACATGGGAAGAAGATGCAAAGGTCTTAGAAATCTCCTTCCAAGACATACTTCACATCGTGTAAATTTTTTCCTTGTATATAGATATATTTTTGTATATACTTTTTCTATTGATGTCAAAGGGGGAGTATTAGTTGTGAAAAATATATAAGGGGTGTACAGATAGTAGTTTGGCATTGGACACTTAGTCATTTTTCACTAAGTGTTGCCATTAATACCAAAGGGGGAGATTGTTGGAAAGTGAGAAGTGTATGAATGTATATATGTTGTCATTATTGGAAACACATACCTCTGTGGTGGCCGCCTAAAGTGAAAATAAGTTTTTGGTAATCAGTAAAGTGAAAAATGCCTAAGTACAAAGAGAGTTTCCAAAATACAATCATACTATTTTGATCAGAGCATATGTGATACTTATCTTTATGTTTTGTGAGTGTAGAGATATGTTCTATGGGATATAATAAATCTTCAGTTATAAACCCTTGAATTTTAGCTTCTTCTAGATAGAGTTACAATCTTCTAAAGTTATGCAAGCACAATATGTAGTGAAAACATGGCACCTAAGTAGACGCGATGATTGGAGTAATAACAGAAGTTAGTTTTGAGATGTAATTTATGATTTATGATAGGCCCTCGCCTACCTTGGTGTGTATATGGTCGCATGATATCCTTCTTCTATAAATGAAGTGTAAAGATGCATTTTGTGATATATATATATATATATATATATATATATATATATATATATATATATATATATATATATATATATATATATATATATATATATATATATATATATATATATATATATATATATATATATATATATATATATATATATATATATATATATATATATATATATATATATATATATATATATATATATATATATATATATATATGAAAGTTTTGAGTTACAAGGGGTATGGATGATGTATGGTAAAATTTTGATGAGTGAGTAAACTGGCGATTATGTAATTATTGTTGTCAGATTCAACTAGAACTATGGCATAGAAAATGATGTTTTAGTTCATTTTTATTGTTGCAAGATGATTAATATATATATACACATATATATATACATGAAAGTTTTGAGTTACAAGGGGTATGGATGATGGATGGTGAATTTTTGATGACTAAGTATATTGTCTTAAAATGGAAGCACTTCCATGATAAGAGCATTTAGCCCTCCGAGTGAGTGGTCTGGGTCATGTCAAGCACCTTGAATCAGCTCTTTGCTTGGATTAGACTTGTTCCCCTCATACTACTTCCTTCCATCTCTATTTTTAGTATATTTCTACATTTCCTGACATTATGGACTGAGGCCCTGTGGGTTTTGACCTCAAGGTCAAAGTTGACCTTGCGGGTCAAAGTCAACCTCAACTCTGACCTAGGTTAGGGTCGACCTCGACTTTGACCTAGGGCAGAGTTGAGCTTGTCCTTGACCCACAGTTCAAATTTCAAATTCCCATGATTTCCAAGCGTCAGGTTTCAGAGATATTTGTTTTCCCACCTTTGGGTCAGCCATTTTGGGTTTTGAAATGATAAATCCTTAAATTGCATTTAATGTGGGTCTATTTCTAGGGGTTAAGGTTAATTGGGATTTAATTCTCCAATGTCGGCCTTCTCTAGAGGTTTGTGTCCTAGATCACTATTAAAGGAAGCCTTCCTCTCTCATTTTTAAGAATCAAGTTTGGTGAGAACATATTTCATTTCAAGCAAAGGTCAAGCAAGCATTTTTCATCAAGCATTTTTCAAGGAAGCATTCAAGTCCTCTTCTTCATTCAATTTCTCCATTGAAGATTAAGGATTCAAGCATTCAAGCCTTTGAAGGGATTTGGTTCAAACATGCAAGATTCATCATTCAAACCCTAGATCTAGCCATCATGGTGGTGTGATATTCCTTCAAGATCCTTTGTTCATCTTCTAGATCCATGCATTCTTCTATCAAGGTGGATTCCAAGCATACAAGCACGGAGGCTTTGTATTTACTTTCATGGTTTTGATTTACATTTTCCATTGTTGTGTTCAAGCTTTCATATCAATACATTTGTTTACATTCGAAATACAATTGCATATCTATTGAATTGCATAGCTTCATTGTTAGATCTATTTCTACTACTTGCTACCATTCTCATTTCAATTCCAATATTAAGGTTGATTCCAAATTGGGGTTTGACCAAGGAAAACCCCTCAAACAAACAACAAAAACCCTCTTTTTCTTGTAGGAATAAGTGTGGAATTTTGGATCTGACATTGGATTTGGATACCCTTTTCAAAAAACTTCCAAGATCTGTGAACAAAGTCAAAGTCGACCTTCAAAATAAAAATATAGTCTTTGACCTTTTATGAGGGTCAAAGACTACCTGCTGTCAGAAAGATAAAAGATTTCTGGGTTTTCTTCATCTCGACATTTCTAGTCCAAAATAGGTTGCAGAATTGCTCAAAACTACACACGAACATCAGAAATTGGCATTTCCCAGATTTTCCCTATTTTGAGGTTAGTATTTGCCTTTCAATTATTTCAGATTTCAAGCACAAGTCCATTATAGGGAAATATAAGGTTTTCTTCCTCTTTCATATTCTCCATAGATTGATTTGATTGTGCATTAACCTCTTGGTTGATCTGTTTGGATCTTTCCTTTGGGAATTTAGATATAGAAGTGGATCTCATATTTCCCCCATACACTACATTCAATAGAGGTGATTCCATATTACCTCTATTCACTAAGTAAACTTGAGATTATGTAATTATTTTTGTGAGATTCAATTGGAACTACTTTGGTATAGAAAATAATGTTTTAGTTCATTTTTGTTGTTGAAAGATGATTTTTTTAATATTGGACAATGATTCCTTTGTATGAGTAGTGAGCTCCATTTTTCATTCACCCCTAACATAGTTGTAGACACCTAAAAAGGTTTGTCCTAGATAAAAATTACTTATACTGATGTAATATTCTACTCCTAATAGGGATAGTCTCCTAACAGGGACACAATACTTCTAATGCATTATTTATGGGTACCATCCCCACTAGAGTTTTCCCTTGGCCAAAGTTTCCTTGAGAACAAGTCATGGTGTTATGATTTATTTAATTTATGTGTATGTTCTTATTTCATCTATTACATGGTTAAGCTTGAAATGGTTAAAAAGGGTTAAAAGTGTTGCAATACTGATTCATCCCCCCCTCTCAATATTGGTTGACCCTAAGAGTTCAAACTTGTGACCAAGCTCTGATACCACTTGTTACAACTAGCGGTTGTCATTGCACCAAAAGATTGACCTATTAATTCCTGATACAACCACTAGACTTATGAAAGACATAGGACACCTTTAAACCATGCCACAAACTACCATTGTATTGGCAACGCCAAGGAGACCAAGTTCATAATCAACCTTACTCACCATTATAATATAACCTTGTATCATAACTTGTCAAGAAGAATCTTCCAAGTGGCCCTGGGATGTCTACTAACACTAAGAGGAATGCCCAAATAAACAAGGGGAAGAGACCCAATCTAAAAATATAGAATGTCATCAATACACTTCTGAATGGCTTGAGAAGTATTAAAGATGAAAAATGGAGGATTTTTTCTCATTGACTTGCTAACTTGAAGTTACAAGGTAGATATCCAATACACACCTAAAATATTCATCTTCCCGAATATGCATAGGACCTATAAGAGAAGTGTCATCTACAAACTTAAAATTTGAGAGTTGTGGAAAACCATTACCCTATTTCCACCCATGAAGCAAGCCCTTAGAAATTGTAAACATTATAAAATGACCTAGACCTCTTGCCAAAATATTAAATAGATAAGGGGGAATATGGTCCCCTTGGCGAAGGCCTCTAGAAGCACAAAAAGGCTCTAAAGGTTCTCCATTTAGAGTAACCAAAAAAAGAAGAAGTAACACAACTTATAGTCCAACTCACCCATTTTGGGCTTAAACCAAAGGCTAAGAGAATTTTTCAAAGAAAGCTCCATTTAACTCTGTCATAAGAATTGGCCATATTTAATTTAATAAACATTGATCTTTCCTTAGAAGTGGCCATAGAGAGAATCATCTCAGACGCTGCCACAACCCCATCTAATATTTCCTTACCAGCCATAAAACCCCATTGTTCCTAAAAGATCACCACAAGAAGACAAGTTTTGAGCCTCTTTGATTTATGGTTTAGGTCACTTTAGATAAATAAATATGCCTAGAGGCTATAATCAAAGTGAATGTGTTGTGTTGAAAATAAAACAGATATAAATTGTTTGTCAACATGAAAGCTTGAATAATAGATTATATATTTTTGTAATAGTAAAGATTAACATATAAATGTACTTTAAATAAAATACTTGAAGATTTCCTTTATTTGCACAAACACATTTGCATACAAAGTTTAAAAAATAAATAACTAATGTTTGAAAACTAATTGGTTGGAAGCATAAATAAATAAATTTGTCTTACAAGTGTCCTTGACATGAAGGACTTCAAGAATCTTATTCTTTGTTTTTGATAGATAAAAGCAGCAAGTGGGTGCTGGCCCGGAGTACATAAGGACTAGAAGCACATTAGCAACATATTAATGGAACTAGTCATAGGCAGTTTAACAGTAGTAAGTTAGCAAAGAAACTAAGTCTGCCTCTATCAAAAACATATGTAACAATTCTTTTCAAAAAACATGAATCAAAGTATCTAAAGCAGATAATAACAGTATCGAGCCATGCGGGGCTAAACCAGTAACTAGACATATTAGAAGAGCCCGGGGCCAACATGCCCGATCAAAAACATGGACCTCATGGCAGCAGCAAAAACTAGGATCTCCTACCTCGATGTTTGGACATCAGGGTCATGGCCCACTCTTCTTGCAGGAATAGGAAGAGGTCTTTGTTGTCATCATCTGCCTCTAGATTGCATCCAACCAACTTCTCCTGCATAGTGTAAAGGGTCACTGTCGATAGATGCATGACCTTGAGAGCGAATTTGTTAGAATCCATGATGTGGGTTTTGATGTCCTACATGTCTTTTTTAAGGCCTAATATCTCATTGTCCAATTTTGAGAACTTCAGCTTAAGGGAGCCCTTAAACCTATCATTACCATCCAAAGTCATAGGGTTGTGCTATGTAGGAAGGGATTTGGCTTGTTGGTCATGGAAGGGGGCTAGGAGTGGGGTAATGTTATGAGGAATCTCCATAGAAGGCTAGGGGTTCAGGGGGAGAGTGGCACTAGTCCTGTAAGAGCTTAGGTGGTTATCAGAAGAGCCCTCAATCAACTCAGTAGCATAGGTGTCATTTTCTGAGGGGGACTTCTCCTTCAAAGCCATTTCCCTGATTCTAGTTTTACACTTCTCCTTAGCGATTCTATTAGAATGCCGAACAGAACCCCCAAAATCCACCTCCAACTTGACCTGTCTATCCAAATACCTCCATTTTTTGGGTTTCTTTTCTGTCTCAGGGGTAGTATCAGTCTCCTTCATATTCTTAGCTTCAAAAGAATCTGAGACATGGGATTCCTCAAGCTCCTCCACCCTTTGAAAAGGGATTTTACTGCACCTTTTGCAACTTTTTCCTTCTTTAGGGACAAGGTCAGTTTCCTGGATCTCCTGAAGAGATTGGGAGGGAGAATGAGTAGGATTGTCAATTTTCAAAGGAGAATCCTCCTGGGTGACCTCTTGGATGATGGGAGGAGGTTGGGGTGGAGGGAAAATGGTCTTATGAAAGTTGAAAAGGTAGAGCATAAGGCCCTGGTGTAAAATAAGGATCTGCTTTTCAGGGTTTTTATTTTCCCTAATATCCAGGCTATTACTTTCAATAGAGTTAAGAAGGTAAAACGAGATGGATATCAGATCCCTATTCCTAATATGATTGAGAAAAGGTAAATGGTAATAGTAAAACACTATAAATTTACCTTCTAGGGTAATGTACTTCATAACAATGTGGGAAATCTTGGGCCAAAACTCCAGGAGCTCCTTGCGACTGAAGCCTCTAGCTTTCTTCACATGATAATCCCCCGGCTGGAAGAATTGGTTGAGACTGGTGAGGTCTGCCATCTTGCTATCTTTTTTATATTTCCTTCCTTCCATGGAGAGCCTAATCGCCTTAGCAATAAATTTCTCATTTATTTGGAAGTGAATACCCCCAACCAAAACATTCCTATTGTTCCAGGAGGAGACGAACTGCTTGGATAATTGCTCATCGTGGCCCCCTTTCATATGCTCCATGAAACCCAAGATACCACTCTCTTTACAGCAGTGGGTCACCAAAGGGTTAGAGATATAGTCTTTATCAATTTTATTAGGCTCAATGCATAAGGTGTTACCTCCCATTTCGATAATCTCCTTATCCTGTGCTAGATTTTCTTGAGAATTGCAGGGCTAAGCTTTGTAACTTAGAGCATAAAATAGGTTGTTTTGAGTAAACTATTTTAGATGTAAGATATACAGAAAAGGTAGGCCTTGGGTTGTTTTTGGGGAGTCAGGCTCCGTACGACAATATCTATCAGATCTTTAGGCACTATAATTAGTAGTTACACTGGGGTTGCACTTGATGTCCTTGTTAACCAAAAAAACCTGCTGATGCAGACAACTATCTTTCCACACATACTCATGTGAGAGAAAATTATGATCCTTTCTAGATTTTTGGGCATACTTATTAATAATTGTAACAATCATCAAGTTACAGTGACACGTAATCATGGTGGGGCCTTTAGCAATGTTGATAGCTTGGCACATTTTTGTTGTGATCATATAAATTCTTGTTGGTACATATAAATTTGTGTTGGCACTTTAACAATCTTATTCTTTGTTGTGAGCATATAAATTCCTCAATTTTTAGGATGAATTAAAAATAAAGCTAAGAAATTATAAGAAAGTTATTTAGTAGATTGAGCAACATAAGTTGAGACATTGTCTATGCACCCGACTAAAACATTAGATTAGACATTTTCCATCATTTATTAATTAAATAAAATATAGAAAATAGTTATATTACCATTTTCTATTTAAATAATAAATTAAAAAGTTGATAAATTTAGTAGGCTGTATAGCCATTTCGTATAAGTGATAGCATGCCTTCAAAATACCTTTGAACCCTCTAGAGACTTCCTGTGCTAAAAGCGACAGGAACCAGAATGGAAACTAAAAAGAATTTGTAATGGCACATACCAGGTAGCGGGATCTTATGGAGATAGAGCGTAATTATAGAACACAACAATAACTATGTCAATATAAACTTGATGATAGATAGAGTATGCAAGAAACTAGTTAAATCACAATGAATTACAATTTATGATATGATACGAACTATAACTCTAAAACAAGGAATTTGATTACTCTTATTTCTGCTTACTTGGAACCTATTTTTTGGACAGGCATTATACCCATAGTAACTTCCAGTCCCCTAAAACAACAGAGATTTAATTGAAAATTAACCATTTTCTGTAACCATACATTCTGGGTGATAGGATCTGTAAACTAATGATAAAATATCATAAACAACTGTGACATTAAATTTGAGTAGAGCCATAATCATTTACACAATTAAAAACATTGCAAATGGATTAATACAATGAATATTGATCTCTATGGTATGGATGGAATACACCACATATTCATAGCATTTGATGCCCTTAGTAGTGCAAGCATGAATTCACTCATCTTCTCTATCACTATTTGATCCCTCTGATGTTAAATTTTCTAATCGGCCTTCTCTTTATCCTATTTCTCCATTGATTATCTCTAATATGTGCATTTTTTTTCTCCTCTTTGTGTTCCTTATGATTTTTCTTTCTCTCTTTGCAAACCAAATCTTTATCCATTCCTTTTGGGTTGTTGCTGACTCTTTTCTCATCACCGCCTCTCCTATCAAACACTTCTCCCCATCCACACATGGGTATGCCCCCCTACTTTACCTGTGTGACTCATTTTTGTTGTCTCCCTCTCTATCATTGAACTGTCAACTCATACCGAACTCCCGTAACTGCTATAGTTAACCACCACTGTTTGATTGCTAACTTTCTTATCTCCAAGGCTAAAGTAAAATAGAACTACCTAAGGCACACAATATTTAGGTCCCTTGCTTTTGCAGTAGTAAGACAAGATGAATTTATGATGAGGAAAGTTTTAAGGATATTATTTTTGAAGTTGGAACGAATGCACTCTTAGATAATGACTTAAATCTTTTAGGAACAATTGTTATTGTAAAATAGACAATGTTGTTTCACTTATATGAAAACTTAGTGTAAGTCAAATTAGTCATAGATGGATACAAAATCCCATCAGAATGTTCTAAATCCACTAGAGCTGAAATGCCTTTACAATTATGTTGGCATAATGCTTGTCTCAAGCAAGGATATATATTTACTTGGGCTGCCTCTCAGGGCAAAATTCTAACTATAGACAAATTCCTAAGAATGGGGTACTAGGGTCCTTCCAAATGTTTATTGTGTTATAATAGTGAAGAGGATGTCAATCATCTATTATTAACCTACCCTTTTGCTATAGATTGTTGGCATTGGCTATGCTCCAAATTAGGTTGGCTAATAGCCTTTCCAAAGGAGATCCTTCAGTTATTGTTAACCTGGCCCAAACTTTATGCTAACAGCTTATGTGGTAACCTTTGGATTATATCCCCTTCTATTTTGTTATGGGAGATATGGAAAGAAAGGAACAAAAGATTGTTCCAAGATAAAACTATGGGATTAGACTCAATTCTTAATAAAATTGAAGCAAGGATTGTAGAGGTGATGAATTCCCATCTTCAAGTTCAATCAGCTCAACACAAATACTATACAAGTTGGGATGATCAAATGTTTAAAAGATGGTATGGACTCAAGTCCCCCATCTCTCTAGGCAGAGGAAGCAAAATTAATCAAGCATTGAGAGCTTCTTATGTTTGGAGGCCCCCATCTCTGGGCTGGTTCAAACTTAACTTTGATGGTGCCTCCAAAGGCAATCTAGGGCCATCGGGTGCGGGGTGAATCATTCATTCTTCAAAAGGAAAATTCATAGCTAAATTGGCCAAACCACTGGTGAATGACACCAATAACATGGCAGAATTCAAAGCTTTACTATTAGGGCTTTCACTAGCGCATGAGTTAGGAGTGGGTAAATTAGAGATCGAAGGTGATTCCATGATTACCATTAATGTTGTAAGGACATGATCAACTCAAAATTGACACCTACAAGCTTCTTTGGAAATAATTTTGCAATTGATTAGTAGATTTGAATCAACAATAGTAAACCACATTTATCATGAAGGGAATACTATGGCAGATGAATTGGCTGACCTGGCAGCTAGAGGGAGGTACCTCAAGAACACTTTCATAGACTCCTCTCCTCAAAGAACTTGAGAATTTTAAATTCTCTTCCCAATGGTCTTCTCATTTGTTATGTGTCAGTATGGTGGTTACGTGTTTCTTGGGAGAACAGAGTAATCCAACTTAGAAGTTTGTTGTGACAAGTTGGAGGCCTCGACCGAGATGAAAAGACATCTCCTTTTATTGAAAGTAGAGAGGTTAGTTGATGCCAAAATGTTTATCTAGCTGTTTCACTCAACTGGCGATGGATGGGATATTTTCTAGCCCAAATATCTATTGCATGCATAAACACAAGAGGATCCTTCTTTGACATGTATGGTACTTGGCAAAATTGGGTATTTGGCAAAATATTAGCATCAATTCTATCTATTTGAGCCTGGATACATCATACAGGAGAATGGGAAATCACTATTTAGCTTAGCAATGCAGATAGAGCTCCATCAATCTTGTTGGTGTGTAATATAACATTGATTAGTTCAATGCATGGACATTTTCAGGACTTTTATAGTGGTTTTTTGTCATTTTGTATGTATATCCAGCAAGAGGGCTCTATACTTGAGTACCCATGATACTTCATGGCTCTAACTATGCTCTGGTTTATGTATGTTTTACTCTTATTTTAAATATAATGCTCGGCCGCAGCCTCTTAATGATCAAAAAAAAAAAAATCATGTTTGCAATGGAAAAACTATTTAAAGCATTACTATTCTAAGATAGAAACAATGTTTAGAAAGTTGACATAATTTGAGCATTCATGTTTGTAATGGAAAAACTATTTTAAGCATTACTATTCTAAATAGGAACAATGTTTAGAAAGTTGACATGATTTGAACATTAATAAATAACAATTTTTTTTGGCAATAAATAGCATTATCACTTCACACTCAAAAGAGAAATGACACTTAAGAAACAACATATTTCTATAGATTTTTATGGTAGATTATGATTTTTTGAATATTGCTCTAAATTAACAATAATATAATTATAATACATAATATATTTTAAGTCAACTATTTTTCAAATACTCTAAACTTAAATATTAATTATCCATGAATATTTGTAAATAAACCAATGAAATTTGTTAGATACCATCTGTTGCTCACTTGAAAATTCGTAATGCTCAGTCAACCGTGACGGATAAAAATCAATAATAAACTCTGAATAGCTTTTGATTTATCTAATAAACCTGCATCCAGTCCAAGATATAGACAATGTTTAGAAAATTAACATGGATGTAAGCATAAATAACATTTTTACTTCACACCCTATACATAAATGAAACTTAAAAAATGGACTTCTTTAGAGTTATGTGGCGGATCTAATAAAATTCATATTTCTTTTAGTATCGCTTGAAGTTTTTTAAAACATAATTATAATATGAGCCACTAAGAAGTTTTAAATCATAGTTGGCTTATTAAAAATTGTATTAAGAAATGAGTGAAAAAATTATGATTCTTAGAGCTTATGACAAAAATATCAGAGTGTTAGCAAATTTGTACAATCCAAATTGATATGATCTATAGCTACACCGATTATTATAGCCACCCCAATGAGTAAAGCTTTGATAATTTTATTAACCATCGCCAAAACTTATACGTATAACATTAAGGGGAATCACTATAACAATAAAATTTTATACCTACCTTGTTAGCTATGCCGATGACAATTAAGGATTTTTCTCAAGTTTTAAGAGATTCAGTAAAATTTCGAAGATAATTTATTTTCGGATGAACAAGAGTATGGGGCCTAATTAGCTATGCCGATGAAAAGAAAGGATTTTTCTCAAGTTTTATAAGATTCAGTAAAATTTGGAAGATAATTTATATTCGGATGAACAAGAGTAAGCGGACTAATGGAGAAAAATATTTACAGAAAGGAATAATATTTTCATTTTAGGAATGATCAATGTGGAAAATCAGATTTTATGATGAAGTGATTAAAGATAATGATTTTTTGAAACATAAATATTTTAATGGGTGAATTTATATAAATGTTTGAGAAT
The DNA here is from genome assembly GCA_027943335.1 of Chamaecyparis obtusa. Classification (NCBI taxonomy): domain Eukaryota; kingdom Viridiplantae; phylum Streptophyta; class Pinopsida; order Cupressales; family Cupressaceae; genus Chamaecyparis; species Chamaecyparis obtusa. Next base: position 7,706 of record BSBK01000863.1, on the reverse strand, counting down.
TCAGTCGAAGAAAATTATATTTTATGAGGACAATATTCATGGGAAAAAATCAAGATTATCATCATGAGTTGAAGAAAGATACATTTTCACAAAAGATAATTAGTTTTATGATAAACTCTCCAGAAACAATCTTTGAAATCAATTTGATTCAAAATATTAGAATGTATTTCATTTCGAATGCTTAATTTTATAGTTGAATAGCTACATATACATATTGTAATATTTCTTAACAAAATTACTTTACACATTTTAAATCACTTTATATATAGCAAAAACTCCAAAAGAATACAAAGGAAACACCCATTTAAATCTGATTTTTGTTTTACTTTCCACTTATATTGCCTTGTGGGGCATTCACTTCAATGAGATATGTTGAATATCAAAAGATGAGAATTGGGATGGATTGAAAAGGTGTCAAATTTCATTGAATAATTTTCTGAGATTCTGCAATTTGATTGTGGCTACTAACTAATAATAATTCTATACGATTGGAATCAATAGGAAGTAGTGAGATCTACAAGAAGCAGTGTCAACACATTTTGGAGAGAGCGAAAATACTTCTAGGGGTTTTCTTCAACACCTGTGCCTCAACTGTGAAAGTCGAGAAGTACAAAAGTGGTGGAAAGGAAGCTTCACAAAGGCTCATCTACACCCGATGGCTCCGATGCCCTGCATACTTTTCGGAGGTCAAATTTTTGGCATCCGAAACAACTAAAGGAATTTTCAGCGCACAAAACAAAAGGAATTTTTAGAGTGCAACAAGTCTGAATACCTCATCACTGGCACCTGTGCAACAAGTCTGAGACATCACAGGCATCGCACAACATAGACATTTGTGTTTTTATTTTGAAACATAGAAGGCATCGGGGATGACTAGCATCGGTGATTGGCAACCGTCAGGTCAGAGAAAGATTGAAGGAAGCGAGAGATCTGCAGGAAGAAGAGTTCATCAAGATCTGCAAGAAGCGAAAGATCTATTTGGAAGTAGAGTTGTGATCAGCACTCATAACGAAGTGAGGTTGCCTGGAAAATTACAGGAGAGCTCTTCTTTGCTAGATCTACAGCAGAAGCGGAAGATCTATTTGGAGGAAGATCTGCAGGAAGTAGAGTTTGTCAAGATCTTCGATGTCCGAAACAACTAAGGGAATTTTCGGCACCCAAAACAAAAGGAAATTTTAGAGTGCGACAAGTCTGAATACCTCAATAGACTTTAAAGTAAAGAATGGCTCGGCGATAGCAAGCAAGCTTTGTAGGGATTCAAAATACAGGCATTCATTGACAGCAGCCAACCCTTGTAGGAAATCGACATCCAGGTGCCCAGTGCATGCCAACCTTTTCTTCAAGAAACAGGGGTGATTTGCAGTCTAATGAACACATCTTCCTTGGTAAGAAGAACCCCTTTGCTTCGTGAAGCAGAAATCACAATCGCCTCTGGTGGGAGAACAGATTTCTAGGCAGCTTTGGCTAGCACTCTTCCTCCAGAACACAGGCCTTGGAGAGAAACTGAAATCTTTTTTCAAAAGGGGCAGGAGCTAACGACAACAAAGTTTCTTTTTCGACCTCACTCCAACGGTCATTTTTGGGATTTAAAAAATTGGATCATGTAGAAAGAAGAGGCTGGAGGGGGGATATCAATCCTAACCTTATTCAAATTTTTTGAACCATAGCTAGGGGAAGGCCATTCAACCCTCCACTTTTGAAAAAGGCCTGGACCTGGGTGCACTAGGCCATCCATAGGAAAAGGATCAAAATGATTGGAATGAACTGGGGCAGGGGCCGAGGCTCTGATAAGGTCCCCTTCAAAAAATGGAAGCGAGTTAAGGAGCAGAAGTTGAATCAAGCACTCTTACCAACAGGGGAATCTTCAAAGTCAGATTCAGAAGGGATGTAGAGGGATGTTATATCTTTTGTTCCACCCACTACGTATCCAGGGAAGTTATTGTCATAGCGAGATCAAGTACCCACCATTATTTTCCTAGAAGATATGCTCATACATAGGAACTCATTTTTATTACAGGACACAATAATTTGTAAGGCCTAGAATATTAATATATCATTTTCTGAGTTCCATACTTGGGTTCATGAAATCTGGCCTAACATTAGTTAGATAGATTCTCTTGATACTGAACTAGGATATTTTATAGTAACCTTCTTAGATAAACCCAGTAGAGATAAAATATACAAATCCAAGGATTGGTTCTACAAAACCTCTGGGATTCACACGCAACAATGGACCCCAAACTTTGATAGAAAAAAAAATGTTATTAAGTTTATTCCCATGTGGATTTCCCTTCAAAATCTTCCTACAGAATACAGGGATGTGAGCATTATTCATATCTTAGGGAATAAGCTTGACATTTATCTCAAGCATCACATAGATAGATCTTTGGCTAACACACTCATATGCTTGCTTATGAATCTGGAAAGAGAGCTTCCTAATTCCATTAAAATCATCTCAAAGTTTGGTACATGGATACAACTCATTATGTATGATGTTGGTAAACTTCCATCTTCATTCCAAGATTCTCAGGAAGTGGACGAAGCATCACCGGATAGGGATTTGATGACCACTATGAGAAACTAGGAACCCACTCCAGATCTGACCTCAAGAGGAGGGGAGTAGTTCTCAAAATCAGCTTCCAAGGGCAGTCAGATTCAGGGAAGTTTTCCAGAAAGTATGTATTTTTTTGTATACCTTTTGCAATGAATCTTGAATGGGAACTTTCAGTGCCATTCCAACTTTCTTTTGTTACCCCCGCCACCAATGTCATTAGATTTTAATTCAGCTTCTTATTCTAAACCAGAGATGAGCCTCAATGAGATTGTTTCAAACTTCAAGATAAATCCAAACAAGTCACTGTCTAACAAGATATTTGGTCAGAACTGGCTCGCAGACGTGTCCAATCCCTTTCCTTTAGAAAAAACACTGGTTAAATTTGTCCCCAGATTTAATAACAGAATCTTGGAACAAATGATTGATAAATGGTTCATGGAAGTAGAATTGGAAATGATAGGGAAAATTGCAGACCAAGTGATGGAGGAAGATGACAGTAACTTGTCCAAGGACCTAGGCTCCTCTTTAGAAGATAATATTACACAACAGGCTACAACATCATCAGAAGAGGATGACATTCTCAAAGTAAGGCTTTGTGATTTAATGGCTTCAATCAAGCTGAAGGGGTCCCCTAACCCTACCTAATCTCCTATAAATCTTCAAACTAGAGCAACTCAGGATAGTCTCTTGACCAACTCTAATTTAGGTTGCCAAAAATCCTTGAGGCTCAGAGTTAAAGAGCAGAAAGTCCTTAACACTTGCTCACCTCCAGAAATAGGCAGGCCTCAAAGGAGAAACAAAATTAAAGGTGGCATCATCTCTCTCAAAACTTCAAAGCATACTCCTCAATCAATAGGACTGGAAAACTCCTCCTCACTGGGCATTCAAAATTATCAAATGGAGGAAGAGATTTCCCCAAGACTCCAGGTAGTCTATGACATGTTTGGAACCCCTAATTCAGAAAGATCATTGGTCAACAATAATTCAACCTTCTTTGAAAGACTTTTAGATGAGGATTTTGTGGAAGAGTAGGAGAGAATGATAGATATAGTACCTCTAGGGGAAGGGATCGACTCTTTTGAGGAAACAACTTTTGACATCCCCAACTCAGCTCTTATTAAGGACACCAACACTCTTGGCCTTCAGAAATCCTGTCAGACCAACGTTCTTGACTATGGAGTGGTGAAGAAAAAAAGCAAAGGCAGAAAATCCACTATCACTCTCAGGCAATAAATGGGGGAAGAATTTGATCAAACTAAAATCATAGCCTATCTAAATGTAGGGAAGGGGAAGTTCCTTCCCAAGTTCCAATGAGAATCATCTCATGGAACATTAGGGGACTCAATGCCCCTAACAAGCAGCGCGTGGTTAAATGCTGCATACTTGCAACCAAAGTTGAGGTTGTATTAATCCAAGAATCTAAGCTAAATAAGGAACAATTAACAACTTTTACAAAGTCTTTAGGAGACTAGCAAGCTTTTGGAGTGGATGCAATTGGGTCCTCTGGAGGTCTAGCAATATTGTGGAATTCAAGACTTCACTCCTTCATTCCATTGGATTGCAGCTTGAATTGGATTGGTGGGAACATTGCAAGTTCACACTCAAACCTCAACATACACATTGTGAATGTTTATGGTCCCATTTCTAATAAAAGGAAAATGGAATTCTGGGAGGAAATCTCAAATTGTTTTGTAAATTGGCAGGCAGGTTCTTTCATTGTGGGGGGGGACTTCAATGCTATTTCTCATCCTTCTGACAAGCTAGGTGGATCCCAAAGAGTCTCCCAATCCCAAACAAATTTCACAGATTGGTAACAAAGAGAAAATTTAATGGAAATTTAATTGGAGAATGGCTTGTTTACTTGGTCTAACAGAAGAATGGGCATTTGCAGCATCTCAGAGAAATTGGATAGATTCTTCTTCAAAGGGGATATTACAATTTTTCCCTTCGACCTAAAAGCTTCTATTTCTCCTACTTCTAGCTTTGATCACTTTCCAATTCTATTAAATATTCTAGAGAGTAACAAACCCCAAGGATCTCCCTTCAAATTTGAAAACATGTGGTTAAAAGAGGTAAACTTTTCTGCTTTCGTTGCTGAATGGTGGCTGGATTTCAAAGTGGAAGGTTCCAAGCTATTCTATTTTGTAGCCAGACTGAAGTATATTAAGCAAAATCTCTTAATATGGAATAGAACACATTTTAAGAATATATTCAAATCAAAGGAGGATATCGAGCGAAAATTAGCAAGCTTGAACCAATCCATCATGCAATTTGGGATGGGTCAGCATAGGTTTGCAGAAGAGAAAGTTTTTCTTAGAGAATTGGAAGACATTCTTTCAAAGGAGGAAATCTTTTGGCATCAAAAATCAAGAGAATGTTGGTTGGCAGAAGGAGATAAGGATACAAAATTCTTTCATGCCAGCACACAAAACCACAGAAATGGGAATAAGATTATGCAGATAAAAGATTCAACTAGTGTTCTCTTGGAAGATCAACAGGAGATCCAAAAGGAAATTGTCAACTATTATACAAAATTGCTGAATAACTCGAGTAGCTCTCTGCTCAAATGTCAACAAGATTTATTGGACAATATTCCCAAGCTAATCTCAAAGGGAGACAACCAAATGCTTTCAAAAGCATTTTCAGAAAATGAAATTTAGAGTACCATATCTCAGATGGCCCCTAACAAAGCTCCAGGCCCAGATGGTTTTCCACCTAGTTTCTTTCTTCATTGCTAGGATATCATTGGCAAAGATCTCAGAAAAGCTTTGGAGGTGGTTAGAAGTTCATGTAGATTTCTAACAGAGATTAATAACACTTTCATTGCTTTAATTCCCAAAAAAGAACAAGCTTCATGCATGGATGAATTTAGACCCATTGCTCTCTCTAATACAATTTATAAGATTATTTCTAAAGCCTTAGCAAATAGAATGAAGATAATTCTCCCCAAAATCATTGGGGAAGAATAGATTAGATTTGTTCTGGGTAGATCAATCTTTGGTGGGATTATCAAAGCTCAAGAAGTAATCCATTCTATCCAACACAACAAACAGCCTAGTATAATCATTAAATTAGATATCAAAAAAGCCTATGACAAGGTGGATTGGAGATTCTTAGCTAAATGTATGGAAAGCTTTGGCTTTCTAAGGCATATGGATCAATTTGATTTTTTATTGTATATCTACTCCTAAATTTTCTGTTTTAGTGAATGGTTCCCCTCAGAATTTTTTTGAAAGCTCTAATGGCATCAGACAAGGAGATCCCCTTTCTCCCTTCTTATTCATCATCATGGCCGAAGCTCTGGGGTTGGATTTGATCAAATTACAAGAGCAGAATTTTCTCAAAGGTGTTCAAATTACTTCCTTTGTTAGAGCAGTCACTCACCAACAGTTTGCGGATGACATTCTCCTCTTGGGAAAGGGATGTGTTTAGGAGGCTAAGAAGATCAATCTATTATTAGAGAATTATGCCAAAGCCTCGGGTCAATAGACAAAACCTTGAGATCCTCTCAAATTTGGAAACCCATCAATGAGAGACTAGATAGGAAAATGGGATAGTTGGAAATCCAAATGGCTCTCTTGGGTTGGAAGATTAGTTATGATTAAAGAAACATTGTCAGCAATTCCCATTTACTTAATGTCCCACCTTTCTCTATCTACGGAGGGATACATGGACATGGTCAAGAGATTAAGGAATTCTTTTGGCAAGGTACTGATACAAATAATAAATTTGCACTCATTTCTTGGGATAAAATTTTCAAATCAAAAACAAATGGAGGAATGGGCATAAAGAACCAACTATAGAAAAATCATGCTCTTGGGGCCAAGCTCTATTGGAAAATTATGAAAAATCAAAACTTAAAGTGGGTTAGAATCTGAAGAGGTAAATACCTTGGGAACCATTTTGAAGAAGAGATGTTTTGCTTGTAATCTCTCCCAAGAGGCTCAAGGATATGGAACTTCATAATCAAATCTAGGCATGTTATTGATAAAAATGTCACCTGGAATATAAAAGAGGGTAATGCAGCTAGATTTTGGGAGGATTCTTGGGGGGGGGGCTTCCAAGCATTAACTCATTGCTAGTTCCAAATGAGTTAAGTCAAATTTGTTTGGCTACCTGGGGACCATATCTCAGAGACTATATCATTCCCTCATCAACATTCTTAGTGGATGGTTTGTGGCATTGGAAGGACTTCACAGATCTAAACCCAGACCCTTCAGAACTGAGTAGGTTTAAAAGCGTGATCAAGGATAGAGCCTTCTTTATCAAACAAGGCTCAGATGAGATCCTTTGGAATGGAGCCAAATCAGGGACTTATAATGTCAAAGATGGATATATCATTCTGTCAAAATGCTCTAGTTCCAACAAATAGGAAATTCCTTTAAAATTATGTTGGCATAGTGCTTGTCTTCTGAAAGCAATCCTTTTCACTTGGGCAGCTTCTTAGGGTAGAATTCTGATTGTAGATAAATTTACCAGAATGGGATACCAGGGCCCTTCTAGATGTTCCTTGTCCTATTGTAATGAAGAGGATGTTAATCATTTATTATTAACCTACCCCTTTGCCTCAAAATGCTGGCATTGGTTATGTTCAAAATTAGGTTGGCTATCAGCCCTCCCAAAGGAGTTGTTACAATTATTATTATCTTGGCCCAAATTACATGTTAGCAGTCTATGTGGAAACCTTTGGATTTTAGCCCCATCTATTTTATTGTGGAAATTATGGAAGGAGAGGAATAGAAGACTATTTCAAGACAAATCTATGGAATTGGTATCCATTCTTAACGAAATTGAAGCAGGAATTGTAGAAGTGATGAATTCCCATCTCCAAATTCAATCAGCTCAACACAAATATTACACAAGTTGGGATGATCAAATGTTCAAAACTTTGTTTGGACTCAAGACACCCCTTTCCTTAGGTAGAGGTTGCAAAATTAATCAAGCTCTGAGAGCATCCTATGTGGTGGAGGCCCCCTACTTTGGGCTGGTTCAAACTAAATTTTTATAGTGCTTCTAAAGGCAATCAAGGTCCTTCAAGAGTAGGATGCATCATTCACTCTTTAGAAGGAAATATTATAGCTAAACTAGCCAAACCATTGGAGCATGACACCAACAATATGGCTGAATTTAAGGCCTTAATTTTTGGTCTCAC